>OZ022489.1:15716607-16916607 GCA_963989405.1 Trypoxylon attenuatum | reverse complement strand
GGCCAAGCTAACGGCACTCCTTGAAACCTTTCCTCCATCTCTGTCGGCTTCGAAATCAACCTGGATCCACAAGTTTTGGTGGGCCAGCTCCAGTGTAAAAGCTCTTGCATCGTGTAACCTTTTTCCTCATTCGAATCACATACGTTAAACACACGTTAAACACGTAACGTACAATTGTTCAAACTTACATAATTGTAATGGGGCTGTGTTACCCCTTAATGAACAATAAGTTTTGAGCAAAGTCTATCCGATGCAACATACATTTAGGTGAAGTGAACATTTCACTGTACATGTATTGTCATCTTCGGTAAATTATGACTGGTAATAGTAATTGGAATACGACAACGAATATACACGGTGTAACAAGAATTTGGACACCTGTTCACAATGCAATGACATATATATGAAAAGGAAAGGAGGGAACAGTTAGAACAATCAATTGGAAACGGAAGGTCACGAAGCAACACTCGGTCATCGACGCGTCGATCAGCCACCTATTGTTCCCAATAAGCAGTGTAATCCCCTCTTGTTCAATAGACACATACAGTTATATCCCACATTTCACAAGCCTTCTTATTATTCTCTGCTAAAGTGGCGGCACCAATAAACGCCCGATAAGCCTATTCTACGGTAATACCGACGAATGAGTCTTGTCCGATGCTTGTACGAAACAAGCGAGAGTGGCATATCAATAAGTAACTTGTAGTACTGTTTAAAAATGTATCATTAAATTTATTATCAAATCAAATTTTCTTTTCTTGAATATTATTCACATTAAGATCCTTGTCCCTTTATAAAAATCCTAAGCAAACTTTATATCGAAAATTAATTAAACTAAAGTAAAAACTTATATAAATATAACTTACTTTATAATTTACTTATATAAATATAAATTATTTTAATTCGAAATAATAAAACTGCCAGAATCAACAACAATTGCACACATCTTATTGTCAGAAAGATATTGAAGATACTTGTGAAATTTTGTTTCAACAAAAATAAGGTTCTCACGTGGATGGTATTCGAAGCTGTGAAAACTTCGCTATAACTCACTTGTATGAAAGTCCAACCAACGCATATGCTAATCAGCTGTTTGCTGTGTCGTACACATGATGAAACGCTGGTTAGTTACGAAACCACCAAGATCGTCATCGAAGATGCTCTTATAAGGATCGCTATCCATACACATCTCTATGAACAAATTCAAACTTTGTGCAGTTGGATGCTTCGTAGAACGAGTCTGACTTAAAGAACAAACTATACAAAATATATTTAAGTGGAGAAGAAATGTGTATAGTCAATAGAATCTAATTGAGCTTTTCAGATAAACTATAACATACTGGAACTTGTTTCGCGATTGTTATGTATTAACATCAGCTCATATTAAAAAAAAAAATCCTGATAATTATATGCTCCAATATTTCGACCTATTTCAATACTTGAAATATTGTATTTAAGTCTGGGAATAGAGTTGGTGAAGACCAAAATTAGAAGACAGTTAGAACAACAAAACTCTTAACAATCGGAAACCGATCTACTATACTCATGATGCATCCGAAGTAGAACTCTGCAAACGAACAGTTATGTAATAAGTTAAATGCTGTAACAAGTCGCCTTTGTCACTCGTGACGGCTGACATGTGCTCAAATAGGAAAAATCCCACCACGTTCCGTGAGAATACAGCAAAAATGAGTAAACTTCCAAAGAACCAATTCTACCATGAACAACATTTAATTATTCTGGATACATATTTATTATTCGAATGACAATATAATATACAAGATGCAATAAATTATAATTCTAGAACTTATGAATTCTATTGTACTTTCAAATTTAACATTATGAATCGTGAATGGTGATTTTTATAATGGCAAATGATACGGTTGGTTACATCCGGAGATTCGAAAATAAGATTTCTCGCCTTAATATACTAACAAGAGGAAGATTGCATTAATTCAAACAAAGTCGTCTAGCTGAAGCATCCTACTTCACGAAGGCTAATTCAATTGTTACGTTCAATTAGGATGTTGGGCTATAGTGAGTAGCAAATTAAGGCACAGTGAAATGTAATCGAGATTCGGATCATGTGATGTCGAAAATTATGTAACTCGCTACGAAGCAAGGTCACTGCTAACGAATGTAGGACTATACGTTTGAGAAGTAAAGCTTTAATGAATTTTATCACAGGTACCAGAATAAATTGAATTCGTTTAAAGAACTTTACATACCGTTGAAAATAATTGACATTTTGTGAAATTATTGCATTTACAAATGAAATGGAAGTTCATCTCCATGATCAGTTTTTCTTACAATTCGTTAAAGACAGAGTAAGTGCTAGCAAGGAAGTTAATTATTTCCATAATGTGATTGTTTGTGAAAGTATTATATCATTGGTATTTTATGGTATGTAATACTCATCTTACTTTCTCAAAACAAATAAAAGAGGATCATAGAAGTTTACTATTTCTATCGTAAGATACTTCCAGTTTATATCTAAAATCAGTAGGTATATGTATAATCAAATTTATAGTTCATAGAATTGATCGATTGCACTAGTTTCATGATTTGCAATTATATCAACTTGCATGTGTTTGTAAAGCTTCAAATCATGAACGAAATTACTATAATTTTTTTAGTGAAATAAAAATTAAAGAACAATCGAATCTTAACCATAGTATCTTTAAAAACCGATTAACAAGTCGTTATTTTTCAATGACACTCGATTTAAAGATCTCTTATAAACAAATGAATGGAAATTCCATAATAATTATGTAATCATGTGATGCATACAAACGATGCAGAATAATATATGCCGACATTACAATTACACTTATTCGTGAAGAATTGTGTAGATCTACTGAAAAGCCCCGACAATAATAAAATAAAACGAAGTTCATTTTGTTCAGAAATAGAAATTTCGATAAAACTGGTCAAAGTAATAATTGTAAAATAATGTTTACATCGTATTGAGATTTTTAGGGGGAAAAAGTTGAAATAGTTTTAACTGTTGATTATTTATTATTCGAGTAGTGTGTTTGAATTTTTGATACTAATAATAAGTGTGGTGTTCTGCAAAATCTGAAATGGGATTTAAACCTGCATCGTTTTAATTCACGTGATCAGGACCGAATCACCATGACCACCGTGACCCCTATAAGTGACGTCTTTTGCTGCAAGATCTTGCCAGGTTGAGACTTGAGGTCAAAGGTTAAATAGAAAGACCATAGTGGATCACGACAAACTTTCTTACCATTCCGACCCTCAGAAGGATGCATGTTCTTGCCTGTGAAGGTTGCCATGTGCTCTCTATTTCTTTTATCTATTCCGATTCCAGAATATATTTAGAAGCTATCTAGACTGCGGTCAGCTAATTGTACTAATGCTCGTACTATTTTTATCAACTGCAGCGCACGAATCGCAATGCAAATAAAAGAAGGTAGACTGCAGATATATTTACTTTGCTTTGCCACTTACTTTTGTTGCCCCATGCAAACCACAACACGAACTGTTAGTCCAAATGAGTCGAGAAATTTTAGCATCTAATGAATTTTCCCTTTTTAAATCACGATCATTGATAAAAAAGATAATATACTCAAACTGGATACTTTTATTAAGTTTGCAGATAATAAGATACAACTGTACAGTTGTATCAACTGTATAGTTGTATCAACTGTATAGTTGTATCAACTGTACAGTTGCATTTACAGGAAGTTATTGTAGAGTTATTGTAGATGCATTTAATTCACAAAAAAGAAGTTCTTTAATGATGATACATTGAACATCGAATAGTTGTGTCTATACAAGATACAACTACAATAAAATCCATTTGCAGAAATTTCGCAGATAATAAGATACAACTATACTGTTGATACCACTATATTAAGTTTGCAGATAATAAGATACAACTGTATAGTTGTATCAACTGTACACAACTATACAGTTGATACAACTAAAATCCATTTGCAGAAATATTGTATCAACTGTACACAACTATACAGTTGATACAACTAAAATCCATTTGCAGAAATATTGTATCAACTGTACACAACTATACAGTTGTATCTTATTATCTGCAAACTTAATATATCAACTGTACAGTTGTATCAACTGTATACAACTATACAGTTGTACTAATGCTGTTGTATACATGCTATACTGTTGTATACAGTTGTATCAACTGTATAGTTGTATTATTATACAACTATACTGTTGTATAGTTGTATACAGTTGATACAACTGTATAGTTGTATCTTATTATCTGCAAACTTAATATAGTTGTATCAACTGTATAGTTGTATCTCATTATCTGCAAACGGATTTTATTATCTTATTATCTCCGAACTTTCTGCAAATGGATTTTATTATAGTTGTATCTCGTATAGATACAACTATTCGATGTTCAATGTATCATCATTAAAGAACTTTCTTTTTGTCAATTAAACGCATCACTCTACAATAATTTTACGACTGGAACTTGACAATAGAATATTTTAAGCAACTAGTACAAACATTTCTTGACTACGCAAAAAAGAGAACACACTATCTACTCGAGATAAATCAATACAATGTGAATGGTAGTGTCAGTGAACAGGTGCTTGCGACCTAAATTCCCAAAACCTAATTGACTGAATCGGGACGAGTACGAGACCGTAGTGTGAGACCCGACAGAGGTAAAGGGGGATCGATGCTGATTCACTGGTTTCCGTTTGGTACTGACGATCGACGAAAGAAACTTGGCGATTCCTCCTCTTCTGCCAGTGTGACTCTCAACAGGCTACGGATTTACTCAGCCTCGTTTTTTTCCCGCCCATTAACTCCTGCATTCTGCATGGAGCGGCGCGTTGCTGAAAATCCTTTTGGACGCTTTGCTGACAGAAATCTTCCGTTACGAGAGAAGTGAATACGCGTTTGAGTATGTAATAGCTAGTTACGAGTGGTATGGTTCCGTTTCGCGCGTATGGATCGAGTGCCGATGGGCGTGATTGTGAGTTACTCATCGCGAAAGCCTTGAGTTGTAAGAAATTAAATACTTCGAAGGACAAAAGCAGCGGTTAAAGAATTGAATCTTGTATTTCGCGGCAAAATTAATGTTATATAAATAATAAATAATATAATTTCTTTAAATGGTACATTGTCCAACACAGATTAATTTTTTCTAATTGATTTTTTAAAGAAACAAAGTATTCGTGAACTAAGGTAACCAGCTTCTGAAGTGGCATTAAATTCTAAAATTCTATTCTTTTAGGTAAATTACCTTTGCAACTTCTTGCAACCGTATTAAAAATACTTCCCCCTGTTTTAATTTAGCCATGCATGAATTAATTTAGGCTTCATACAGGGTCTATTCAATGGTTCAGTTTCTCAGTAGAAATTCGTTGTAACAATAGCTCCATAACGCTACTTCTAATACGCTATGTAGTACAGTTTCATAGAATTTATTGAGGCTGTTCCTACTTTTCAACGATTCATCATAATAATAAGACAGGAAACAAGCATTTACAGCGCCAATTATATTAGCTGTGTAATAATAACACCATTCTGCAAGATGAAGATACTAGCAGCTTAGTTGAAAGTATACCATCGTCTAATGTTCTTATACAATGTAGATAATACCGTGACACTTAGGAACTGAGCACAGGAATTTCTTAAATCACAGTATGATCTTTACAATTTTTATTAGTTTTATTCAATGATTTCAACAGGAATTGTGGTTGAGCTTCACGAAGCCAAACTCATAATTACTTATTCGTCTCGATCTTAATTCCGAGGTATATGATTAAAAAGAGATTGAACTGATCTAAAAGAGATAAGCTTGCGAAATCTCCCAAAAAATAGTTAAATATTGAACTTAATAAAAATTTAGTATTCAACACTTTTAAGCAGAAAACTATTAACTTCATCCTTAGTTGAAATGATCTTTGTATCTTATTGTAGTAGTTGTATAAGTTTCGCAGAAAAACTCGCAAATAGATCCAACAGTTTAAAAAAGAAAAAGAAAAAAAAGTCCGAACACACATTACGGTTAAGCCTGATACATCTGCTCATCTATGGTACGTAGCTTTAAATTTCTGGCACGACTTCAATACATATTTCTTACTGACTATCTTTCCGTGTTGAACGCACGGTTGCCAAGATTATCTCGGGAGCAGAGGGTGGACAACAGTTGTTGGTACGCACTCAGTACAAACGTTATCTAGAACCATTATTAAGCTACGTTCATTTTCTCTACATTTTTTCTAAGAATACTGCTAAAATGTTGCATATTAACGAATATGTGTTCGAATTAAAAATGTATATTAAATTATACGTTTATTTATTGTTAATCAAAGCAAAACACAGCATCCATCAATGATATCTAAGATAGACTGATATTTAATGTCAAAATTAGTTCATTAAAATATTATTTTGTCTCCGGGCTCCATTATTAACAAAAACGATTTTTATAAACCGATAAATTCTATAAATAGAAATGTCTTTTTAGTATTTTCTGACTAATCTATTCTTTTCCGAATTTTTAGACACAGTTCAAATAGCTCCACTTCCAGATTTTGGTGATAAAATGCTTTTTCAGCAACTTAAACTGCATCGTTCGTATCATTTTCCATCTGGACGCAGGTGAAATCACCAAGTATTTATATAAACGGAATTCTATTCCTTTGCACATTTAAGTTAAAATGATCCTGAGCTTAAAAGAGATCCCAGTAAAGCAAGAGGTGTACCAAACGAATAAATCAGCAATGTTGAAACAAAAACTTGAATAAAAATATCGAGTAATAATACGGATAGAAAGGAAAGAGAAAAGCCAAGAAATAGGAGATTCGTGTTGTATTTATATCGGGTTAACTGACTCTCCTGGATCTGGGCCAGTATACTGGTGAGCAATCATCCTATATTTTCGTTCGTTCAAGAAGTGCTTCAAACGTTTTCATCAATTGAGCTCTCTCGATGCCTTTAATTTAAGCAAATTAATTGCAAAAACTTTATTAAAGCTATTTAATCTACTGAAATCCGGTTTTTATATTCTACTGCAATAGATTCTTCTTGAAAATTACAGTTTTCAATGTTTCTTTACTAATAATATAGAATAGCGTTTCACGAATCAGGGTCAACTTAATGCATTTCTAATAAAAAGTGAGATTGTCGTGGAGCTTGTCGCACTATTCTTCTTTAGGTCAAGCTAAGAGAAAAGGGAATTTATCGCAATTACCAAAGGCTGCCGCAATTTAAACGGATATAACTTTTAATGAACTATAACAAGACTGCGCGTTGAGTGGTCTGTTTGTTTCTACTGAGAAGCTTACGGATGCACTAATTATGTGAAATTAATAAGGAGCAGGTACAACTGTATGAAACGAGGGAATATCGCGAACAAAATACAGTTTCGAGTCCTCCCCTAAATACAATAAATTGTACTCAACAGTTAAATATGTAGCATTCAATATTTACAGAAATTATTAAATGAAAATAAGAATCTTTTGAAATATTCGGAATTACAGTACTTGAATCGTTGTTTCAATTATATTAGAAAAGTTGTAGTTGGAATCAACGAACATGCGTGTCTTTTGTTTCTAATAGATATATTGGAATGTGTTTATGCTGATATTCGACATATTCTACTTCTTATGAGGTATGGAAAGTATTTGGGAACTCAATAAATTTCAACCATGATTGAATACAAATTACGTAAGTATTGAGGCCGATAATAAACAAATAAATTGTAATTACAAATGAAGCAAGAAGAATTTGAAAGAAAAAATGCAAAACTCATTAGCATAATAGTCATTAGGATACAGCTTCCGTAAAAGTATTTTATAAGTAACGTAAAAAAGTATAAAATCTCTATTGAATACATTTAATTGATAAATGGTTAATGGTTTTATTAGACCGTTTACACTTGTTGGAAGGAAATACCAACCGGAAGTAAACGATTCGAACTGCACCTTTCTTTTCCTGAATACATATTGCGCCAATTGTGGTTGGAAAGGTTCCAATAATATTTCGAAAATTACGGAAGGACGAAAATACAACTCAGAGAAAGCAGTAATAATTGACATGCTTCTAGGAGACTAAAATTAGAATCTCAATCGCATAAACGCTCCAGGATATTACGTGTATTTCAGCTGACTATCCAAAATCTCTATTTTTCAAACACAGACTTTTGATATTATTTTAGTCATATGCCCTAGGACCCACGGGTTCAAGTATTGCTCGAATCGTCCCATAAAAGAGTAACGCTGTTCAAAAGCATATGATGCATACAAAAGTACAATAAATCTTGACACTATAATAGTACAAATTAAAACCATTCAATTACTACAGTGTTTACTATCTATCATTGGCTGTACTTATCATTAATCTTTAGCAATATATGTGTAACAATCAATTTTAATGTTTTAGTTAACTATACATATCTTGGCCATAAATAAAAATCGACGAATGTAACTATAGGCGGCCCTCGACTTTCGCACATAATTGCTTCTTAAACTGTGTGCGAATGCTGAATGTTCGAAAGTAGAGGGATGTAAAAAAATATGCACCCAAAACTGTGTTTCAAAGTATTTATTTATCAATATGTATGCATAATGAAGTTAAAGAGGCGTGTTAAGTGCTTTCTGGTGTTTCCTTTATAAACTTGTCAAGAGTTAGTTCAATACCACCCTTTTTTTTCTTTTCTCGATAAAGATTTCTATCTTTATAAAGATAGAACAACATTGTATGTAGTCTGACAATGAGAGGGAACAGCCAAGTAGGCTGCTTGACTCTCGATGTCCCCTCAGAAGGGACATCCGACCGCAGAGGATTAAAAAGTTGAATTATTAAAAATGTGCGAAATTGCGAATTGCGCGAAAGTAGAATGTGCGAAAGCCGAGGGCCGCCTGTATGTAAATACATACATACAATTATAGTGAAAAGAAGAAATGACAGATTTTTAACTTTTTTATCTCAATATTTTTTTAAATTTTAATACATAAGTTTAATAAATTGGAATAAGTTATAGGCGCCCTATAAATTTCGTCAAAATCGAACAACGGTGTAATGTGTTATGATCAATCAAAGGAGCTCAAAACGCATCGGAAATCTTGATTTGTCGTCAGGAATCATGAAAATCGATCAATTTATGTGTCTTTGATTAATCATAACTCATTACATCGTGAATCGATTTTGATGACATTTATAGGGCACCTGTAACTTATTCCTATTTATTAAACCTATGTATTAAAATTTAAAAAAATATTGAGATAAAAAAGTTAAAAATCTGTCATTTCTTCTTTTCACTATAATTAGTAAAAAATAAATATTTCACAAAATTTATGAATGACATCACGAAGAAGACCTTTTGTTCTAACCTCATTAACAATTTTGTGTCATTTGGGTTATTACCTAAAAAATTACACTGTTTCAAAAAGTGTTCGAATACTTATGTTATCGACTGTATATGAATCCAACGTATATGAACGTCTACTTAAAAGAGAGTTTTCTATAGAAATTATTTGTTCCAGTATGGTTTATATTGTTGCAGGTTCGGGTCATGATTAAGAAGTTAGATTTCGTTATTGTAAAACGGATTTACTGAACGAGAACTAAGAGGCATAACCGCTCAGTTAAAACGTTCAGGAGGCGACTCGCAACTATAGTTGTTAGTAACAAATGTACCGCTTCTTTTAGAAACACTCTAAGCAGCAATTTCTCAATACATACATACACCGTCGTATAAGAAATACAGATGGCTTCAAATCGTAACAATATTTTAATCGAGTATTTTTCAATTTCTCATTAATTATCCAAATTAATTAAATGGAAATAACTAACAACTCAATGCATCCTCACGTTTTCGTTTAACGTAAATCGTGAAACTAGAGAAGTAGGTTTACACTGCTCTTTTCAACAATGTATTGTCCTATATTCGCTGATGGAAGAGCTGACAAGCCCAGGTTCTTACGATGAGTAGAATACTTAGAATTGTAGAACTCAAAGATGCAAGACGTCGGCTGCGAAAGCTAGAAACTCATAGATATATTTGCCGGCAGTCGCGGGGCGAAACTGTCCGGGACTCGATGACGAGAATAGTAACTGGTAGGCGAGGTGCTGCTTGCGAGAGAAATCGCGACCTAAGCGAACCGCGAACATCAGACAGACGTTCCCTAAGTCTTCCTAAAGCTTCGATTTCATTCTTTACCATAAAATACATAAATAGAACTCAATTTCTTATCAAATTGCGAATTTATGTGAATATACTTTATGTATTTCACAGTTATTCATTTATATAAAGATTTCAATATTTTATTATACAACTTTTCCACGCCATTATTTATCATAGCACGAAGTCGCGTTTAGTAAAATTATGAATATTCCGTCAATTACTTATTTGCCCTATACACAAACGTTTTTAGATAGTACAAGTTTTTATTAAGAATAAAACCCTAGAATATAAATTAGTTTGTTAAACTATTAAAACATGAAAACTAATGACATAAGGATTCCATTATTTTTTTCATTATTCTATAATTTATTCTCATAACCGATGAGTAATCCATTCTTCGCTAGATTTCGCAAAAAACAATTACTCGAGTAGATAAAGCATAGTTGGGGGGAACCGAGATACGTATGTATGTGTATTTCTACAAGTCACTTCTAAAGTACAGTAGACTCGGATATCGGTATCTACCTGACTCGTGGTTACTCAGTTTTCAGAGATCTCTATTGTTTCTAAATGATTACCGAGGATACTCAATAACGCTCTGCACCGTCCTTGTCGGGGATAAGTTCTTTTCTTCGTTTCGCGTAGATATAAAGGCACGGATTCCTGTGTAATCAGTGGCACCACAAAATAGCACTGCATTTTTCTGCGGTACAACAGAAGCCGTAAGGTTCCTTACTGGACTAATAGTTCTCGCTGATCTGCGTAAGTAGTAGTGATTCGTTGTCAGTCGGTTCAGCTTTCCTCATCTTTAATCCATTCGATCGGTTTACAGTCTGACAACGATCCTCTTACAATTATTTTAGCCCTCGATTCTTTAATTTTTGATTTATAAATAGATCTGTTTTATAGACCTTAATTGTACTGGTACAATTGTCGAATAAAAAATCATCGACTTTACAGTAATGTATATGTTGTCAGGATACCAATAAGTGTTTCGTAAGAACTTAGAACTTGTTGTTATTTAGTAGTTGAATTTAGCAGATTGTTAGTAACGACGCCATGACCTCTATATATTTTCCGGTTTGAGATCACAGCTAAAGCAATAGGATAATGAAATGCACCACGCAGACAGTCGTCTAACGCGCTTATTGCTACTGACTTCGAAACGAGAATTCCCCATTTTTTGGCCGACTTTTTTCGTTCTTTCACCATTTGAACTCGAATCGTACTGAAGCGAACGAAGCAAAAGAGAAAGATACCAGGAGAGTAGGAGAGAGTAGGAGAGAGAGAGAGAGAGAAGAAGAAGAGGACGAAGGTAGGGAGAGAAAGAACTGTGAGCTTGGCATGGCAATGCTTCAGACCGGTTCTACCAGATAAGTCAGTACAACCTCCGCATCGAAGTCTGTTAAGACACGAGTCATATGGTCTTGCTATAAACGTTTTTCCACTTCCTGTTACATATTCCCCGTGTTCATCAATTGTAGTTAAATTGGAATTTTTCAAGATTTCATATTCTGAGGCATTCCACATTCGAACGATCAATCTTTCAATGCTGTTGGTATTAGACATAACGTAATTAAGGACGAAATGTTATGCATCGAGATCAAAAATAATTTATAAATTGTTTTCAAGTTTGATTCAATGATACAAATGTTGTTTGTACGCAAGTTCCGATTGGCAATTCAGTGCAGTGAAAATAATCAGAATTCTTATTTTCTATAAATGTTTCTACATTTCTTATTCTGAACGGAAGTACTTTAACGTTAATCGAATCGGATGAAAGATACCAATTCTATTGGGTAAATTAAGAAGAAACCGTGAAATAAATAAACTGTATGGAGATCTGACCTGAGCCATTTTAACTGCAACGGTACTAAAGAAAATAAGCCATACATTTCCAACGAACACAGTTAGTCCAACTTGCAATTATCGCCTGAATCCTGATTAGATAATACTTTGAAAAAGAATATAATACCTATAGAATTTCTGTTGTGACACCATAGCTCGAATAAGTGCTACCCAATGTAAATTCCTACTATAATTCTCCCTTAATCATTATATCTACTTAAAGTGTAATATTCGATACTACGTTTTAACTTGGAAGGAATTATCAGACTGCGCATTCGAGACATATTCATTAAATGCTGCGATGACGCGATCGGCAGTAACCTCTAAAGACATATATATTTGATAAATTACAACGTTCCAGTAAGACGCAGTTAATCGTAAATTATTTACCGAACGATTAGGATGAATCGATATTCAACTAATTCTATCGCGATCTGTAATTACTTTCAACGAAAGTTACAGTGTGTCTAAACTCCAATTAACAACAAACATCAAATCTCAAAGTTCCTCCATGAAAACTTGAAAACAATTCAACGATTTGAACGCGTTAAATGGGAATATTTTAAAACCTAGATGACTCGAAAATCTGATGTATTCAAAAAATTTGCTTTAGAGAGTAGAGAACGTACGGAAGAGCGGAAAGCACTCGACCACTGGAGCAAAGCGGTACCAGAAGCCTGCATTGCTATGTCCATAGATATGTGCATATATATGTACGTGGAAGCAGGCCCGGGAATTGCATAATTATCATTCTAAAATGAAACGGCTTCACACAACTGGCACATGATGTTTACCGATTATATAAGAGCACAGGTATCTAACAGAGGTAACGCAAAACTGAGCGTGTTTAGCCGGCTTGTTGATAGAACAAACGAAACCGATATCGCGTGCATCATGAGCGCAAAATGTCAAATTCCCCGATGCAAGCGACAGCGGCGCGCTGTGAAAATCGCTTGAAAGGTTACGGCGGACATAGTAAGTGAGTTAAGTCTGTACTATGTAAAGTAAGTAAGTACATATGTCGCGGTGTTTCGCGAGCGAATCAGTCAGCTAGTAGGACGCTCTAATGAGGTCTAAAGCGAACGGTTGCATCTCGATAAAGATATTAATTGTTCGAACAAGAATCTACGCGAGAAAGATAATTGCATTTTGCGAGAGCTGAATGCATTCGAAGAATAGACACACGTACTGTCCTCCAGTGTGCAACGGTTTAAGTGTGTTAAGGAATTTAGAATGAGGCGAGGCTTACCTTCTCTTTTGCTCTGCCCGCATGTTTTTGCATCGTCTTTGCGATCTGTGCACCCTTACTCTCGGCCATTTTCCTCCTGCTATCTCGACGCAATCGACCTCAAATCCCTGCTTCCGCGTGAAACACAGACCTTTCAGGCTAAAGCTACCTTGCTCACGTCCACGTTAACCACGAAGTAAACGCACGAACGGAAGCGCGGAGGAATACTGAGGAGCTAAAGTCACGAAACTGCGCGCCCTGAGTCTACTGATGAATTTCTGATTGTTGACGCGAGGTAGCAGCAGCTTCTGCGCGACCATAGTCAGAGCAGAAAGATCGGTTATCGGTCGATAATAATGTGATATATTTGTCAAATATTTGAATACGTTCTACACGATAACACTATAAAATTTAGTGTCTTAGGGAAAAAGTTACCGATTTTGTTTAAAATTAAATAAGATCGCGGATATTCTAGCGGCTTCCACAACCGGTTTATTCTGCCGCTGTAACTGGCTTTCTATTGAACCTGCTTCAACCAATCAGAACGCTAAAGTTAAAGCCATAGTAAACTGACCCACCAGCGCCATATTGCATGCCGCCAGGTTTTGTATTGCAACGATTCCAAGTTAGTGTTTCAAAAAATTAGGAATGACAATGGGAGAAAGTACTATTTTGCAGCGGGAGTTACTTGATAAGTACAGGCGGCCCTCGGCTTTCGCACATTTTTAAAAATTCAACTTTTTAATCCTCTGCGGTCGGATGTCCCTTCTGAGGGGACATCGAGAGTCAAGCAGCCTACTTGACTGTTCCCTCTCATTGTCAGACTACATACAATGTTGTTCTATCTTTATAAAGATAGAAATCTTTATCGAGAAAAGAAAAAAAAGGGTGGTATTGAACTAACTCTTGACAAGTTTATAAAGGAAACACCAGAAAGCACTTAACACGCCTCTTTAACTTCATTATGCATACATATTGATAAATAAATACTTTGAAACACAGTTTTGAGTGCATATTTTTTTACATCCCTCTACTTTCGAACATTCAGCATTCGCACACACTTAAGGAACCAATTATGCGCGAAAGTCGAGGACCGCCTGTATTATGCGATAGATATTATGAATAATTTTACTGCCTTCGTTGAAATGTCATATCACACTCGGGTTGCCGGCTTCTCAAGGGCAGCAGTGTTTACGTCCTTGGCCATCGGCTGCGGGTATTGTGCTCGGCGCGACGCCCGGTAATCCCTCGCGTAGAGCTCGTTCGTGTTGACATACAGTGTTGGCGAGTTCCAGGAATTAAACTAGTTGGTCTTACGCCCTCGAGCATAGTGGCACGGGGCTTTCGGAAGCCACAGCTCATTTTGGCTTTGAAGATCGCCTTACGCTTCACGCTATCCGATATCGTTTACTATAGTCAACATACGTTTGACAACGGCAAACGTATGTTTAATTTTGTGCAAATTAAGCATATTACAAATATTATTTTTATAATTGTTAAATATCATACCGATGAACATATTTCCTACCTAATGCAAAAGAGATACAACACCGGCAGCATTCATTGCGATGTTCTTGTTTTTCTCAATGTACATATTATTTGTTCATGTATCATTGCATTATTCGTGCCCCCCTCCATTTACTCCTTATTTGTCTTTATACTTTTTGTTTACGCCTCTATTATAGAAATTGTTCGCACCGAGAGTACGCGATTAGAATCAGTGTTGCAAATGTAGTATACAATTTACAACAGCACAAGCATTATGGGTTCAACGCTCGGTGTTTCTGTATAGGCGAGATTTTACACTAAAATCACGGATACTTCATAAAAAAGCTCAGCGAGTTGATAAACAACTCTATCACAATTCGCCTTTGCGTTGGTGGGAAAATGGGCTCGGAATTTTCGAAACACGATTATTTTTAATCGATGTACATATTGATAACTCTTTCCGCAAATCATCTATTTGCGGTTCTGAGCTGAAAGGGCGCGAGTATTGTGGTTGTAGAATTAGTTCACTGAATGAAAGCTTTTGGTCACGCAGTGGATCTCCAGCACCTTTCGTAGAACAGAATATTATTATTTTTATTTATATCTTTGTGCTGCCTTTGAAATATATATTTTCGCATCCTGTAATCAATTATTGTAAATACTAATCTATTGTTACTGTTTTTGTTACAAGTGTTGTTATTTACGATATTATACAAATTTGGATTTATCTCAATAATAGACTCACAATCAGTGATTATTGTTCACCCAATGGGTGCTCTCTATCGCTGGGATTTCAAAGAGCATGGTAAGCAATTAAATTTTGAAAGTTTGCGAAATATGCTGTTCCACTTTACATGTGTGCAGCATTTCAGTCGGTATTAATCGAATCATCCACTTTTTGTTACAGATTATCAATTATTACTACACAGCTGTAGCCTAAAATCATCAGGTCCGATACAGTGGGTTGAAAGATCTTGCAGAATTGGCAGACCGGTGAGTGGTAAACACTTGTTAAGTTCCTCTAGTCTCCCATTCATGCGTCAGGACGATTGATTCGTGCCTGTATGGGAGACTGATTGTATCTTTTCCTATCGAACAATTAACATAATAACCGCAAGCACAGAAATTGACTTGTTTGTGGACTATCAATATATGATATCAATATATTATTAATACTTATAATAGTAATTTGCAAAAAAACAATTCGGGGACCATACGACCTGAAACCCCGATTCCAATATTTAGTTCATTAATTTTTTGCCCTTTCGATTTCAGTGAACGATTCTACTATAGAATTAAGTAATATTGATATCAATTATTAAAACCATTTTCTGAATTAAGTAGACTCACTCTTGGTAATAAAGTAGTTATTTTGATAATAAAATGGATTCAGTTTTTTCAATACAATCAAGATCTGTAATTACTCGACAAATTGCACGAATTAAGACATTTGAGGATAGACATCGGCTGCCACCAATTTCCTTAATTCATAGGATACGTTGGCGATTTACTTAAGATATTACAGGCTTTTTCTTGTTACCGAATGTGTAATTAGTTAGAGTAGTGTCGTTGTTAAATTACTTCAAGACTTTATTAAATCCAATTATTTGACAGTAGGATCGGATCTTGAGCATTGCATCGTTGCGTCAATTGATTATTATCCTGAAAACAGCGATTGCGGTAAACTTCGAAGTATTTCATTTCGAGTTTTCTAATTTTGCATATCTGTAATAGTACAGTTTAATTAGTAGAGTTATGTTTAATTTTGTGCAAAGTTCAGAGTCTTAAAATTCTCCGATGCTCGTCGCATTTTTCATTGTTTCATGATATATCTCATATATATGTATCTCTGCAGGGAATATATTTAACGTATGATCATATTTTATATCAAACTTGCTGTTATATAATCTACTGTTTGTATAATTTTGCAAGCTGAGACATTTTTCATTCTGAAACATGTATGTAATACAATTGAGTTCATAAAGTCGCAAATGTATCACACCCAAAATTATGTTTCTACGGAAGAGAACTATTAATTAGAACCTGATTGATTACGAACGGCGTTAAAAAGATTAAACGCTTAACTTTAGTAAAGAAATTAAACTTAAGGACTTGACAAAGCCTTTTCCCAATAAATGCGAAAATGAAAATGCCCTAAACCTTGAACTGGCCAAACACAAAAAAATGTTGTTTAACGATCCTTTACATTTAGCAAATTTAGATCTTAATTTCTAACGCCATTTTTGACAGCTTTTATCGAAATTAAAAAAGTGTATCTTTAAAACGATTGGAAATGAAAAAATATCTTTAAGCAAATAAAATGACATGATTTGTAACATTTAATTCTCTTGGCTTACTTACCACCTTAAAGATCATAGTGTCTAGATATTAGGGTCTTAAAATGAAGGTAGACGAATAAAAAATGTAAATTTGGATAGGTGATAAGACGTACGATTGCTGATTTGTAAATGGTTTTATTAATAAATTATTCTTTCTTAGTTTGTGATGAGGATTACTCGAAATAAACAAACGTTACGGTAAAAATTCACTTTAACAACGAAACAGACGGACAATACACAGATATAATATATCTGATAATAGAAGGTGATAGACAAATATCCTTACTTAAGTGGTCTATCCAAAACTTGCAATTGACAAAAGTGTGTCTTATTAGGGTGGGGCGCGCGGAATGCTTAATTATCTATAATTTCACTTTTTTTCATTTATAATTTAACTTTTTAATTCGATATTCACGCGTGCCGCAATTACAAATTGCAGATCGGAAATTTACAGATTTGGACCTGTACATGTCATACACTCATTGGTACCTAATATAAATTTGCTTTAGTCTTGGAAAAATTGGATAAGGCCATAACCAAACTGGCGACAAAGAGGCGCCAGGTCCTCAATTCCACCATATTTTTTTTTCTTGTTTTATTATAAAACCGATCCTCTCTTACACTCACTCGCTTTTTCACTCCCATCCCATTCTCTCTCTCGCGATCACGTAGTTAACTGGTAGTCCGTCCAGTAATCCACTTTTCACAGTCTCACCATTAACTACATCGTCTCATCCACCTTGTATTTTGCGCCTGTTTCTCAAATTTCCGTGATACCGTTCTTCTAATCTAGGTTTGCGTTCTTGTCTTCCTTTAGTACAATTTAAAATAGCGAAAGCGCAAGTGTAAATATTTGTTATCCTTTTAAAATGATAATCGTAATTTAATATTAATAATAATATTAATGATCATTACCCATTATCTTCGCACTTAATTCATCACGAGATGTTTTTTTTATTAGCGCAATGGTAACTTGAGAGACAGAAATTAAAGGCAAATCTTGATTTTTTTTTTCTTTTTTCTTTTCCAATGATCTTCCGATTTGACTTGTGTTACACTTGTAAATAACAGGTTTCCTCGAAAGATGGAAATCCGTGTAAAGCGAGTGATTCTTATCCAAAGTCACAGAGTAGACAGTAGCCAATAGCAGCGGTATTAATCGTAAGTGAATACAGCCCTCGGGGAAAGGAGAACCCCATGATTGTGAGAAAAACAGTTTTAATGCAAATAGTGGGAGACAAGTTGCAGTAATAGTGCATGCCGAGAACACATAGGACAGAGAATGCCCAGAGATACATAAGAATAATCCTAACAGCCATGTGCCTCTTCAGCTGATTGCCACTATAAATTACAAAAAAACATTCGAAAACGGACAAATTTGACAGATTTTGTTTTCCTTTATTCGGCCCATTACCCCGTTAGGAGGATCAGAAGCGTTAAGACTCACTCCTTCCAATTATTTCAGTCAAAAGTACAAAAGTACCACTCAAGAAAAGCGAGTAATGAAATTCCTCGGGAAGTAATCAAATTGAGAGTAATCGTAAAAGATTTCATTATTTAAAATTTCTCTTGTGCTCAATCAATTCATCAATGCTACATTAGCTCTACAGCTGTATTATTTCAAGCACTGTCTATTATTTCTCTATAAAAAAAAAGAAGAAATGCATGTACTGCGTTCGAATCCTTTTCCCTTGTGACAATGATCTCTATTTCAATATATGTATTTTTTTCGTACGTATAAGCTCAACGTATGAGCAACATATATTTTATCTCTTTATTTTCTGTCCCAAAAATCACAGAGGCGCAAATGCACCTCAATGTATGGTGTAAACCTGTACAAAAGTTGTTCCTCATTTACTCTATACTTATTCATGGTACAATAATAATGTATTTAAAATGTAACTTATGTAACCTTAGTACTGATTAACGATGACTGCATTCCAGCGTGACCAGCCTTTGGCCGACTGGAGCTAACAGACAAATACGCTCCTTTCAAGTGTAAAACTCCGTCCTTTCCCCTTTCTCTCAGGCTTTCAAAATCTGATCTTTCATTCACTATGCAACACCACTAACACTCTAACTATATACTCTATATAAAATATCGTTAGTATAACTAAAACGTGCTGTGCCTAGCTGGAACGCAGCCCTATGCAGCTATTTTTATGCCATTATCTTCCTTCGATTTACGTTTACGTTTTCGTCTCATTTTTGTCTGTGTGTGTGTGTGTGTTTTTTTTTCTTTTTCTTTTTCCATGCACATTTCTCTCCTCTGCAAAGGTCATTTTTTGTTCTTCCGCAAAATTTTCAGTCAGTTGTTTTGTTGATAAATTCACACCACTAACTGTAGTCTCTGTCATTTGGTCGATCAATTAATTTGATTCCCAGGTGTCCACTCGGCGTTGTAATTATTATTACTATTATTATTATTATTATTATTATTTATATGAATTTTACACTCATTCAACAGTAGAAACCTCCTGTTCCTTATCGTTCTAGTTCCCCGAATCTGCACCGTCTTCATGTTTTCTCTTCTTTCCTCGAGCAGGAGATGATTCCTCTGAAATAATCGAGATACGATGCTTTTCATTATAAACTGTTACATTTTTTCATTGACTCTACACAATTTGTTATTGTGTTGGCTGTAAAGATTCTTTCAAGGAATTTCATAGAAATCTCACCTTCTTCTTCATCTTGGTGATCGTCCTCATTATCGTCATCATCATCCTCCTCCTCTTCTTCGTCACAGAGAAACTCATCTTCGTCACTGTCATCCTATACAAATTTTATAGGAAAAATAGTATCTGCTTAGTACCATACGTAAACAAGATATGTCGTATACACATGTGGGTCATGAATGTAGTGCTTGTAATATTGCAAATGTGAATAATTGAGAATTGGAAATTAAATATCGAAATTCATAAGCTTATACTTTACCTCGAGTCCTTCTTTGTATACATTCTCTAACCCTATAGCACCGTCGTCACGATCATCATCGTCCTCCTCGTCTGAAACTATATTAATCGTACTCCAATAAATATCATGTTCTATCGTAATAGTAAAAATTGCCATTTGAGATATTTCTTTTGAGATACGTACCTTCTTCGCTATCATCCTCATTCGCATCTCCATCCCCATCTTCATTTCCATTTACTTCGTCATCTTCGCCTTCGCTGTCTTCTACTTCACGATCGTCTGTGTCAAATCTGTTGTTCGAAACAAAATTACAGACTTATAGCAACACGTTGGATAGTTATACATTATATGAACTGATCCTTAACGACTAGTATTAAAAACAACACTCACCCGTCAAGATATCTGAGACTGGAAATGAGACTAAAAACTTTCTCCCTATAATTGTCGACATTTGTTACTTCATTGTTGAAAAGGTCCAAGCTTCTAAGATTCTCAAATTCTTTCTGTAATATTGGATACACGATAGCGAACATTAACGACACATTAAAAAAATTTCATGATCGATATATATCCAAATGGTAGTATTATATTTTACCAGAGGTTGAAGCGTATCAAGATCTTTAATTTTGTTCCCACTAAGGTTGAGATGCGTTAATTTTGGGCTGGAGTGAAGAAGATTAAGACCTCCTGAAATTCTGTTGTCACTTAACTCCAACTGTAAGAAATTAAATTCGCTTAATAATTTCTTTCTATCGACTTATGGACAATTCGTATAAAATATACGTAATAAATCTCATATGGTTTACCTTCTTCAGACTGGCTAGTTTTGGAAAGCCCTTTAGGCTAGTAAGACCCACATTAATGAGACTTAAAGTTTCTAAAGCAACAAATTCGTCTGTCAAGCCTACAATATGTGTACTTCGGCAATTGTCAAGAACAAGTTCTTTGATCTGAAAACAAAACGAAAAAGCTGCCTATACTATATGACATTTGAATTCTACAAAAAATATGGGTTAACGAACACATATGCAATTTGAAAGGGATGATTTATAAATTAGCAATATAAAAGTAACAATATATTATGATTCAACGGTATTGCAACATGCAATTTCAAGTTTCCTAGTCGAAAGTATTGAATAGTAAACGACAGAAACAATTGACAATGTTTTCCCTTAAATTGGACCTCATGTACACGTGATTCGATAGAAGAAAATAATTTGCAATCTGTTTTGGAAAAACTCGATTGTAGTTAGTACGGGAAAGAGGTGAGAAATAATGACTTTGGCGTAAATGTAAAAAGGCAGAAAGTTTTCACTGGAATTCAAACGAACGATAAGCATTCGCGGGAGATGGGCTATTTTATTGATCGGAGAAAGAGAAAGGTAAAGAGAGAGGGGCCATGGAAAGGAGACAGGGGAGCAACTTGACGAGAACCGCGAGAGGTGCCAGCGGTACGGGGACTAAGGGGACAGAAAATGGGAGGGGGTTATGAGAGTGCACAACGCATCTTGTTTAGTAGCATCAGAAAAGCCGGCAAACTGTAAGTATTGGCTGCAGCTCGCGACAAGTACAGAATGAAAGACATGTATGTGTATTATCAGAACTCTTTTTAACCCAGCCTTCAAAGAAACCATGTATATACCCACTATATGCATAATAAAATTTACGTATATATACTTTAATTATTAGTAAGATATGTATTTGATAGAATCCTAAAGAACGGCGCCTGTTCTATTTTTGTTTGGATTGTGGGTAACCGTAAAGATCGAGAAAACCCATTTCATTCATTGATGCCACTTGATAGAAAAATTGAGCCAATAGTAGAATGGATCGGTCATAAAGACAATAATATCACGTGTAGTCAAATACACGGTAATACAGCAGGTTTTGGTAACGGGTAAACTGCTTTCACGCGATGTTCAGTGTCGTCACATGTCCTTATCTTAAATTCATTGCTCGACATTCCGACTGACCGGCTCATTGGCTGAGCCCATGTACTCCACTGATCGCAATAGAACCGCTTAGAAGACCTGCCGCGGTCTTAAACAATAGATCAATGATTGTTCACAAATCAACTTCCCAATTTACACTTTAACTGCCCCCATTTACCCACGTGTAAACAACGCATCGAACACACAGCAGAATGGATATATCTGATATTGCCTATCTTCGTTCATGCAACGAATAGAAGAGTAACATAACTTATCATTGTCCCACTGACAATTACGAGATGAACCACATGCAAAATCAATTTTGAGTTTATGTATATCCATCTCTGATCGTAAATGTATAGGACATTTGTAGAAAATATTATCTGCTTCCTAACAAATCCTATATAATTTTCAGATTTATTACCTGTTATACACAAACATACAGTTTAAACAAACGTAAAAACTGTAGCGCCAAAATTTAGTAACACGTATGTTCCGATATCGTAATCAAAATATATAATATAGTAATCAAAACAATATATAATATAGTAATCAAAACAACTCCAAACCCCGATGAAAGCTGTAAAGGAATTGTTAATTACAACTGATTCGTGCGTCTTAAAATAATTACGCTACTGGTGAAAAGAACGACATCGCAATGCGGGTGGTTAACACCAAGTAAACGCCCACACATCTTTGTTAGAGCACATGCCGAACGAAAAACGCACTCTAAACAGTGAGTGGGTGAGTGAGCGAGTGAGTGAGTGAACAAGCGAACGACTGAGTGAGTGACTGAGAGAGAGAGTGAACGGAGGGGAGGAGAGGGGAAGATAAAAGAAAATTCGAGAGAAGAAAAATAAAAGAATAAGAACGAAGAAAGGAAAAACATTCGGTATAAAACTCTTCGCTTGATTGTACCGATAAGTAAAGAATCTCGGTGATTCCAATCTTACACAGATAACAAGTGCATACGTTTTAACTGGCGGCAGAGTGGACTCGTCCAAGATGGCCGCGTCGTAATGAATGACACGCCACCGAAAACAACAGGCTGCAGAATGCAAAAACCCTCGGAATAGCACAAACGAGTAGTCAAAAGTCACGAGAATAACGGAGGCTATGCGAAGATATGCCTAAAAGTACCTTCGCAATTTCTGGAGGTATAGAAGCTTGAAGATTTGTTTACACGCCGACAACATGATTCTCGCGGGCGTGCGCGCGCGCGCGCGCTCGCGCCGGGAAACAATGGCGACGTCACTCGTCGCACGCGCACCTCACGATCCTCACGGTAGAACTTCATGCCCGACCAACACTATCCCACTGTTAATTGATTTACATACGCACTTTTACTGTATCTTCACCGTAAAAAGAGTGAAAATGAGCGGGAAATAATTGTTAGATCGTGTCCGTTACTCGACCAATTGGGAATTTAGGACTGTACACAATTATGACACTCTTACATCCGATTAAATGACGTAAAAGAGTATACATATAAGCAACATAATACGCGAAGGTCTAACATCATGCAAATTACGTGATCTATCGCATATCCGTGATCAGCTTTTGTTCCTTCTTTTGGCGATGGTCCTTCAAATCACCGTATTAATTTTACTCTAAGACAATTTATTTCTATTAATCGTTACTGTCAGTAATATATTGTTTATAACGATATGTACAATGTACAACATATATTTGTATGAAGGATAATTTATGATGATACGTTCAAGACGACATACCATTACTTATTTCGGTTATTTTTACATTGAGATTAGACTATGCGTACTTTGGGTATAATTGGAATGGAATTATAGAAAATTTCCTGCAAGAAGACGTTTCCGATCAAATGCGTGCACTTCTATAGCACTACGATATAAAAAGATCAGCTTTCTAGTCTGAATTTATTTCGAGTTCAAAAGGACAAATAATATGTAGAAATCTAAACATATGGCAGATTTTGCAAAAGAAATTATTAAATAGAAATATACGGAGCGTTATCATTTTCACTGCAATATGCCCACGAGAGGTACACAAAGTAACTTGAAGAGAGTTTCCGAAGACAGCTATGCCACGCTGCATCTTGAAGCCGACCTTCGCAAAGAATCCGAAAAACTTATTGGAACCAAATTGATGTTCTCAAATACAAATTTACAGTGAATAAAACAATTTCTATTGAGTTCCTTTCAAAAAACGCGGGAGTGTACTCACTGTTTAATATGTGGCGTCTACTACACGTATAATATTCTTAAAAATCAGATGAATATGTATAGAATTGAACGACGTCAGTTAGATTTCGTGTATTTTCGAAATACTTTCCAATTTATCGTTATGCCAGCTGTGATGATAGAAGGGGCAGGTGCACTAAAAGACTTTTTGAATGATTTTTGAATACGCGTTAACCCGTAAGAAAATAAATGATATTGATACACTAATAAGAAAGTTAGCGGTACTCGACTAGGGGCAAGGCACACCGTGGAGTTGTTACGATGGGCGCGTGATCGTTTACCCCGAAAAATCGGCCATTGCAAGAACACGCTGTCCATTGATTAAACACGGTTAACTATACGAGTCGATGAAAGCAGATTTCTAATGAATAAAAAAATTACATCTCTTTCCGGTATATTATTTAGTGAAGAGAAATAACGCGAGGTAAGAGACCTGCATAGACTCTCCAAGTGTCTATGCATTTTGTTGCGATCGAAACTCTCACTTGCCATGCTGGAAAAGCGTGGAAAGCTAAATAGAGGGCCGGTTGATTAAGCATACGTTAAGTTTGGTCAAATCGATTGACGATTAGAAAAAACTGAATTGAAGACACTGTTTAAGTGGATCGGTCTTTCGAATTTTGCGCCAATCGTCCGAAAAACGCTTGCGATAGTAACGCGACTGCTGCAGCAAATGGAATCAATCGAACAAAAAAAGAATGCAGTTAGAGAAACGCGGCGTGGCGAGTACCATCTGATGAAGAGAGCTACTTGAAAAATGAAGAAAGCACAGGCCAGAAGAACGAAGCACGCCATGCCCGGGATTACTATCGGTGAAAGAATAAAATTGCGTGTCGGCATCACGGACACGTCTTCTTGGCCGATAAATTGGCGAAGCCACGCGGTCGCAGTCAAGAAATCCGTGTTTCCGTGTTTCCGTGCGTCCTCGAGGCGCAAAGGCCCAGTGCCGTGCCGCCAATCTAGTGTGTGCCGCAGGTCTCACGCAGGTCTCACGCAGGTCTCACACGAGAAAACCGAATTCTCTCTCTCTCTGTTCGCCGACATAGAGTCTTAGATTGAGACTCGAAAGCCGCTCTCGCGATCCTGTACTCGCGGTAGAGGAAGAAACACGCAACAAACCGCGGGGTATGTCGTCTTGTGCCGTATCGGCCGAAGCAGCGCAATAAAATAAGTGGGGTTGCCTTACGTCGCCGGGATTTTTTCCCCGTTTTTCGAGCTCTATCCGCTTCTCCATGGCCGGCAGACCCGTTTGCGATTCTGTACACAGATCACTGCACCTTCCTGCGTCGCAACAACTACTCGCAACCTTGCTTTCAAACCGGGAATATGACGGACGGACCACGGTCGGTCACCAGTCGGACAGAGCCACCACCGTACCGAGGAGCGAACCCAACGGCGGTTCGATTCTCGCCTAGCTCCTCGCTATGCTCTCTTCCTCTTTCTCGCTTCCTCCCTCGCTCTTCCCTCACGGCAACTCTCTCTTTCCTTTGCGCCTTTTCCCTCTCCTCGCCGACCGGCAAGCTTCACTATGTCTCTCTTTCTCTCTCGCTTTTCTTCTCACCGTTTCTCTACGTTCTCACTACTTCTCTCTACTGCTCTCTACGCGCTCGCACTCGCCTCATCGGACTCAAGACTGGCGGCACTGCCGGAGCCCCCACACAATAACAATCTGCGAGGCGGGAAACGAAACACATGTCTGGCACTACTTTCGAAGCGACCAATCGTAATCGTTCCTTCACTCGCGGCGCGACACACCACGACACACCACGAATAATCGCCTCACTGCGCGTCACCTTGTGTTCACTCGGCCAACTTGGCTATGTAATGCCTTTTGGCAGCGCGACGCGACGCACCGCGATGCGCGCCTAAATTTACTTCCTTCCGCAACACTTTCCCTCAATCTTTTTCCGGCTTATTCAAAATTCTCCCGCCGTCACTCAATTTTCTTCCCTTTCTTTTCGATATCCTGAGATTAATTTAAAAATTTCACCAAATCACTCGTAACCCTTTTATTTACGCGATCATTTCCTTCGTTGCGGTTGAGTAACAGAACAGCAGGAACAGGGAACAGGACGCTCGACGGTTAGCTTGTATCAGTTACCGCAATCAGCCTGAAGCTTCCGGCGCTTGCGATTGCCTACAGGGGGTTTCTTGTTTTTCGTCTTACTACCACTTATTATACTTCATTTTACGTAACATTACATAAAACATTTCGAGTTTAATGTTTATGCTCGTTGCATTCGTTGCAGAAAAATCCTATTATTAATCGTGCAATTCATAATTTCTATCGTTGAGCTTTATATTATTCTGCGGTAGCCCGCACTTGATGCGTTTAGCGATGCATCGACATTATGTATATCGAGATTTTATTATCGATAGTGCAGAAACCCTTTCAAGGAATATAGGCGAAAAACAGAAACAGCATATTTATACCAGTTATATACCGAGTATATATCATTCGCTCGAATATTGCATGCTTGATTTACTGTGTAGTACAAATCAAACAAATCCATCGATTCATCAAAGTTGCTCCTAACAAATAAATAGTAATAGTAATGCAAATTTACATAACGATTATGTTTCACTATTATCACACGCACCGATTAAATACATCATGTCTGAATATTATAAATTTCTACATTTCAAAGGTAAAATCGCTATGCTCAAAGCTAATAGATAGGGAAATTAAGTAAATAATAGAATCTATTTGTAAAAAAAAATTATATTACAACTGTATACAATGAACCTTACAATACAAAAGATTATACCAAACTATCTTTTGCATTGCGTTGCACGAATTTAGCGATGAATTCTTTGTGTAATATATATCTCGAATATACATACATCGAAATATGCATGTAAACATGATTATGCTTTGTTATCATCATACTCGATGTTAGACAATGTTAGAGAGTGGTTGGAGAGTTAGAGCAATGCGCCCATGTAGGTGTAGAATCCGTGAAGGGTTGAGATCAATATGTGCTCATTGATTGCATTGTAGCTGCGCTGTGTCGACTGGTGTCGACCTGAACGTGGTCGTCGTGAACAGGCAAAGCTCTAAACATGTACCTTCGTAACTATTTATGTCGTATTTAACTTTTTAATTCAATAATAAAAGCAAGGTGCATAGTCTCTATTCCTTGTATTCGCGTGGCTGTACTTTTCTTTCATTTTTGTCTTTTTAGAAGCTTTGTGGTGAATAGGTAGCATTAATACTTGAGCATAAAAAATATATTATCGAATATGCTTTTAATCGCAAGCTTATATTCCTGGTAGAATGTGAATAAATATTAGAAAGTTACGGTTCTCTTCTGGCTGGAAGTATATTTAATTGTATCAGGTAAATAATGAGTGAATGTGTGTTTAGTTGCACGAACGGAAAAAAAAAAGACTTGAAATACGTTGATTTATAAACAACATGAATGATGTCGGAAATCCTCTGTATTATTTGAAGCACTTAACTTTTAGTTTGCAAATATGGTGATTTGTCCACAGCTTCTTTAAGAAATTTGTAATATATGAATATATACACGGAAAATATAAAGTTTTGTTATAAACACGTCTCAACAGATCGAAATTGGGATCAAGAATATTCCGGAAGTATAATTGCACTATTTTCCAACAGACAATTATCAAGGAGCATGCTTTACCAAACAAGAATTCATTGAATATGGACATGCATATGTACTAATTATTTACTAGCAATTTGTAACTTATACCAATATACATTAATGCAAACCATTTTTTTAATACATTCTTCGCAATAACATTTTAAAAAATATTCAGCTGATAATTTTACTGTGCAAATTTTAAACCATGCGATTTCTGAAGAAAATTTGTTCACGTTGATGCGAATCTTATCTTAGAATTAGATAATATTTCATAATCATCATTTGTGCTATTGAATATGCAAATCGCAATTTGCAACTGTACACACTATTATACAACAACAATATGCATTTCGGAATCATGTAAATGATACACCCATGAAGATTCAGTGTATTATAGAAAAATATACTTATCGACCATACACATACGTATTATATAAAAGACCTACAAGTTAGTTCTATAAACAATTTTCTTATTTTACATTGAGCAGCAATTCTTACTCTCCGAATACTGTAATTGAATATCTGTATACGGTGAAAGTAATTAAACTCTTAAGTATGAAACTCACTGTTGTACCTTGCACCTTAACCGATGTAAATACGCATGACGTAGTAATCTAGTAACTTACAATACCATTACACATTGTTCGGTATTATTATAGGTACAGATTATCTGGCATCGATTACGTTATTCATTTAAATTTTATACACTCGTAGACTTGTACTTTCCAAGCAAAAAACACACACGGTATAATGCTCTTTGACAATAAACTAATATACGATATACGTCTATGCACATCTTCGAATATTAACGGTATTCTAAACAACACGATTGCATTTTGAGTTAGCATATATTTAACAAAATCAGTTATATCGAAACTGTACTGTTAATTACAAAAGAATTAATGCAACACTTGTACTGCATAAGAGTAGCTGGCATCGAAATTCTAAGTTCCTATGTACAATACATTATATGTATAAACGTATTATCTATAACACTGCCAATTTGCATCAATATTTTACAGATATTTTGGATTCAATGCGCGTAACAGATTTAGACTAAACGTACATATATTATAAACCAATAATATATCATTTGTATTGGTGAAATCGAAGACAATAACTTCTTCAACATTTTTAAAGTACTTTGTGAATATGATTGTGTCTTTCGACGTAAAACGTTTTATATGTAATCGAAACATACACGATAAAGCGGTTATTGATTCTTTAACGATTACATGTAATTTTGGTACTCTGAAAATTTGAACCGAAGAACTAAATTAATATACAACTGTTTGAGATATTCAAGAAACTTTCTTAACATATATTGAACGATTGCATTGTATATAACTATGTATAAAGTATCGAATGTTGTATTTTCTGATTAACAAGAAAAAACCACATTACTTAGAAGACGATTTAATACTAAACTGAGTCAAATCGTTCAATTGGAAACTGTATTGGAAAATACATAACAAAAATGTTGGCGTCATAAAATTATTGTGCTAAACCTGATACAGTGCAACATTAAAACAGCTATTGTTAAAATAAAATGTTTTCGATTTATTCTTGTGTAAACACTATTGTACTTGAAAATCTCTTAAATCGGTACGCAGACACAAATTTCATT
The DNA here is from genome assembly GCA_963989405.1 of Trypoxylon attenuatum. Classification (NCBI taxonomy): domain Eukaryota; kingdom Metazoa; phylum Arthropoda; class Insecta; order Hymenoptera; family Crabronidae; genus Trypoxylon; species Trypoxylon attenuatum. The sequence goes on along the minus strand of OZ022489.1, from coordinate 16,887,262 downwards.
TGTATTTGACCTGCGTACGTTCAATAAATATAGTAAACTAATGAAGATGAAGTTAAATAATCTGCCGAAGCCTAAAGATGATACTTAGCGACAATACCACTGAGTTGTGGCAATTGCAATTTTATTTTAACAAATTATTATGCTTCGAGTATGCTTACTTCTCTTTCCACATGCATTTAATTACCGTCTTGAACATTTTAAATTGTCAAGTAACTCGACAACAACACAAATCTAAATAGTTCCTAAGGATCTATGTTATATGTTGTGTGTTTATAATTATATTAACTTAGTTACGAAAAACCTAATTTAGAATTGTAGACCAACTTATCAATTCCTGCATTAAATATACCCCAAGAAAATGATTTTAACCTAAGAGTATTGCAAATCATGTGCCATATGCAAGTAAAAAGTTCTTTATTAGATTTCATTTTTTAAAAAAAAAATGAAATCATCTCGGAATTCCTTCAAAATGTCCTATTCCCGTGTAAAACTTTTATTGTTTAACGGTTATAATACGATCACCACGTTACTTTATTGTAATTCATATTTCGCGTTTAATCAATTTATTTCGCATTGATATTCGAAAACGTGTTTAGTGCTTTTGTGAAAATTTCGTTATACTCTGTAACAGTGTTAAATATACGTAAAAATATATATTGACACCAAATTATATATATATAGTTACACACACGCATACACACACGAAAGAAAATAGATTTTTAAATTCTTAACATGGAGAAGGAACTATTCATTACGAAACTAACTTCCAACAAGTAGCACTTACGTACCATTTATGCTGGCGTATATATATACACGCTTGATTTAATTTACTAAATGTCTGCCCACTCATAGCGGCCATTAACTACAGCTTGCCCATCACAGTATTTATCAACAACGCATTTCCTACGGTAAACGTGAAATAAATATTCACGATAAAAGAATTTGCGTTGCAATGTGTTGACTATTTGAGCATAACTATATGTTTAATATATCTTTATGGTTGTCCTCGATTCTCTAGACGTGTAAAGAACATCATTCCTGTTTACTAAAGGTTCGTATTGCACTGATTATAAATTTGTAATTGGACAAGACTTCATAGCAGTAGTTATCTCCGTAGCTAAGAATTTTCTACGATTTCGTATATATTGCGATGGGGCTGTTCTAATTTGAATATGACAAACCGTATCAGAAGTTCCTTTTGTCTCAGTCGCATGAAAATGTTGCTTTCTGGGTATTCCAGTAGAATCCAACGTAGCATAATTTTTTCTTTTAAGATTGTTCGAATCGCATTTCAATGGTGCGACAGATGATCGTGTTTTTCGTGGCTGATAATCTGGGGTCGCTTGCATCTTTTCTAAAGCAGTACGTAATGGTAGAAGACCAACTGCGAAAGGTATTTCAGTATGCGGTGTATAATCATCCAAAGTTATTTGATTATCATAATCGTTAGGAATATCCGACATATCACCCCATAATGCACGATTTATGCGTTCTATTGTATGCAGCTTGTTTCCGGGTGAAATAGTCTTACTCACATCTAGCACTCTGCTACTTGTTCTCATTTTTTGTTCTTCCTTGTCTTTAACGTTCAAACCACAATTAGATTTACTGTTGCGCTTACTCAATAATCTTGAATTATTCCTAGGTGAACGAGCAGGTCTCTTACTCGATTGTGCGATATTATTGATATTGTGTTCAGAATCACTGTAATCTACATCTTTGACTTTTCGCTTTCCTTTTCCACATATATCCAATCCAGTAGAAACAGATTTTTTTAAATGTTTATCCATACTGACCGGTTCATCCTTCGGCTCAGTTTGATGCGTGATATCTTCATTCTCTTGTTGAAGTAATCGTAGACTTCTCCTTAGGATTGGTTTTATATAACCGGATGTATCCATATTTGAACTCAATTCCTTCCTGTCCGTAGAAATCTTTTCGACGTTGGAGTTTGAAATTTCTTTCCGATTCCCACAATTAACTAATTTACATTGATCACTCACTGTTGCTCCCACTATGGTTTGAATGTGTTCGGTGCTCAGGCTTATGATGTATTCGGCGCTTTCTATATCTAACGATGTTAAAAGTGTGACTGGTATATCGTTGCTCGGTGGTTCGTCTAATAAATCTATGCAATCGGTAGATGGTGGATTGGGAATTATAGTCTTCATGTCAAGTTTATTTTTTATTTCATCTACAGATCTCCGTCGTTTATGACTGTAAACCTTCACACACTTTCCCATTTTATTAGGAATATCACTATTCTCGAGAGAATTTGGCACCAAGCTTTTATCGATTCGTCGAAGACACGATTGTGACGGCGAAACTGAAGATTTCACATTTGTATTCTCTTCTGGAAGATCAGAGATTTGTTCGTAAGATTGTAGCTCTTTACTCGAATTATTCGTATCATTATTGTGTGTATTGCTTTCAGCGTATTTAGTTGAAACATCGATATTTCTGCGGTCTGCAGATGTAGATGACTGCACTTCTCTTTCTGCAGTTACATAATTAGAAATTGAAAGTGATGTTTCCGTGTCGGTTTTTGCGGTATCACACGCTTGTGTTTCTGCGTATAGCACATAATTCACTTCTACTGGTTGTGTGTCCGTATTTGTAGCATTTTGCGATGATTGATTTTCACTCGTATCTGTATGATTACTATTTATTTTACAAGAGAACTTTCCTTGATTTATTCCTGAATACTCCTCGTACGTATCATCTTCATTGCTTTGTGTATTATACACGATTTTTGGTGTGCAAACATCTTTTTCTACATTCGAACTAGTTTTGTTGTTATCGTTAACTATGTTAGACGTCATGATGGAGTCGATCACAGTAGCCAATTGCTTTACCTATAAATAAACAAAACTTATCTTTAAGCATTCTAGTTAATAGAGAATTTATTGCTTATTGGCAAATGGATGAAATTTTAATCAAAATGAATTTTATTAGTTGTATCATTTTCTCAATGCATAGAAAGACACACAAAAAGTACACGAACATCTATTACTGATAATTAATTAATTAAATTCATAAACAATTATGTTAAATTCTTGCGAGCGAACTTCTTCTTACGTTTCATTTTGCATCCACTTTTTCTTTTTACTACTTACCTTAAAAGTTTTTGTGGCAGCCAGAAGCGATGGCAGTAATTGGTACGAAATAGTAGTTTCGCCACAATACATAAACTCTATCATAGCCTTTAATATCGTGAATTCCAAATCTTTGAGAAATATAATCGGTTCATAACCCAGATCTTGCTGTAGTATTTCCTGTTGTTTAACAGATAAACAGAGAAATATAAGAACGCAAAGAAGACCAAAACATAAAAGAAACTGGTGAAGTGTAAAATAAATAATAATATTTAGCCTGAACTGTGCAAAGTGAATTACAAAATAATAAAGCAAGCATATAAGCTAATCGAGATAAAGTGGAACGGATTCTAGAAAAAGTGCCTCGGTAGTAACAATCTTCTATTATAATTTTCGAAAAACTCATAGTGTTTGTAATGTTTTGCATTCTGCATTCCATATTTTCATAAAAGTGATCGGACGTACAGTATCATGCAGACGTTGGATTTATAGACAGAGGTGTATTTCTTAAATAAATATAAAGGTTTCACGCACCCAGTATAAGTATTTACACTTATGTGTAATTTACTTTATCATCCCTAGATCGTACGATTTAGCTTTTAATACCTTTCTAAGGAACGCTTGTTCTTCAAGAATATCGAAAAGTATGCCCATCAAAGGTGGTTTCTTCGAATGTTTGAGCTTTTGTAAATAAATAAGTAAATTCCAATATACAATGCTTTCATTACTATGCATGAACTTTACATAATCCCTGCAACATTTGGTAGCATAAATATGTTTAATTTTAAATTACATAAGGATGTAGTGGTGCTTTTATTATTATACATTGTCAGGAAAATAATTAATTTCCTAAAAACTGCTACACTTATCGTGTATTGCTAAAAATTAAAAATTAGAATTATTAGACTAAGATAGACTCGACAAAAAAAAAAATAGCAATCAAAACAATCTGAGAAGTTTTACCAGAATTTCAAACTGAAGGAAAAGAAAATAACGCTCTATCGTGATTGCAAAGTTATTTTGTAAGAATAATACGATTTTATTAAAGAAAACAAAGAGCCGTAGAAGAATTTTGCAGAAACAAAGGATATTTGTTTAACGTTTATAGCAGCGTGAAACTATAAAGAAAAACAAGGAAGTATGTTCAACATAACTAACGATCATGCGAAAACTTGGATTAAATAGATTGGTACTAGTGCAGATTTAAGACATTACTGGGTAAAATATGAACGTACTTCTTCTTTGTAGGTACATGGATATTCCTGGTTTATAGAATTTCACTGTGTAATTATAAAGCTGTCTCATTTTGTACACAAAATTAATTTTCGTCACTATTAGATTTAGATGATTTTTAGATAATTCCATTACACTTTTTGTGCGTATGCTTGCTTACAGTTAGCACAACTAATCTATATTAATCATAAATATATTGGCTCATTTTCTAATAATTAGAATCGGTGGGTTATTCTTTATCATTGTGCTTAGCAAAGTTTGGGCGTCCATGATACAGGATATATTATGATAGTATTTATCAATAATGTAAAATAAGTTTTCCATAAATGGTTCTATACGAAGAATCTATATCGCGATATTGATCTTTGGACAATATATTCAATTACCATTGTCATCTTGCGTTTAATTTATATTGACAACTTTTGACAATAAATATCAAGTATTTTAATAGCAATCGACTCATCCAAATGATGCGTATTCCAATACATAGATATTGCTTAGGAAACAGATAGAAATTCATTCAATTTCATGTATTTCATTTAGAAACTGGGATTCAGTATTTACGCAGAGTTTGAACATTGAAGATGTTAATGTTTTGCGATTCAAGGGAAGTTACACGTTCTTGTAGATATCATTGAAATTATTGTTTTGAATGCGAGAATTTCATCGAAAGAACAATTAAATAAAAAATTTCTATATTTAGTAATTGAAGGAGTATATTTTTTATTTTGATAGTACGAAGTAAAGATAAGGTTTTTATAGAAAACTAATCGTTCAGTCTTGTTATTTTGCATTTTGCATATGCTTGTGAATGCATGTGCCAGTCCTTGCAATGTATTTCGGAGGGAATCATAAATTCTTACTTTACCTCAAAATATGTGCTATTTGATGCTAAAACCAACTTGTGAACTCGTAGTTTCTCTTCTTCACAGACGAGGGTAACATCAACCAGAGCTTGCCTTGCTAATAATCCACTAAATCTTTCGGTAACGTAGTCCGCATGACCCGTCCATTGCAGGACACAACCTTTAGGGCTTTCAACCATGATCGTGTATCTATAATATTTGCGAATATAAATTTAGTTTCAATTGTTGAGTCTTTTACCTAAGAAATCACATTGTGAAATGTTATTCAATATAAAATCCTTACCGCAATAGGGTCAAAACACTGGCCTACCCCTGTCAAGGATAGTTTGAAAAAAAGCACTGAAAGGTTTGTGTAAAGTGCTATGATTAATTCTCGAAGAACAACCGTACTGAATCCTTGTGCATCTTTCACGTAGATTCATTAAACTCCACCGGATATATCGGTCTTCCAAATCAGTGGCTTTACACAACATTGGCTTTCGAATATATACTTTGAGTCGCATATAGACAGCACAGACGTTTAGCTCTCAAAAAGCAGCCATTTTCCACTGTACTCTAGGCTCGTAGACTGTAACTGTAAGTGATTGTAAGTTATTACATACATAAGTTATATATATATATGTGTGTGTATAGGTGCTTGTGCAGCTCTGCTATTGGTTGCTCTCCTGCTGACCTGTGCGTTTGTCGAATCTTTCTGATTCTCAACATTAAATTGCTGTCAGTGCAACAAAAAACTTAAGAAAGAGCATATTATATCGAATTCAAACACAACTGGTACACTTGAAGGAATTCATGCGCCGACTATTCAGTGGTTGCAATCTTTACAGATTGAGCAATGTTAATTTATCATATAGTACATATTTCTTTGAGCTTCATATTGTAGCATAAGCCGAACAGAATATTTATCGGGAAATAAAATACGGTAAAGTTAAGTCAATTATCAACATTTTTAAGTCATTCTTTTAAATGTTGAGCAACCGCCCAACGTTCTTGGCTCAGAGAAACAACGTCAGAAATAGCTGGTGAAAAGGGAAAGAGAAAGGAAAAGAGAAAGAGAAAGAAAAATATATTTTTGGGAAAAAGCATTCAACAGTTGAATTGTGTTGTTTTGTTTGGTGACCAACGATAAACAGACTTCTTCGCGCTGATTCGTAATTGAGACTGCAGATGGCGTGCGAAATCAGTCCCTGATTTACCATTATGTGATCAAGAAGTTGATTGGTGCATGCTGCATGATGACGGTTATTGAATACCGAAGAATTACAAAACTATAGAAATAGTATACAAAAGTGCATGAAAAAGTAACAAATTACAGATTATAGAGCGTCTTTTTTCATAATCAACGATCATGGCTACATTCAACTTAGCTGAACTATCGAACGAATTAAAAGACTTCAGTCGGAATTCTGCCGGTTCGGGAGTCTCATTTGCGAAAAGAGCTTTGAAATTGGATTCTGAAAAAGACGGTAAAGTATTACAATATAAATATTGATTCATTTTCTGAGGGTTACATTGTTATATCGTTATGCGTTAGAACACAATACCTTAAATATTTTCTTTCACAATCTTTCGCAATGATTTTCATTCAATGGCAGTAACAATATTACTTTGACATTGGTTCAAATATAATGATGTAGACAAAGACAGAATAACATTTTTCTTGTCAGTAATGTTTTGCATAACTATCGATAAGTAACCTTGTATTGTTACGTAATAGTTATAGATCATAACTCGTGTGTTATATTTATAGTATTACCAATTACGGAAGCAATACAGTCATGTCCGCTTCTGGAGTATTTAGACCTAGAAGGAAATACTCTTGGACCAGACGCAGCACGAGCGATCGCAGAAGTACTAAAGAAGAAAGGTTCAGATTTAAAGCGTGCACTATGGAAAGATATGTTCACTGGTCGATCGAAAGCCGAAATTCCAAAAGCACTCAAGTGTTTGGGTACAGCATTGTGCACTGCTGGGACTCATCTCGTAGAACTCGATTTGAGCGATAATGCATTTGGTCCCATTGGAGTTCAGGGACTAGCCACGTTTCTCGCTTCGCCATCGTGTTATACACTTCAGGAATTACGGTTAAATAATAATGGCCTTGGTATAAGTGGTGGATTAATGCTCGCAAAAGCATTATCCGATTGTTACGATTACAGTGCTAAAACGGGTAAGGACTATAATATTTTACAGTAATATTGGGTCTATTAAACAAATTCTAACGATATTCGTTTCAAGGTGAAGCAAGATTGGCACTAAAAGTGTTTATTGCTGGTAGAAATAGACTCGAAAATGAGGGAGCAAAGGCATTAGCGAGCGTATTTGAAAAATTGGGAACCTTGGAAGAAGTCGCTATGCCTCAAAACGGAATATATCATCCTGGCATAGCTGCGCTCGCAAATGGATTATCTCATAACCCTGGATTGCGGATTCTTAACCTGAACGATAATACTGTTGGCTGGAAAGGTGCAAGCGCACTCGCCAAAGCATTACCAAATTTCCAACGTCTAGAGCAACTCAATCTCGGAGACTGTTTATTGAAGACTAAGGGCTGTATTATTTTGTCACGGGCACTAAGCGATAGTCTGCACTTAACAGATTTAAATCTGAGCTATAACGAAATTTATTATCGCGGTGCTGAAGTTATAGCTATTTTACTGTCTTCTAAGTCACGTCTAAAGACTCTTCAATTAGACGGTAACTTCTTTGGCAGTCGAGGCTGCAAATTTCTGCATGAGGCTTTTAAAAGCCGTATCGCAGCCGAGGATTTGAATTTCAATGAAGATCAATCTGGAGAAGAGAGCGAAGAGAATGAGAATGAGAGTGAAAGTGAAGAAGAAAATCAGGACGAACAATTAAAGGAAGAGAATACGCAAGAAGAAAGTAGAGACGAGGAAGAAGAATCAGAAGAATCGGAAGAATCTGAAGAGGATGAGGAAGATGTGGAAATAGCTGTTAGTACATCGGAATTTTTAATGGCACCAACACCGGATAAATTGTTGATGTTGCATACAGATGTCGAACAGGATTTCATAAAACATGCCAGGGTATGATTTGTACTTGATTCGATTGAATTATAATACTTCATACTATTAAATATCCAGAACAAAACCATTTTAAATTAAAATGTCATTTTTATGTTGCAGTGTGTTTCGAAGAAATCCGATACATCCACAAAACTCAAATTTGCAGAGGAATTCACGCGAATTGTCGTAGTCGTGTCATCCTACTGCGACAACGACCGATGCGATATTAGGTTGAAAGCTATAAAATTGTCAGATATATTGTATTCACGATTGTGTGTCTTCGCTGCAAAAAAAAAGGAAACTTCATTTTGGAGCAACGCGTTGTTGGTTCACTTAGGTCTTATTAAGGTATTGTATATTTTATTTGTTCCAAGCTTAATATTCTTACTCCGTTTTATGTCGGGATTATAATAAGGACAATGTATACGTTTCAGAGTGAAGACAATCATTATATGAAGATTAACTGGTCGTTGGAAGGTTCTTTTAAAGCATTAGAGAGAATTTGCCAACAGGAGTATTTCTTACCACAATTGAAAGACACCTTGAGACTTATCTTGGACAATCCTGTAAAAATAAATAGGTCGAAAGTAATAGATCCATTCCAACAATCAAAGGACTCTCTCCGTCGAGCCTTGGATTATAAATGTATTGTGACAATTATTTAGAGAACATATTTTTTATTTTATTACGAACTAATAATCAGTGAAGCCTGAGCGGTGGTTTTATACATTGGTTTAATGAAAGGAATGAAAGCATACATTACATAATTTATGTTTAGCAGTTAAAGTGTATTTTGTACTTTAAATTACTGGCTTTTTATCCGATCTCCTAGAGGTTCATAAAGATTTTATAGTAATTTGCAGTGCTTGAAAAATACACTCGCTGTAAAATTTCTTGTAATACAATATAAAGCTGGTCTTTCTCTGAATACAACTTTTAGGCATTTCGAATTTTTTAAATAGCCGAATATTTCCAGAAGTATAAATATCTCCGAATAAACTACTATTTCCTATAAACACAACAAAAAATTTATTCATTCTAAAGTTCTAGTTTACACAGAAATAATAAGACTTATCACTGTAAACCGTAGATACACATTAATATCCCATTTCCCCCAAGACACAATGTACATATTGACGATGAGTTTACTTCCCCACTTGAATTCTTATTGAACTGCGTTTTATCGTAAAAAAGATGTATTAATAACAAATTGGAATGACTAGACCAGAGCTGTGACGGTGAATGACAAAAACAAAAGAAAAGAAGAAAAGTTCTATTGCAGTACAGTACTTTGAGTAATTTCGGAAAGAAATATATAGACGATTGATCGAGAAATAAATAATCCTTACTCCTAAAACTTAACATCGAATGCACTGAGTTTTAGTCTGGTTTGTAGCAGCTCTTACAATTTCAATTGTAAAAACTTGTATGAAAGTTCAGAGTAATTTACGTTAATATCACGATAGTTATTTCTCAGCTATTGTGGAGAGTGGATCCCAACCAGGCTGAAATAGATCTGCTACGAGAGGCATACAATGTGACGACGATTGGTTTTTCATATACACTGTCGCCTGAAACAAACACACCAACTTTTCAGGAATAATCTACCGTACGAGTAAATATATTTCTACGTTTCTATGCAATTACTTACAAGAAAAAGTACAAGTTGTTGCTGTGTTACTACATCGGAATCTCTTCCGAGAGTAGAAGGATATACGACTCCCCCGCTTTCCTCTATATCATTCGCAATTAGTTTTGCACAATGTTTTTCATTTAAGTTTATTCCTTTGACTATAGATTCTGTAAGGAAACGTATATCAGAAATTACCGGCGAAAGTTACAAGTTATTTAACTCTTTCGCTACCTAGGACGAGATATCTTGCGACCCGTTACTTCCCGATTAACATTTTTGACGAGATATCTCGTCAAAAAACATGCTTGTATGAAAGTACGAGATATCTCGTCAAAAGCGTTAATCGCGAAGTAACTGGGTCGCGAGATATCTCGTCCTAGGTAGCGAAAGGGTTAAATGAGATTCACTTACTTCTGTTATGGCCGTCAGCGCCCAAAAATCTGGCTAAAAGTGCTCCAGATTGAGAATTCTCGGAGAATAAATGCGGATAACGTTTTATCAGGAGTTTTGTCAGCAACATATTGCCACGGTTTCCCGATAACGTGTTACTTGGTGTGCAAACTACTTCATCTTCAGTCCGCCTTATTAATAGCACTGTTCCATTATACCTAAAAATAAAAAAAAACATGAGATTTTATTACTCATTCAAATTGTATTCTAATCACAGTGATAACGTACCTATTTAATTGTTCTGCCACGTTTAAGTTAAAATATTCTCTTATAGTACTCCGAACTAAACCTTCGAGAACCGAAGACATTGTCATAAGAGCTAATGGAAGTATATCATCGAACGTCGCATCCAATACCTATAAAATTGTATATTTCGCAATTGACTTCTATATCAATTTCCAGAACAATTATTATCAGTGATAAACTTTAATCTTACCAAACTTTGAATATTAGGATAATTCATGGCCGCCCATGTAGCGGTATATGCGCCAATACTCCAACCATAAACTATTATTTGATTTTCAGGAAAGTTCAAATGATGAATTGCAAATTGCATTACACAATCAACAGCATTCTCTTCTTGCGTAGGATATGGGGCACCCTGTTACACAATATTCACTTTAGTTAGCTTGAAAATATTTTTAATCGAAATCTGTGCTGTTTATTTCATTAGATTAATTTAGATTAGAAATCAATTAGGACTTTGCGACTATTTAAATATCATAGATTTTTATGGTGTATCTCTTTCGTTATGATTTTTAAAATTATTTAAAATGTAAAATATGTAACCGTCCTGTAACAACATATGACGCGCTATACATATGTATATTTTAACTAAAATATGCACAATACGCTTGCGAATGCATTTATTTATTATCGCTATTGCAATTCAATAAATTGCAGAAACATCAAAAAAGAATATACCTGATAATACCTACAGTGCTACCTCCAAATCCTGGATGATTCCATCCCAATACTGAATATCCTTTGCTCAGTGGTGTGGAAATTATTCCATTTTCATAATATCCACAGTTTCCTTCGCACGTTACAACTAATATGTTACCATTGGTTGTTCTGGAAAATAATTAGATGAGTAAAATTCACTCAAGCTGCGTTAACTGAATTATATACTGAGAATGTTTACGTTACTTGTTACGTCCATCAAAAAATATAGTGTCAATTTCATTGTTATCTGCGGCAACTAACTTGAATCTCTCCGCTCCTTGTTTAATTAATTCTACTCTTCCCTTGAGTAAAGTAGTACCTGCGATGAAACAAAGATTTTAGAGAATCCGTTCGAACAATATTATATTTCCGTTACTTACTCAGTGCCCAGTTAATGAAAGTCATGCTACCAGGATAGATCATTTTAACCGCAATTGTATGCGCTACCATATAAGAGAGCAATTTACATGGCAAGGCGAACACATATTCTTTGCCCGTTTGTCTTTTTCCTCTACCACTGGAAATTGCTATTTTTTGTAACGTTAATTTATTCCTATGCAAGCTCCTGCAAAGAATACCAAGTTAGTTATACGAATAAGCTGCGTCGAAACTCGTCGAAAGCAAACTCACTTACTCATTAATTTCAGAAACTTTAAAATCTACCGGCCATGCCCAGAAGTCAAACTCATATTTATGAAGATCCTGTTTCGTTTCTGCATTGTAATGTGCATTAGCGTCGTGCAAAGTTTTTAAGAATTTCAAATACAATGGATTATTTGCTCTAGAACAGCCTCTGACTGCTAATGAGGCTATGAAGATTGCGCTTGCTCCAGCGACTATCTTGCTTAGCGAAAAGACGTCGGTCAGGCCATTACTGCGCTCGTACATAAAGGTTGCAACGAGTGGTATAGCAAACAGGCTTATTGACCATATTGCTGTAAACTAAAAAACTCAGATTATATAATAGGACGAAGAATTATTTCCTAATGCTACTCCGACTCTTTCGAGGAATAATATCAGAAAGAGACAATTATTGTGTTATTTAAGTAGTTATTAAAGAATCATGCGTGATCCATAATATAATTCTGACTAATTTTCCTGTAATTCCTATAAATCTCAGATTGTTTCTATTCTGTCTTAATGATCTTACCGACGTTACAATTTGATCACTCCATCGCTCAACATTCGTAGGCTCGTAGGATTTCTAAAAAAAACATGAAATCATATGTAACCTGCAAATCTGTGTACTTTTACATCCCATGTAAACTGAAATACGTACGTCTACCATTCGTCCAAGCGATGTCACTTCATAAATTTTAAATAGTCGAGGACTAAATGAACATTTCCAAATTGTTCTGATCAAAGACATCTCGCATTTGTCTTTCACGTAGCGGTCAATATAATGCAATTAATTCAAACATGTACAAAAAAAGGAGCGCATCAACTTTAGCAGATTCATGCACCTGTACCTGACAGAACACAACCACACAACATCTCACACAACCGCACACACTGACCGCACGCAATTTTCCAGTGCTCCAGGCTCCAGTGGCAACAATCAGTAATATACAACCGTGAACTATATGCGAGAACTAGATTAACAGATTTGTGCTATTGCTGGGTGCGAACGCACGCGTATATTAGGTAAAATCAGAGTATATTTCTTGGTCAAAAATAACAACTTTACTCGAGGAAGTTGAAAAGAAGTTTTTTTACAAATTTCTGGGGCCCAATTCTAGTGGGCCTTGTATCCTCCCACTCTAATCTTCTCGTGCATTGGCCTTTAGTGGGGAGCCAATGGGGTCTCTTCGGCCGATGTTAAATCTGATGTTTTTCAGGTTTGGTGGGATGAGTTACGGAAGGCAAGGCACCTGTTATAAACGTTTCTAATTCGTATGGTTAGCAGAACTTTGGCGAAAATTTCAATTATAGGTACTTTAGAAACATTTTTAGTACCAAATTTCAATTACGTACTTTAGGACCATGCAAGGAGACCGAGTGTCTTCTCGTAGTTTTATTTATTACTTCCTTATAAGGAAATATAGTTCATCATGGGTTGCTTTTTGATGCCTTTACAATTTTGCGTTTCTTTAAATGTCCTAATCTTCCACTATAGGCACGTCTTGGTAATTAGCAACATGGTAACTTGACTCCACGAATATTTCTTAACAAAAACTATTCTCAAATGCTTATCTTATTGTGACATTAACGACTATTTCCTAATTTGCCTACTATCCGATTTCATTTTTCGCTAGCAGCTATTCTGATCCAATTCCGCGGCTTTCGTGCGCGAGACTTGTGAATATGGCTTTATTGCAATAAAATTCGAGTTGAATTTACGTGCGATTCGACTATACACAAATAATCAGAGAAATAATAATAATCAGATTTGCGATCACGCAACATTACGTAATATACTATCGTAAATGAAATTAGAAATCTACGAATATTCCGTAGTCACATTTTCATTTTCATTGAAATAGACTGATCGCGAAACATGTATCACTATTCTATTTAATTTATATATTTTCTATTGATTATATATCATATTCTATTGATTATATTTTCTATTGATCAAAATAGAAACGGAGCTTTAATATCACGAATAAATAATTATTTTAAGCAATCATGCCTTTTGAACGGAAATCGCGACTAGTAGGAGAAATATAATCAGTATATAAATGATATTTCAATATTCACCATCCGAATTCAATGAAATTCAATATTGTTTTTCGCGGTATATTTTACGCAATTGCAACACACTACACGTGACTGTGTGTACTTGCGTGTGTACTTGCGTGTGTACTGAAGTTGTCGGGCTCTCTGTGTTTTTGGAACACGCGCAGAATTTACTGGAATACCAGAAGCAACCAGAAGTACACCAGAAGAGCACACAGCCTACAGCAGCCAGTTCTAACAAGATACGTAAGACATAAGATATTTACTGTTGATCGGACAGCAGATTTTCTGGCCTGAAAATAATCAGAAAATTACAGTATGTCAGATTGGGACACAGTACCTGTTACTCTTCGCAAAAAGCCACCTAAGGCATCGGCATTGAAATCGGAACAGGTACTTTATTTTGCATTGATAGCGAACATACTACAGCTAACACCTTGATGTTATCAGATACAATTGTATAGTTGTCTTTATTCGTAGGCGATAAATGCTGCACGTCGTCAAGGGTTCGTTGTGGAAACACAAACAAAATGTAAGACTTCAGTCCCATCAGTATTTTCTTTTGCGATAACAAAATTGTAACCGCAACGCACATTCGCACGTTTTACCAATCTGTTGTCCGTATTATTTTGTCGCGTAATAACACGATGCATCTAAAAATGTAGGCTCGATAAGAACGATAAGTACTTGTTAGTACACAAAATGTTTACATGATACAGTATGACGCAACGTAATAACAATAATAATATAATAAAAAAATTATTATATTTCAGTCTGGTCAAATTGGCTAGGTCATATTTAATTATTGATATATTATTATGCGTCGAATAGCGAACACACGAGTGGATAATATTTCTAACTTTACAGTCACTGTGTAATGGTTAATATTATTAGGGGGAGCTGGAGCTAATAAACAACACGAAACCAACAAAAATACTGCTAAATTAGACCGCGAGACTGAAGAATTAAAGCATGACAAAGTTCCACTTGACCTTGGTAGATTAATACAACAAGGACGACAGAATAAAGGTTTATCACAGAAAGATCTCGCGACAGTAAGTGATCCGTCGAATGAATTATGACAGTTGAAGTCTGTTGAGAGTACAGATTCACCAAGATTTTGATTTTTCAGAAAGTCAATGAAAAAGCGCAAGTCATTAATGACTATGAGGCGGGACGTGGGATTCCAAATCAGCTGGTGATTGGTAAAATTGAACGGGTGCTTGGAATAAAACTCAGAGGAAAGGAGCGTGGCAAACCGTTAGTGGCCCCCGGGACGAAGAAGTGAATCTCGGGGGGATAACGTGTACTTTCTATCTGTTTATGCAGTCCCCTTGTGGGAAGTACGAAGACAATGCAGAACTGAGAGCAAGTCTAAACATAATATTCACTTTTTTGACATTTATTACATTCATTAAAGTGTGATTTTGTTAAACGTTTTTTCATAGTTGTTTTAATAATCATTTCACTTACAAAGTATGTATTTGTGGTTTATTTTAATGCGACCTAAACGATTTTTTAAAGAGAACAGCGCTAAACACGATGGAGTTTAGGAGACTTACCTTTATTATTGATTTGTTTAATTTCTATATGAAAGTTGCTAATGTTGTTAACTTCAATAAAATACAGTTCTGTGACGTAATAAAGTTATTTGTATACTGGAAAATTGCTTGCGCTGTTTTGTAAATTTAGTTTTAACATCGCAACGTAGTAAATGCCTCGTTAAAAAAAAGAAGTTTGCAAAAAGAGTAGAGAAAAAGATTCAAAGTGATATCCTCACCGATCGCATTATCGAGTTATGAATTTTATTTTAGAGAATTATAAAAGAAAGTATATTTCGTTGACGTCTTAATCCTTCCTTAATGCAAATTTACTCTCCTTTATACCGTCCTTTGTTATAACTTTGATACTTATTCCATCGCCAGTGTATATGTCTCTCTCGGCTGCGGAAATGAAAACATCTTTCACAATGGAAATAGCTTTTTCTTCCGTCAAGGGAGTGGGCTCTACGCCTTCCTGGTTCTTGTATCCAATCTAAGTTAAAAAATATTAAATTAATATAGGATTATTTTCAGATATACAGGGTGAGTCAGTGACCTTGCACCAAACTGAAACCACGTATTTTAGGGGTCAATAGAAGCATAAAAGCCCGGGAACACAAAGTTGAAATCTCAACCCTTTCGGAATTACAGGGGGTTGAAGTTTCAAGTTTTAAAAAATCATATCTTCCTACGGGATAATGCTAGCGTCACGGGTCTTTTTCTAGAATATGTGGGAGGGCCGGAGCTATGTGAAAAAAAATAGAAATCATTTAAAAATTATTATTAAGTCGCATTATTATTGATTTTATTGCACTTTTTCGATGAAGGAGCAACATTTTCAGGTACGAAAAAAATCACAGTCATTCTGTGATGCACCAAAAAAAATATCGCGTTGTGAAAAGTTTAAAATTTTAAGAAATGTGGCCAGGATAAATTATTTAAAGTTTTCCGCTAGAGATTCTCAATCCCAGGTTTATGGCAGCATTGTAGAGTTCATCAACCTGACCCTTTTTTCTCTCTCTCACTCTCACTCACCCTCTCTCTCGCACTGCGGTGTTCGGTAGCAGGCCCTCGAGATAAGCTGGGCCTAACTGACCTAGGCAAACAGACACCCGAGCCGACTTCGAGCCTTCTACCGCCGCAGTGACACATGCAGCCGTAAACCCGGGATTGAGAATCGCTAGCGGAAAACTTTAAATAATTTATCCTGGCCACATTTCTTAAAATTTTAAACTTTTCACAACGCGATATTTTTTTTGGTGCATCACAGAATGACTGTGATTTTTTTCGTACCTGAAAATGTTGCTCCTTCATCGAAAAAGTGCAATAAAATCAATAATAATGCGACTTAATAATAATTTTTAAATGATTTCTATTTTTTTTCACATAGCTCCGGCCCTCCCACATATTCTAGAAAAAGACCCGTGACGCTAGCATTATCCCGTAGGAAGATATGATTTTTTAAAACTTGAAACTTCAACCCCCTGTAATTCCGAAAGGGTTGAGATTTCAACTTTGTGTTCCGGGACTTTTAGGCTTCTATTGACCCCCAAAATACGTGGTTTCAGTTTGGTGCAAGGTCACTGACTCACCCTGTATAAATTGACTTTCGCAATCAAACCGAATTTACCTGATTATCTAACAGTGGTTGCAATAATGCTCCTGCGGAACCTCCTGCTCTGTATTTATTCAATTCGCAATGTCCAATAGGATCGTAGCTATAGACACAACCTTTCCCATTCCCATCCAAGCCAGCAAGAATATTGCTTACGTAGTACGGAAAGAATCGTTTGTAGTACAGCATCGTCGACAACATTTGCGCTGCGGCTGGCGTTGACATATCTTTCTGATGCTCGTGCTTATACATCTGGACACAGGACAAACGCGTTCCAACGATACATACATGAATTTTACACAGATTCTGTGTACGCATATAAAATGTACAATAAATTAATAATACCTGCATTCGTGCGGACAATAGTCGCGATAGAGTTAAAGTATCACACCAACAACCAGAGCAACCTAAAATTGTAGTTTTCGATAGTGGGAACAGTTTTTCCTGTTCACGTGTGTAAATTGAAAATCCTGTACTGAGCCGGGTGTCCGCTGCGATTACGCAGAAATCATCACCGGCCAGGGCAATGACGCTCCTAAATTATAATCAATATTACATTAGAATTCGATGAATTATTTTCAATTATTATTAATAGAAAAAGAAATTAGTTTCTAATTATATGTATGGTCATTGTTTTACGATTAGTTTCTATGGAACGTACCCTCCGTTATCCGCGTACGGACTAAATCTCATTGTTTTCTCTCCTTCTTTCGCGTAATCGGGCAAATTTCGTGATGAATTCTCCATTAAAAGAGACATCGCTGGGACGGTTTTCTTATATTGTGTCAGAAGAAGAAACGAAAAGGTAAACCTCCAAATGACACTACACTTTCTGGCAATTCGGATAGTCAGGTGAGGTTGGGGAAAATCAAGCAAAATGATAATGCACTACCACGCTATATACTTCAGCGAGCAAACGAAACCAACTTCACGTCTCAATTCCTGTTGCAGTTGTCGACTCAGTCGGAAATCGAAAACTTCTAATTTATCGACAAGAATAGTGAGCCTATATCGCTGAAGTCGAGCTATAAACGATTTATGTTAAAAAGCACATTACGGTACAATACTTAACGTTTCATCGAACGCATAATACAGGCTCGTTTTTGAATATCTGTTATATTTTGAATAAACTCAAATACAAAGAAAAAATTTTGTACTATAGGCTCAAGTATGATGATCGGTAACGACGTCCTCTTAATGTAAATTTCGTTAGTAGTACAAAATATATTATACAAGGCATAAAACTTAATATATATTTGCTCATTAAGTCTCTTTGCAAGGAATTTTACAATAGTTATTCATCAGCTTTCCAAAATTTTAACATGTTGAAACGATTCGAGTGATTACTATAAATATATAAATGAATCTGATCATACCACGTTCATTACGATGTCATTCACTTTTCGATATCTGTTTTTCTTTGGGGAGGTATTATACATGTAAATGTCTTACTTTCATTATTTCGGATTCTATTGAGCCATCGATGATCAGGATACTTAATCGATCTAACATTAACTAGTCGCATAAGACTAATACCGCTTCAAAATACTACAATATTATAATTCATCCTAAGACCACATCAGTTCGAAGTAACGGGATGAAAATGTTATATTTATAACATGTAATAAACCACGCAAAACTAAAACGTCTAGTCAATTTTTTTTTAGGAATGTATGTGACAAACGACGACCAAGTAAGTTTGTATTGAATAATAGTTACCGAGTTATCGTTTCAACATGATAAAATGTACAGTAGCAGCTAATACTCTGTACTAACTTTACATTTGTGGTAGTTGGTCAATGGGTGTAGCAAATCTAAAGTCTTCTGGGAACAATTTTCCTGCGTGTGGATACATAAGTTTGTATGACTGTCTGATCGTAACGTCGGCAACTCCGGCAATATCACCGATTTCTTTTTGCGATCGTTTGTCTTCGGAAGCCTGCAAAAACATTAATGTACAGTTAAAATGAATCGGAAATCCTCAATATTTTTACAGCTTAATGTGAGCATACATGTTAGAATAATTAGAATATACCTGAGATGCCATATAAATGGCAGCTGCAGCTACTGAAATCGGCGATCTTCCAGGCACAATATCGATTTCTACCGCTTTTCTTGCAATGTGGGTCGCTGCTCTTTGTACCATATTTGGAAGACCAAGGTTCGAACAAAATCTGGACATGAAATCTCCGGTAGTAATGAGATCCACGCTCGTTTCCAGAGCCTTTAGGATTAATTTGAAACATCTGCCAATTTCCTTTTTGCTTATTTTGCTAACTGCACATATTTCCTTAAACGTTCTCGGTACACCCTCCTGTCTACAGGCAATGTACAAACACGCCGAAGCGATCGCATCGTTCGCCCGTCCCTTCAGATTTTTACCGTCGTGTACTTGTTTAAACAAGTTGTTAGCCCTGTCCACTATAGTTTTGGGCAAATTAATGCGATCTGCCATACCATTGATTTCGCGAAAAGCATTCATTAACGCTCTGTCGGAACTACTCATCTGCAATATTAGAAAAAGGGCTGAAATTTGCGCAGATTGAAACGATCGATTTACTGGAGTATTATACTTACTGTACGCCGATTTTGGTATTTCGATGCACCAAATGCATCGAACGAGGCAGCACCAGTTCCTGGCCCAATCATAGTAGATAAGTCAGAGCCATTTAAAAGTGGATTTTCAGGGCCACCAACACGGGACGGATCAACGCCCGATTTCTCGTTGCTGAAAGTCCTCCATTCTGATCCAACGTCTATTACTCTACGAATTATACATGGAATAACGTTTGTTCCTCTGGTTTGTTCGCATAGGATTCATGTTTGGCATTTACCTGTCACCCACAACTAAACCACATTCTGAACATATTTGATCCCCAGCACGATAATCCTCTATGAGTGGTGCATCTGGATGTGCATAACAACAAACTTTGTTTGTATCATGTCTAAAAAAAAAAACCTTAAGGCAATGTATCTCAGATGTAAAAATAATTACGTGGTATGCTCGCTTAACAAACATTAGCAGACATCATGAAAAACACACCAAAATCATTTGAACAAAAAACTAATATTTCACGAATATATTAATTTACAAAGATTTTCATTTTCAACGACGTAACTTATTTACTAATTCTGTGTACACGTATCCAAAATAATATATACGAAAGAATGTTGCAATATCCGTTAAACTATCACCTCGAACGCATGTAATAAACAAACTTTACATTGCTGTCACGACTAACATAACCACAATCTCTGACAATTTTGTCAGTTTACGTCGCTTAGCCTAAATTATGTTATTTATAAACTGTAAAAAAATTCACTTCACCAGCATTATGGACAAATTAAATATTATACGATGAAAAGGAATGTTTCGAACTTTACCTTGAAGAACTTGCCATATTTCGTATTCAGGTGTTCTCGATCCACCGCGTATCTACGATTCTTCGATCTTCGCAACCATCCACGATTGCGATCTCCGGATATAGCTACTACAAGGGGTAGATGCAAGGCACGACTTGGGAATATCAATGATTTTAACTGCAGCTACGTGTAAATGGAAGCTTACAACATAATTATACAAATCAAAAGCACTTCCCCTAAGTCCTACATGAGCGATTCCACGCAAAGTGGACACAGTCCATACACACCTAGTCTCAGATTTTTTTTAAACTTTGTATATTTGTAGCCCTTGTCGAACCCTGTAAAATGCCGTTTTCCGTTCCTCAATATCATTAATAGTTTTTAAATTATTTAAGTGTAAAGTTTGGGATCAATTTTTCTTTAAAAATTTATAACTCGAAAACTAATAAAGATACCAGGATGTGCGAACCGCCGTTTTCTTCGGAAATCTTCAAATTTTAATAAAAAAAATACTCCATATGTGTAAAATTGTATTAACTAGTTCTAAAATATAAATATTTGTTAAAAATTTAAATAAGACAGTGAAAGACATTCTTGATTACTTTGAAATTAATTTGGCATATGCTCTGAAGTGTTCTGAAGAACCCCTGTAAATTAGAAGTTGGAGAAATGCGGAGATCCCGAGTAATAAAATATTATTGTTGTAAAGACCCAGCCGAGTACGCTCTGCGCACGCGCTCTATAGTCGCGGCCCGTACGGCGCCCGGCGGCGACCATACCACTGATCAGGCTAGACGGGCCGCGACCATAGAGCGCGTGCGCAGCGCGTACTCGGCTGGGTCTTTACAACAATAATATTTTATTACTCGGGATCTCCGCATTTCTCCAACTTCTAATTTACAGGGGTTCTTCAGAACACTTCAGAGCATATGCCAAATTAATTTCAAAGTAATCAAGAATGTCTTTCACTGTCTTATTTAAATTTTTAACAAATATTTATATTTTAGAACTAGTTAATACAATTTTACACACATGGAGTATTTTTTTTATTAAAATTTGAAGATTTCCGAAGAAAACGGCGGTTCGCACATCCTGGTATCTTTATTAGTTTTCGAGTTATAAATTTTTAAAGAAAAATTGATCCCAAACTTTACACTTAAATAATTTAAAAACTATTAATGATATTGAGGAACGGAAAACGGCATTTTACAGGATTCGACAAGGGCTACAAATATACAAAGTTTAAAAAAAATCTGAGACTAGGTGTGTATGGACTGTGTCCACTTTGCGTGGAATCGCTCACATACAATACCAGTACGTAATACTTGTGTGCTTGTGACATCTGCTCGACATACATTATGTTTCATTAATACGTACAGAGGGGAAGCTAAATGTTACATTGTATAGTACCGAGAATTTTTTCTCTCAATTAATGTAAAAAAATGTGCTTACAGAATGATTGATCCCTGGAATAAGTTTATAAAACTACCCGCTTGTATTTTTCATCTAAATAGGAAAAATAAATTGTTAATGTCAAATTTACTTATGCTACTCTACTAATATATATTTAATAATTAGATATATTGTGAAACGTTATATATTTGCTGATTGAATAACCCTGTACTTATATTAACATATCACAAATACAATGGTACCTACGTCAATGTACATATTCTCTCATAAACAAAACATAAATTTTGTTTTGAATTACCGTGTAAGTATATACAGTTACTGTTCTACATAGTTCTTGGTGTTTCCGTATTTGAAATCTTTCCTGTGTAACTTCCCGATACCGACCGTCTTCTGTAATACCGACAATTTCACATCTGTTAACTATAATTAGTTCCAGAGAGGCATACTATTCTCCAATACTATGGCCCGTATTCACAGTCGTGGCTAAGCCAGGAGCTCAAGCCTGACCTCTGGGAGCCGGAATTTTTGAGCTGAGCCGCGCCGTATTCACAGTCGTGGCTCAAGCCTGGATCGACGGAGCAAACGGCGTTCTGAAGCTGAGCCATTTACTGCGAGCGTGTGTGTGTGATGTAGAAGATTTCGGGTGCTGTCGGGATAGCGTCAGACGTATCGACCAATTAAATCAGAGGTTACAACGGACGAGGCTCTCTATCGTTCCCGCCTTCTCCTCAAATTCAAATATGTGTGTTAAGATTCGACATTGTCAAAGCGTGATCGGCAGAATTAAATCTAGAACTAGCTTAATTGGAACAGGAAGGAAATAAAAAACCTTCTTCGATTTAGACAATAAACAGTTTTATTAAAAGATTACAGTTTTATTACAATATTACAGTTTTATTACAATATTACAGTTTTATTTCCATTCTTCGCTTGAGGCAGGAGCATCTCCTCCAAATTCCAAACGTCCATCTACGGCTGTCCATCTTCTAATGTGGATGGCATTATATCTGAAAAAGAATTAGAATTACAAATAGAATTAGTCTTCACAAAATTAGGACAGAGATTAATGGAGAAAAAATACATACGCTTTATGATCCTCAGATGCAGAATTGGCGTCACCAAAAATGAAAGTGCTGGAAACTCAGCATCTCCCATCAGCACCCCGTCCAATTCATGTTCTAATTGTAAAAGTTCTAAGATTTGAAATTCTGAAGACCAAAAAATAAATACAAATTAAAAGTTGAATTGGGTGCAAATCAGTATACAAAACATAACCTTCAACTACTTACTGTATTCCTGGTTGATCCCGAAATTTTAAGATAGACCGTTGGACACTGAAAATGGCTAAAAATGGCTAAAAACTGGACACTGGACACTGGACACTACACGCTGATTGTTAAACGCTGAAAACTGGACACTGGACACTAACCACTACAGACTGGACGTCAGACATTCGACGCGGGACGTTCAAAAATTTGTTCAAGCCACCGTTTTGGCTGACTTCGGGAATCCACCCCCTCTCCAGCAAAAAATCCGGCTCAATCCTGGCTCGCTCGACTCTGAATACGGCCGCAAATAAGTCGGATTCCGTGAGCAAGAGCTTGAGCCGATGACGTCACAGGCGACTTATTTGACGACTGTGAATACGCGCGGCGCTCAAGTCATCATTTCTGGCTCTGGCTCGGCTCAATTTCGACTCAGCCACGACTGTGAATACGGGCCAGTATGTTGTCGAATTCGAAGTGTGGATTTTGGTTTATGTAGGTAAACGAGGAATTTATTGTAAAATTTCTCTTTTTATTAAACTTCCGTTAGATTTCAAGATGTACATTGTATGATAACTGAATTCTAACTCGCATGCGTGCTCTGTGTTTCATTTATATCGAAATATCGGCAACACCGACGTTGATCTTTCGTCGGTGTTAGCGGCTTTCGATCGCTAAATTCCAATAGCTACCTTATGCTCTCTATTGTTCTGTCTTATCTACTACAGACGCAGGAAGTATCACTAGCTTACATTTAGTAATTTTATTTGGGAGCTCCCAACTCGTGATGCCAGGCTTCGAACCTTATTCGTCATGCGCGCTGGTTTTCGTCCTATTCGCAGCACTGTAGTTTATGGATAGCTGTGGGTAGCAATCGTGGTGCTAGATTCTCAAGCTATAATCTCCATCATAGATGAATGTTATATGCAGCCAAAATAAAATTTCACGTATTTAGTTATTGTCATCATGAAGCTGCATGGTTGCATGGTTTAATTGCTATTTAATACAATAAATTAATTTTTGGGCGATCAAATATACCAGTTCTTGTTACGATACTGGTGCCTAAACCAATGCGCATGACGAGATGGGTTCGAAGCCTGGCATTACTGCTCCCATAACAGGTACATGCGGCCACGCGGGTCGTGGTTGTGTGGTGTGTATACTGTACACAGATTGGTGAATGCCAATTTTGCTTTACCAGACTAAACTCTGGTATTTAAAAAGATTTCGATTGTTTATAACACATCGTATTAAACTTTCCAACACTATTCGATAGACGGATTAATTGTTTACAGACGTTCATAGACAGCTGCACACGATGGTTGTGTTTACGTGCAACAATTGTGGCGAAACGTTACAGAAACCACGTGTAGCAAAGCACTATCAATTTCAGTGTCGCAGTGCCCCGTTTTTGACCTGTGTCGATTGTTTCAAAGACTTTCGGTAAGTTTGTTTTGCCATTTAATGCTGAAATATACATATGCTATGTAATTGGAAGCTATAATTTTAATGGTGTTTCGTCAAGAGGAGAGGAATACACAGCGCACACCAAGTGTATAACGGAAGCTGAGCGGTATGGTGGCAAAGACTATACGCCCAAGCCTAATGCGAATAAGGGTGAGAAGAAACAACAGCAATGGCTTACTATAGTCAACGGTTTGTTAGACGACACAAGGCTAGCGCATGCAGAACGGAGCTTTCTAATGTCCTTATCCAAATTCGACAACATCCCAAGGAAAAAAGCAAAGTTTTTCAATTTTGTAACTTGTGCTATGGGCAATAGATTGAACAAGAGTCTCGTTGAGAAAGTATGGGATAAAATGGAAGCTGCGCAGAAAGAAAATTTGGGTAATACAACTAAACCACCACAGGCAAATGGTAAGTTTTTATATCGGTTGTTACTTGTATTTGTATTGTAAGAGGAAGATAAAATCTTAATTTTTGTAAATATGCCAGGACACGCGAAACCTGGTCAAAATGATGAACAGCAGAACAACGTGGCTGAGAATCAAAATAATGACAACATAGAAAAGGAAGAAGATCAAGCTTGTGAAGCGGAAAGTACTGAGGTACTCAATGGACACTCTAATGGAGAAGGGGAAACCAGGAAGGTAAAGAAACAAAAGAAGTCGAAAAAGAGAAGTCTGGATGAATTGGATTTCGAGAAAACGAATGAATCCATTAAGAAAGTAAAATCTTCTGCCATCTCTGACTCATCTAACAATCAGGGCGAAGAAGCTCCCATAAAATCGAAATTTGACTGGAACAATGCAATTCTAAGTGTTGTACAAAAGAAGGGAGAACTTTCAGTGAAAAAATTGGAAAAAAGAGTTCTTTCTCAATACATGACTCATTGTGCTGGAATTGTTACATACGAACAAGCTTCTTCTAAATTTAGTAAAAAATTAAAGAAAGTACCAGGAGTAGAAATTTCAGACACTAGGGTAAAAATAGTATAATTGATTATTACTTTGATGTGTAAAAATGATGTATGGATAATTTTTAAACGATATATTACTTTTACAACCACAATAACATGGCAGTGATAATATGACAATGTTTGTGTTCTTTTTTCGTCGTATCGGATGTCGTGGACATATATCAAAACAACTTTAACAATAATAATATACATTGCTTTTAAGTAAAACAAAAAATTGCATAACTTTCGGAGAACGTTCTAAATAAAATTTCGTAATTCGCATGGACATTGAATATCACTTTATATGTACAACTTCATGTCTTTACTGATTAGCCTAAAGAGTACAACGAATCTTGGAAAGTTGCTGTTGGAGATCTATGCTAAAAATGCATGCGAAACTCCTTATCCACTAAGTGAGTTGCCCCTTGGACTCAGCGAACCATTAGTGTTTCTTGTTATGTTTCTAAACATAATAAAATTTATTGATAGAAACACGCAACTCTACGTGCAACTTTGTAATCGAAATAGTAAAACCTTTTACTATCCCATTAGTATTAGGTAGACAGATATTATTGACCTTCGATTTATGCCTGTAACTGATTCCATGTTCCTTTTTCTCATTTCGCCGGTTTCTCTGTCTACATAAACGGAAGCCGCCAGCATATCGCATTTCCAACTTCTGTCCTACACTTGCTCTGTTTTCATTCGCGAATTTTGTGCAACTTTCCAAGATTCTAACTACGATTTTTACATCGGAAGATTACAGGGAATAGGACGTTTCATAAAATATCTTAAATATATCGTTCTTCAGTTTATAAATCAGATCAAAAAGAATTGGAAACTATGATCGATCCCTATATGTTTGCAAATTTATCCAAATACCACTGATGATCTAGCATCGTAGCTAAGAGACCTAACGAAAGTGATTTGGGTTCTGTGGATTCGAATGAGATTGGTTGTTGATCAACCAATTGCGTTACTGTTCCACCTAAGGCAGTAAGAATGGCTGTGCCTGCACAGATATCCCATTTCTTAATTGCCGTCATATGAACATATGCAGTTGCATTTCCATTAGCTACTTCCAGAAATTTGTATCCTGTACATATCGATAAGTTTTGTCATAAACGTTGAATATTAGTAGTTTCGAATGAAGGAGAAATTTAAATGTAGCTTTATTACCTGCACCAGCAGCAGATACTATTTCTACGTTATCGCCAAATGCAATTCTGGTGACATTATAAACCTGTCCAGCGTGCGATCTGGATACAATTAGTATCGGTGATTTTTCTTCCTCGATCTAATGCAGAAAGATTTAACGTTTATACGAACTACCGATCGAGCGTTATTATCATTATTACCTTTGGTAAGGTCTTAAAATTTGCAGACGACCCATGATCTTTCCAAGTCCAGTAGAGACTAGAATTTTGTTTAGTTTCAAATGGTTTGTATATAACGCCTATCACAGGTTTTCCTTTAACAGCTACACAGACCATTGTTGTTACATATTGCAACAGATTTTCTATAATAAAATCAAAGAAAACCTCAATAATTTAAGCATTGCCAATTGCTATTAATTTTATTCTACAATACTAAACAATTTTACTTGTGTATTCTACCTGTAAATTCTTTGGTTGCGTCCAAAGGATCTATCCAAATAGTAATATCGTCAGAATTGATATAACTATCTTCTAAATCGGAATTGAGTAAACTATTACTAAAGGTTTTTATATTGGATACTGCAACATTATCACAGTCTTTCGATGCTTCTTCGGATATCACAGTCAATTTTGGAAATGCTGTCAGTAATGAGCGATACATTGCACAGTGTGATCTATAGTCAGCTTCGGTGACTGGATCATTTATACCTTGCGCATTCATTAAAAGTTTCAGGTTAGTCATAGTTTATATTGATTTTACACTCTTCAACACATAATAACAAATCGTCCTATACTAGAATAATTATCAGAGTTATGTTCTGTTACCTTCCTTTGTTTTTCCTTTACTCTTTATTTCAAAGTTAACTTTATCGTGGACTGCTACTACTTCGAGGCCACCGATTTCGGCAGCTCGTATAGCAGCAACAAGGACTGATTTTAGGGAAACATTTTTCCCGTCTATATTCGAGTACAAAATACGGTTTACGTATAAATACAAAAAGCCTAAGAATGTTATTGTCAGAATGACCACTGTTTTTCTCATACGAACATTCATTCTGATGTTCATTGTGAAAAAGTTATACGAAGTTCTTCTTCTTAGATGTTTCACACCAAGCACTTTATTTTCTTAATACAAGTGTTATGTATATACAACGATTATCCATTGTTTATTTCTTATGAATTCTGCAACATTCTGCAACTTCTGAAATTCGCGTGGTTACCCTGATAGCACCTGATAGCCAGGTGACACTACGGTGGCGGGACTGTGACATCACCCACGCCACGCTGTGTGCGAAAATCGGAAAGTGATATCCCGCTACGGCCCGATCTAGCTCCGCTGTCGCCGAACTTTTAACAACGCGAAACAAACCGCGAAATTTAATCAGAATAGATACTCCAGAAACGAACTCAATTTAATTAAAGCGAGAAATGTCGCGAACGGAAATGCGTACAATAGCCTTTGTATTCGGAAACTCGAAGTAACTTAGAGATAGCTTAGCTAAATTGCTCGTACGTGCCTTAAGAGAAATTAGAAGCTTAGGAAACCTAATAAGAGTTCCAGAAAAAATAGCAAACACTTAAGGGGGAAATCCGGGTAAAACAGCGAGCGACAATCCCACACAAAAACAGGCCGAAATAGGGTTTCGGAAATTCCATATTTCGTTGTTATTTGAGAACGGATTGAGGTGGGACTGGGCTCATTCGAAAGAGGAGACTCTAACGCACGGAGGTAAAGAGCGTTTTTCTAGAAATTCGGTCTAGGTTCACAAATCTGAGGCTAGAAAGTCGGCCAAGTTGAAGGGTTAGAACTAGTTCGATATTTTTCCTAGAGACCGAATTTCTAGAAAAACGCTCTTTACCTCCGTGCGTTAGAGTCTCCTCTTTCGAATGAGCCCAGTCCCACCTCAATCCGTTCTCAAATAACAACGAAATATGGAATTTCCGAAATGACATTTTTGTGGTTATTTTCGACCACGTGCTTCTTTCGAAGAGTTACCATCCGCCGTTTTTAGTTCCGCGAGTATTTCTTAGATGGGGGCTTTTTGAAAACGGTTACCGACGAAAAATATATAGCACATTGTGGGCCTCTGCGCCAGATCTGTGACGTAACGCGGGTAGAGGGGAGAGAGGGGACCCGCCTTGTGCGAGGAAGACCCGACAACCGATGCCTGCGGCCAAATTATGTATAGTACTTCTTACTTCTAAATTTCCCACGGCATTTTACAAAAATTATATCATGTTTGGTATCATTTTAATCGGCAAAAGCTCAGCAGTATGATAGTATAATTTTCATGAACAAAAAATTACAAATAAAAAACTTTGCAACTTGGATTAGTATTAGTCACACCGATATTGACCCTCGATGAGTGCCGGCTACCTGATCCCATACATTGTAAGTATTCTTTCTCTTTCATTCCACCACTGTCTTCTTCTATATAAGCACGAGAAGGGATATGGGATCAGGTATCCGGCGCTCATCGAGGGTCAATATCGGTGTGACTAATACTAATCCAAGTTGCAAAGTTTTTTATTTGTAATTTTTTGTTTATGAAAATTATACTATCATACTGCTGAGGTTTTGCCGATTAAAATGATACCAAACATGATAAAATTTCTGTAAAAACGCCGGGGGAAATTTAGAAGCAAGAAGTACGTGTATACATAATTTGGTCGCAGGCATCAGTTGTCGGGTTTTCGCCGCACAAGACGGGTCCCCCCTCCCCCCTCTACCCGGGCACGTCATAGATCTGACGCAGAGGCCCAGAATGTGCTATATATACAGTGTGCTACATGCTGTCGGTATTACCGGCCCTGCACGCGAAAAATCAACTGTTTGACCGACCACCCAAATTCAAAATGGTGGTCGGACGCATTTCCCCCTTAAGTAATTTATTGGTGACCCTCCGTCACTCACTTCTCAGAATTTAGCTTTCTCGAGTACAGACATTCAAACAATGACCAGGCAATAAAGTCGAGTAGATGTTTGGCCAGAGGCGTTGTGATCACATGGACCTGCTTGGGCCTTCCGCACCCCCCACCGTAGGGTTGACAGAGTTTAGGCGGGCGATCTCCCAAAATGCGTCGGCAACCGAAAGACTATCATCCAACCTGAGGACATCGGCTCACCACCTACCCGAGGACGCTGATTGGGCACCCCACCAGAGAGGACTGCGGAGGAGGAGGACCAACCCCCGCGCGGACAGAAAAATGAAGGGAAAGTGACTGACAAGGGGAGGTCGCGACTTGGACGAGCGCTTTTTGAACGAGACCAGGCTCAAACGTTAGGTAATGGTCCCACTAACAGAAGCCTAAAAGATTAGCCCTATCTAGCCACGCATTTTTCCAAAAAATCGAATTTTGTAATCTCACACTCTAAGTACAGAAGTAATAAAGCTCATTTCCAAGTAATGTGATGGCAGCGTGAGTAAAGGAGAAGATTAGTACAACGAAGTCTAGTGTTCGAGTCGTTATTATGTTATATTTTTTTTCATCCACATGTTCATGTGTTTATATTTAATTACAGTTGCGCTATGTACATTATAACTGCAAAATAACGTTTTACAAACAAAAATTACAATGAAAGCACGCAGAAAATACATGTTACAAGTAAGCCAATATTAAACGATATAATATATACTTTTATGTGTTATGTATTTATGTTTTATATATATATATAAAAGTATTGTTTGTATTACGTGCATTATGTATTTATGTTATATATACATAAAAGTATATATTAAATCGTTTAATATTGGCTTACTTGTAACATGTGTTTTCTGCACGCTTTCATTGTAATTTTTGTTTGTAAAACGTTATTTTACAGTTTTGATGTACATCGCGCAACTATAATTAAATACAAACACATGAACATGTGGATAAAAAAGAAAAAAAATATAGTATAATAACGACTCGAGCTCTAGACTTCTGCGAGCTAATCTTTTCCTTTACTCGCGCTGCCATCACGCCACTTGAAAATGAGCTACGTTCCTTCTGAACTTGGGCGGTGCGTGAGATTACAAAATTCGATTTTTTTCGAAAATGCGTGGCCAGATACGGCTAATGTTTTAGGCTTTTATTAGTGGGACCAGTACCTAACGTTTGAGCCTGGTCTCGTTCAAAAAGTGCTCGCCCATATGGCGACCTCCTCTTGTGAGAAGCGCTCTGAGAAAACTGTTGTAAACTTACTTATATTTTGAACGTCGTTCTTAATACATCAAATTCTACCAGAGCTCTCCAGTGAAAACTCTTTATTTTTCGACCTTCCATTTCGCTAAAGTACAATTTCGCCTTAAAATCCGCTCGGAATTTATCAGCAGTGAATCGCGATTAAACTCCCCGCGCAAATTTCGCGACAATACACAGATCAGCTAGACGAGACAGCCTCATCAGGTATGTAGGAACAAGTAGTCAGAGACCTGTATTACCGACGTCCTTGAGTTCCAATATCTGATTAGTCCACGTTATACTTTACTATGGCATTATATATATGATAAATGCATTCTTACTTTGTCTTATAGATTAGTACTGCGTTGAGACACGTCTCAAATGTTTTTGCAGCTTATAAAGCGCGACTTTGTGGTCGAAAAAACCTTTGAATACTTTTGTACAATAACACAGAAAAGTTTCGTACCGTAAACACATAATACTAATTAATTTTAATTCTAAGTTCTAAGTGTATCTATTGTATAACGTTGTCATGGAGGTACTTTTCGCGTCTTCGCGATAGTATCGCCAAATCAAGGACACAGTATAAAAAGGAATTTTGCAAAATTGATTAATATATTTCAAGAATATGTATTTAAACTAATGGAATTTAGTTCTATTCTAATAACAGCTTCGGTATAAAACAAAAGCAATTGAGCGCAACTATTAATGCCTTTGAATTAATGAATGAATCTTCAAATAAATAGTAATAAACATTTTGATCTCTCTATTTGTGTTTATATTTAATTCGGATAGTACGTCGTGCCATTGACCGAACCGTCCATGGTTTTTTGTTTTATTTAACGCAAAACAGTGAACACACATATATATATATATATATGCAGAGCAGAAAGTGTGATAAGTGAAATATTGTGTATTACACAATCAACGATACTTTCTCTAATGAATTAGTTTGCTGTTACTTCTAGCACACTTTCTATGGTCACGGAGATAACAAGAACCTTACATCGATACGTACGCTACAATGTTTTGGGTGTATCTCGTTCCGTGACACGCATTATTTGGTTTACAGTTTACACCACCTAACTGTGATAGACTATGCATTAATAGTAACATCATAATAATTATTAACTGATCAATTTCACATATATATCGTGTCACGATTGTGATATAATAAATAAATTAATTTATAACCTTTTTCATCTAATATGTCCATTCTAGCATGTTTAGTTATACTAGAATTTGTTGCTGCCATTTTGTCTATCGAATTCATTATTATGTTGTATGACACACAGAAACAACTTTCCACTTGGTCCAGCAATATCTGCACATTGATTAGATGTTAAAGTCTTTTTTTCGTCATTATCGTTACACATTGTGATCTGTAAAGAAAAGAACATTGTTATACATTAATAAATTTACTTCAAATAGCACAAGAAGTAGATATCAAAATTTCTATGTACCGTGATAGAACCATTTGGTTTTTTTGGGATTTTTGTCACAGGATTTAACGTAAAAGGAATTGTCCGGTGGCCTCTTCTGTTTAAAGCAAAGCATTATTATATCGGTATCTTAGTTTAGAATAGTCTACAAATCAATCTCAGCATGGTACTTGCTTTTTCTTTGCAACTGCTCAGCATCGAAACAATACTCAAACAGACACTTTCTACGCTAAGTGCTGGAGACCAGTCTTCGGTTAAGATGGACAAGCAAATGTGACCATTACTGTAAATATGTGGGTGGACCGGTATATTTCCACCGATAAAAGTCACTTCTGGCGAGTCGAATGGATACTTTGAACTGAATTTAAATTGAAGTTGAAATCTTTCTCCTTCGTACAATGTTCCTTTCGCGCCTTCCATGTGAATGATCCATTGCGTTAAATTTTGACCAGCAACTTCCGTATCTACTTGTAGACCTGGTGGTGGCTCACGTGTCATTGACATCAACTCCTTTTGGAGTCTTCTCTGAAATAGAAACTAATGTAATACGCGCACGAATTAAAAATCTCATACTTGCAAATTCTTCCATTGTATTAAATCATATTATCAGGGTATAAGCTACGTTAGATGATCTTTCTAATCGATTCTCCTTCGATAACACTACCGAATCAGCTCGAACTTGAAATTACTAATTAGTAATTTACTGATAGTATTTTGAAAGATGAGTATGCAAAATACAGGATTAAATCGAATATCGCTCGTCTGCAAGGCTCGTAAAATTGATTATTTTTACTCGAGGAATCATAATTCATAGCCAGACTTTATTATGACTCGTTTCAACGATAAATGCCAGAGGACTCGAATGTGCTTTCGGAAATGCATTGCAAAGGAAAAGAGCCGCGTACCTCGCGAAACGTCATGCAAATCCCGTCAAGGAATTCCCATACTAAAAATTCGTCTAGCTTGTAAAATAAGGGCTCATTGAAGGTAATCGAACCAGTGAGTTCGAGTGTGGTGTGATCGAGAGATATATGTGTGAGAAACGTGCAAAAAGTAGGAAAACAATATGCGTCAAAGAGACCGCAATACAACTTACCTCTGATGGAGACATTGTCGCCATTGTCGTTATGTTGTTTATAATTGAGGAACATAATCGCCGTCCATCGTGCTTCTATATCAGTTATACTACTTATTTCATTCGCACGTCACCTCACCAACGTACAGCTACTTTGACGTTCATATGCAGTTCTTTTTTCTTTTTTTTTTTTTTCAATTCCGCACCGTATAGTTTTCGGTGGAAGGAAGGGATCGCGGACAGTCGCAGAGCGTTGTTGTATATAGCGGGGAGGAGTTGTTGCACCGATTTATCGAAGGCGCAGATTTGACAGCCGCGAACGAACTGAAATCAACCACTGAATCGAAGCAAGTAACTGATGGATGGCAACTGAAGTATAATATAACTCAATATGTACTTGTGTACTACTGGCTGAAGTAAACTGGAGTGATTCACTGAACCGAACCTACCCGAACCCACAGGTTACGATCAACGACCAGCCACGATCACACACAATCATGTAATGCGTATGATTTTGGCGAATGATACACACACACTTATATATATACAAAATTGAGTGGCGCTAGCTGTCAACGACACTAGTGTCGTCTGGCATACGTTTCGAGCAATAACGCAAATTCCAGCTTAACTCGAAAACGTTAGGCGAACAAACATCAAAAGGTGCCGACACGAGAAGTGTCTATATACTGTGGCATATACTGTGTGGTGTGTCCCCCTCTCGACGCGCATTAGACTTTCCTATCAGTGTGTGTGACACTTATTTTATAAACTATTTATTCCGAATTAGAATTCTCCGCGATACTTGGTCGCTTGGTTTGCAGCTTACGCAAAAGTATTTTCTACTTTCATAATCATACAAAAACGATGAACATATAATCAACGTCAATTGAGTTTTACATGAGCATACAACTTATTGTGACGTTCTCCTTGGAATTGTATACATTATACTCGAAGTAATAATCGCGCGATTTATTTTTCTAAGGCCATCAAACTGCGTTTTACTACAGGTTAACTGTTTTCATTAATTCTTGACCTAGTTCGCGGATTTTAGATATTTTTTTAGAAGTGAAATAATGTTCGATTATATTTCTCTGTGTGCCTAGTGTTTTGTAATACCCTTATTTTCTTCGTTGATTTTTCACGCGTAAGTTTCTGTGACTGTGGAAATCGTAAACAATTATATTAGTGTAAAAAATAGTGAAACGATTTTTAAGTGAATTGAGGAGCAAGTTAAAGTTTAAGTGGAAATTGGTATAGTGAATATTATTCTTATTGATCCTATGTGGTTTTTAATGTGGATTTCAGTAATAATGTCCGGGGAACAGTTTTCATTGGTATGGAACAGTTTTCCAAGGAATTTATCTTCTGGATTATATACATTGTTAACCGACGAGCAGCTGGTCGATGTTACATTAGCCGCAGAGGGACAAATATTACGTGCTCATAAATTGATATTATCAGTTTGCAGTACATACTTCAGAGAACTTTTTAAGGTACGTTAGTCCAAGTTTCTTATTTCGATTGTCAAGCATTATAATTACATAATTATACCGTTTCAGGGTAATTCTTGTAAGCATCCAATCGTAATTTTGAAAGATGTTAACTACAGAGATTTGTCAGCTATGCTGCATTTCATGTATCAAGGAGAAGTAAACATTAAGCAAGAAGACATAGCGAGCTTTCTGAAAGTTGCAGAAACCTTACAGATAAAGGGTTTGACCACAGAATCTGAAGAAGTAAGCTTAGTTCGTTTAAAACGCAAATTCTTCCATCGCTTAATTAACAAACCGATATCTTCCGTTATAGAAACTTGACAGCAACCTTGAGAAAAATCTACAAGACTTAGACCAGTTGTTGGATACGGATAAACACAATATTGACCTCAAGCCTTCCGACACGATCGATTCTTCTTTTGAGAAATCCGCAGAATCACAATCGACCGATTGGCATTGTCCACAGGAAAATGTTCCTTCCGAAAGTACACAGACGCAGACATCTTTCTTAGAAAGAAGCACAATTTTTACCGACAATTGTTGTCAGAAAGATTCTAATTCTACCTCAGATTACAATGCACAGAGAAGTTTACAACCCGAAACGTTAAGTAAAAATTGTCAAAACACAGATATACAAGAAGAGAAAGAAGAGCCATTGGATTGTACAGCGAATGTTAATCAAATGGAAGGTGGAGAACACGAACCATTAG
The DNA here is from genome assembly GCA_963989405.1 of Trypoxylon attenuatum. Taxonomy (NCBI): domain Eukaryota; kingdom Metazoa; phylum Arthropoda; class Insecta; order Hymenoptera; family Crabronidae; genus Trypoxylon; species Trypoxylon attenuatum. The sequence goes on along the minus strand of OZ022489.1, from coordinate 16,851,678 downwards.
ATTATACATTGGACGTGGACACAGGAGAAGCGGCGTACAAGCGCTATGCGTCAAACAAACCATTCTATCAAGCGGAAGAAAATGTACAGAGACAAGGTACAGAGAATAGACAAACAAATTATTTTCCCAGATATTACGAATATAAAATCACTGGTAGGCCGATGAGCGAAAAAAAAAGTGCCGTACGGATCTAGAGAGCGTGGTACTCCAGATAAGAAAATGTGTCCTTTGCGAATGAAAAATATTCAAAAACCCTGCAAAGATAGCATCTACTCTACCAGCATTTAAAGGTTTGACACACTCAAATGTTATCATGAATCAATGTATCCATGTTGAATCCAAAGAAATTATCATATTTGGTTGCGACACAGGTTTCTTAGCACATCTGCAATAGGAATCACTTTTACATAGTTTTCTTCTTATACACTTGCATGCTCTATACACAATTGGGTGTTTCAAATCTCAATTTTATGTGTTCGATATGCATTTAATTTACATTCTCATAAAGAAATCAAATACTTCTCAGAATCGAACAATTCCAACAGTATCCGTTCTCTCTTGCAGATTTCGTGCCAGATATGCAGTTAGTTCCCTTCAGTCAAACTTCTCAAACACAGCCATTTGGTATGTTCGTCTCTTTCATCTATTCTATATCATCTTTTAACATTTATCTCCATCTTCTTCACGCGTGTCTCTTACACATCGTTAGTTACACTATCAAAAATGCAAAAGAATATTTTCGAAACCACACATTTTCTTTCTGGTTCATTTTCGGTTGTATGAAACATAAAATAATTGATATGAGCCATCGATATACTATACAAATTGGATTTTGCCTTGCAGGAGTAAACAGTGTGGGAGCGCTTCAAAGTGACTTTACACATGATAGTGGTTGCCATAACAAAGGTCGACGAACAGTTAAGGATATACCAAACAGTAGTCTACCCTTGGAAACAACGTTACGCGTAATATCAGAACTCGGTCCAACCATACGAATGGAACGTGGTAAAGTCGTTCGAATGTATTCCTGTCCTTGGTGTCTTCGTCACTTTACCCGTAAAGAAAACTTGAAGCTTCATGTTCGTTACATTCACGGACCTCTTGAAACTCTTACGTGTAAGTTTTGTGGGAATAAATATAAGAATAGTAACAGTCTGCGTGTACACTCTTACCTCTATCATAACGCTAAACGTGACAAACACAATAAACCGATAGTCGGCGATGGAGTGTAGACTTTGTGGAAACTTTTTTCTAATGGTCATAATTTTTTTTTCGAGCTCGGTTTTTTATTCTCCAATGTGCTTAGGAGACATAGCAATAAACGCAGTGATATATTATCTAATAATATATACGCTACGCCATCAACATTCGATTCAGTTTTGTAGTTTGCCAATTATTAGACCCGCTGCTGGTAAATTTTGTAAATTATTTCGTAACAATCGATCAACGTACATCCAACAACGCGCGGCTTCTAATTTTCATTAAAAAATAATCATTTCGTCGTTAGACGAGCTCAGAGTGCAACGAGCGACCGCATATTTTGTACTGCGCTAATCCTTAAGCGATCTTGATTGTAAATATATACATATATATATATATATATATATATGTACACACACACCCACACACACGTATATATATATATATATATATACATACATATATGACATATATTCATATACATTTTTGTAAATACACATTTTTAATAAAATAAAACTGAGTATAGTTGACTAAACACTACTGTTCATTCTCAATGCGAGCCCAACTGGAAAGTTCATTTAGTGATTTTCATCTATCGTTTGCAAAAGAAAAAAGTATGACATTGTCGTATTCATAATCTGGAAGAAAAAGAAGAACTGTGACTCTAGTTGATTATATGTACTATTCGCTTGACTCCAGTATCACGTTACCTTAAGAAACATGTCAACAGAGACATTAATAATTCGCGACGCTTTTACGTTTAGAGGCCTTTGATGCATTGCAATAAGAAGACTAGTTTTTAGTTTTCTGCTTTTTTCACCGAGCCAACTGGTAAGATAAAGTCCCTCGCGAAAAGCTTCACTCTATGCGAAATGAAATAGAGATACCGTCACTGGCAATGTTAGGAATTTTTGTATGTTTAGTGATAGAAGACTAGTTGTGTTCGGTGGATATATCGATACATACTTCGGATGTAATTATGCCGCCGTACCATGCGTAACTGAACGTTTGACTGAGTTTCAAGAACATGTAAAAAAGAAGCAAGCCCAATTTCGAAGCGCTCATATCCGTACTCTGTCGCCAGTTATAATAATCAGGACACGTGTTACACTTATTTCAATGGCGCCTGTTAACGAAGGTACGCGAAGAATTATAATATGTGAGTTATATGTACCTGGACTGCTTGGAAAATGAGAGCACACATTACCACGGCATTCGTTAGGACCATCCACACAATAATCGGGCCATAGACGTCTTCGAGAATATTGCGACATCGTAGCAACATTCCATGAGTCTGTACTGAGTTGCGGAGCAGCAATAACTGATCCTCATCTGGAAGTGTGTTCGACAGTTTATACGTCAAAGTTCGCAATATCGAAGAAATCTGGAAGATGTAGAAACCGAACAGCGCGTCCACGCCACTGTTCGTAAAGTACAAAAACCAGGCAACCATGACTTCATAGAAAAAGTGTAATTGATATACGAATCCATTTTGGTGAACGATCCAAGGAAATCTTGCAGGAAATGGTATAGGATAGTAAACGACTTCGTCCCAATGTCTTAAGTGGTAAATCATTAACTTCACTGGCGGTAAGAAATACATTAGAATTGTAGCTCCAATAAAAAACGAATAAAGATATGCGGGCCGATCAAACGTGTGCAATAAAGATAACATCGAAGACTTTATTCTATAACTTTCCAATAATTCACGTTCGAAAAGGTTCTCCATTGTTTCCTCGAGCTCAATTAGAGCTTCGTGTCGCTTAGCAAACCAAGAGGCCTATGAAACGAGAAGCATCCTTCTATAATAACTTTCTTATAAGAACTCTGAAAAAAGAAATTATACAAGTATTGTATATATTGTTTATCTTCTCGTACCCGTAGTGAAGTTGCAACAAGGCTACATGCGAAACTCATGCCGCTCGTTAATATAGCAAGATTCGTTGCATGCTCCCAGCAAAAATTAAGAACCGCACACATCATGAAAAATGATACGAAACCAGCAAGAATCGCGGATCCATACGAGAAGCTTGATTTGACATCGCGACTGTGACGTACGCCTCCTAGAAGGAGAAACCTTCGGATACGATACACGTATGTTCGGTATTCTTTCAAAAGAACGTCATCCATGGTATTGGGTATTTCAGAACACGTTAAAACTTCGTAAAGTGGATAATAGAAGTAACAGGCTTCTGTGATCAGGAATAAGAAGTGTGCACCGTCACACAGATATACGATTCACATCGACGAACTTAATGCGAAACTGAAACTTTTCTCCCCTAAGGGATTCGTAGTATGTGATTTATCCAACAAGTTCACCAATGAAGCTCCCTCTGAAGATTTCCTGATTGAAGCGATTGTTATTATTTATGCAAGAACTATCAATGCTTCTAATGGGAAAAGTGCTTCGTTTTCTGTCTAAACCGCAAGAAATAACAGACTGCAAACTACTAAGGTGCATTGAGAATGTTTAAAGTGGTGCATTAGGGTTTCTCTATACAATTCTCTTTACTCGTAAGAAGTAGTCTAATTTTGCTTAACGATTTCAAACTCGAATTTCATAATGTCCTTGAGTTGAAGACATAAAAAAATAATACTGGAATTATCGGATCAATCGAAGTATCTATCCCCCACCATTTTCTTCAGTCATAACTTATTATGACTTTACGGTTCTAAATGTCTGACTAGCTGACGCACACATACAAGTCGCAAAAATATTGACGTCGTGTGTCTACTCAAAAATATGTGAATGTATATGTGTGCGATAATGTGTCACTGTGCAGGGACGTTTTGACGTTCTGATACTATCGTGATAAGTAAGTATATTTCAGAAAGCGATATCGTCGAGCAAATGTTTGGTTCTTAACTTAATTAACTAGCGCATTAAGTATTGGATTTTAGAAAGTGTTCTTTCGGAAAAAAACCACTCGTTAAATGCTTCAACTTTGCCCCGCCTTTTTTTATTCGAAATGATTCTTCTGTCAAACAATAACGTTACTATTGTTACTATAAATTGTTTTACTTCTGCAAATTGATCAGTTTCCTGTCGTTAATCGAATCCCGTTCGCACAATGATAATCCTGATTTCATATATGACATTTTTTTGCGAAAAGAATATATTTCAATTGGTGAAGACACATTCTCTAGAAACGATTTTGAATAATTGTGCTATGGAAAATTCGTGCAGCAACCTGGACCAAAGGCCGCGAGGTTCATTATGATTATCTCTGCTGGCTTAAGTCTAATTAAAAGCTGATCTCTTCGGTAAGTATAACGATAAAATACTGCTGGGATCTCGACATACACACACACACACACACATATGTATAACATAATTTTCTACATCTACGTATACACATACACATTGGGAATTCCTAATTGTGAATCATCTTTTGACTATTAGGATACAAAGCAGGATAGTTCGCCGAATCTTACTAATTTCGTTTCTAATGAATCTTTAGTCTTCCAATTTCCGTTGGTTCTAAAATCCTAGCTACAATTGTAATTTTTCCTGAAAAGTATTCAAGAACTTGCGGATACACGCGAACAAAAGTAATACCGATCGAACTCTCGGAAATATATCGTACCAATGTCTGGTTGGCCTTTTGCAAGGGGTCAAAGGTCAGACTGTGAAACATAATCATCCACGCGTCGGTCAGTATAACCGGGGATTCTCGAACTCGCATCTACTTATATAATTGTCAGTTACTCCCGGAACACGAAACTCAATCCGACAGTTCTTCCGGGACACGATCTTTTGTGAGAAGACAGAAAAGTGTTTGTATCTTAAACGGAACCATGGAGATCTCTTCCTTCAGCCTCATGGACATCTTTGGGATCTCGCTTATCCTAAACCTTAGTCTAAGTTTTGTGTTTCTTCTGATTTTGTTGGCTGTCTTACTGTTCGCGTGCACGGGTAATTATTATCCTCGAGGAATCATACTAGCGAATTTATAATCTCTCGAAGATTACAGTCGTTAATCAAATTCTCAAGTCCATGGGAATGTGGTTTTTGTGAGAGTGACCTAAACGGTGTACCATAGTGTCTCTTTGTTTCCATTGGGTCTAGTATCGGTATAATTATCCCCTCTCCAACAGTTTCCTTTGTTCGCAATGATGAGGAACGTTGATAATCGGGAGACTTCGACTGAACAATAAAAGTAGTGTTTGTGTTTACGTTTTGACAAATAAAACAATAAACGTTTTATTAAATAAACTGCACAAATCACTGTGATTGTGCATATTTATTTTTCTAATTTAATTAGTATGAACGTGAGAGAAAAATACTTTTACAATTAACTGATGAATTCTTGCACCCATTGTCTGTCCATTTATCATAAGAAAGCGAATATTAACTTTACTCTTGTTTGTTGTGACTCACGTTGAAGTAATTGCTAAAGCGTCGCTCTCTTTGGTCTCGTATCCGGGTCATTATCTTCGAACGTTGCTCGCCGAATGCACGAAAAAGTCCGGGAAAATTGATAATAAAGTAGTTTCCAGGGTATCGGCTGTTGCGTGTTTACTCTTCTTTCGACTCTCAACGTGAACATTGTTCAAAAACTTATATATCCGTATTTACTTTAACGAAAGAACCCTCGTAATACACTTGTAACTAACTAATTCCCAGTTTGATCAGTATCTGATTCCACTTAAAACTTTCTACTTCTTTGAAGTGTTGATGTGGTCGCGCCAATGTTGGGTGAGCTTTATTAAATGGAGATACCCAAATGTGGTTGTAGTAGAAGTTAACAGTATTCACACAATTTTGGATCATGTCCGAAATCACGTAGGTATCTACGAAGCATGTTTTACCCTGGCTTACGTCTTAAGTCTCGTCTGAGAATCTTAATTCGTTCTGTTTTCCCTAGGGCATTTACACTCTGCTGGTTCAGGGTCGGTCAATCGCGAATGGTATTCGCAGTCATCTTCTGCATCTGACGTCAACGAAAAGATTTCTTCGCGCTGGTTTATCGACACGATGGGGGTTCTATGTGTGGAAAGATCTTGATTACTTTTCCGTGGATAATCATCTCTTCAATTCGCCATGTTCTTTCCGAGGCAGACCCCTAACAGAGTCGAATATCCAGGTCAATCAATATTATTTAATCCCATTAGTATGACTATTTTTAGGAAATTGGGAAAATATGACGAGAAAACAGTTTTTTTTGACATTACAATTTAGGATTATGTCAGCGATCTAACGTCGAAGTTCTTTCCATCGGGTCAACCTCCTTGGCAAGTACACGTGATAAATTGCTTCCTTCGTGGAGAGGAATATCAAATGTGTCTTGTGAGAGTGCATCACTTGCTTTTGCGTCAAGAACGCTTAGCAATAGCTGATTTTTTGCCCTTACGATATACCGCCGAAAGATGGGTATGTCAGAAGACTGACTCCCCGTTCACTGACCTCTACGCGGAACCATCGGCTCTGCCAGAATTGTATCAAAAGCTCACGGAAAGCTTCAGTAATTATTGGAACGAATTTCTTTGCAACAATGATCCGATCGAACGGCCTGAGGTGTTGAAGAAGCAAATTGGTATATTCCAGTGTATCAAAATTAGTTTAATTATCCTGGTGTTTACGTTCCGAGAGACAACTAGGTATTTAAAACAATTTTATATTCCGTATCTATTATAGTTTACGAGATTCGTGATTGAAATTATATTTTTAGACAGTATGAAAAGGCAGACGGGTCAAAAGTTCCTGATGTATTTTCTATCCTGCGTCGAGAAGCTTCTAGAAGAAGCTTCGATCAAAACGTGATTCTACGAGCTATCATCAAGTCCCTTAATCCCATGGAAACGATGTATCACATGTCATTATTATTTTGGTATCTAATATTGGCATTCGCCTTAAAGACTCCAGTTTTCTTACTGCGAGAATTAAAAGCGTTGAAGTCTCGTCAAAAGCATTGTTACCCAGACACTTTGACTTCAATAATCTGGTGTTACTTGCCTCTGGTGTTTCAAGCATGTATGGAAATATTTTACGTCACATGGGTCGCAATTACTGCTCCGAAAATGATTCTAGAAGAATTGTTTCTGAAGCATCCACAATCGAACCGATTGCAAACGACTTCGCCTTGTGGCCGAAAAATTGTTGCTTGGTCCGACGAAGTGGAAGTTGAGTTAATTCAGAAAATTTCGAGTGTAACAGGTGCTACGGAAGCTGAAATCCTCTTAGCGGCGACAGTAGACTCTTTGAAAGAATATTTCCGACACTCGGGTGTTCGGATACCGGACGACGTATTAGCCACGGCGAAATTCGTTAGTCAACGAGCAATATTTGTTCAGAATCATGAAGCTAGAGGTATCTTGTGCCTCGCTTTACCCACGAGAACTCCACTCTTGGAGGATGACATTATCGAAATCTTGCAAGTTAGTTTTCCCTTAATCCTACTATTCTGCCCAGTTTAATAGAAGAAAAGAAAAAATCGATATTTCGATTTCAGGTGATTCAGAAAAACGTTCGGGAAGCAAGATCGAAGCAGAGTGCTATTTATGCGATTACTGCTGCGGAATCAGCGAATGGTTTAATTGCTGCTTATTTACCTTCGCTATTGTTAAAAGTGATGTTGAGACAGTTAACGAGAAGGTATTCTCTCCTGTTGACTCATGTCGATGGCAATGTGCCAGTCGAAGACGTCGATGCAGCAATGTACTGGAGACCACCGCAAGGAAACTGCAGTGAGTGTTTCGCATGAAAAGCTAATAAGAGATTCTTCGAAATTAATACGCTCCCTCCAAGTTCATTTGTCGTTCTCATGTGGCTTAAGCCATAGCCTTATCTTGCAGATATGTCGATAACCCTGCATAGGCACAACAACGTGGTACGTTTAGGAGTGATGGTTGACGCGGTACTTGGGCCGCAGCATTCGATCATTACAAGGACATTTCCCAAGAGTGTTCAGAATCTTGCAAATGTGATTGGGGTACCGAGAACGTCGAGTCCAAGTCCAACCCCGAGTCCACCGAGTCTCACTACATCCCCAGGATACTAACAAGTATGTATGTAATTAACACTAGATTTACTAGCTATTTGAATATACCTATTTCTACCAAAACCAGGCAAAATTACTGGTTTATAAAAAACGCTTATTGTGACTTCCAGTCTTTATTCATTTTTAAAAAATGACAAAGAAAGTTGAACGCTGCACAATCACCCTGTATGTACTGCATCGGTCTCACGATTCTCCCGAAATCATGCATTTCTTCATAGAAACTTGCACCAGTCATTTTGACTGGTACTGGTATAAATGTCAATAACAAAGAATATATTTGTGACTAATATATATAAAGTAACATTAAGTTCATAAAATGTATTCTCTACTTATAGCTACAAAAGTCATAACATCATTTCGGAAAGAAAATGTTATAAAATGTAGTAGGAATTTTGAATTGAAATTGCACGACCAGTGAAAATGACTGGTCTGGTAAATCTAGTGTTAATTAGTAGACTGCGGACTTTTATGCAAATATGAATTTTATTATTGGTAGAAAATTATATGGGATCGTTTTGGCAACACGTAATCCACTTTTCTGAACTTTATACATCGCAAGAAAAATTTCAAATTGTTCTTTCAATAATCATCTGTAATTTGTAGAGACTTGTGATATCAATTTTTGTCTATTTTCAATAGAAAATTCGCAGTCTATTAATTAGTAAGTGAAACAAATTTGCAATTTCGTATTAGAAAACAATATTTTCTGTCTGATGATTCCAGCAAAAGAATCCTGATTAATGAGGAATGTGAAGAAACAATGAATACTGGACATGACGCGTCTCCGACTAGAAAAGTCATTGGTTAAAGGGTAAAACCATTCTAGAGGCAGAAAAAGGGGGCTGAAATTTTACAATTTATTTCAGAAATTTGACAAATGGAATAGAATTTCTTTTCAGAGGGTTTATTCAGCGGATATTGAAGTGCAATTACTAATTTCTTTATTATTATTTTCATACAAAATGGAGCGACAGTGCCCGTTGGTTGAAATAACGACACCGAGACGGATGACGGGGGGGGGGGGGGGGGAGAGATTTCTTGGACACTATTGTCACTTTACAACAATATTATACATTTGTATATCGATTAATGATTTTTTTATTTTTTGTTCCAAGACTCATACATGCCGAGAAATCCGTCCTCCCGTGTCGGTGTTGTCAAAAAAGCTGTTTTCGACGACGGTCTCTGTCGCCTCAATTTTGTATAAAAATAAAATTATAAAAATTGGAATTCGTATTTCAACATGTGTTGAATAAACCCTCTAAAAAGAGATTCTATTCCGTTTGTCATACTTCCAAAATAAATTATTAAATTTAGGTCCTTTTTCTGCCTCTACAGTGGTTTTACCCTTTGATGGTGTATGCGGATTAATGCGAACAAAAGGCGACAACGGGAAATATTTATAAATAAGTGTTCTGTACGTGTATAATTCTCAACACCTTGCATTCTTATGTAACTTCAAAGAAGGCTATGCCACTAATCGCCGTTTTTTCCCCATAATCAAAAGTAAGGTACATATTGTAACTTCTGGCAGATATTTATTTCTGCAAAAAGGCATCGCTTTTCATGTTTGCAGTTTCATCAAGATTGCGCACAATGCGATATTCTATTGGAAGTAACGAATGTTTCAGTATTTTCGTTCCCAGAAAACATGCTTTGTAGAACGAATGCTCTGTGGGGAAGCATCGCGGGGACTGTCACATCACTGTCTACGTGTTTAAAACGATTTATATATAATCGTTTTATACACGCGTGGAAATTATTTATTTAAATGTCGTTTAAGATTGATCTAGAGCAGGCATGCCCAACCCGCGGCCCAGTTGAAGTTTTCAACTGTCTATATTATTTTAGACATTTGGACTCAGGTCCTCAATATGCGAACCGCACCCAAAAATCAAGTAGGCAGCTCTAAATCAGCACATATAAACTGATACAAATGATTTACACCTAAATTTAATGGAAGTCTAGGGCCTTTGGTATTGTCAGAAAATCTTACAATACCTTGGCAATGCGCATTACAGCAGCATTTGGAACTACTTATCGCTGCGAATCATTTTTTTCCAAATTAAACTTAGTAAAAACAAAGTATCGCAGCAGATTGCTCGATAAAAACATGACAAATCAACTACGACGCGCGTCGACTAAATTATCGGTTGATATTAAAAAAGTCTCAAATAAAATACAAAAACAAGTGTCACATTAATTGTTAGGTAATAAAATATTTCGAATGTTGTACGATAATAAAATATTTTGAATAATTTGTTCTTTTATTTTCATGTGTGCGGCCCACCTCAGTTTAGAAAATTTTTACTTGGCCCGCCAACTAATTTGGGTTGAGCACCCCTGATCTAGAGACTCTAGAGCGATAAAGTGAACTTCGAATAATACTTATGATAATGTATAACAGGATTGAAACGATTAAATTTATTATTCATATACAATAATGATTCATCTTTCATCTCCAATGTTTGAATATGCAATTGCATGACTGTTTTAGTGGTCATTAACACTATCGTTTTGGCTATTTATACATTTTATAATACGCTTCTTCCGATTACAATTTTGATGACTATTTATTCAATATTGATTGATGATTCGTCCAAATGATGTATGTATGTACAGTAACGCAATATTTAACTAAACAACACTAATTTACTTTAGGTGCAATTCACGCATTTAATACTTGTTTAAACTAGTAATACAATGAGTTAAGCGTATCGAGCGAAAATTAATTGTTTCGAAAACATTCACTAAACTTTGATACACAAAATAATAAGTAAAAACGAAAGTTGTTGAAATTTCTTGACAAACTTTTTCTAATTATAATAGATACTGATATATTTTGAACTGCACCAAAATATTCTTTAAAAAAAAAAACTTAATTGACAGTACTTTCTTTTTACATTTCTGGTCCTATTTCTCCACAGCTTCGTCAAAGTGAAAACTGTTGTTACATAGATAAATAGTAGTACAGTAAGTACTTACATGTCTTCTAAGGAGCTGAAAAGATGAACCTTGGAAGGAATGTGTGTTTAATTGGTCACGTGTATTTTAAGTTTTGGACTTTCCTATCCTCCCAAGGATCATCCTTCCATTGAATAATACCCTGTCAACATTATATTGTACAGTTAGGTGTATATGTATAGTAAAAAAAAACAGCAGGGAATCTCGCGACTACCGGGTTTATCATTGTATGCGTAATGCGTTGTACAACCTCCAATTGTATAAATTGGCATTTTATGGTGGGCTGAATTAATTAATACTTCTCGTAAGTACATCTTTTTCCGTAAGTACCTAACCACGCGAATGTTACGACGTACAAGAATAAAGGAAGAGGAATTTATCACTATAAATGTGTATTCGACACGTATAAAAATGTGAGTTTCGGGATGGATAGAAAATACAGTAGTACGATGAGATTCAATATGTAAGAAAAAGGACAAATTGGAAGAAAGTATCGTCGTGACTAAAATCGAATGTTTTCTCGTTTCTCTAAAAGTTAGATGGATTTGATTTAGTCTTCGCGACGAGTTTGTATCAAAAGGCAGTTATTGTTCAAAGGCCATCGTTTTTTTTTTACGTTACGTATGACTAGGCGGAGACTGTTGAACCATAGTGAACATATAATCTACATTAGAAACAATTTTATTCTTAATGTCGGACGGTTTAACGATTCCTAGAATTTTTCAACAATTCATTATTCGTAACAGAAACGTATACGTACTGGCTAAAGTCTTCATTGATTTCGGTAGAGGCTTGGTCATTATCGTTTCATATCGTTACTTCGAAATGAATTCTTAATTTGATACCTCAGATGGAAATCAGACGAATGACGTTAGCGATAATACTCGGTGAAGAAAACAAATCAACCGAATTTTACATTGAAATAATTAACTGAGTGTTTCCGCTTATAAATATTTGAGTAAAATAAATCTGAGGAAATGTGAGAGAAATTTTATAATTGTTCAATATGGAATTACGCCAAAGAATCTTTATCGCGTTCCATTTCGATTCGGCCTTCGCCCCAAATTTTTCGATTTTTCGTATAAGGTATTAAACCAACAAAAATCCCGGAGATTATGATCCAGCCTCCAGCCATGAAGAAAGATAAGTCCCAAGATTCCGTCATGTCAAAGATCCAACCAGCCAAAGGTGGTCCAAGTAGATTTCCAATTCCTTGACAAAGTAGAGTAAGACCGTATGCTGTGGTAAATCGTTCCAACGGAATCAATTCCACGAGTATAACCGGGGTAAAGCTAAAGTTGCTTGCGAAGAAAAGACCGAAAGCAGCGGACGCAGTTATTAATAAAACATAACTGCTAGTGAAAACACACATAAAAATGGTAGCCAGACCACAGGCTGCTAAACACCAAGAATATGTTTTGCTAACGTTCATCCACGGTTGATCTCCGGCCCAACCCAACGCAATCTGAAATCACAGACACACCACCACAAGATTGAAATATTAAGAAAGACAATGAAGAACATATTGTAATCTGCTGACGAAGACGGAATCGAAGACGCAAAGGAATTTTCCGTCCGATTCGATACGATCTCAATTTAATCAACAATATTGCAGAGATTTAAAAAAACGCACCATGCCGATAGTGTTGGTAATGCCGATGACGCTCAGTAGATTTGCAGCGTCCGATTCTGTGTAGCCATTTCTGGTGAGATGTTCGGCAAGATAGAAGTAAGGGACGATGAACCAAGTGAATAGGAGAATCGTCGAGAGGGATAAAAGTAGGAAATGAAGTTCGAGGAACATGGAGAAATCCATCATGCCTTGTAGAAGATCCACTAACTCGCTATACCACTTCTGAGAACATAAAACATAATAGAAGAACCGATGACTTCTTCCGTTTGACTTTTATCTGTAAATCTCTTCGACTAGCTTTATCTTACAGAAGAATATTTTCCTGATAATTAAAAATTCAACTTTCAATTCTTTTGACAATTTTTCCATTCTTACCTCTTCGTTTTCTTTCGCCAAGGTGGTCATGCTGTTCCTATATATATCAGGGCAGCTACTGGCCCTCAATCTGTACTTGTTCAAATTCAAAACTGCACCGCGATACATGACTGAATTCCGATGGACCCTAATGTCTTTGAAGTAGTGCGTGTTAGTATTGAACTGTCTTCTAAGCAACGGCAATGAGTCGGTTCTCACCATCATGTTGTTCAAGTTCCCAACATGTTGCTTAGACACAGATTTTGCTCTTCGTGCTTCAGCTAACTGAAGAGTACAGAAGATTTTTTTTTTATTGTTAATGAATATTAATTGGGATTAAATGACTACCGATGTTTTTAATTTGGATTTTTCTTGGAATTTCACTCACAAGAAAAATGTCAATTTATTACAAGACTAAACTATATAAAAATAATGAAAAAAATATCACTAACTGCTTGAGCAAGCTCCTTTGCTAACAGAGGATCGGCTTCTTCCGATTCCATATGTATTAGTTTCATATTGGCAAACGACTTGAGGGGCTCGTTCACCGCATCCGATAACGAACTGTTTCTTTTCGCTATTTCTGCCTTTGTATTGCCCGGCGCCTGTTTTATCCTTTCAAAGAATAACATAATTAACACAATTACACTATCATCGGCTAAAGGATGATTCGAAATTGCTTCTAGTATCGACAATTTTTAATCAATAATACTTTATTAGAAAGGAAACAAAAGAAAGAACATATCGGATGATTTTCGAGGCAAATTTTGATTAAGATAGCAGGTGTCATCACCTCATAGACATAGTGACGCCACTCTTGTTCGCAACCTCGGCTGAAGAATCGTGCAACTTTTTGTCCGAACGACTTCTGCACGGTAGCAAGTTAGGATAATTCTCCAGGATAACGTTATAGAGCCTCGAATTACCTGAGAGTGACTCCAACACTTCCAAAGGAACCTAAAATTCGCGTTAGTCTCTGTGCTAGTAACTATTTACTCAATCATCATGCATATTACGAAGACAATCATCTTCATTAGTTGACTCGCAATTTCATTCGACCTCGTTAAACAGAATTAGATAAATCGGTTAAACGTTGAAAAACATAGTAGAATTGAGGGATTGGTGCTTACTTTCTCGCTTTGCCTGACAAAGGTAGGTAAATTAACGACGCTCCTAAAGGCATCGCCATCGTTGGGACCAGTGGGCGTCGTAGTACTCGTGCTAAGACTTTGCAGTAGATACTCGGGTGCTTGGCCACTTTTGAGTAATCGTCGAAGTTCATCAACACCGGGAAATTCATCGCTGGGACTGCTCAAGGACCTTCCGCACTCTGATCTTGCGCTCGATTTCTTCGGCGTCGAATTGGCAGCTTGTTTACGCTGCTCGAGAATCCACCATTCTGGATCGCGCATTACCGAGCCGCAAACGATCATATTGAAGAAAGTACCCGCGAGCAAGAGACAAGCACCCCGCCAGCCATATTCCGCGATAAAATACGTTGTCATGGGTGCATATAAAAAAGTGCCGATTCCGGTGCCGCAAGCACCAAGACCTACAGCTAACGTTCGCTTTTTGTCGAACCAATATGCGATGCTCACAACCGCAGTGACGTAGCACAGACCCAAACCGAGACCCGCGATCACGCCAAAAGTCAGATACATTACCTCGATGGAGTTGCTGAAACTGCTGAGGATGAATCCAGTACCGGATATCAAACCCCCAGCAATTGTCATTTTTCTACAGCCATAACGATCGACCAGCGCCGACATTACAGGCCCGGACAATAATGGCACAGCCATGAACAGTGAACCGATCCAAGCGGTTTTCGATTTGCTCGCGCTAAATTCTTGAAGAAACTCGATGTACAGGAGACCGAAACTGAACGATACTCCATCAGCTATCATCGAGACTATCAAAGAAGCTACTACTACTACCCAGCCCCATCCTCCATCAGGAACTTTTGGATTCTTTGCCTCTTTGTTCTTCGACGATCCACCTTCCAAGCCTAATATACTATCGGAATCAATGGAATCTCGAGCATCGTCATCTTGATAGCCAGGATTCGACGTGATCATAGGTTCCGATGTTAGAGACTTCTTCCGATCGGACACCGCTTGCTCTTCTTTCAACAAACGTTCTTTCGACGAGTTGGAAGACGTCAAGTTATCCGGGTTACACTTCTCCGTGGAGCTACTAATAGATGTCAATGGATTTGCCGAGGTCAAGTAGCTCTCGATAGACGTGGCTAGCATTTTATCTTCGGGACAATCGGTTTCAGGGCTCAATAGGTTAATCTTTTCCTCTAATTCATCAGCCAGACTGAGATCCCTGCTCCTGCCTATTTCCGGCGTGGTCGTTAGAAAAGTGTCTTTATCCGGTGACAAGGATTCGATGCTTCTATTAATAGTCCTGGACGGTGTCGACTGCAGTAACCTTTCGTCGGCAAGGCTACTGAGGTCCTCGGTATTGCTTGTATTCTGATAGATCCCTGATGTCCTCGAGGTCGTCGTATAGCTTCGCGAACGATAATAATCATCTTTGTCCAAAGTATCACGATCAGGGCTTCTCGACGGCGAACTTGGAAATACTGTTGGACTTCCATTCTGCCAACCAACTATTGGCGCTCGTTTTGGTTGATGATTGTTCATCCCAGTAGCTTGTTCTTTCTGACAAGTAACTACTTTCTGGCAGTAATTCTGTCCTGTACTCTCGCAGGAATCGTTCCTACGAAGCACGTGCATTGGACTGGTGTCTCCGTGAACATTAATCTTGTTATTGTTCGTTGAATTGTCGTTGTTATTTTTACATGTCGCAACTTTGCGATCCGGTTTCTTGAACGACACTGGGAGTAGTGTGTTCGATTCGTTTTCAGTGTCCTGCAGGAAATTCTTATTCCTGTCTGCCATCGTTCTTCTAAATGTAACTATTACTGTTCGAGTGGATCCAACGACGGGGCCAGCCCTTTAGCCCTTGGATCTCGCTCGGAAAGGATCTTCCGCGCCCTGCACCTACCATAAGGACCTTCCCGCTGGTCTTGGATGGGTTACCCAACGTTTCTCGCCTCAGCATGCACACTTCCTCGCTATTCTTCTCCTGTCCCAAAAAGAAAATGATTATGTTTCACCTGCGGAATTCTCACATCAACATCCTCTTACCCTCGTATTCTCAACCAAACGTTAAAACTCATTTCGAGCGACGATAAATACGGTAAATAAAATCAGAATAAAATTGCTCTACTGTTCGGAAAGGAACTGGCGAACACTATTCGGAAAAAACAAGACTCGTAAGTTTCTCTTATCGGTAACGTTATCAAACTTACGATCACGTTTACTATTGTCATTATAGTACTCGCGAGTTTTATTATCGACCTCTTATTCGACAGGCGCTATTATTATCTCAATCAAAATCATTTATCCTCTGAGAAATATTCTCCGGCAATTGCAATGATCCGAATACCATTTATTTTTTAATAGCTATGTTTAGCTCGGCTGCTAGATAGAATTGATAATTCTACGGATAAAACTGTCAAATGCAATTTCGACGATTGTATTAGTGTAGAAAGAATAGCGTGCGAAAGAAGCTGTGGCAAAGAAGACGATTAATGCTCGGGCAAGCTTTAGTGTGTACTCACTAAATAAGTTATGTCATACGCTTAGGTCAGTGAATCGTTAGTGCAGTAGAAAGTACTGAATTTTACTCACCATCGAGGCACCGTAAAAATGACTTTGCTGCTGGCGTGTTTACGCAAATTGGTGTGGAAAAGTGCATGCGACGCTGGTCGGTGTGAGCAACATTCATGCAAAATCGGCACAAGGATATACAAACTAAATTTAGTTGTCGGTTAGTGAACTACGGGTATCAATCGTTAACGCAAGCAAAGCATTCCAGTTCGACGAAAGTAACAGCATTAGAATTTGCGAAGAACTTAAAGTAAATCAGTCCTGAAAAGATAAAGTGTTAGTAGTGCATCATGCGAGCGATCTAAGTTAATTTACGTATTAAGCGACAATGTACATATAAAAGTATTAATAATTATAATTAATTCATTGCTCGATTGATTACTTTAATAAAATAAAGAACAAGAAGATTCACGATTCTTAATATTTAATTCCTGAATCGTTAAGTTACTTTCCAGTTATTTTGCAATAATTAAATAACTATCTGCTCGTAGTTTCGATTTGCAAAATAATTTATAGAATAATTCGCTAATGATGGGTGCATTAATTTTTATTCTGAAGACGATTTATTTTAACGATCCGCACGCTTCTCTAGGATGGTAATTTCGTGTCGAATGCGTGACGCATAGCTTTTCGGTAATCAGAATTGGCACGATATCGAACACGGAACTTGACCTCGGGGTCGATAAGAAAGATAATCTCTAAAATATTTCCAACAACTACTCGCTTGCCAACTTTCTCACCGGTGCTTTTTATAGATTTCCTAAATCTATCTATACGTATATTGGGTTATTGCGTTCATTCGCGCAGTATGTAAACTTAGAATTTCATTATTCAATTTCATCTTAGCACTAGTCAAACGAAGTGTGACCTCGACCAAAACCTTCTAAAAGTCACCCATGTTTATTCTTAGCTATTGCCAACTATATGTAATTCGCTCAGTAAAATAGCTTCCGTCCGTATTAATCCAAACATGAAATCTACATTGTGTAATCGATTATATGTATTAATGCAATAATTACACTTTTCGCGAATCTATCTCAAGAACTCTGCACTAGATCCACCTCTCGTTTGTCGACTTTCTCGCGTAAACAGATCTCATTGCTGTGTACGTATCGATGAAGAATGAATTGCATTTTCCTTGTTTATTCCCATGCAAATATCTTATCATTCGGAACTGCCGATTTCCGAAATGGACAATCGTGTGTCGGTGTTTTTACAAATAATTCAATTTTATTTGCAACCTGTAACGATAATCTACAAATTTTCCAGTTTCGATATTCCGACCGACAGGTTCCCCAAGAGTGTTATGATTTTTCACTGAAATCGCGAACTACTCATGCTACAGAGTCAAGCTATAAATAGAATATTCCAGTGCAACAAATAGAAGCGGTAGTTCACTGGTGTTTCGTGTGAGCAAACAGAGCAGAAGTGAATGGGTGACAAATACAATACTTTTAAGTTGAAAAAAATATTATTTTTACTCTTTGCAGATGGTTACTTAAATACTGCAATTTTTTGTTTGCATCATAATTACGATCGATTCCATCAGGTAGTTTCACTTGGAATAAGTGTATAAGTAAACAAGTGTTGTAAAATTTATGTACACTTGCGTATTACGCAAATTCTTCTAATAACAGATTCACCAGAAACGTATCACAGAGAAAAGTAGACACACTAATTGTAAGTGAATATTGATTCCGAATTTAATTGGTACTCAAAACTGACACAATAAAATGGGGAATATATAGATTCCCCAGATAAATTCGGATCCGTGACGAAAATCAAAGACTTCCGTGAGCCAGCAATGTGCATTGCCAAGAAAAAAAACTCCTGCCAAGGTAGTGAAATTGTTTGACGAAAATAATTCACATCCGGATTCAACTAGAAAATTATTTGTGTTCCTCTGCATCGTAAACTGCTCAATTTAATTCATACCTTTGTTTCTAATAGATATTATCACTGTCGCAAAATTATCAACTATTTAAAAGTGTAACTAAATCACGTGTGAAAAATTCCCATAAAAATTGGTGTTGATTGAATAGTAAAATTGAAGGGTCAATTTTATCGGAGAAATAGGTAATCGAGTTTATTGTATCTAGTCCTTTTCGCGAGGAGCAGAGACGCTAAAATCGACCGGTCGGTCGTCATGGCAACTCACATCCCCTTTAGCCGCCCTTAAGCAGTCCTGTATGTCCATATATACATTCAGGATCTTATCCACCCACTGCTGACATTTTTTCTCTACTTATTGCCAAATAATCTGTATTATTCTTCAATTATCTGAATTGTTTCCTAAAAATACTATTTTCCTCTCACACGTGAATTACGAGGTTCTCAAACTTACAGACGCTCGTTCGAAATGTGTTGCCATAAAAAACAGAACAATTACTGTTATCTTACAATTGACAAAGTTAGGAGTGTTCTTATTTTTTCACTCATTGTGATATCAATAATAATGACTAATTATACATGCAGATATTTTTAGCACGTTATCCTGACTCATGCCACGAAAGCAAACATAAACTGTATATGAATTGCAAATACAATTTGTTGTACACTGTCTCCACATTTCGCATTGTAAATTCTGACAAATTAGACCTGTATCGTTTATTCTCGTGTCTAATTCAGAAAATTCAATGAATTCGGGGAATTGAAATAAAGTGGTAATCAAAGTTGATATTTTGCTGAATAATTCAGTATAACTAGGAAACAGATGTGTAGTGTAATTAGTAAGATCATTAGAGATTACAATGATAGTCAATCGCATTATTTTAATCGATTGTAAATTGTAACGACTAGAAACGGCAGGTAACAACGGAAATGTTCAAATTTTAAAATGGAGTAGACTCGTGAATTTTACTGATTTCGAAATTCCACCGAAATGGATTAGGCAGAGTAATCTCGGTGTTATCAAACACTAAACTTCGAACGACCCAGCTTAACGATAGCACACGAAGATCGCACGATAACCGACCCATGGATTCAGGGTTAAATATTACCTAGTACAGTGGCTCGTGGCATTTGGCCTTTGTTTTAATATCGCTTCTTCCAAAATATTTGTTCGAATTTTAATTTACAAGCAAGTGTAATTCACTCGCAAAAGTTCAACTACAAACATAAAGCTGTTATTAAATCAACAGAAACCCATAGACAAAAGTTATAAAATATAAATTTGTCACTTTCGTGTATCTTAATTTCGTGGTTTATCTACCATGAATAAGCCTTCCAATGAACTGGTTTAATCTAGTACCTTCCGTGCTCATAACTGCACAAGCCTTGAATAAACGATAAAAACTAAGGCACCCATCAAAGCAATCTTTTAGCCCAATTTGAACTACATACACTGTGTAAGTACTTATGTCTAGATCCCTATTAGACACAATAAGCATTGGTGGATCACGAGTTACCAAAGCTTAATTTAATGCCTTTGGTGAATCTTGGATCCAGATAGAACCAGAATCCACTGTAACGCTGTCGTTAAAGGCTACTGACCGATTCTTTCGCATTGACCGCGAGTATATTCGTTTCTCAGTGTTCAACTGCCTACATATACTTTGTGTAAATCAAACTCCTACACTATCGGAATAATTACCGCAAATAATACAAGTACCGCGATTGTAAACTCTACGAAAAGCGTTGCGAACCTTCTACCCATAATTATGGCGATACATTGTTGCGCCTATGTAAACAATTTTAAATTCACTTGGTCTTTAACATTAGAACCAATGACTTCTTCGATCGATTTGAACAAGCCTAGCATAACTACACAACAGCGATATAAAATATGCTATGTCTACGAAAAATGCATAAGAAAAGATGCAGAAAGAAATTATACGCGAAACATAAGTCAAAGGGCAGTAATCACCTGCACATCCGTGCTACGCGCTGCCAGTGCGCGAGGCCAGCTAGAAAGAGAAGAAAAAGAGAAGAAGAAGAAGAAGAAGAGAAAACAAAAAAGACAACGGTTATAAGAAGGAAAGACAAAGTAAGAGCTCTAAACAAAGGAAGAGAGTATGAGATTGCACGTGCGCGCAAGAGTAAGCGGACGTCAACTCACCGACGAAAAATATCCCCAGGCTCCCTTGATATTGTGCCTTCTTCGTCCTGGTTCTGCCCAGACCGATTCACTGCAATCACCCGAGGATAGGGTGCCCCAAAAAAAACAGGACGCAACTCGTTAGGTCAATCACCCTCACTGAGAGATCTTCACGAGTCTAGCACTACTCGCGGTATCACTTTGATCGGTGCTCGACGTGCTCTTGACGTTTACTGTCAACTCAATCGCCCACGAAACTTATCAGTCAGGCGCGCATGTCCGTCCGGCTTGGGGACACCCGGTATACTGGCATGCGCTTGTCCCCCCCTCTCTACTACCCGCCGCGAGCTGCTTATCCATCTGGATTTTCGTGCTCTTCCGTAGAATTACACCTGTCGCAGCCGCAAGAGGCCGCGATCAGTCTGGTACTCAACCTTTTCGTCTTCGCTACTTTCTTACTCAATTTTTGGATCGTGTCGATTGAGAGATTTTCAAGACGCATCGCGTCGTTTTTTAAATTTCAATTCTTGATGAATCAAATCTACGCTCTTGTAGGAAAGAATTAAACCGAATTAAACCTCGAATGGACGAATTATTAAATACGATTATAAAAACGCTTGTTGACCATTTGAATATTAGTCACTGGATATGTATGTGGATCGGTTCGATTAGATAAACGATGATTCGGGATTTCTCTGATTTCGCGGTATTATCGATCAATCGAAAAGCCGTCAAAGCTTCGAATTTTAACTATGTATAT
Source organism: Trypoxylon attenuatum (assembly GCA_963989405.1). NCBI lineage: Eukaryota > Metazoa > Arthropoda > Insecta > Hymenoptera > Crabronidae > Trypoxylon > Trypoxylon attenuatum. The sequence continues at coordinate 16,830,050 of OZ022489.1, read as the reverse complement.
CGTACGTGGTTCACTCACACGTATAATGAGTATACTGTAAATACACGCGTGTAGAAGTTTGTAAGCGTATCTCTTTTTAGTTTATACACCGACAATCAGTGACATTCTCTAATCTTATCCGTGAATTTCTGTAAGATTAAAGATTCGAGAAACACTTCCTGCTGAATGTACTCGAGAAATTTATTACTCAATTTTTCGCCAATATTAAACATAGTAACAATCATAAGCATAATAGTCGCAATTTTAATGCGAAGCATTCAAATGGCTAAATTATTGCTGGAAAACGTTGTGACGTGAACTGATTTCGATAGTATAGATTGCGAAATTAATGAAATTAATATACACGTAAACATGGACAATCCATCTACAGTAACAAAGTATATAGCTCAAATATAATTGGATATTGATTTATGATATTGTTCTGTAGAAGACAGTTTCGTTTACGTTTATTATAATAAAGAATTTATTTTCGGCAATTTTAATATCTACCTAAATCTTAACTTTCTGCGAGGTATAAATCTGTTACCCCATAAAGAAGATGGATCCATAATCGAGATTATCCTATTTTACATTCGAGTATTGCGGATTGTAGTATTAAGGCTTCCAAGTTTTACTACCGAACGACGATACGACCAATTTACTCGTTTTGGGAACGTGGAATCAAAACACTGAATATCATTAAAATAATTGGGTTTTCCGTAGAAGACAAATCTCGGATAAGAAGACACAAAACATTATGTGTTTCTCAGTTTGTTATTTGATTAGAGAAAATTAAGAAAAGTGTTAGTAAGATGAAAAGAGAACATATTATAATTCACTTAGTAAACGAATGTTCGCAAATGTCGAACCAGCAGGCTGTTGTACAATATATACAATCTTATTTCACTAAAGCCATTCACATTTGGACCACTTCACAAACACAACTATGTTCTTCATTCTTTCATAGTTGAATATATCGAAATTGTGAAGAACAATATTTCACAGCTTTTATTTCGTGTTTCGGTTCGAAAGAAATATCTAAAATCGTGTGTTTTTTTCTCTCTCTCTCTCTCTCTCATACATCCGTTATTCTTTCTCTTATGTGATGCATATACTTTAAGCCACTTTCAAAGGTTCCAACAATTGCTCGAAGATAATTAACAATTGTTCGCAGGACATTTTATTATCGAAGATCTAATGGGAACAGTCTAATTTTCAAACAACACGAATTGAAATTTTGCAACCGCGATGATTCGATTAACAAATTTATCCGAATCTCGTATTTATTGATACACATATCGAGCAATAAGAGGAATACTGTTTTCGAGAGTAACTTACACCGATTTCGTTCGTGTTTAATACTTTTCAGTTCTTTCATTTATGGCAGACTAATTCGCTTACGAGGTACAAGATTACGCTTACATCCAATATCGAAATAAAACTATTGTCTAAGACAGGGGCACATCGGCCAAAAGAAAGGGATAACTTTCATCATCTAGATTTGCGGTTCGGCGGGTCAACAATTAGAAGTTCCCACTAAATCCTTTACAACTTCTTCTTATTATTATTCTTCTTCTACTTCTTTTCGTGCTATCTCGCACCTTACATACTACTTAATACTACCGACGAAGATTCTCATCGAGACAGTTTTTGTATACTGCAAATGCATAGTTTTCTTTTCATAGTAGAATATTGATTTCTGTATACGATTCCTAAACGCGCGTAAGGCCGCGTATGCTTGACCACGTTTGCTACGACGCGGGCATACGCACTGTCGAACAAGTTACACCAGACAATAAAGAGTTAGAACATACGTTTCGATATTGCTTATGAGTTGAATAAACAAGTTGGCCAATAAGGTACCGCGGTAGCGTATTCCGCAGTAATAACTATGTAATTCCGTATAAACGAGTATTAAAAGTGCACTCTCCTATGTCTCTTGTAGTTGGCAATAGTTCTTCGTGACCAATAACAAGAGAACCGACGATAAACTGGAATTACGTACACAAGTTTCGAATTTTGAGTTGAGATAAATTTCTAAGTGGATTCAATTCGAGATAATACTACGATAGTTTTTTTTTATACCGATTTCGAGCTTGATTCCCGGAAGAATGGTCGTCCATTCGATCTGCGAGTAATAATTAGAAAAATTTGAATTTCGAAGCGATCAATTTTACAGGCGAATGATACATTTGTACGATACTTCAATATTATCCTTACGTCAGTATTATTGAATTGTATATATGTATTAACATTATTTTCTTATTGGCGGCTAACATAATATGCGGGTGCAAATAAGACGGTAAAGGTGTCGTTGAACAAGAATTAAACGAACACTCACGCACGCTTACGCTATGGAAACGTAGGTATATTAATCTATCTGCAGCTCAAGAAAGTTCATCAAATTCAAGTTCATCATCACAGAAAAGCTATATACAATTTATATGTACATACATGTCTTATTTACATACGTGTCTAGAAAAGTCCACATGCATCGAGCGTACGTGAATTGATAGAGACGGCTAATTCAGTTGGAACAACTAAATCATAACCCCTTACTGCTTAATCTCACTTCTTGTGTTTGCGATAACGCGGAACTTAATACAAGTATGTGCATACGTATTTCACGGGAACATATTCCAGAGAATATATGTCAGGCAAAATACATTTGAGACGCACGGGAACTATTGACGATATAGCGTTAGCGCCATTTCATCAAAGACCTCAATCAGACGACCTATCTAATTAACAAAATCAACAAAAGTGTCGAAATCATTTGACTAAGGATTCAAGGTAAGGTGTAAGATACGCCCAAGAGATATCTCTTATAGCGCATATTTACAATGATATCTTTGGCGTTATCGTTTGGATAACTTGTCAAATCTTACCCGCACCAAAACGTACGCATCAACTGAAAACTAAAGAACGGCTCCTCAAGAAACTGAGTGTTACCGAAAGTATGTATCCACACTGTGAAAAAGGAGAAAAAAACGAAATACTATTCGATTTGTTCTGTACACGATTGAGAATTTGTGAAAAAATGGAATACGTTAACTAATATTCTGAGATTCCAAATTGCTTTCACCCAGAAATTCATCCGACTGCTACTTCGAGCTTCGACGTTTTTTCTCTTAATTTGTACACTCTATCTGCGGCCAGTCTAAAGGCGCAAAGAGAGAGATCCGCCGATTTCATATTAATTTCTCGCGCTATATCTTTATTGTTAACAGACGAATTATTATTGATCACGCACAATGGGATGGTATGAAAAATGAAACGATACCGTTGATCGGGGGATGGCGAGAGTATATAAACGCTCGTTGATTCACTACTCGATAAAGTCGATCGAAACTCCTTCAGAATGAGTACGGCGTGTTCATTGAACATCATTGGCAGCTGACCTGCATCTAAGGCGACTCAACTACCATTCTTTGTCAGTATCTTTCGTGTGTATTGAAATTGTGTCGACCTTATACGTATACGTTTTCTATCTCTCTACGAAGGAACCACGAATCTTTAATGGAATTCAAAACGCGTAACTCTCAATGTTGAAAGAGGAACGCGACTGTAGGATTTAAAACAAAGTACAGTCACGAATTATACAATTCCTAGATTTGGAAATACAATTCGATAAATTCCATTGTTTCGAGTAAAGTCGCCAGTACGTTTTACTATCTATGTATATGAACTCCGTACTGCGCATCGTTTAACGACAAACTTCGTCGCACTTCTCGCTAACTTAATTCAGAATCGAATCAAGTATGCGACTAAGACACTGTTGAGTGTATTTTAAACACTGTTTACAGTCGCAAAGTTTTTATTAGCATGCTCAGTATTTAAACTACCTGTGCATTTGCGATACAGGCCTACTAACGGCATAACCAAGAGTAGGGCACCGCTTAGCGCGATAAAAAAGCCGGCCAAATAAAACGAGAGGTCATACGTCCCCGTAATGTCGTAAAGCCAACCTGAAACAGTCAAATCGGAAAACATTAAACTTCTGCATAATGAATTTCAAAGATTAATAACAGATCCGTAATTGCAAAGGGCAAAAGGAATTTCATCGTATTCAGGGTGACAAAATTCTGACCCATTTTCATGATGCTTCATCTGTGCCATAGAGCCTCAAAGGCTGGCTATTGCAATCATATAATTCATAAAGGTCCTGAGTTAGCAGTGTCGGCAATGCAGCGATAATTGATCTCGCTACCTCCGACCTTTGGTATGCACCAACGGTTCCAGAGGCTCGAGTGCACGAATCATTGTAGCATAAGGCTGTCGCACAATCAAAATACCAAATACTTTCCGCGCATTTTTTTATGTTATCACCAGTAGAAACGAATTGCATGTTAAGAAATAATTGAAAAAAAATTGATTGTTACCTGCTAAGGGAGGCCCCATGAGATTAGCAACACCTTGGACCAAAAGTAAAAGGCCATAGGCATTTGTGAATCGCTCCAAAGTGATGAGCTCGACGAGGATGATACTCGTAAGGCTGTAGTTTGCAGCAATAAATAGTCCGAAGGCGCCAGATATTGCACAGAGCATATAGTAATTGCTAACGACGACCGGTATCAAAGCTGTTACTGCACCACAAAGAGACATACACACGGCATATACGACAGACGCGTTTACCCATGCTCTGTCGCCAGCCCAGCCAAGAATAATCTGAAAAGACAGTATCGTTTAAGATTATTTAAACCAGACCCTTAAGGTCAATTTAATAAATGTAAAGTATAATTGTTATAGGTTGTCATCAAATAGACTATATCAAGTTTCATCAAGTACTAGAATATTTTTAAATTCAATTTGAAAAATGATTCAGTCTTGGGAGTTTGATTAATTATAAGCGAAAGTTGAAATAAAACGAGTAAATTGTTACTACTTACTTCACCACCCATATTGGTGATCCCAATGACCGAAATCAAAATAGAGGCATCGGTCTCGCTGAATCCCATCTCGATAGCATTGTCGGTCAAGTAGACGTAAGGTACGTCGTACCAGGTATGCAGTAAGAAATTGCTGATTGCAAAGAGAAGGAACCGCGAGTCTGAAAAGTGTGAGAAATCGAGCATATCGACGACAAGGTCCCAAAATTCCCAAAGGCCAGCGTACCAAACGAGTTTAGTTTTAGCGATCGTGGCCATTGAATTTCTGCAAATATCCGGACAGCTGGAAGCTCTTAGACGGTAACGATTGATATGGAGCATAGCTCCTCTGTAGGTCAAGCTATGTCGATGCATCCTGATATCTTTTGAATAAGACGCATGCAGTCTTCTAGGGTGTTCGAGCGTGCTCGATCTACGTACTGGAGTCTCCGGATTGATTTTCTTTAACCACCAAAGGTATGCCGCATCCGCCTGTTGCTGTAGTGCTTCGTCGGTCTGTAAAGCCTTGTCCTTGCACTCGCCCTTCAATTCGGTCAATGGATTGGACGTTGGCACGAACCTAGCTGATGGAGTGCTCAACTGATCGTGCAATGCACCGGAGTCACTGAAACTCCTCGATGATATCAGTAGACTCGGGTAGTTTTGTACAAGGATATTGTAAACGTTTTTGCGGTTACTCAAGAGCTCCAACACTTCCAATGGCACCTTCTCTCCGTTCTTTACAAACGTTGGCAAACTTACAAGACTGGAGAACAGTTTTTCACTGTCCTCGTCCTCGTGCGAATTGTGAAGATTTTCGATGATCATTGCATTGGCAGACGCGAAGCCTCTCTTCGTGTCCGGATGAAGAGTTTGCGTTGCTGTGTTGACTGAACTGCTGGCTGCCGAAAAGGAGTCTGCACTCGAAGCTTGAATCCTCGAACGCTTTTTCTCCCGGTTCCTTTTTCTTTCTTCGCTTTTCGCTTTGGTTATCGTCGCCGTCCATTCGAGGTCACGCATCAAACATCCGCAAACCGCCAGATTGAGAAAAAGGCCCGCTAGTATCAGCGTTGTACCTCGCCAACCGTATTCCGCTAGGAGATATTGCGTCACCGGCGCAAAGATGAACGTCCCAATCCCACTTCCACAAACGGACAACCCTGTCGCGAAGGATCTCTTCTTGTCAAAGTAATACGCCACGATGACGACTGCCGCGACAAAACAAAGAGACAAACCAAATCCAGCCACCACGCCGAAGGTGAAGATTAAAACTCCCATTGAATTAGCGTAGGAGCTAACGACAAATCCGAATGTCGCGAGAATACTCCCAGCTATAGAGACTCTCCGACAGCCATATCTGTCCGTTAAAAAACTAGCTACCGGGCCAGATAAGAGAGGCATCGCCATAAAGAGACTTCCTATCCAAGCGGTTTTAGCTTTCGCTTCGCCGAAATAATTAAGAAACTCGACAAATATCACCCCAAAGGAGAACGTAATGCCATCGGCTATTAAATTGACCATAAATGCAGCAGCTACAACTACCCAACCCCAACCACCGTCGGGTGGCCTCGCTTCGCACAGTTGTCCTAAACTTGAATTGTCCTCAGAACTGCTCGTAGTAGAGGTAGAAATCGATGGACTAGGCTGCGGTCTATCACCGCCACTCTGAGTAGACTGAGTCTGCCGTTTCGTTGGCTCCTTATTGAACTGTACATGATGCTGTTGCTTGTCCTCTTTCGGTGACTTTCCATTGACGAGCTTCTCGGCGCTCTTCACGGACAGCGAATGGTTCTTGGAAAAGATCCTAGTTGGCGAACCGAAAATTGGATTTTTCTCCGTAAAGACGGCCCTACGATTTTCCGGACTGTTTGTGTCGTCTTTGTAAAGACTGCCAGGTCTCTTAACGGAGCTTTGCGAAAGCTCCTTCAGTTCTTGCTTCGCCTCTTGACGTATTCGCGCACCAGGTTCCCCATGCCGGTCAAAACTCTTCTGCAAGCAACTCTGCTCGTCATCGTCCTCGTGCTTCTCGATCGTTGCCTCGTTATCGTAGTCATGGTCTCTCTCGAATGTCTGCGACTCCGGTAGGATCCTCATTTGATCCGAGTCTCTCCTGAATCTCGTAGCATTTTCAATACTCTTTCGTCGCTCGGTCCTGTGCGGAGTATCGTGTAGGGCGCTCGCTGCCGAATTTTTCTTGCTGATCAAGTATTCGGCATCGCTCTTCATCGGTACATCTCCATTTTTATAATCGATTCGCGGCTCCTTGAGGCGAGCAGAAGCAGCGTCTCTGTCGAAATTGAATTCTCCCAAGTCACCGCATGCGGTCAGCTTCTCCCCGCTGTTGAACTTGGTCCACTCGGCCATGATGGAAAGCCGCAATTGAGAAGGAGAAGCTCACCGTTCTAGGTTTCCTCCGCCAGACGTCGACTCATTGGCATCAACCCTGTGGTTCCTGTCTTACAATGCAACTCTATTAATCTCGTTTTCAGAATCTTTTGACACTCTTCTTTCTCTCCCTCTCTCTCTCTCTCTTTCTCTCCCTCTCTTTCTCTCTCCCTCTTTCTTTCTCACCCTTCTTTTTGCCGATTCGCTCTTTCTTCCTTCCTATCAGTACACTTATACACGCACGCACCGTTAACAAAAGATTAAATCGCAGCAACAACCTCGGTGGAATAAACGATTCAAAACTGGTCTAGTTTCGTCCTTGACTTAAACAACGGTAGGCACGGCCACTCGTAGAGCTGCCTGGTAAACTGACGACGCAATGGCAACAGCGATGCTGAGGACGCTGGTAAACAGTACTTATGCGGAAGCTGATATACTGCACCTGGACCGGCACCATTGCAAACGTGGCCCAGGATGCGTGAACTCTTCCTCCTCCTTTTTTGGCCCTGGTTAATCAGGACCGCCTCCTCCTCCACGAAACGATCGTCAACCCAGGCACCCATGCGGCGAACGATGCGACTTCGATTCTTGTTGTGTATTCTGCACATTAATAAATAAAACAAACTTAAATTCCTATTCACATTTTATACTCCATTCATATTTAATAACTAAACTAATTTTGTTCCACGCTTCGTGAATCACGAAACACAAGTGTGAAAGGACTCGGAGCGCGGTTAGCGTCCTTTTGTTTGCTCCAACTTTTCTCCCTTGTTAAAGGACGCCAACTTACCGAATGAAGACATAAATATACTACCACGATGCGCGGAACAAAGAGCACCAGTTCTTAAAGCGACTGATTATCGTAACAAAGCACTCTTAATCTCAATTAGATGAGGATGGTCGTGTTCCGTGAAACGATTCAGAAAGCACGGCGTTTTATTCCGGGATAAAAGCACTTATTCCGATTAACGTCATCGTCTCTCTTTCAGTCTCCCTAATTTTCCATTTCGATTTCACTATAATTAATCTCTCGAACTATAGGAATTATATACAAGGCGCTTTTACAACCGACTTCTCGAACATAGAAGAACATTTTACTTTCGCAGGAAGACCCAAGTATTTAAAGAAACAATCATAACACACTCAGCACATTTTCAAGTATTTATTAAGCTCTTTGAGAATTCATTGTCACGCAACGAGTTGATCATAGAACTGACTAAAAGACGACAATTACATACCTCTGAAAGACAAGTCGTAAAAGAATCCGCAAGGATGCGTCAGAATGATACTGTCAACAGCAAGCAGCCAACGGATGCGAGATAAATCTTACGAGGCTATTTATAGTGTTGAATCCAGAACGATTGAAGATCGATTGAATTATATTGCATCGGAAGATGTATTAGAATTGAGAGACTTCCAAATACAAATGAAACGTGTGATCAGAGTTGCACTAGTCTCAGCGCGCACAAGATTTTTCAAAAATGTTCGAAACTAAAGAAATCCAGTTTACTTTTCTCAGTCCGTACTTACGATATCGCTATACTTTGCCGGCTTATAAAACATTTTTATCGGGCATTGAACGGTGGAACGTCGAACAGTATCAATCGTACCGATCGTCGATCTCTTATTGTAGCGCGTGTTAGCAGAAATCAGAACGTCCGACTAATTCCGTCAGGAATCCGAATTATCTGTCGGCGCGCGGCATGCACGATTAGATTACTTTTCAATCCTTCCGGGACAATCACACGCGAACCTGCGCAGCCGACGAATGCTTTATTTTAACCCGCGATCGATAGACTCCGCGGTCTCGTGAAGCCGCGCGAGGAAACTGTGGTTGCAAGAGTCTGTCATTCGATGAAAGAGCCCTTTCCAGCCCATGCTTTTAATCGATCTTGTCACTAAAAATTCTCGCCCTCCAGCGTGCATTTTCGTAGCGCAAAACCGTCCTGCCTTTGGCAACCAAAGCCGTTAGACGATGCCACCGTCAATATTTTCTCTCATATTCCACATTTCCTTTTCATAGAGTTAAAAGGCTGTACGAAAATGCGTTTGCCAAAAGATCCGGCTCTTTTAATTCTCCGACGGCTATTTTAAGACGAAACCTTATAATAATAGTTAACTCTAATAGTTTTAGTTCTGCCTTTCCCGAAAGAAAGTGTTCTCGCCTTCGGAAACCCGAGAATAGTATAATTCTTAAACGATTGTAAACAAGGTACAATTCATGGTCGGATTCGCGCGCGAAACGTCGTATATTCAAGGAGACTTGACAAAGAGCACAAGTTTGTCACATGGCGCGATCATAATTCAATAAAGTCTCGTTCTAACTCTAATGCTAGAGGTTTTTCAAAGCACTGAAAACGTGGAATTTCAAATATTTAGTGGGAAAACGTGTATCGATGCAAATAAGGAAGAAAACTATTGCAGAATTGAATTACAGGCGGCCCTCGACTTTCGCACATAATTGGTTCCTAAAGTGTGTGCGAATGCTGAATGTTCGAAAGTAGAGGGATGTAAAAAAATATGCACCAAAAACTGTGTTTTAAAGTATTTATTTATCAATATGTATGCATAATGAAGTTAAAGAGGCGTGTTGAGTGCTTTCTGGTGTTTCCATTATAAACTTGTCAAGAGTTAGTTGAATACCACCCTTATTTTCTTTTCTTGATAAAGATTTCTATCTTTATAAAGATAGAACAACGTTGTATGTAGTCTGACAATAAGAGGGGACAGCCAAGTAGGCTGCTTGACTCTCGATGTCCCCTCAGAGGGGGCAACCGACCGCAGAAGATTAAAAAGTTGAATTTTTAAAAATGTGCGAAAGTAGAATGTGCGAAAGTCGAGGGCCGCCTGTATATGTGCTTCTAAGTATCTCCCGTAATCATTAATTGCCAGCCAGGTTGAATTTGATTGACAAAGATATAGAGTTAAAAATGTTTGTATTAGATTCAGCGAATCTTCCCTAAAAGTAACCCACGTATAAATAGCAGTATCCGCATACATGCCTTGCCGCGATTATGTCCGTTGACTTTAAATAGAACGGTAACCGTGTTTACCAGTCACCGGCGAAATTCTGGCAGAGACTGACGAAGAGACACGCTCGTCATTTTAATCTACTATATGTATATCTTGCTCTCCTAACACTTGTAATATTAAAGAAGACGAGAACATTCACGCGGAATGCCACGAACCTTTCGAAATCAAGCCAACGAAATCATTGCTACACATAATCGTGGCGTCACCAGTCTAGAAGCTCCTGAACAGTGACGCAGCAACGCGAGTAAAAGTATTAAAACGAGAAAAGAATTTTTAGCCTGTTTACCTGCCTCGCGTTTCGCAAAGTCAACTTTGTCTTATGTAAATACGATATCAAAGATTTTCCATTCGACCAAACGAAGAAATTGTCGGAAAGTACACGAGTCTCACGAGAGTCTTAGATCGAAGTATGAGAATGTTATGAGCTGCATTGCTTCGAGTTTTTGAACGGTTAAAGCTTCCTTAATACGGAGATTGTTAAAAACTGAATTCGTGAGAAATTAATCGAGTCAAGTTCGACGTTTGACCGGAGTAAAGACGGAGACACAGCGAGTCGCGTTGAAACTAGCTTCTGCCATTTCGTAACCGGGCAGAGTAGTTCGAGTTAGAGTCGCCGATTATAAATGGAGTTCATTGTGTATGAGTTGCTATCAATTTAAGGATTTAACGGTGAGCACGGTGATCACGTGTGTATCTCGCGATCCCCAGTCTTTCCTTCCACCAATTCACCTTCTTCATCGTCATCGTCACCTTCTTATTGTTATTCAGTCCACTTTTCGCGCGTATCCAATTGTCGACCGTGACTTTACTTGCGCGAGTCCGTCTTTCTGTGACGAAAAAAAAAAATCATCTCGAAAGTTTATTGATGCGCGTTGCTTCGCATGCGTGTCGCACAATTAACCCGTGTACTTGACAAACAATTAAAGCGAGAATGCGCTGTCGACTGGAAAATCGAGTTTTCGAGTAGTTTTTCTCAATTGCTCACTTTCCGTCCCGTCGGATATCAAACCGCAACGACAATTTCTTTTGCAGCGCGGTTTATTCCTAGAGTTACATCCAATTTTGAAGAGAATTAATTAATCGCGTTTTCCCCCGAAATTTTACGAGGCTTATTTTTTTCGGCTGCAATCAGAAGTTTATTAAAATTTTCAAGAAGCCGTGAAATTGCTGCCGTCAGCCTATTAAAACTTCGTGCATTACTTCTGATCAATCCGCTTCTGCCACACTACAGTGTTGTCAAGCTGCAGGTGAAGAACCGAAGAACTTCAACCGTGAAGAACAGACAACGCAATGGATTTTGGATGGATCAGTATGACACGTGAATCATTTACAGACCTTAATCCGCTTAGAGTTATAAAGATAATAGTAATCACTTCGAAATTAGTTTATAAACGATTATACGCGATAAAACTTTCTTCTTGCAGCGAGCTTTATCTCGCGTAAAGTTTGTGTGCACATGATTGCAAAGCTTCATCTTTAAAAAGTTCTTCGATATTCTCCATTGCACATGTGTTACATGCATCCACGCGTAATGTCTTTTATAAGAGGAATTTCCACATGGAATCTCGATGAAAAAATAATCAACTGTCTGGACCGATGTTTATTTAATTTCACGGAATCAATATACATATGTATAGTTGAGGAATAATTTCGTAACAGGCCGCGGTTATTGATCACCGTGGACCGCCAGGTCACTAGCTAGATAGACAGTGTGACGCGTGGGCGTGCTGCTGTTAATTTGTCAAAATAATTGTGGGCTTAATAATGGGAATTTAGGCCACCAGGAAGACGTCGATTCGCTTTTCGCGCGGGACTTTCTGCAGAACACTTATAATCCAAACGCACGTAACGTCATAGTCGCAAGAAACATTATGTCGAGACAGAGATTGCTCTATATTCGCACACCTCCATTAGAAGCTAATTAATTCTCGTAAAACCACGGAGAAATTTCCTTGGCGTGTGGTTTCGCGGAATATCGAGAATATTCGTCAGTAAGTTGCGTCGAATGGTGACAAAATTAGCTAATGTAACGTACCCACAATTAACTCACGAATTTGGAATAATGCAACACTGCCGATTGCAAAATTGCAAAGGCATGAAATAGCTGCCTTTGCCCGGCAAAATTTTGCGCAACTCTGGCACCTTGCCCGTAAATTGTTAGCAGCGGGAGCGTTTGGTCGTGATCTAAATTTATCTTGCGGAACTTTTAACAGTTTTATCCACCATTTACACCGACCACGTGCGATACCATAAGCGTAATTAATGCAAGTGGCCGGTGAAGGTTTATTGCGAGTCTATTTCATTATAGGAGCCACGTTGCTGGAATCTTTCCCATTTGACCCACGACAAATTCCAGGTAGAAAAATACAAAGGGAGACCGTAAAATCCCAACCGAGTGTAAAAGTGAAATCGTACATATTGTTACCCTGAGTTTCTTTGGAATCCACCTCGGAACAGCAAAGATTTGAATAGATAGGATCACACTAAAAGATCGTGAGATATACGCGAGATAATACACGAGGAAGATAACGGTTGTAAACGAGATAAAGGTACGTGAGTGGATTAACCAATTAATTAATTAAATCAAACTTGTTATAATTATGATGTTCATAGAAGCGATACTTATATATTTAATCCTCACAGTTTTTAATTTTCTCCTATATTTTGTAAACGATCCCAAGAAATTCCAATTAAAAATGATGGAAATGGGTGAGGAAAATGTTGAGTGAATACACTTTCAAAGTACTCTTAGTACTGATTGTCTTTATTAACCGTGAGATAAAACTGCACGAGGAAGGATCGTCTGTTGGATTAGGAAAGCTACAACCGACTGACTAGCCGAGAGACCAGTCACAAAGATTAGACATGGATATCTTCCTAATACAAAGAGCGCTAAGGGAGACTACGCTTCTAGGACCCGCAATCCCTTGTTCATATTAACAATAAGATAAACATTTTCTTCCCCGAAGCCTTCGCATTCGGTGTCGATTGGTTTTTGACTCTAGGAACCAACTCGTAATATCCCTTCGAGTTGGGAATACACATTCTAACAAAAAATTCCCAAATTAAAATCCTTCTTTCCTATACCGAAAAATCTGTACGCTTTATAAAGCCTTTATGGAATTTCGATCTTTTTCAATTTGGATGATTGCCGGCAAATAATAAAATTCCAGGCGATAAAGAGATAGCTCGAGGAGTCAGATAGAGAGCTAATATCGAAAATCAGTGGGTTTCGTGCGACGAGTAGCTAGCCAAGAGTGCTCGTGCACCGATCATGTTGCTCGTGTTTCGAGTTACAAATTGATTTATTGAGGCGAGTAGAATTTGTACAGGAGACAACTCTTCGACGCGGTAAACCGAACAGTCACTTTGCTGCACGTGGCGCATGGCCGTCGGGAATTCTTCGAGACAACGACGACGGTAGCAATGCTTCGAATAGTTTCAATAGATTGGATGGACCGAGTGGTGAACGCGAGGTCTTCGTCGATTAAGAGAGACAGAGACTCTGGGAAAACAGGACGCAAGGGGCTTTGAAGAAAATCTATCCGGACACATGCTGAGCTAGCAGGAAATCTTGATCTGGCGCGACGGAAATTTAAAACGATCGACACAAGTCACGTGTTCCCTTTAACGTATCAGGTAATTTCATCCGAGGAAAATTTATCACATTTCGAAACTTGCCCTGCCCAAATATTAGCAGCAAAGTTCGACGTGTATGGGAATGATCATTAGCACTAACGATAATTGCGAAGGCCGATAATTCGACCGATAAAAATTTATCGAAAACCTTATCGGGAGAGTGAAGAATGTTAATGATTTCCAATCAGTGCGCTTGGAAAACTTCGATTTGGAAAATCCATATACATTATACATATGTATGTGATGAAGTCAACCTGAGGTTAGAGATTGATTTTGTAAAATAAACTATTGCATTCCGAATCTAATTATTTCTTTCGAATACCAATAACAAGATTGCTGTTTATGATAATTCGTTATCCCAATAACTACTAATGTAGCGGACAGAGTTTATAAAAAAGGTTTGAGATCGGCCGAATTAGCCTATCTCTCCTATCCCCAGCGTCCAGGCAGTTTGCCCTGTACCATCCTCTTTGGGCGTCCGGCTTTCCTAGTCGAACTCTCCACTCTGAGGAGGACCGGCTTTCCTAGCTGTTCTCTCCTCACCAAGAGGTGCCTCAGGTACAAAACTCCTGTACACTTCCGGTTGTCGGCAGGCGGCCGAAGCTAATGTAAGCTTCGTCCTCTCCTTGACTCCTCAAGGCGGCCGTGGTTTCTTAACCACGTCCTCTCCCGGAGAGTCTGCCTGAACTCCCCAGAATCGGCCCTCGCAGGACCTTTTATACTTAACCGTTGCCATGTTTTTCCCACCGCTGCGTCAATAATCGATATTGCGGTTGCTATGCGGCGCGTCTCGTTACATTCGCTTCGCGTTGCTACACTAATAAAATCTGCAGTCTGGAACCACTGGAAATATAATTACTTGGGATTCGAAGCCTGACATCTGGTCTGCGTAATAATTTTGGGGACGAGAGGAATGTAAACTCGAGACCATAAACCCCTAAAAGGCCATAAAAGTCGACCGTCATTTTAGAATAGCCGGAGTATAGTACATATTTTAATTATTTAGAGATTAGTCACTTTTAAAGGTTCAATAGCTTTCTCTTGCCAAGAGCGGAAAGTCCACAATCGTACGTTTAATGATTCACGCATACGGTAACCACGTGGCTTGGAATAATCGCAAGTGACAGCTAAGTTGACAGCTCGGACGGTTATCGAAGAAACGGATAACGTTTGACCGGGAAACTATGGACCTGCGTTATCAGCTCTCACTCAGGGAGAACGAACTCGTGGCAACACGTGTTTCTCTCAGCATCGGCTTATCTTTTCGAGAAGAGAGAGAGAGAGAGAGAGAGAAAGAAGTTTCCTGCTGACTCCGTCAAATTCCTTATCGCGCCGTACGTATAATGCTAATTACAATGCCAGTATTGATTGCAAATGTAACACAGAGCAGGGTCACGAATAGATCAAAGATTTGATTCAATTGTTCGGCCAATACCATACCTCAAACGTGCATTTGCAAATTCCTTTGATAACGAGGAACATCTATGTAGCCCGTAGCAGTCGCTACAAAATCATTCTACCGTAAATCAGAATCGCGTTTGGCAACGATAAGAAAGAAAAAAAACAATGGTATTTGTTGGAAAAAAAGTTTCTGTCTGGCAAGAATTGAGTTAATTGAACTCAAAACAGAAGCTGATTAACGATGATGAGAGTATGTATTATAAACAATCGGGAGAAGCTGGCAGTTATAGTGGCTCTGCAGTTCAATAAAACGATTATCGGAGAAGCGAAAACCGTACGCAGAACCTGTTTCGCAAGGTAATCCAGATTGCGATGCACAGAAAAGCGAAAAAATTGGAATTCTGCGGTTAAGGAAATTGGAGGATCTTTGACGATTCGGAAATACCAATGGTTCGTGTGAATTAGATCGTTGCTGTGATTGTCGACGAACACGCGATAGGGCAGGTGCAATGAATCGCTAAGTTAATCGGGCGACAGAAACCACTTATTGTTAATACATCACATTAAGTGGCAGAGGACTTATAGTTGCCATATTTCATCAACAACTGAAATCTGAGATTTTGCGAAATAATTGACGAGATTTATACTCGGCTATCTATTTTATTTCTCTTATCAACTCGCGGTATTTTTCTCCCAGATTTTATACAAATACCCGATGAAATAAGAAACTATGTCGTCAGAAACTTACGTTAAGCTGCGCGTTATTTAATCCGAGAAATATTCGCGCTCGAGGAGATTAATCGAAAAGCAAAAGAAATTATGGAGAAATATTCGATTAGTACGTTAGAACGATAACAGCAAACTCGCACTCTATTCGCGGCTGGGTATTAAGAATTCCGTAGAAATAATCCTCGCTAATTAGAGACAATAATATCTGACTTTATTATCGACCTGATAACGAAAATGAAGTGGACGAAGAGTTCGTTCGACTTACTCGCACTTATATCGCATAATATCGAGCAGTTCGCCGACTAGTTCTTTATCGAGTAATCGTATAACGAGCTTGTTAATTAAGTCGTCGAACAACTGAAAATCACGGGCACCTGGCGCGCTGATGTCAAACTACACAAGGCACGAATAACAATTACGGAGAAAATAAAGAATACACGTAAACGTACCATGATTCGCTGACACCTGTTCCTTGTGTCTTATGATACAGACGAGAAGAGCGGGATGTATTCTAGAGACCGGTTCGCATGGTGCGCCAAAACATCCACTGTACACCATTCGTCACTCGAGTTTCACAATATCAACTTTAAATACCCATGCGACCACTTCATAAGATTGCAATATGCTCGACGACTATTAGTTCCGCCGAAACGGCTGCACTTCAAATTGAATAGACCGCTCCAGATTCCTGATTTTCTGTGATTTTTTCCCCTTTCACTGAGGTTCTTGAACATTCGATATGTTTGTCAACTGGCCGTCTAACACGCTTGGATAGCAACCACACCGTGCACAACGAATGCTCGCGACCACAGAGACTGATTTGTCTCCACGATAGAATTTCCTTCTGTTCTACAATGCTACGATTCCTTCAGCCTCCCTGAATTACTCTTACTTAAGGTCAAGGCCAGTCGAGCAACTTTTCGACGTCCTGCGAAACCTCGTCGCCACGGCGCACGACAAAAACCGACACATTTCGTAGCGTTGTAACGATAAATTCTAAGCTTGAAAATCTGTATGCTTGTGTCGATGTAGTTTTATTCTGTGTATCTCCTTAATAAGAATATCCGTCGAATTAGCCCATCCGTCTCCTTATCTCGCACTACTTCCACGAAGCTTGCTCACCGTTCACTGACACGCAGCCTGCGAAGAATTGCTTTCTGATAGCACGCGAGCGAGCTGCCGGGCCAAACAGCATTATATGTGTACATACATGTGTATCTACATGTATTCTAGATGCGTAGTGGCTACCGATCAAATTGCTTCGATTCACCGTTGCCCTGCGCTACGTGTACGCGTTACATCGCGATGTTGTACATATCTCTCGCACTTTGATGATATCATTCACGAGTTTTCAAAAACTGGTTTCACTTGGTCCCGTTCGAGAGCGTCCTCGCGATCGAGGGATTCGAAAAATGGAAGAAAGATCTCTCAATGTTGAGAGAAATAGCAGAGTAAAATCGCAATGAGTTACAAACTCCGAGAGGTCACCGTGCGATCAGCTGGTGCTGGCGAAAGGCAGGCCTGGAACCTCTCAACCCGAAGTTCCGTCTTTCGAGAAGTCTCGTCCTCGACTGACGAGTCGAAGGACGCGACTGCCCAACAGACGAAGGCACACCACCTTCCAGGGCAGTCGAACTGGTCGCCAGTGCATAAAGCACAAAAACGAAAACCGAGGAAGACTCTCGTTTTCCTCGAATGAAATACACTCGCGATAAGTTTGTGGCGCGCAGCACGCGGAGCGAGTGCTCGTATGAGGATGGCCGAGTTAATACTGATAGCTGGCATTGCTGTCGGCGATGCATATGACTGTTGGCTCAGAGATAGAGAGTTCCTTGTCTTGTCTCTTGGGCCTGTGTCTCTTACTGCTGTGACGCTTCCCATCTTTCTCGCGAGAGCTCTTCTGCCACCCTCAGGCAAATATCTTAACCCTCCAATCCTACCGCTTCTCCTTTGATTCGTTATTAATAGCGTCGCCCGGCTTTTCTCTCAACTTCCGGACAACTGTATTATACCTCGTTAAACATCTCGTTTGCTTTGTCACACGCGATCTCCCCGAGACTTTTGTAAACACACCAACGGTGTTTAATGGATTAATGAATAGAAAAAAAGAGTAATAAATATGCCCTAACACGCCACTTACACATTTAATTACGCGAGCATATACGTATGTACCGTGCGACACAGGGGAGAATGCGAACGCGCGGTGCACTCGTAAAGTTGAGAGGATTTTAAATCGTTTATGATATACGGGAGGTAATATTTGAATATCGGAAAATGGGGATAGCGTCCAAAGCATTAGGACAATCGCGATTTAATTGAAATTATTTTCGACGTGATTTTGAATCTACTAGACCAGGCATGCCCAACCCGCGGCCCAATTGAAGTTTTTAACTGTCTATATTATTTTAGACATTTGGACTCAGGACCTCAATACCTGAATGTACCCAAAAATCAAGTAGGCAGCTCTAAATCAGCACATATATCAAACTGATTAACAAGTAAATTTAATGGAAGTCTAGGACCTCTGGTATTGTCAGAAAATCTTACAATACCTTTGCAATGCGCATTACAGCAGCATTTGGAACTACTTATCGCTGCGAATCATTTTTTTCCAAATTAAACTTAGTAAAAACAAAGTATCGCAGCAGGTTGCTCGATAAAAACATGACAAATCAAGTACGATGCGCGTCGAATAAATTATCGGTTGATATTAAAAAAGTCTCAAATAAAATACAAAAACAAGTGTCACATTAATTGTAAGGTAATAAAATATTTTGAATGTTGTACGATAATAAAATATTTTGAATAATTTGTTCTTTTATTTTGATGCGTGCGGTCCACCTCAGATTAGAAGATTTTTACTTGGCCCACCAACCAATTTGGGTTGGGCACCACTGTACTAGAGGATGAAACGTTGTAGATTGCTTGCCATCGTAAGGTCCCCTTAAAATATACTGCACCGATGGTAAATTCAAGGACCTACTTGTCAGTACAAGAGGTCTTTAACATATTCAATAAAAGATCCAAGTCGCGTCTTCGAAGTACTACTATCTGCCATGAATTCAAACGTCCCAGTGGAATAAACTTGTCGGTAAACAATTCCGCATAGGAAAGAAGTCCGTATCAATAACTACCGGGAAAGAAAGGATTCATTTACTGACAATGAGAAAGATGCTACAAGGGCTACTAAATACATGAATAATCCCTTGTTTTGACGTGTATATTCGCTCGTGAAACTGACACAAATGCTTCCGATATAATAACGTCTGGCTCCGCAAATCCTGCACGCGTCGCAACCGACGAGACCTAACTAAATCTAACATTATTACACACTCATTTGTGTACGTTGATTAATAAAACTGAATGTCCGCGTTACGCTACATTGCTGGATCAATAAAACCGATGTTACTGCGGCTTTCGTCATTAATATATGTAATCTGTATTTTTTTTAAATTGATTCGCATGTATCAACCGATAGGAATGAACTCTGAAACGGATTTTTCAGAACCCGATGCCGCGTGCAACATGTTGCACACTCTTGTCGCAAACGCAAATAAGAGCCGCAGAAAAATGTGGGCCTCGGATATACATATACATACATGTATATATATATATATATATATATATATGTACTATACGTATATGTACCCTTGTTTTAAGCACTTTTCGCAACAAAACAGCCGAGTCATCATGGGTCAGCACACGTGTCTGCGAAAACGGGAGAAACTCGGTCAAGTTCACACTTGGCGCTCTCGGTGATCCTAATCAACGTGTACCTCACCCTCGCGCGCCAAAATTTTTTTGAAAGGGAAATCACAGATCGATCGATGCTCCGGTGTTTCGCATTGCTTTAAACGCGATGCTCTTGAACGGTTCGTTTGCTCCATTCATGCGCTTTGTCTGCTAGCACTTTTAATGTTACTTGACCGTCAGGGAAAATCAATGCATCTGTCGAGGGTTAACTGAAGTGTTAACGTTAAAGATTTCGAGTCTCCCGAGGATTCAATTAATTACTTCACGACACTATTAATAATTTTGTGCTGAAATCGCATTTATTTATCTGCTTGTAATGCGATAAAGATAAGGATAGTCGAATACTTTATTCATCGAGATTTCGACGATCTTATCACGAACAACTTTGCCGCACGCAGAGGGTTCACCGAAAACTGCTGAAAACAAAGCGATAGAATGTTCGAGCCAATAAAGTCGATAGACTACGGCGTCTAATCTTTGGGAAAGATTACGTAGCCCTGGCAAACTCATGCTTCCCTCTCCCGGGCGATGACCTAATTTTCGTTGTACGCGTCGAAATAAGACCAGCGTAAACAAATCGAATTTTTGTACGATACTCTTAATTCCTCTTCTTTCGTCAAAAGCTACGATTTTGTTGGACGTCAAAGGGGGGAAGAGTAATGAAAAGCAAGCTTGAAGAACGAAAGAACGTCATACCCTCTATTCCGGGCTACGCGTACACGTATGGGAAGCCTTTCTATTGATTTGCAAATATCTATAGTTACTAGTAGCTTCAGTGACAACAATAAACGATAAATATAACGGCGCATCTACATATACGTTCGCTTCGTGCCACTGGCAGATGCATGTTCCCGTTTTCCACGGAACTAAAATACATCTAGCCGTAGTGTACTAAATTGCTTCGATTAATTCCTAGTGTCATTTTGTTTAATATATCTTTCCTTTTGCAAAAGAGACAACTATTTCGAGTGGTCAAAAAGTGACGTGTGTTCGGAGAGTTTTAGAATTCCTCGCTATGACACATCTGTATTTAACAACCGTAAGAAGAAGGAAATGACGGAACAGCTTTTCTTTACCGAAGTTATTACGGTTCGAGAATTTATGCTGGTCTCTAAAATCATTTATCGCTGGAATACAGCTGTAGCTAGGGAGAAGAACAACTGCAAAGCACATGCTTAGCACGAGACTCATTTAAAGATTTATTGTATACCTTCTGATATTTCGCAGTTTCCAAACGATAACGGAGAATCGTAAAAATCGTATTATTTTCCAAACGTCACTTTTTCCCTGCATTTGCAAGGTTTCGTACAATTGTTGCACAAGAGCGGATTTTCGCGCAAGTATAATCCCGGAGACTGATATCGCAGGTGACGTGGGAGAGACCACTAGGAGGAGCTATTTGAAGCAGTAGTGTGTCAAGGTTACTTCGAATCTAAAGCAATAATTGTACCGACTAATTACCTGACGCGCAATACACGAGCGTTAATTAAAATTAGGCGAGCTTGCACGTCCAATGTGGAATTTTCGAAGAGAATATTTTTCATCGAATCGAAGAATGTCGTTTCCGTAAACGAGGCAGGAAGAATTTTTAACAATGTGCGATTGAATTATTGGAAAAGAAATGGTTCAATGGTTGAGTCGCAGCCAATTTAAGACTATTGATCAATTCAGGCTGCAGACGTAAATGTCTGCATCGACGCTCGCGGAATGCCAAGTTACGGCTAAAACGAATAACCGCGGCGTTCTCGGGGTATTAGGGTTAGGTAATTACGGCGTAATAGACCAGGAGAAAAAAAAAATGATTAAGAGTGAAAATAATTAGGTACCTCACTTTAGAATCTCAGCTCCCACGCGCTGGGTCAAGCAGCACTTTTCCGCTTCTTTGTGAATTTGGTGAACACGTGTCACCTACTTAAGGAAAGAGCGTCAGAACAGTAGGGAAATCTCGTACTTCATCAAGGATACGACTTGGCACGCTTGAGTGCCACTTCCGGTAGAATACCGGCTTAAAAATGATAAACGAAGACTTCGCTAAATTTGGCTTGACTATTCACTAGCAATAATTCTTTTACATATCACTGCCTAACTGATAAGCTCGAACTACATACTATGTACATACGTATGTATTTAGAACCGAGTGTCTATCACAAAAACTCGTCAACACAAAGCAACTGTCGAAAGAGTTATTTATCGTGCGACGACGACACTAGCGACTAGCAGGACATTTCAAGGATTCACTGTCGATAAAAAAAAGAGGATTGTGTATATTGTACAGTGTACACGTAGAATCCTCGCGAAATGTTATACTTACAGCAGTGTGACTGTGTTAGACCGGGGAAAAACCGCGTGGAAAATGCATTTTTAATACTCGGTCCTAGATGCACGACATACATACATAACTCTATGTTACATGCAGTTCGACCTATTAGTAGCCTGAAGAGATTTCGCGGAAGTACTACCTTCTTGGAAACAATGCACTCTCCCTATGCGGGAAAGAGACAAACAAAACGATTAACATAGTTTCATAATACAAAAGCGACTGAGGAAGATCCGGTTAATCCTCCAACATACTATTAGTCGCGGCACCTAATTAATTTTCATTAATCGATGCGTCACACGAACACGACAGGGTCTCATGCGCAAATCTTTCACGCTCGACTCTCCCTCTTTTTCCTAAAGCTACACAGCGTTCCATCAGCGCCGCCGTATTCTCTCGAGCCTAATGGATTGAAGTCCGTAATAATTTTTCATCCTCGGAGCCAGTCAAGCCCCCCATTCGGCAAAGTATATAATGTATATGTATGTATCTATGTCTATGTAATGTGTAGCCCTAAAAATCATTTGATATCGACGCAACGAATTATCGGGCAGTCTTTAGTCCAGGGGTGCCCAACCCAAATTGGTTAGTGGACCGCACACATCGAAATAAAAGAACAAATTATTCAAAATATTTCATTATCGTACAACATTCAAAATATTTTATTACCTAACAATTAATGTGACACTTGTTTTTGTATTTTATTTGAGGCTTTTTTTAATATCAACCGATAATTTAGTCGACGCGCATCATACTTGATTTGTCATGTTTTTATCGAGCAACCTGCTGCAATACTTTGTTTTTACTAAGTTTAATTTGGAAAAAAATGATTCGCAGCGATAAGTAGTTCCAAATGCTGCTATAATGCGCATTGCCAAGGTATTGTAAGATTTTCTGACAATACCAGAGGTCCTAGACTTCCATTAAATTTAGTTGTAAATCAGTTCGATATATGTGCTTGTTAGATTCCCTATTTGGAAAGGTTCGTCAGGATAAAGATTCGAAGCGTTAAGGAGTACTTTTCCCGAGTATGATTCTGGGGTAAGTGCCGTGGGGTCAATCACAGTCATCTTACTAGAAGACACTGACAAAGTCCTTCCCCACTCCGTGGCCAGATCCTTCAGGAAGCGTATTCCTAAGTTCGGCAACGCAGTATCGGGATGCTTGCCATTCTTTAAACAATCACACGTGCAGCCCTTAGACCTCCGAAGGCTAGGTGACGTCGGGCCACTAGCCGACATCGGTACCAGACCTGCACATTCTCTCACTCAAGTGGCTTTGACTGACCTGAGTCCCTATCATAAACTGTCGCAGGACACTCTTCAGGCAGTTTTCTCAATACCAATTTTGTTCAAAATAATCTAGACGCTAACATGCTGATTTAGAGCTGCCTATTTGATTTTTGGATACGGTTCACTTATTGAGGACGTGAGTCCTAAATAAATGTTCTAAACAAATGTCTAAAATAATATAGACAGTTAAAAACTTCAACTGAGCCGCAAAAAGTCTTCAAATGAGCCGCGAGTTGGGCATGCCTGCTTTAGACTCAAGTTTAAGGCCGCAGTTTGCGTTATTTTTGAACGTAACGCATTGTTGAACACGCGTGTCAAAAAATATTTCTGAGTGACCCCCACTTTCGTGCACTCTTGTATTCGGTTTAAATTAAAGTTTTAAACGCCGCTTTCCATCCTCGGCGAGCGGTAAACACGCGATATGCGCCCGAGTAAGGTGTATACCTGGGCTGGGAGACTTAAAAATGCCAGTGCAATAAGGTTGCCCCGGACACGCTTGGGGGAGATCCTCGAAAACTGCACTGTACGAGGGTTCTAGAACCGAAGCCCTTCTGCCACGAGGGTCAAAGAATATTTATGCATAATTTCAGCGCGCTTCAGAACCGTGGAAACCTTTAAAGAGGCTCGTTGTCCTCACGGAGAACATGGAGATCTCTCAAGGAATCTGCATTGCGGGACTTCGCCTTGCTATGTAGTCACGCTGTTCATAGATATTTATTAATAACCGTTTTTCTATAATTTTCGTTTTTACTAACGCAAACTGCCCGTTAAAATATCGGCTAAAAATTACGTCGAGACTACGTCATAAAGTTATTGACTACGTTAATCCGATAATGTTAATTCGTGAGATACGTATTGTAACACAGGTGAAATGTCAGTGTCATATTATAATGCATTGGATTCGATGTTATAATAAGAGTCTGTCTACACGATCAATATGTATACATACATACATATACTATGTATCCTGCTTGCAGACGTTTAAGCACACAGTTTTCGTCGTTTGCAAATAAAAGAGGCTAATTCGAATTGTTCAACATTTCGGATTCTAGAACCCTAAATCCCTTTGAGGAGCGCAATCTTGGCAGCGTTCCGAGGTTTTCTGTAGCCAATGTTTTGTTTACGCGTACGACCCTACTCTCGGCTTTGATTGTGATAAAGCAAATACGTTTGTCCTTGGCGAGGAATAGCGGACTTCTTATCTAGTGGCATATCAAAATTTGCAGAGTGACCTATGACACAATAAGGCTATTAGTTCCGTGCACGGACTCTCGCCCTAGAGAAATGTCTTTGTTAGCCTCTTTGTTTGCTCGAGCGCGACCACTTTCAAGCTACGTCTATAGAGTTCTTGATCCGGTCACATAGCACGCCAAATCACCATTAAGTGATTCGTCTCGGAATTGTATAATAATTAATAATATCAGTATTACGCAACCGAGGGATTACTGTATTGATCATGACTATATCTACGATCCGTAGTTCCTCTTTAAACTTAATAAAATTCAACTCAATAGAAATAAAGCAGCATCGAGAATTGAAATTAAACGGAGCGAGAACGACGATTCCTAGAGTGCAACTGTAAATCTCAAAAGATAAACTTACGATACTATGCAAAACTTATTATTAGTGATTTCTAGAGAAAATTGTAATAAATTAGTGTGCGTGTTTCATTCGAATTTTTCTCGAGTTCATTCCAGAAATAGAACAGAGTTTAACGGACAGATCGAAATGTCGCAGAGTAACCGCGCTGTTTATTTTCGACACCGAGCTTGCCGACTGAAAATTCACACCCAGAATGGTGTGGTAGTTGACGAAGCGAGCTACGAACACCCGCGCAAGCTAATTTCAACGATAGGACTCTATCTGTATCCGCAACTCCCCATATGACGATACTTTCGATCCATTAACTCCTGTTACATAATTGTAAATAAGCCGGGAGCTACTATAGAAATTCGATCGATATTACTCCAAACCTAAAGTCTCCAAGGGTATTTTCGCTGAGAAGCGATATTATACACAGAGTTAACTATGCGTAAAGGAGGATGAAGCCGAATCCTTTGGAAGAAGAAATTCAGTTGAATGCGTGGGAATGCGTGACCGTACTTTATCGTTTCGAGAGGAAGTCATGATTCACCCTGTGAAGCAGGGATGCGGGGTAAAGACACGCTTGTAAACAAAATAAGCGCGTCCGATCAGCTGATCACGTTACCATAACCGCAACGGCTACTATTGATCTGCAAGCAGGCCCACCCGCACGCGCCCGCTGCGTTAAAACCCCTTCTACGACCGATCGCGACATACGCGATTAAATGCGTCTGAAGGAGACGAATGTACTCGCTGATGCGAGTGCCGCTTCCTCACGCCGCAAGTCCCGCCGCAGAAGACTCGTACCCGCATAATATATAACTGTAAAGATATATAAATAGTCTTCGGAGTAAGGTACTCACCGAAGGTCTTTCTCCAGTTCGGAGCGAATGCTAAAAAACTGTGACGCACTGCATTGTACGGGCGGGAAACAATAACTTGCCGAGTCGAAGGAAACTGACCCACTGAATGACACGGCCAAGAGCCGAACAGTAGACTACGATATACTTTCTTCCACTGATACCCACCGACACAAGCCACTCGCGTGTTCACCGGAACTTTGTTATTGCCGGTACAATTATAATAGAAGCATGGGAATCGACGCCGAAGGCAAGTAACAAGCGACACTGGCACGCACAACAAGACCGATTCGTGTTTTGACTGTGCGTCGGTAGCCCAAGGTAAATTTATGATTACTCGCGCAGCTCCCCCAGCGCAACCCCTCTCGTTCGGATTGGCGGCGTACCGCGCAACCAATGAGGGGATGACGAACATGCCACGGCATGGCACGCCGCCCGTGTGCGTCGAATTCTGGTTAAAATTCTTTTTTTTAATGTTACTTTCGATAACGAATTCTAAATTTCACTGCCAAAATGAAGAATACAATAACGTTGCTAGAATTCGAGTATCAACTGAGAATTTCTTTTATAGTATCAACTTCTCTTATTCGCAAGAATACATGTATTTAAGTATAGTGGTTACCATTGGGGATTTGAATGTTTCTTAAAAAAGTTTACTGAAAAATACAACGATACGTGACATTAATGCGTTGAAAAACATACTGTATACGTTTTGTATCACGTGTCGTATCTCTGTCGTTTATAAGGGCAAGTAGGTAACATATAATAATGATTTGATATATTCGTTTGTTTTTTTTAACTTATGTAATTGAAATGAGAGTATTTTGGATTAAATAAACAGAAACTTTTAATTTTTGAATTAATTATAGTACCTTTCGCGTTGGCTTTTTTAATTCGTTATTCTTCCGGAGGTAGCACGTCGAATATAATTTTGAGAAAGTTATGGGAAGTACCCAGTGGACGACAGGTTCGTACCTCGTGGTTCTTGTCTGAGCAGCGTCATCTGTTATATTAGTATACCGCCGCGGCAAATAAATATCTTGAAGGGTTATCGACAGTGCACGCAAAACAATGCCTAACAAAACTGATTTTCTTTGATTAACAAGTGTAATTAAAATGTCAGACGAATCTGAGTACGACGTAGAACCAGAAGAATGTAATATATACAAAAAAAAGTATCAGTTGTTATTGGACAGATGCGAAGATCTTCAGCAGGTTAATGATGTACACTTATACGTTTCTGTGTACAATGTTTTATTGATGATTTTCGAATTAAATCTGTTTTCCTTTGATACAGGAGAACGAGAGACTGGTATATCGTATTCAAAGAGTTAGGAAACTTCTCAAGCGTACCCGAAAAGAAAAAAAGTTAGTGTGATTTTGAAGGTTATGTGTGACAATTTAACACGATTGTGAAAATGATCTATGAATTAGTGAAGATTCATCAGAAACGTTATAGAACATTGAGACTTTTATCATCAACATTTTGAATCCACAGATTTTTAATCGATCGTCTTGATCAACACGGCGATCGCTGGAGGG
The DNA here is from genome assembly GCA_963989405.1 of Trypoxylon attenuatum. Taxonomy (NCBI): domain Eukaryota; kingdom Metazoa; phylum Arthropoda; class Insecta; order Hymenoptera; family Crabronidae; genus Trypoxylon; species Trypoxylon attenuatum. The sequence continues at coordinate 16,802,668 of OZ022489.1, read as the reverse complement.
AAGCACCCATGGGTGTATTGGAGGAAAATAGTGTCTTCCAAGCGACACCTAAACAAGAGAAAAGTACAAAAGCAACAGCTCAAAATCCTAAGGAAGAGAAGACTAAGAAAGGAACTAAGAGGAAAGGAACGAAGGCAGACCCCAATGCTCCAAAAAGACCGGCGAATCCATTCTTCCAGTTCTGTCAAGAGCAAAGGCCGAGAGTGATGGAACGATTAGCTGGCGAGCCAGAACCTAGCAAACAAGAATTAACTCGGCAGCTCGCCACCACTTGGAAATCCCTTAGCTCGGAAGATAAAAAGGTTCGTATGAACTCGAAGAATCCCTATACGCAAAGATCGATACTTACAATTATTGCGTTCCAAATTATTCCAGGTCTATTACGATATGTACGAAAGATCCAAAGAAAAGTATGTTGCAGAAATGCAAATTTACAATAAGAAAGCAGAAGATGCACCAAATCAAATGTCGCTAAATATAGGATAGTATTAATAATACTTAAGGTAAATAATAACATTTGTAAATATATAATTTATAATCTTATACTTGCACATATGCTAATATTTAATTTGTATAGCAATTCAAATTAAACGTTTATACATAAAATTATTATTATAAAATTGATATCCGTATATATAACAATAAAACCTACTCCCAGAAACGAATAATATCACCTTTAAAAAACAGAGACAATTCAGATTTTGTTTTTGTCCTTGCGATCTGTAATTATTATGCTTTAAAGCTATCCTTTTCTCGCCTAATAAAAGCCATCGTTTGAATAGGATCTGTTTGCTTAGCGTGATTCATGACAGATTCCTCATGGACACGCATAAAAGGGTTTGTTAACTTTTCATTTTCTATAGTACTCGGAATAGTTGGAGTATTCTTTTCGCGCTGTGATTGTGCCCACTTAAGTTTCTCTTGTATGCTCTCATTTTTCGGTTCGACGTGAAGGCCAAACTTTAAATTGTTCACTGTATACTCGTGTCCACAATAAACTTTCTATAAAAAGGTAAACATATTTTAATTAATAGAAATACTAATACCGAACATGTTACTATTTACTTACCGTTTCATTGGGTAACTCTCCAAGAATCTTAATTAACGCTTCGTACATTTGTTCAGCAGTGCCTTCAAAAAATCTGCCACAGCCACCGGCAAATAATGTGTCACCTGCAAATAATTTGTTATTACTTAATTCGGTAGATAGGATTTAACTGAAGTATAATTAAATTATACGAAAACTGTTACCTGTAAATACAGCTGGAGGATGTTGATCTTCGGTAACGTAATAACAAATATGGCCGCTTGTATGGCACGGTGTAGCGAGACACTTGACATTCAAGTTTCCAATGTTAAAATTATCATTGTGCTTTATTTTGGAATTCAGTGCATCTATTCTGTCATCGCCGCCAAAAACTTGCAAATCGCTGAACTTTTTGCATAGTTTACCATTGCCACCAGCGTGATCCCAATGATGGTGAGTCGTCAAAACTTTGGTAAGCTTTACGTTATGTTCTTTAACTGCAGAAGCTACAGTTTCTGGATCGACAGGATCGACAATAGCTGCTTCCTGTGTGCGTTCGTCAATGATCTATAAAAAAAAAGAGAAAGAATTATCGTACTTACTATTGAATTACGTATAATAATTAATCCAAATCGAAAGCACTTACAAGATACATATAATTATCTTGAAGAGCTGGCAATATTTGGACCTTCATATTTGATTGATTCACTGTTGTTGCCACACTGTGAGAGCCCCTAAAACCGTTTGTCGAGATACTTTGTGCTACAAAGAAAAAATCAACCAATTTCAAAATTGTTGATACACTGCATTCACGGTTAATGTAACAAATGATACAGAAAATTCCATATTTGCAAAAGCACATAACTTGTAACAGGCAAAAAATAACAAACACATACCGAGATGTAAGTTAATACATGCTGTTTCGCAGTTACACATGCATTGTTGTATTACAACGATAATATCCTTATCCTGACGCGAAGAAATTCTACAATACAAAGTTTTTTTTATTGCTATGAAAGCTGTTAAAAATGTGCACGCAGAAATGTTAGGTTACGCAATTATACGTTTAAAAAATTCTGATAAATCGCAATATAGATAGTAGTATAATCCGAGTAATTCACGTGCTATCAGAGATTCCACTCGTCCATGAGAAAAAAACAATGTGCAGAGAAATTACATTAAGAAATTAAAGCCAGCAATCACTTACAATTACAATTTAAAAATGTTGTCGAAAGACATAGTTGAAAATGTATCAACGATGAATAATCCAATTCACAATGCGTAATAATAATAGGTGAAAGATTGGAATAAGTTAGTTAACAGGCATAATGCAGATTGAACCGAAGGAATACGTTGTTAAATTAGAGTAGATAGACGAATTTGACCTGCAATCAAGCAATTAAAAGATAAAAGAGGAATTAATCAAAGATCATTTTACCTCTAAAATAGATAGACGTCAAGCCGTTTTCGAGCCAGGTAGGACACGCGCGAAACAATGTGTTAAACATGTTTGCATTATCACACGAGAAACGAGACACTGCTGTTCACTGCTACAGTGAACGGAAGCTTCGAAGCTTGTTAGAACCCCTGACGAGTGAAAGGTTACTTACCCGATAACAATGACTTCTTAGAAAAACACAACTGAACACAACCAATTGCAGCTGGTCAATGAATGCCGGCTGCAACGTAGTGCATAATGGTGCATAACATTGAAGATAAACGATCTTGTATATAAGTACGTAGTTACATACGTCACTCTTGCTCGATTATGTGCCTTGGAAACGTATCATGCAACGTGCCGGCAAAACTTAGCGATTTTAACCAAGATTTTAACCAAGATTTTATTCAAGATTTTAATCAAACCAATTACAGCGATTTTAAACAGAGAAATGGGAATCTTCACCTCTGATCTGCTGTGAAACTATTAGACAGACGAGTTATTTTATAATGACTGCCAGCAGCTCAAAAGATATTATAGAAATAAATGACGAAGATGATTATCAAGGTTCGTTACCTAAGTCAAAAGTACAATAAATAATTGCAATCATAACAGTGCTGTTTCTTCTTTGAAAAAGCAACTCAAACGACAAACTTTGTTTTTAGTTACGGAAGAAGATGAAATTGCTGCGATCGAATATGAACTGCAACAAATCGAAGGAGAGCAACAGAGACTGAATGATCGGAAGAGTGTTCTAATTCAGCGTAAAGATAAACTACGTGACAATGCGTTACTTAAGAAGAGTCTTACTCTGTCAAAAAAGAATTGGGAGAAAGAAGATTTTCCATGGTCGAAGAATCTTCGGAAAGGTTTGAAGGATGTGTTCAAAATCGACAAGTTTCGTCCACTGCAAGTGGCAGCAATGAACGCTACTATGTCAAAGGAAGATATTATTTTGGTTATGCCAACGGGTGGTGGAAAAAGTTTATGCTATCAGTTGCCTGCAGTTATTAGCAGTTGCGTTACTATAGTGATATCGCCGCTTATATCTTTGATGGAGGATCAGTTATATGGATTACACAAGAATAATGTGAAGGCTTTGATTTTGAGCTCTAAGGCAAAGAAAGAAGATGTGAAAATAATAATGAATGCTCTGGTAGATAAGAAATCTGATTTAAAACTCATTTACGTTACCCCAGAGTATCTTGCAAAGTCCAATCGTTTTATGAATAAATTGCAAAAGGCTTTTGAACTTAAGAATCTAGAAAGATTTGCCATAGACGAAGTACACTGTTGCAGTCAGTGGGGGCATGACTTTCGACCCGATTATAAATTTCTAGGAATTTTGAAATCTATGTTTCCTGGTGTGCCTATATTAGGTCTTACCGCGACAGCCCCAGCCAAAATAATTATAGACGTTCAAAAAATGTTAGATATACAAGGTTGTTTAGTATTAAGGGCCTCTTTTAACCGGCCAAATTTGTATTACGAGGTTCGCAGGAAACCAGCAGACAAAGATGCTTGCTTATCGATAATAGAAAATCTTTTGAAATCTAGATTTAAGGACAAATCTGGAATTATTTATACTACTACGATCAAGGACGCCGAACAATTGACTACGGATCTAAGAAAGTTAGATCTAAAAGTTGGTTGTTATCATGCCATGCTAGAAGCAGATTATAGATCCGAAGTATATAATAAATGGATATCTGGCAAATATCAAGCTATTATTGCTACGATAGCCTTTGGTTTAGGTATCGATAAGCCAGACGTTAGATTCGTTATCCATCATTGCCTTTCCAAGTCAATGGAAAATTTTTACCAAGAGAGCGGACGTGCAGGTAGAGATGGGCGAAAATCTGCGTGTATTGTTCTGTACAGACTGGCAGACGTGTTTAAATTAAGTACGATGGTTTTCCAAGACAAAGTTGGTCTCCAGAATTTGTATAAGATTTTGGCGTATTGCCTTGATCAAACATCTTGTAGACGTAGTTTAATCGCAACCCATTTCGAGGAAACTTGGAGTAAAAGTGATTGTGCAGAGATGTGTGACCATTGTAGAAAACCGAAACAAATGAAAGAAGTGGATATTGGCCCTTATTGTAGACAGTTGTTTCAGATTATGACTAAGGCTGTGCAAAGTGAAACAAGACTGACAGCATTGAAATTGATAGATGCTTGGTTTGGTAAAGGAGCGACTACTTTAAGGGTGTCTAGTGTGCCAATACCAAAGTTTACTAGAGAATCGGGAGAAGCTATTATAGGGCATTTACTCGTACAAGGATATTTACAAGAAGACTTTCATTTTTCTGCGTACAGCACAATTTCATACATAAAACGTGGTCCTAAGTCAGGGATAGCTTTAGATAATAATCATAGGATACCTTTTAATTATGAGCTACACTCGTGTGTATGACCATTTGAATTTGCTGCTTTGGTAATTTTTAATATTTTACAAGTATAACAAAAAACCTCGGTAAAATAAGAATTTTAATATAAAATTGATTTAGGTAGAAATTACTTTTATTAATGACAATTACACTCAAGTTTTAACGCGCGATACTACATGATTCGATGATCTTTTATACAATAGACGTTTTTTACTAGAATCGCAGTTTAATTGGATTAAAATATTTGTGAACATAAAAGATAAATAGTTTGCATGGATTTTAATAAATGATTTAATTTATTAAAACCTTATGCTATCGGTGTAACAACAAAATTCGGTAATATAAGATTTTTAATATAAAATTCAATTAGGTAGAAATTGCTTTTAAATAATGACGATTACACTCAGATTTTAACGGGCGATACTAAATGATTTAAATATTTGTGAACTTAAAAGATAATTTTAATAAATTATTTAACAAAATACATTGAAGTGACCCACCCAAAAATAGACAAGATTTATTTCACAGCGATAATAAATCCAAGTCTCGATTGTCTCGACGATTGTGACCAAAGGCGGAAATATATTATTGTCAGGTCGGAAAAGTGTTTAAATTGTTAGATGTGGCGAAAAATCAATAGAAACAGAATGTACAACGTGAGGTAGTGGAATGTTGGCGGTTTGGATAGTAGGAGAACCGGCAGGTTTCACGATCAGATGGAAATATTGATCCTGGATAAGGGGCATGTTCGTTCCGTCTGTTGGCAAACACGTTCTATCGCTCCACCAGCGATTGAGTGAATTCGGACAATACTGTCCGTGATATATTTTCATTTTAATAGTACAACAAAGAATCGTCATGGAAAAGTGATTCAAGAGCGATGCGGACTACAAGTTATCCGCATCCGGCGATGTTCTTTACGTTTTTTCATTCATATCATAAACGCCGTGACATATTTTAGTGACGTGTAATGTTGTGATTCATTTGAAATCCTTCGAATCTTTCAAAGGAAGAAACTTGTTCCGTAATAAAAGAAAAATACAGAGATAGATGTTGGGTCTTTCGAAAAGAACGAGCAAAGTTAGTTGGATTTTTCCACTTTCCACAGTTGGGAAGAAGAACCTCCGACACTCTGTTCACCGCAGGGTGAAACTGCCAACTCGTATCCATATGCACAGGTAGAATTATTCACTGTGCGTTCGTCTGAAATGCGTGCCTCTGTGAATGCGTACACGTATTATCGGAATTACGTATGTATCAGTGCTAATTGGCGCGATAGGAGTCTTGCATGTTTCAAGAGGCGAGCGACGATAAGCGAAGAACTCATTAGGGGAGAAATCAGTTCCGCGTGGCATTTCGATGCAGGTCCATTCGCGCGCTCCTGCGCGACGAACTCCGACCTCTGCGGCACTCTTGCCTCCTGAAAGACGGCTTAATACATTAAACCAAAAACAGTAGCGAGGATAGAATCGAATAATCCAAAGAGTATAGAGATCTCTTCGTTCACAGTTCACGATAGAGTTCTAATCATCAATGTGCATAATATATTGTGATGATCGAAACGGCTGTCGCTTGGATCTACCGATAACCCCCGAGAAGAGTTCGGAGTAATTAAGAAGGCTGTGAAAAAAAAACATCTGTGGACGTATTAGACAAATGTCTGAATAAAGTCAATTCTCAATGAGACGGATGCAACAGCTTGCATCGAACGAAAAAAATGCCTCTACCAAATATTTTAAGAAAGGCGAGCAGTTACATATTGGGAGACTGTGGCCACGATAATCGTCGTTCGGTCTACCAGGATGGCGAAGCGCTCTTCTGCAAAAACAATGTCTGCGTTCATCCGCCTACGCTCATGAGACAGAATTCAGATGTGGTACATCATCCTGGATATTTAACCATAACCTGCAAGTACAACAAAAACTCGACTGTACCCACCCTTCATCTAAGTTGGATACCAAACAGTACTCTTCGCAAGCATCCCACTACCCTGGAAAATTTGAGCGTGAGAAAGCTCGAAAGTTCATTGCTGCGCGAAGCTGACCTCCTACCTTCGCATCACGTACAAATTTCTGAGGAGGGTTGCGATTCGAAATTCGACTGCGATAATATTACGAATAAGGTAGACGTTTGCTTAGAGGTCAAGGAACCCGTGAGTTGTGGTGATTGCGAGAGAATTTGTTCTGGCGGATTCCAAAGACAGAGTTCGCGTCAAGAAGTCAACGATGGAACTAGGAAGAATCTGCATGGAGACAACGCGTGTGCCGAGCGGATTGAGTTTCGATCCAGGTCATCAACTGTCGAGGATGTTCGCATTGGGAAGTCTGACAGCTGTCAGAGTGACAGCTCAGCGATTACGGTGCGTGAAGAGGAAGAGCGCGGGATCAGTTTGAATCGTTTAAGATCGGGATCCATCGACTCCTCGAAACAGGGGGAGCGTCAAAATTTTAAAGACAGAAAAACCATCGAAACGATTGACTCGGAAACAAAGAGTACCGACGAAGATATGCGATCATCGTATTTCGATGACTGCAGTATTAAAAGTCGCAGTATGTCTTTGACTTCGACCTGCAGTTTGTCGACAGCCATGCCTTCCGATGGTATGTTCCAATTATTCTTCGTATCTCAAATGACAATTTTAATAACGATTATTATTCGATTGATTTAAAGAAATATTATACTTTCAGCCGAAGAGATACCATCCTGGATGCGTTCGCCAGAATTACTAGCGTTACAACATAATCTAACATTTCCCGAGAGCGCAACAGCGTCCCCGGTGACGGTACGCAGAGCACATCGATGTCGCCGATTTTCGGTTGATCTCAGCGAGATGAGATCACTGAGATTATTTTTTGCTGACCCAGCCTGCACATGTGGTCAGCTTGTAGTCGCCAGTAGAGAAAGTCAATATAAGATCCTCCACTTTCATCACGGTGGTCTGGATCGATTAGCAACTACTTTACATCAGTGGCATCAATTATTGTATCCGCGATTAGATACCGATACGGAAGAAACGTTGCCATACAGGTGAGCAAGAGAGAGTGTTCTACGTGATAAATTCTACTTTTGAGAGTCTAACGAGCAATTTTTCTTGCATTACAGACATTTTATGGTCTGTCGACCAGAAGTAAGTAGAGATGAGCTGCATCCGGAAGAGGGTCAAGTACCGATGATCACGTCATTGGCATGGAAGGATCTATTGAATGAGAGAGGTCAAGTGGAGGATGACTTAACGCTTAGAAAAGGAATATTTTTCGGTGGGCTAGAACCTGCATTACGAAAAATTGTGTGGCCTTTTCTTCTTCATTGTTACTCTTATCAAAGTACTTACGAGGAAAGAGAGCAAATAAATGCTATTCGACGACAGGAATACGAAGAAATACAAAAGCTCAGATTGAATATGAATCCAGAACAGGCTGAACGATTCTGGAGGAACGTTGTGTGCATCGTAGAGAAGGATGTCGTTCGTACTGATAGAGGGAACCCGTATTACGCTGGAGAAGACAACCCTAATATTGAAGTAATGAAGTACGTGAAAATATATTTTCGATTCAATGCAGAATTATTCTATTTCGATCGTTGCCTTCAACAATACTCTTTTCCTTCCAGAAATATCTTATTGAACTATGCAGTCTATAATTCGCGATTAGGATACACCCAAGGAATGTCTGATCTATTAGCTCCTTTGCTAGCGGAATTGAATTCTGAGATCGACGCATTTTGGTGCTTTGCTGGCTTGATGCAAAGATCCGTTGCAGTGTGCACACCTACGGATGTAGATATGGATAGAAATTTATGTTATCTCAGAGAGCTCATTCGTATCATGGTACCAGATTTTTATGCTCATCTTCAGAAACATACTGACGCCATTGAACTCCTCTTCTGTCATCGATGGATACTTTTGTAAGTAAAAAGAAATTTATCGTTTAAGTGAAATATGAATTGTTAACGAAATAATATTGACATAGAATTATTCAATGTATTCCAGATGTTTGAAGCGAGAATTTCCTACGGAAGTGGCACTAATTATGTGGGAAGCGTGTTGGGTAAATTATTTGACTGATCATTTTCACTTATTTCTTTGCCTTGCTATAATGTGTGTTTACGCGGATGATGTGATAGCACAAGACCTTCGAACTGACGAGATGTTACTGCATTTTAGTTCTTTGGCCATGTATATGGACGGAAATCTTATATTGAGAAAAGCGAGAGGTTTGCTTCATAATTTTCGACAATTAGTTCGTTTACCGTGTACGTTAGCGGGGCTTTGTCGGCAATGTGGCCCAGGAATGTGGGATAGTTCTCACGATCCTGTTATAGAATGCGTAGGACACGATGATGCTTCTTGTCCTTATTTGAATCATTACGAGTAACGACCTAAAATTCAGTGAAATCACGTCGAAATATTCTTACTTCGATGAATCAAATTTAATGGCTTCTTTAAAACATAAATAACGTACTTAGGCAATCTATTTCTTTCTGCGTAATTCGATTCGATGAAAGTAATAGTTTCGATCTACGTTAACTCGAGAACTTCAACGAACAATTATCTCTTTGTATAATCACGAATCTCGTTCATTAGATTTATGCCATGCGAATGCTAATCCATAAGAATATATCAGACGCGTTATGTTCGATATTAGGCGAGAAACTGCAAAAACCAAAATGACATATCCTAAAACACAGTTTTTTATAAAATTCAGTATCAATCAAATAAATCCGGGAAAACTTTTACGGACAATGCATCTATAAGATTCTCATAGAATATTCGGCGATAAGTAATTAAAAGAAGATTCCCGTGAATATAAGGAATTCTAAATCAATACCTGTAGTACAATTTAAGACTAAGGACAGAAGAGGGATAAAGAGTACAATGATCCTGGTCTTGGAAGCTTTGGACTACAAGGAAAATTGTTTCATGACGAGACAGACACACACACACGCGTTCACTTATCAATTAAAATTGTGCCAATGTACTGCTTGGTTATTCGTCTACGACTCCAAACTAACGAAAGTCAGAAATTCAGAAAAAAACCAAATTATATCTTATAACAATAATTACTATAAAATTATTATCGGTCTATTTAAATGTTTCGACAATTATCAATGTACGTATTACGTTTACGTTCGAGTGTTCACTTATTTGTAACAACAATTGTACTTGTTCCGTCGATGAAACAATTTTCAATTTACTGTCACTTGCACACATTTGACACACAACCGGGGTATCACGTTCTTGTGACGCCTTAATAATTTATTAATGTAATTTTTACGTGACATTTTATATATTCTAAGTTCTGTACATTTAAATAGTTTTTAGTTTTAAACTCTTTTCTAAGGAATTCCTTTTTACAGTGTGTTACTTAAATTAAAGCATAAATGAAACTTATATCGAAGAAAATGATGTTTCTTCGTTGATAAACAATTTGTCAATGATTTTGTAACTGTTTTGTAACTGATGCTCCGTTGTGATAATGCATATAAATACCAGCTAATCGTGTGAAATTCTTACAACTCACCAGTGCGCTTAACTTAATTTCACCATGTATACGCGTTTGCGATAAATTATTATATGAATTATTTTCCCGAGTTGTGAGTCTTTTCACCCGAATAGCATTATGCTTTTACTGTGCTATCTTGTGTTGTTGGATTATTAAAGAGAAATCTATTCGTGTTAAGACCTATGTCACTCGAGTCTATCAGTATAAAAAACAAATAGATATATATGTGTATATATAATATACACAAACACAATCACTCACACACACATACACACAAGTATAAATAAATTGAAAGAAAGTTGTATAACTATCCATTTATTCTGACCATTTTTCTTTCTCTTTCTTTAGAAAATATATACACGCTTGATTTATTGTACACTAATGCAGGTACACGATACGACACATATTATAGTACTTTGAATACTCCTCTGGCAGTTTTATATGTAATTTATTATAAAAATATGTTTCACGAGATCGTTTAATCTAGGAAACTGATCCAGTTCACATGACGCATCATACCACATTTACCTTTTTCTTTTTCTTTTGCATGTTTAAATTAATACGATGAGCTTTCCTTACGTGACTTACTACGAGCAAAAAAACATGTATCATAAAAATGCTGAACCGAGACGAACGCTCAAATGCGAGTAAAGTAAATAAATCTAGAAAATAGGCCCGTAGTATCTTTGGATACGAAATAACGGATAGATAATACACATTAGAATTACATATTTGATGCGCTTGCACTGTTAAAAAATGAACATTGTTAGTTGGCCGTGAATTATCACTTATTTGAAAGACATGAGAAGTTGAGTAAAAACTGTTGCCACCGGTATGACTATACCCTAAATAAAAGTATTATAAAGGTAATTGATATATTATAAAAAAGTTTTAAACATCAAGTATCCTGCTTATCAGTTTGGCCTGTACAATTTTTTTTTTTTTCTTTAATCCTGACTTGTGCCAAAGTATTGTCGGTTAGGTGTAGCGCGTGTGAATACAGATATCGTACCACGAAACTCTTATACAGTTTGTGTATCTTATAGAAAAAGGAGGATCAACATGTAACGATAGTGCCAGGGTTTTTGCGCGAAGGATTAATACGTTGTATCTACAACATTTTCAGAGAAAACTACATATAGAATTCCTATTTCTAAATAGTCTGATATTGGAAATAATTGAACTATAGTAATTTTGATGAGACTTTCCGTGCGCGTTTTGCTGGTCGAATGACAAACTTACTTGAGAGTTCTCTCGCACAGTGAAATCTTTTACCAAATGACAGTTTCTCGATATGCTATCGCTTTGCCCGAAATTAACTTCACATCACTATTTACACTTTGTTCTGTACACTTTTATCATAAACGGTTTCCATTTACGTTACTGTCTTATCCACGTGGACTGTAAATGCATTTCCATGAAATTCACTGACACCAATATCATACATGCAATGGCCCATACTATGACAAATATCAACCAGCAATTACTCGAGAATGGACTTGCGAATTTATTGACAACGCCAAGGCCAATGACTTTGATAGTCTTTTTACGAGCATAGTAAACCAAGAACGTAGGAATCAAATATTGAATTCCGGCACCAGCATACGAGCCAGTGATACCGACTAAAATCGATAAATCTTTGGTACTCATGGCAATCATGTATGGTGGAAATACCGCTAATACGGGAAAGATAAGTTTACGAAGACATAAATTATAGGATGTGTCGTCATTAAGGAATAACGACTGTAAATTGTTTCTAAGAGTAATCGCTATAATAGGGAAACTAGTGCTCAATGTGAACACTGGGAAAAGAGCCAAAAAATATTCAATTAGAAGAATGAAAAAATTATTAGTTGTCTCGCAATCTCCGGAACCTCGTGGACCGAAATCTAGAGTATAAAGATCGTCTAAATGTTGGAACGTGAAAGCACCCGTTAATGCTAACAATAGATAAAAGGAAGATATTAAGACATAATCCAGCGCTAATGATCGACCAAGAGTACTCTTGTTTACAATTGGAGCGACTAACGCTGGCAGCGAATGATGACACATGAAAGAGTAGACACAAGCGCCAAACAAACTAGGAATGCCTGTAACAATGTCATATTCATCTGTTGTATTTCTGAATAATATACGTTGTACTGGACATGTGATAATTTAGAACTTACCGGCGATGTTGGCTACAGGTGGATTACCTTGTGCGCCGTGTACAACGAGATTCTTTAAAGCATAGATAATCATTATGGAAAATGCGAGCCATCGCATTCCCGACGTTAGTAGCTGTAAATATTTCGTTTTCTGGATGTTGAAGAATACAAATGGCCCAAGTAAGAAGACGAACATAGTCTGCGCATAGAAATTGCCAATATTATATTAATTAATGCCAGAAATTCATGATTGATTCAAAGTATCCAATGCAAATTCCAACGTACAAGAAATATCCTGTATGCATCGAATCGGTTAACGGTGAATGACTCCCAGCACAATTCTGTATCTGGTATAGTGTCGTTGCACGTATAATTTTGAGGTTGATACGTGCATGCAACGTCCGACAAGGATTTCGCAACAGCCGTGCCATATATACTCAAATCTCCATACAGATATATTGCGAAACATAAATAAAAGAGAGTCGTGCCAAATTTATTGAAGAAAATTGATGCCATTTGCCCCATTTCTATTTTGTCTCGTATTATATAATACCGATAAGTCATATCAGCACGTTCTGGACTATTTGAAAATGGCGCAACCAATGGCGTGTCCTCGGAATCTGAGTTGGAGGGGCCAGACTCGCCTAACGTTTGTAATACCTAAGAATAACGAAATGCATATCGTATAAACAACAAAATAACTTATACAATTCTTCTTAATTACTAACCTAACGATCAAGCATTTCCTTCTTTTATCATTAAAGTAACTCGACAACCGTTAGAATTGTTATAACTTTATCCAAAAAGCAAGAGCTGAGCAAGACATAAAAGGCTAAAAACCTCAGATTCAGATTCGTTGAAAGATGAGTCGTGGGAGAAACATACGCGTTTTTTGTGCTGAATATGTCGCCAGGTGACTATCGCATTGGCGGATGCCATCACCTCTATCACGAAGGTGACAGTGACAAAACTGAAAAAGAAAACAATTAGATCAACACGAACAATGTTACACGTCTTTTCTTAATAAATCTACGTACCTTATAAATGCTAAAACTAGAATAACGCTTAAACCGAGAGCCCATCCTGCTCGACTGAATACTGCGGGTAAAGTTAATGCTCCGGTACCCACAATCAAATTGAATATATATATCAGACCGACCTAAAAACAAAGGAATGCATTTCTGTAACAAAAGCCAATGACGAACAATGACAATATCGAACAAGTGACAATGTATTGTTTTTGTTCGACTATTAATATGCTTTGTTTACTAGCGCAAGACGTGGAGTAAAATATGCATACTGTAAGATAACCAAGCATAAGGTTTATTGACTTACGAATGTCGAATATTGGTCGGTCGGATTTTGCTCAGGCATCTCGATGGAAGTTAGGGATTAAACTGAGTCAGACCGCTCGAGATGCTTCGTGTTACTGTCACGTATATGTCATCGACCTAACAACTATCGTTTAGTATTTTTCCGACGATGATGCGAGAACAGCTGCGCTAACATCGTGAGAAATCTGTGCATAACGTCAGATAACTGTGGATAACTGCTTTTTGTCTCTTATTATTTTAGCGGATGCACTATCAACGTATGGTTAAGAAAGAGTTGATTATTGGTTGATACTCGGCACGGATTACATTTTGCCGGAATAAATTCACTATTCCAAAATGCTTTTTATACGACAGAACATGTTTGACATAAGTATCCTGCAGTTCTATTTAGATTTAAATTTCTATCGTTTCCATTGAATTTTGCCCTCTGAAGTACTGATAACTGCTGATAACTATTTACTCTGCCACGGTGGGGTGACTGTACAAAGCAGTGCTGCCCTCTGAAAACCGTTGAATGCAAGTTTGCTTGTCAGCTTGTATATTGAAACAAACTGAATTCAACTTTAATTTGAAATATTTTGTAATATAGTATAATATAGTATCTTCAATGAATAGCCCAGAGAAACGACTATTTTGGATACTAAATATAGAGTATTAATATTCGATAACGTATGGAAATTATTGAGTAAAAACTGCTTCGAAAATGATATTTTAAATAGTGCATTCTGTATATGAAATTCTGAGAAGTAAGAATTATCTAAACGTGCGCAATTTTGATGAGAAAGCTACATAATCTCCACGAAATCTAATGCAACATTAATCTGAAAGTTCGTAGCAATCGAAAGTACATTCCTGTAACCGTAAATTGCAATGCGTGCATTGGCTAGTATGTATTGCAAATAACTGGATCGTGGAGCACATTAAGAGAATGCAAAGACTAACAAGAGCAAGTTCATGGAAAATAACTTTTATTCGACTGAAAATATAAACCTAATTCTTAGAGTAATATAAATTTTCCACTGCAAATCTTACGTTACAATAATGAATGGCGCCAAACGGTACAAAAGCTACATACGTATAAAAGTGCTACGTCAATTGATGCTAAACGAAGACAAGAATGACCAGTGATCTCTTTTTTGTTTCTTTTTTTTTTGTTTAACACGTATCTATTATGTATCCCATTAAAAATTAAGAACGTAGTACATGTAGTTTACGGGGTTTTGGAGAACTGTAATTTCAAAAAACACAGCAGTCAAAGCGATCATATTTTTAAGAGTTTTATTTTATAATCCCATAAGTCTAAAGTAGTCTTTAAGATGTGTATGTGAATGGTGTTGCACAATATAATGGGAATAAATTATAATACTTTGGCTACGCTTGCGGGGTCGAAACCGTGTCTTTTTTTTTTCATTCATTTGAGCGAGCGTTTGTGGGATTTTATTCTGGATTAGCGGTCTCCCCCATTCTTAAAAAAAGAGCCATCTTTTCCCTCAACGATCGGTAACGGCAAAAAGAAAAAAAACCATTAACAGGTCGAAGGTCTAACTCCGGCCGAATTATACACCCCTAGAAGACGGCTTAACGCAAATATGTCTTAAATATCACGGAGCAAAGTAGCGGAATGCATTAATCTGAGGATATCAAAAGTCCAAAGGATCTCCGGCGCAGCAACGATTCTCGCTTTCGTCGAGCGTACAAAAGCTCTGCGTAGAAGGAAGCTTTGGTATAATCTACGCAATCTTCGTTCTTTTTGCTCAAACCCGCGAATCTTAAGTCGATGAATAGAGCATGCGCGAGAAAAAGAAAAAATTACTCTTGATCGGAGAGAGTGAAACATCGCGACGACATAAGAAAGATGTTTTCGTGAGGGCTGGTTAGCTAAACGCTACCGTAGGCATGTTATTCGAATATATAATACAAAGGACTCAATAGGATAGGAAAAGGTGTCTAGGAAATCGGGGAGCATGTTTAAGATATAATAGTGTCTAATTAAATGATGAAAAATGAATGGAGCAAAGATGTTTAGGATTGCCTCTGCAAAGACAAGTGTCCTAACGTGGATCCAATGCGAAGAAGAGTGGTAATCACACACCTTCGTATTGGAGGAACGAAAGAACAACTATTGCGGAAGTTGATGTTACGTCCGCCTGTGAAACGAGACAGAGGCTGCTGTGGGGTATTGGGGAATGATAGTATGCAAGAGGAATATCAAAGATGCGCTTAGAAGCACTTCCTGTGGACAATTGATGGTCCAGACTCGTCGTACTCCTGCTTGGAGATCCACATCTGTTGGAACGTAGAAAGCGACGCAAGAATTGATCCACCGATCCATACAGAATACTTTCTCTCGGGTGGTGCAATGATCTTGATCTTCATAGTTGATGGAGCAAGGGCAGTGATTTCCTTCTGCATCCTATCGGCAATTCCAGGGTACATAGTGGTACCTCCAGAAAGAACGGTGTTGGCGTACAAGTCCTTACGAATGTCGACGTCGCATTTCATGATGGAATTGTAAGTAGTCTCGTGGATACCACAAGCTTCCATACCCAAGAACGAGGGTTGGAAGAGAGCTTCGGGGCAACGGAATCTTTCGTTACCGATGGTAATGACCTGTCCGTCAGGTAATTCATAGCTCTTCTCGAGACTCGAGGAAGAAGCAGCGGTCGCCATTTCCTGCTCAAAGTCCAGAGCAACGTAGCAGAGCTTCTCTTTGATGTCGCGGACAATTTCACGCTCAGCCGTGGTCGTGAAAGAGTATCCTCTCTCGGTCAGGATCTTCATGAGGTAGTCGGTCAAATCACGGCCGGCCAAATCCAGACGGAGAATAGCGTGGGGCAATGCGTATCCCTCGTAGATCGGGACAGTGTGGGAGACACCATCACCAGAATCCAATACAATACCAGTAGTACGACCGGAAGCATACAGCGATAGTACAGCCTGAATGGCAACGTACATAGCTGGGGTGTTGAAGGTCTCGAACATGATTTGCGTCATCTTCTCACGGTTAGCTTTAGGATTCAAGGGAGCTTCGGTGAGAAGGACAGGATGTTCTTCGGGAGCCACTCGAAGCTCATTGTAGAAGGTGTGGTGCCAGATCTTCTCCATATCGTCCCAGTTAGTGACGATTCCGTGTTCTATCGGGTATTTCAAAGTCAGAATACCTCTCTTCGATTGAGCCTCGTCACCAACATACGAGTCCTTCTGTCCCATGCCGACCATGACACCTTGATGACGTGGTCTGCCGACGATAGATGGAAAGACGGCACGAGGCGCGTCGTCTCCGGCGAAACCGGCTTTGCACATGCCGGAGCCATTGTCAACTACGAGCGCAGCAACTTCTTCGTCACACATGTTTAGTTTGGTTATTTATCTGCAAGAGAAAGTGGAAATTAGAATGGAAACTTTAATCGAAATTATTAATTTGATATTCAAACTTAATGTACGTATAGCGACAATCATACGAGTTTAAAAAAATCAACGGACTATTTCTAAATAGTTCTTCTTTTTAACAGTATATTACTTTACACTCCCACTCAGGTTTTAAAGTATGTTTTCTAGTACTAGTTGCGTTGCGGGGAAAACTACAAATGTTATTTTAACATTTGTCAGTAATATCTACTGTTTAGTCAAAGTTACTCTATAATTACATCTGTATTTTGAGTGAAGATTTCAAATTTCGGCCTATTAGCGAGCAGAATATGTATTTATGCGAACTATCATTTCTGATGTTGCAAAACGGCCGCAACAATGAGGTGGGCTGTGAAGCATCGCGTAACGTAAGCAGAATTTTAAATATTCCTCAAGATGGCGCCCTGCAAGACACGTAGCACACGCTATACATTTTCCAATGAAACTCAACTTTTACACCAATTGCTTCGGCCGTTCTGATAAATCGCAATCGGAATATTTCTCGGAAATAGATTAAAAGATAGTTTGAAGATCGGAACTTTCTAGAAGATAGCGCAAATCACTATTGGGCGAACCGCGCCCTGCCCCGCCCTACCCCGGCATGAAACGGTCAATACCCGGCAAAGTTCTCCAAGAAGAAACCGGCTAAAGAAACAGTATTCTGGCGATTTTGAAGTAAATCGTCTCCTTGATCAACGAAAGCTTTGTTCGTACAAAAGAACGAAGGAATTTGCGAACTTTCAAGCAACTTGCTGGCGAGAGAAGCCAGCTCTGCGATATCCACGTCGCGATACGCCTATTTCTCGAAAAAAATACAAATTTGAATCACTGTCAAGCCAATACCGGCCGAAATGGTAGTTTATCACGATTTTCCACTGGAAGCCGTGCTCCCCAAAATTATCCGCTTTTCACAAAACACACCAAAATGAAGAGCAAACACGAATTCCCTGGATCGCCTAACACACCCACTTTCTTATGGGAGAATTCACGTTTAACGATAGGTTTGGCTGCCGTCTCGCCGATCTGAATCGACGCCCACACACTGTTTCTTTACTCGAGCGTATCGCGGAACTATCCGTGCAGATAAATGTCAAGTATTACAAACTATTTGTCACTGTATTTAATATGATGACTTACGTTTTTCGTTACGCGTAAAAAACGTATGTACAAGTTAGGAAGAGCTCGGTCTTCGGATGTGACACTGCCGCACAGTTGACCGATCTAGCACCAAACACAGAGTGTAGCTGACAGCCGGCTCGCAGTGTATTATATGAACAGAGTCGTTGTTCGGAATCCCCACCAACGAACGATCAGCCAATAAGGGCAGGACACCCTCGGCCAATCCTGGCTTTCTTTACCATATATGGAAGTGCTCTGACACGGAGGGGTTTACCCCCTCTACCTCCCACCATCCAAACTGTGTCTTTAGCCACCCTCTCTGAATGCATCCGCTAAATTGACCGAGCCGCGCATCTTCTCAATCTCACCGATCTTTCCCGTTCCCTCGCAAAGCAAATTCTCAGCTTGGATTGGTATTCAATGTCAACTGATCTCCCTTTTTCTTTCGTCGGAATAACAAGTAATCGCTTCCGGTATGCAGGTAACACGTTCCTTCAACCGCGTTCTTCGTTCCGGTTCAGATTCTACGAAACCCTTCGGTATATTCCTACCTCGATTGTTACATTCGTACTTTGCCCCCGCACCGCCACGCAACCAAACCTCACTTCTCGGTTTGCCCAAGCTTTATACATTAACGATTTTCCTTCTCCCGAGTAATTTATAATTCAATTCGGGTTGATACTGCTTGTATCTATTACTTTCTAGCAGAATTTATGTAACCGAGGAGCTTACACTGAATTTAGTTACAGTAAAGGAATTTTGACCATTTTTACATGATTGCACGTAATATCATAGTATGAGTGACTTTTCTGACCAATAATTCTTGAATTCTAACACAATGATCGTTGCACGGATAAAGAAGTGCCGTTCGAAAAATTCTTGGAACGAATCAGTCGATCGAGAAATTTTACTGTGATCGTTAGAAGGCAAATTTCTCAATCGAGGAAATTCCGCGTACGCAGGATTTAGGTTGGCATTTCATGGTACGGTCAGATATAGCCGTTGGATAGTATTCGTAAGTCGGCGAGTAAGAGTACATTGCTATTAATAAACGACTGCGTCGCGACCACCTGCCTGTTAGAGCGTATACGTCAGAAACCACTTGACAACGACAACCTGTCGGACCGTTCGGATAGTGTCTTTCCTGCTCGAAATAACGCTACCAGATGCGAATTCCTCGAAGGAAACGGGGCCACGCTACGTTGGCAAGATTCGAGGTTGCGTGGGGAGCAACGCCCTGCCATCATGGCTGCTCACGAACCGGCATTTATCTTTCAACGCTTTTCCCGTAAAATAATGATAGAACGACACAAACCGCGTAAATTTAACGTTCTGGAGGATTAATACAGAATTTCTTACAAGGATACATACCTCTTTTGGCGGATAGTGAGGATAAAATTGGGCGATCGCTGATCGGCAAAGAAGCACAGGCAAGGATCCTATTGGCACGACGAAGCGAGACTCGAAGGCCGCGAGTTGCGAGTACTGTGAGCGCGATCGTCGCCGGTACCGTGTTCCGTGGACTCGTCCGTAGGTGGGGTCGGTAGATTCCAAACCAACCTAACTAACAACCTCTTTATTCTTTATTTTTCACTCTCAAATTCAAAATCTAACTACGGAATAAGAAAGATTAGGCTCTGAAATTGTCATATATTGTGAATCCGCTTGTGATTTGTTTAGTATAACGTCATATTTTCATAGAGAATTTTACGTGAACACCCCTTCTACGGAATGGACTCGTCCAGCCGGTTCCCCCACCACTCGAATTCACAGCTCTTGCCATATATGGGCATAAAACGAAAGCGGCTCTGCTATTGGTCCGTCGACCGGCAGCCGGTTAGATTCTCCAAATGCCGCTTCAAACTGTACGATACGGGGAGCATAATGCCTGCTGGAAGCGTACACTAGCGTAAGGGCTTGCCTGACTAACCGTCGGAGCTGCTTGCGATAGTGTGCGTTCGAATGTGTGTGAAGATTACGGACCGTCCTCCGCCATGCCCGTGTGTCAGCTAGTACCGGCAGTAGGTATAGAATGAGTCAGAAAAGCGTTTTTTCATGTACTTTGACAAAAATCTTTTTCCTGCTAATTGCGATATAATTTATTACGCTCTAGCAATGCTTACGGTGAATAATTTCGGTCTAGTAGAACCTAGAGTAACGAGATATGTCGATGTAGTCTACTAATTTAATTTCTCACACTTGCACGAGTTGACTTCAAGTATCACGTATAACCAATAGTTTAATCAGAACGATGAATCTGAAATATTCTTTTGGAACTAATCATTTCAAAATTTATTTATATACATTAGTATTTGAGATTAATTCAATATAACTTGCTAATAAGATATGCGTTCGATTTTGGGCCCTAATGCAGTTGAAACATTGTACATACACGATTGAATAGTGAGCTAGATAATTGGCGATGCAGGCGAAACTCTTTTAACCGTGTCCTTTAAATATCCCTGAGAATTGTAGTCACTGCGTACATGTTGTATATAGGGCGGCCAAACTTTGCGTGGAGCTCATTAACTAAATATAGACTTTTAAGATGCACTTAACATATGCTTAATGCAACTGATGAATCATGCTACCGATCTCTGTTATATCGCCAATCACTTACTTTAGAACTTTGCTAGAGTACAGTCGAAGGAGTACAGCTAGTGTTCTGTGTTAGTCATTAGCCATAAGAAGGCAGTAGGTCAGTTCTCTCTCCGTTCACGTCTAATTGATCGCGTCTGATTCAAGACCCTGGGAAGATCATTGTATATTCTCTTTTAAAATGTATCATTTCGGCAGCTCGCAAGAGAACTGCGGTCATTCATAAATACATGACAAAATCGTTGAGTTTCCACCCACTTATTATAGGATACATGCATGCATGCTCTCCAGCCGTCTTTTCACGAAGCAGTAGCTAAAAATAGACTCAAGGGCGCGGACAAGGGTGCACTGGACTACTGCCACGTCACGTAGGGTCTACGCTACGGGTGTATCAGTCCCTGCGTTTGTGTTTGCTTACTCGGGATAGCCTGGTGTGCGTGAGTGCAGTGTCTGGCTTAAAATCGATACGCGTACATTCGTGTAGTCTACGACGGTAGGCCGGGCTCCAGGAACCACGTGGTTACGGAAACGTCAAGCTACGAGAGCGGTCTGTCTATGATCTGCTCTGTCTTCAAACTCTGTATCTCTATCGAATGCCGATCGCGACAACTATCATCTCGCGAACACTGTTTGCATCAATAATGCAATCCAAAATACGGCTTATGGCGCACCGACTTCACGATGGAGCCAGCATTATACTTTTATCGAAAGCATGCGTCGGTTGATTAACTGGTAGCAACAACAAACAAGTGGATCGATAAAATGGTTATCGAGGGGTATGTATTGTGGTGATTCGTTTTAGTACGCACTTACTATCCTTAGGCAGATAATCACGGTGCCGGATATTGATTTGAAGAATGGTAGGGGCTCTCTTCTTCATGAGATCACGCTGTCCTTTACCCAGATTTTTTCCTACGATTAATGCTTATTTTATACGTGAAAATAATGCATTTTCCAGTTTAAAACAATCTTGGCCTGCGGAAGACGTTACCGCGATGGAGTATTTTGTAAAACATTCGTGGTTATTAAAAAATCAAGGAAAATTCAATAAATTGTTAAACGTTATATTATAGTTGACACTGAAGTTTTCTATTTTATACGGCGGCCATTAGTTTTATGAATATCGCATTAATTACATTGCTACTCGAAGAGAATTGAAATAGTTGTCTTTTATAATCTCAGAATCATTTACAAGTACATATGTACATACATATTCTTTGTCTCGTGACGCAGAGCCCAGACACGTGTGAATTTAAATGGAGGGCCATGCCAGTGAGTTGCACATGGGCACGGGAAGGTTACTTCGCCGGGTATCTAACCCAACCTTTGAATGCCGTGTAGTCGTCACCCGGCACGAGAACACATGCTTCACACTGATTCCGTTGATATTTCGAGAATATGTAATTGTAATTGTATAAATCTCCTCTTTTGTTACATTAAATTGCCGAGATGAGAGTGTTGAAAATACATATTGTGTGAATTCGGAAAAGAGAGATTCGGGTAAGGCAGCGTAAAAAAGAGCAAGGGTGTGGTTTCTCGCGGCTAAAGGACAGCAAGAATGTACATCGTTCGTATGTACTTTAAAGTCTGAGGGCATTGATCTCCAGACTGTATGTAGTTTCGGGTACTGGGTAGAGTACTCGTGGAATTATTCACCTTGTTATAGATGCGCCCCGTCATTCGTGGATTTCCAAGCGGTGCTTGAGTGACAACCGGCGTATCGACCGCAGACATAGAAAATTTAATCCATGAAATGCAGACGCGTATTTCCGTGTCGAATTGTAGAGGCGTAGCCATGAGTGAACGCGCATGTATCCCTCACGCATACGTGCAGATTGTACACGCTTCATAAGAGTGTCGAAGCTGGACGCAGTGAATGTCCTTCCGGTTGGGAACTTAATCATTCGAGTAGGCCGTAGTAGGAAGAATTAGATCGCGAGAACCGGGTGTGCGCCGGTGTCCGGCCTGAAAACCCAATGGCCCGCGAAGCCTCGACCTTGTCTACCAAATAAGGTCCCGCTCAAGGTCTTCAAGGCCTTGCGTAAGGCCCCGGCCGTGCTGTTGGCATAACGATCGAATGATTATATCGCCGGTTAGTCAGCGATCGTTTTTAGCGAAAGTGGCAATGTTTCCTTGCAAATCGCTTTTTCCAAAGGGGGGTTATGCACGGCAGCGAGTTAATTGCGATCTGGCCCATTCTATTTGAAGGGATGTTGAGCGGCATGGGCGTGTCTACTCTCCGCGGACACGTGCAGTAGGTAACGTCTGGGCCCGGTCGCGCAGTGCCACCGAAATCAATACGGAATGCGACGGTAAGTTCAACGCACCCACCCAGAAGAGTGCTTAAGGCTCTTTCTCATCGCCGGCTACTGACGTCTATTCGGTCCAGACAGCGAAACTATTGGAGATCGCTGTAACGAGGTCGAAGACCTTGCCCGCCGATCAGAAGCAGTTCGATTCGCCCCTTGATCCCTTGTGCTCGCTCATCTTTCTCTGCTCCGAAATTCGCGGTCACTACGTTCCTCGTCTGGAACACTCTCGAAGGTGATTCGAATGGACTGTGGTTCGAATAAATCTCTCTGTCGACGGATCGAATCACTCTGCGTGCTAATATTGACCAGGAGGTTCGGTGGGCATAAAGGATTGAGAGAAGCACTGAAAGAGAGAGAGAGAGAGGGAGCAATTATGGAAGAAAAATATTTAATGTCTTGAAAACCCAACATTTGACTATGTTTCACAATGCCAGCGGTGATTTATTTTCTATCTAAACAGTAATAACTGCTTTGCCAGACATTCTAAGCCACAAGTTGCTAATCCAGAGATTTCTTGGTACCATTGTTCGATTCATTGTCGACGGTAAATGCAAGACTCTCTGAAGATATCTTTTAATTCTTCCTTTGGAAGAAAAAGGAGCTTTCTCTCGACCGGGTACTTCCACTCTTCGGGAACTCGAAGCAAGAGGCTGTTCATGCGTAGTACATACTTCAATAGCTCTTCGACAGCAAGTAAGAGATTCTCAATTGACTGAGGTGCGCGGTACAGGTGGCTTTTTAAATTCTCTTCACCCACATCAAACTAACTCCCAACAACTGCTTTTTTCCCCAGTCGTTTACAAAGAATAATAATTAAATGTGTAAAGAAGATGCATGTTGGATTCGAATGTGTCGCGCTGTCTCTAGCCATCTAGGGTCTAGGGCGATGGATCGGAGAAAGAGAGAGAGGATCGGAGCATGCACGTGGTAAAACTGTAATCAGGAGTGATCTCCGAAACTATGAACATTACACGTCGTTTCTCTAATTCAGAAACTCAGCTGTGTTTGATTGATTGAGACCACCTCCTGCACGAATAACTAACGCATTACAAATGTATTTTATGCAGCAACGATTGAACTAATAAGCAGAATTAATAAAGCTAGGACATTCAGCTCGGTTACTTCGTCATTCGTTATCGTGCAACCGCGTGCATAGCAACATCTGTATTAGAGATCGTATTCAATTACGTTCCATCGAGCATTTTTTTTCTTTCGACTCTTGCATGGTTTATGTTTCACGAATGTTTTATCCATTTTCTGCCCTTCTGCATATTGTGACAATGGTGATCGGATGTCTTCAGTGTGAGCCAACGCATTGCTCGATCCTAAATGTATCCTCAACTGTCTTGTTTGCTACAATGCTGCCTGATAAATGCATTCCATGTGAATATACCACTTTCAAGTGCTTCCTGCACTAACAGCACTCTAATTGTGCCGAAAGTGCACCGTAAGGGATTTCGCCTGGCTAGTTTTTGGTACTGATGACAAAAGCGAGCTTGAGATATGCGAGGAATTCGCTTGCAACCGAGAAATGCAGACTACTATTGTATTTAGTAGTTGGTGTCTTACGCTTCGCGAGATTGTATACCGATAGTAACATCTTTCTTCACAACTAACAATTGGAAAAAAGAATAATGCTGTTGATGTATTGTGCTATGTACATACAGAGTGAGCCAGTGACTCATACGGAAACTTCACATACGTATTCTAAGCCCTAATCTAAGCCCCAAAGTCCTTGGTCAAATTTGCGAAAATTCAACCCTTTGTTAGTTACACGCGTTTGAATTTTTCATTTTTAGAAAATTATATCTTCCAAACGGATAATCCGAGAGTTACCGGTCTTTTTCCAGAAGATGTGTGAGGGCCCGAGGTATCTGGGAAAAATAGAAACTATGTGAAAATCAGTTTCTCTATGAACCGGCAACATTTTCAGGTACGAAAAAAATCACAGACATTCTGTGATGCACCAAAAAAATATCACGTCATAAAAAGTTTAGAATTTTTCGAAATAACCAGTCTCAGGTTATTCAGACGATTTGAAGTGGCGATTCATCGGTGATTCAAGACGGTGGTTTTCGTTCGCGCAGATACTCGCGCCTGCTCTTCATTCATTGCTCATCCCAGTGACGCTTCTCGTACACCTATATATCTATTATTCATTCAGTCATATTCCCACTGACCACGAAATTCATCTTCTCCGTGTTTATAATTTACTATTTGGTTGTTATTGAATATAAACTGTGACAGACACTCCTGTTGCGTTCGGTAAACGGATAAATATAATATTTGTATTGCAGTTCTGTTCGACATATTGGCGAAACGGTCTTGATAAGCAAAACTCGATTAATCCGTCAGCAATGACGTAGTCTGCGCAAACAGTGGGACGATCCGGCATGACTAAAAAAGGCATACTGTCTCCTTGCTTCCGTTTAATCTATGCTGCTTCGCGTAATCTTATAAAGCCAGTCACCGATTAATTTTCTGCACGACGTCGTGTAGAATTCAATGTTTATAGACGGCCTCGTATCAGCCTTCGCTAGTGGATTCGTCATCGTCGCAATTACAAAACAGCCTGGCCACACGGAAACGCAGGCGGCCAATACTTTTCCTTTAACATCCGAATTCTACGGATAAGTACGCTAAAGCAGTTTTAAAAACATTTGTCATGCGCGTCGTTCGTGGAAGTAGCCCGTTCAGGAACTCGAGTTCAGAACGATTTCTCCGATAACGATAAGATAAGCCCAACTTCGGTTTCAACTGTGGTATTCAAAATCCCACAGGAAATTCCAGAATACGTTCGCCGACCTTTTCTTGATAAACCACGCCTGTGTCACAACAATTGCTTTTTAATTGCTTGCTCATTTAACGCGACGATATAGACTGTTGCAAAGCGTTAAAATTGCGAAATGTACAAAAGTGAAATAAAATAGAACAGACAGGAAACTTATACTGAAGCAATTGGCATCGCATTCCATAAGGCGATGTTGGACTCTTGGGATTTGTCCTTGCTTGCGTCGGTGACCTAAAGCAAGTACACCACTGGCAAACGTATGACACTGGTTACTTCTGTTCTTGACTCCGTTTCGCCAGGTTCGCGTGGAGTCAAGGATTCGGTATACGTAGTGGATCTCGACGATTGCCAAAAGCGGAGATTTCGACGTTGCGCGTATTCAAATCGCGTGCAGCTTTGTCCCTTTAGTCTTTTACCTTGGTTATACTGCAGTGTTGTTTCAAAAAAAAAAATATATATCGATCTGACAGGCATAGACTATTAGTTTCCTAGCGCAGGATCAAATGGAATTTTGTTTGGTCTCTTTCATCGAACAGCGATTCAAGCTCTTCCTCGTTGCCACTGGTATCAGATTTTGCGGCTTGCTGCTGGTTGACTCGTTGGTCGTCCGCTCTTTTTTAGGGAAATCTATACGCCTCACGACGTGGGAATCGAGTTCTAGAAAAATAGCGACACTAACATATCACCTGTAGAACTACATATGTATATCCTTTGTAAAGGAAATGCATCAACAGCGTTAAATACCATTTCACAGGCCAGTCACACAATTATACTCTAGTTAAATGTGTGTCGCAATATTTCGGCCGCGCAATCGTACCGAGAAAGGTCTTTTACCGTCAGCAATAACTTTCGTAATGGACCGGAGAGAGTTAGAACAAGGAGCGGCGAGCAAAAATTGTGAAAATTGCCGATTACATTAAGCCAGGCATGTGAAACACGCGGCCCGCCAATACATACGAACTGGCCCCCGAAACTTTTAAAAAAAGTCAAATATCATCTAAAAAATAATATTAAAAAGAGATTTTATTATTTCCCGTTACAACTTTTATTTTTATTTTTTTACATAAGATGTGAAATATTTATTGCCTAAGTTTAAAAAATGACATAGAATATACAACAACTAGATGTATGTATAACATTCAATACATTGAGGTTGACAGTGAGTGTAGTAAATACATAAAACACGTTATAATCACCCTAAAAATTGTATTTCATTTAATATTTAAATATTGGAAACAAGTGGCCCCCAACTTAATACAAAATAGATAATGTGGTCCGTCATATCATATGAGTTTGACATGCCTGCATTAAGCCAATTAATTTCTCGTTCCGTGTCAGAGTTGTTTGAGAAGAGTTTCCGAAGGTGAGACTTTTAATCGAGAAAAAGATCGCGCACAGTCGAATTTAGCGTCATGCGAATGCTTCACACGAATGCATGCACGTAATACATACATACATATGTGGTCATGTATGGCACTTACGCATTAGGCCAAGTGCAGCGTTCTCATTGCCTAGAGAAGTAGGGCAGCGCGTATGCAGCTGAGGCGGTTAGTCTTTTATGTATACGGCAAGACGGCAACCAGTTTCCTTGTTAAGGAAGCAAGGTCTCGCCTTATCTGTGCGACTTTAGGCATTATCGTCTAGGTTGCCAGAACAGCCTCGCTACCGATTATCTTCAGCGCGTGACTGACATTCGAAACCTTTTTTTCATTTTGGGATTCATTCTGAAAAAGTCCACTTCCATCGAGTCTTAATCCTACGTTTACCATAATCGAACCTCGCTCTACACTTCTGATCACTTCTGGTTGTCTAATTGAATTTGTTTAACGCCATAAATCGGTTAAGGACTAAGCATTGGGATGACCATGCGGATCACCGTAGTTCGCGTGTATTTTGTAACACGTATCTTGTCACTAATAGTGATTTTAATAACTGTGCCAAACTAAGCAAGCATCAGCGAATCGGATGCAGGCTCATATAAATTAGGGTACTGACTATAGGTAGAGAAATTAATATTAGAACGAGCTCATCGTGCATGTTACGATGTAGAAATTTCATGAGTACGTTATATGTATGTATGTTATATGTACGTATGTATAGTCATATCCGTAGAGGGTACGTGGGTATTTCTGCTTAGCAAGTTATAAGTCTATTACAAAAATTAGAACTACAATAAAGTTGACTCTTATATTGCAATTATTTAAGTAACCAATATCTATTTTCGCTATATAATTCGCTTAGAGAAAAATGCAATTTCTCGTTGACATTGATTGAGCTAGCGATAAATGTAAAGATTTTACGTCTCCGGTGATAACTACAGGCTGAATTAAGCACGAGTTCGTTTGAAACTCTCGTATTTCCGACCGGTCTTTCTCGCAACTTGTAAATAAGAATTCAGGAGGCATTCCTGCCTATAAATAGCCATTTCCGCTTCGCCAGGTAGCCAGGATCGATCGCTGCTGCTCTTTTGGAGAACTAAACTCGATGGTTAGTGATCCTCAGGGAGTAGACTAGTTAATCTCACCGTCAACTTATTATTCGTCGTCTCATTTGTTTCACTCTAATTCAATAGAAAATTCATAAAAAAGAAAATAATTTTCAAAATCATCCTCGGATAATTTCTCTTTCGAAGTGTGCTGTCAGAAAATAATTTCCGGTGCAAATCCGCGATTGAGTGTGCCACGAGAAAACTGCCTTTCCAGCTCATTCATCTCAGTCAGCTTGGTACTCGCCGAACGATTGTCGCTGGGACGCAAGAAGCTAGGTTGAATGGAACTGGAACGAAGTGCAAGTTCGTTAACTCGACTGGCAAAAACTGGCGGATGAATGGCTGGATACGGAGTAGAACGGTCGTGGAGCAGTGCTCCAACGTCAAAGGGGGCGGAGGACGCACAGGAAACGACTCGAGCGACTATCTGAAAATTTAGAGGCCCTTCGGCCTTCGAGCCACATGTACCTAACACACACTTGTACACGTGTATTTACACATGTAGGACCCACCAGTCTCTACGTACACGGCAAACATAGATTCCACAGTTATTAACACACTGTGTCCCTAGTGTTATTCGCCTCACGATTTAGTCATTTCGTACAATCGAATCACAAGCGAAGAATCCTAATGCCGCGTAAGTCGATTCTTCGAAGATGACTGTACCTAGATATAAGTCGTCTTCGCATTTGCATTTCGTAATTTGCGTCTACTGTAAAACTCTCCGAAGACGAAAACTGAGAATTCGGGGCATATTTCTCAGGTGTGCCAGACAGTGAATAGGTGTGGTCAAAACGAAAGCAAGAAGCTTTCTTGGATTCGGGTGTCCCAGTGGGTTGTCTTCTTTTGTTCAAATTTGCCCTGGGATCCCTATAGCAGACAGCGCATAGAAATAGACAGGAAAGAAATGCGACAGGAAAATGTGTACACATAGTACTTTGTTATGCAAACTACAAGCGGGAAAACCAGAAACCAAATACCGTTGGTACATAATTGGTAAACTTCTGGCTAATTTCAAGTAAAATTACCTGGGATTAAATACGTATTACTATTAAAATGTGTAAAGCAGGCATGCCCAACCCGCGGCCCAGTTGAAGTTTTTAACTGTCTATATTATTTTAGACATTTGGACTCAGGTCCTCGATACGTGAACCGTACCCAAAAATCAAGTAGGCAGCTCTAAATCAGCACATATATCAAACTGATTTACAACTAAATTTAATGAAGGTCTAGGACCTCTGGTATTGTCAGAAAATCTTACAATACCTTGACAATGCGCATTACAGCAGCATTTGGAACTACTTATCGCTACGAATGATTTTTTTCCAAATGAAACTTAGTAAAAACAAAGTATCGCAGCAGGTTGCTCGATAAAAACATGACAAATCAACTACGATGCGCGTCGACTAAATTATGGGTTGATATTAAAAAAGTCTCAAATAAAATACAAAAACAAGTGTCACATTAATTGTAAGGTAATAAAATATTTTGAATGTTGTACGATAATAAAATATTTTGAATAATTTCTTCTTTTATTTTGATGTGTGCGGTTCACCTCAGTTTAGAAAATTTTTACTTGGCCCACCAACCAATTTGGGTTGGGTACCCCTGGTCTAAAGCTAGAAGAATTTTTTTATTACTGTTTGTATGTGCTGTTTCAGCAGCAATATTAAGCGTTGCTTTTACCAGGCTACGGCTTGATTGCCCCTAATTCGGTGGACGCCACTTGAAACAGCAGCATTAGCAAGTTAATTAGGTACAGCGGCGCATATCCCTACAGGGATGTTCGAACGATATATTTCTAATCCAATATTCTTTCGAACTTGTATCTTCCTAGGCGACGAATTTAGAAGGTGGTTTTACGAATGCGGGTAACACGGTTGTGGGAAGACTCGTTGTTGCAGGAAAGTGGAACGAAACCCGCGTATACACGTATGTAAGTACAACTTTTGTTGGCACGGCTCGCGCGTTAACGAAGGAAGACAATAAGATGATTAAAATTGGAAGCTATCCAACGTTTCCCATTGAGTAGTTTACCTCGATTCATAAGAACCTACAGAGATATCTCTTCGTTATAGTTACGCGCTACATACACTTGTCTCGAAATTCTTAGTAACGCACGTGCGAGAAAGCTTACTCTGTTCTCAAGGAATTAATCTCTATCGATTTCACTTTATATTCTCTATTGAATTCCAATTTCTGCGTAGCAGAAAGTAAAATATAACTTACACCGGATAAGAATAGAGACCAAGTTCGATACGTGACCCATGGCGCGGTTGTGATCGACTAGTAAACTCGTCCTACATCCAACGAGCCTGTTGCAGGGTCAATATCGGATAAATATTATCTCGGTTATCATCGGTTAACTTAATCTTTCCAATAACACTGTAGCAATGTTGCTATCTTAAGATATATATTTAATAGAACTTTTTTTTACTGTTTACGTGATACGCTGTTAAAGTTGCGTTTACTTCTATGCAAGTATTATCGCGATAACTTGAGGAAAATGAGCGTAATGTACATGTTAAACATACATCAGGTGTGAATTATATATTAATAAAAGAGAGTTGATTTCGCATGCAGTTGGATATATCTGATTTTCCCGCGCGATTCTTTTTACGAAATGCGCTTTGCGTGTAAAATGATCTGGTCGATATGAAGTACCGTAGAATACTGGGTCACTGTACTCGTGGTGTATAATGCATGCGAAGCACACTCACTTGCACTGTCCCCCGACGACGAAGGGGGAGAAAATCCTCAATTAATTTGTGTCAGCGGATAATCAGATTAATTAACACTCCAGTTTTTCTTACGTCGCTTTCGAGTATAGCTCTGTATAGCTGCATCGCTGAATTTCCAATGTCGTGAGACACGTGTTACGTTTATTTATCTCTTTATACACTCGATTTTTATTACAATTAATTCATTTCAAAAACACTCAATTATCTTTAACGATACTTTCGCACAAGTCACAATCTATTCACAGTATCCGTGTTCCACTGAAGTAGACGTCCTCGCGATAAAGAATTTAGCTGGAGAAGCGTGGATTGTGATATTCCAACGATAAGAAGTGAGGTTAGATTCAGAGACAGAATCCTAAGATAATAGGTAAGTACATAGTTATTCACGAGTAGCAGAATTATAAGCGTGAGAATGCATGCGTAAGATAATGTTCGGATGGATGTGTAAAACCAAGGTTATGGAAAGCAGTAAGTATATGTAGACCCATCTCCAATTGCCTTTGCGATGGTCACATGTGTTCGTACTCGAGCAGGCCGCTCCACATTTTTCCAAGTTCAAGTTCGTTTAGAGGTCAGGTCGCCACAGGAACCGCGTTCGAGTAGAATGGAGAAGAAATTGACTGGGAATTTGCCTCAGTTTCTCCGTCGTCGTGCATCAGCAAGGGCGGAAGTGCATACCGTAATTAATGATTTGCAATTTAAATGATAGCACCTTTCCGCAGCCGCAGGACCCAACCGTTTCTTGAGTTCAGGTTACGCTGAGTGACGTCGCAGAACCGATTTCACGAGGCGCTAATTCTCGCGGATACTGTCTTGAAAGTGGACTTTTTAGCATCTGTCGGCTTCTTGAATGCGAGCAAAAGAACTTACAATTAGTCTGTATAATATGTAGATTTCGTAGAAAACAGATTTCTACCGCAATATATTTTAATTCGCTTTACAACTAAAGCAACATGCGGGTTTGTTTAATGATTCGCATCTTAAGTTAGAGCACTAAATAAATCAGAATTACTATAGTGGGAATTATTATGAAAGACTCGATTCGAAGAAGATACAGTCCGAAGTTGCATGCCAAGGGATTAATCATCAGGAATGTAAAGTCATTACAGTATCTACGATCAATAAACGATAGCATACTCATTAACGCTATAAACCAGTGTATGTATTTTCCTGTGAGCAATATAGCGTCTTGTAACACTAATGCTTTCAAGGCCGGCCAACTTTTCGAACCGGAGCCAAAACTGACGACAATTGATTGAATAATACAGTGCTACTAGTGATAACGAGTCTCATCGATATTTATATCATCTGACGTCGGTGGTGAAAAAATGTTTAGCACACAATTCTATAGTTACTATTATTCTGATTATTTTGCATTACTCGCAGGATTTCTTCAGCAAAGAATTCTACTTTCGACGTGAGAACCTGTGCTATATACACTATACTTTGCTGATTTAAAATGTAGATCGCACAATGTGAGTTTTATTTTCCGATGTTAGTTAAAGATCGATTGATTTTCAGGCGAGTGATATGTCGACTTACGAAATCTTATTTTTGCATTTCCTTCGAAAGAGCGTTGGAGCGCGAATTCTCTATCTAGCAAAACGTGTGCGTATCCCCGGCACTTGGATTATCGGGTACATTGCACTTCTGCACGGAATGGGACCCCGTGCATCGCTCGGGGCTATGTCGAGGGAGCACGGAAACGGGTCTTGAGGGACAGCATTCAGGAACGTAGCCTTCCGTTTCAGTCCCCTATATTGTCTGTGACACGCTAAAGCTAAACGAAGAGTAAAATTGTAGGTCACGGCGATTCTAAGCATACGCCGATGGGTTTTCAGTAAAAATATCAGTTTATAACGTTATCTTTACGCGTTATTTAATTACTTAACGTACGTAAGATAAATTATATACAATAAGTAGTTTTATTCTTAATTCAATTTTACGAATGTATCATTTAAGTTCATTAAATCCCCATTTCGATAAATATCTTCTTAGAAATGACAAGGCAAGAATTGGAATTTCGAAAACATTTTTATCTTCTCATACAGTAATGGAAAATTCTTTCCAACGTATGTGATCTGAATTCTAAATTAATTTTCTCAAAAGAGGTGTGTATCGTTTCGCGCGAGGGAAAATTTCAATTTGATTCTTGGAAAAATTAAATTGCTATTTTAATTATTTTTTTTGTTTTACTGTAAAATCTTGTAAATCAAGTATTTTACTTGTTCGAAGTGGGCCCAATTTGACCTATTTCCTTTTTATCAATGTTCCTTCCCCGATTCTACCTACGTACACTCAAGTGACGTACTATAATGAAATCACGTGACTCCGAGGTTGTCACGACATATCAAGATTCCAGCGAGTAGTAAAACGATTCGACGAGACTTCTCAAAATAACTCATTGGCGTAGTGTTCCACAAGTACAGCACTGAATCGAAGGAGGACCAAGGGGGAATCGGTAGAAGACAACCTGCTTTCATCACGACACCTGTCGACCCGTTATATATACCGGCGTTCAAATACCTTGATTCTTCGCAAAGCTTTTAGTCCGTTTACTAGGAATGGACTACGAAGGCAAATACACGATGCATAGTTCTTCTCTTATTCAAAAGTTTCTTCAGGAATACGCTAATGTTCTTCACTTAATCGGACTATAAACTTCCTTCCATCCAGTTTATATCAGTACATACGTAAATTGTACATTATATTTGAAACGATCCAAATATCGATATACATACATGTTCCACCGCAAATTATCCGACCTCTTGTACTTGTCTGATTGAACATTCCAATAGCAGAGCAATCGATATAAACAAGATACAGTTTACAGGATCGTGTTACAGATACAAACAGAAGGCATTTACTTATATAGACGTTGTTGAATGTCTGGAAAACTTAGACGGCCTTCCGTAATTCAAGTACGCATTATGTAAGTATACTTTTCCATACTTGTTTACTATTATACCATCTATTGGGCTATCGGTAACGCATACAGTGTGTGTATTAAGCGCCGGTCGACCCTGAAATTCTATTATGCGAATCGAGTACATACAAGACGCTTTCGGATGATAGTATGTACAAGTAGTTTTGTGTGGTTAAGCTTCTTGTATACATGCAACAGTAATATCTGATCATTTTAAAAAATGATTATTGTTGCACATTATCACCGAGAACTTGGAAATTCAATTCTCAAGTTATATTTATTTTCTACCCACCATTGAATACTGCATCGCATATGGTGCA
Organism: Trypoxylon attenuatum; assembly: GCA_963989405.1. Lineage (NCBI taxonomy): Eukaryota > Metazoa > Arthropoda > Insecta > Hymenoptera > Crabronidae > Trypoxylon > Trypoxylon attenuatum. The sequence goes on along the minus strand of OZ022489.1, from coordinate 16,768,128 downwards.
CTGTACTCTTTTTCTTCGTGGGGGACTTAGGAATTTCTGAAATAACTTAAAACGTCACATATAACTCTAGACTTTTGGTTAACGGAAGTCTTCGTGTGAGACAGAAAATTAATTTAGCTAGATGTTAACACTCTACAATGTACTTCTAATTGCATGTACGTACATGATAGAAGCATGTCGGTGTCGTTTCTTAATTTTTTAGGAAGTTACTCAACAGCAACTTAAGATTATATAAGTTGAAATAACACGTCAGACTAGAATTTTATCAGCGTCATCGCGAGATACTGCAATGGCTAAGTGTCATGATAAGAACTGATTGGGCAATGCACGATGGTATGTACACGTATACACGTGTATGTATATACATACAGTATACGTATGTGTCTATCGTCAAAGTCACACAAATGTTTCATGACGAAGAATCTGTATTTTTGGAAAAATTATATCGAATTTCCATGTGAAATATTCAAAGAAATTCTTTCACCGCAGCTGAATTTATTACTGTGGCAATGGATGAGTCATTATCATCAGAACATCAGCTACATTTATCTAACATAACATATGTGTTCCACGTGAAAAATTGATTAAACTTGAGATTACGGAAATTAGATTAATAATCGTTCCGTCTCTAGATACGATAAATATTTAATCACGTTTTGAGTTGCACGTAAACTGTTTAATATTGACCACAGTGGTGATTGTCAAGTAAATCAGTATTTAGCCATACTGGGGACAAATATTTGTTCGCCAGTTGATTTGAAGTAATATCGATAACTCGAGTAAAGAAGATGAACGCCATGAACTTAAGGCCCCCTTTACACACCATACACTGCGCAAGTTTAACGAACACGAATCGAATGAAACTTAATCCCCACGTAGAATCCTTTCTTATTCCCGATAAACTAGCGGGTGTCCGGGCAGGAAGTCTTTTGACGACAAAATTTGATCTTAATTTAGTTGATCAGCAACTAGCTCCTTTAAATCCAAGTATCTTGTTACACGGTGGTAGTAATAAAAGTGCCACCTTGGCGATTCGCTTTGGCCCTATGGTGTTTCATGGCCGTGGGGAGATCGATGAGAGACGTCTGCAGCGGCTACCACGCCCAAAGCGGCAGGGAGGCGCGCTGCACCATGACTCACCCCATGCAGAGTTCGAGCAAGTCCGTTTGCTGTCTAAAGAGAAAGAAGGAGAGAGAGAGAGAGAAGATGTACCCTTGGACTCACTGGTATACCCCCATGGCGCCGTTACGTGGCATTGAAATTAACAGGGCACAATCACCCTCGCTTCGACTCATAAGCCATTGTACCAAAGGTAGTATGCATGTACATATGTATGTAGAGTAAATACATAGATGGAAAAAGACAAAGGAGCAGGAAGAAGACCACCGAATCGACTTAACCCAACAACCTAGCCGAGAATTGAGCAAAGAGGAGCCTTGATCTCTCTGTATTGGGAGGCCAGATCTTTGGGACAAGAGTGAAAAATTCAGACGAGAGTCAGATTTCGGGGTCACGGGTGAAATCTTTGCTTATAATGAATCACTGGATGGTTCCGATGTACGAAGTTCGTTCATTAATAATCATGGTTCTCAAGCGTGTTACTTAATGGGAGAAAAGGATTGGTGGTAGTGTGTACAATTCGTCGGTACATTTAACGCCTTTCGAGGAAGACTCGAGGGCTATGGGTTTTCGAGAGGTAAGAATATAACGGGATTCTTCTCAAAAGTCTCTCACTGTTCCCGTAAGGCCACTCGTGAGAAGCAATTAATATTCGGCTGCACTTTTCGTTGTACTTAGTTAGCCTGGTTAAGTGTTTGTCAAAACGGAAATGAGTTGGAGGGCCTTTGCACCCTTGGTTCTTGGTGGGTTAGGGAGTGGTCAGATTACTCATCGTCACGGACCCATCGACCGATGTATATGTACCTTCTGTTTGGCGAATAAACTTGCTAAATATCTGAGATCTCCTGCACGACATAGGCAATCGCCTTTGCACACGAAGATATCCATAAATGGTGCTCACTCATTTTTAAGTTTATCACACTGGCGCAATGCGAAGTCTTCTGAACGAGCAGCTCGTTTTTCGACGAATAAGGAACTGACCGACACTCGCAGAAATCATGTCCGAAAATAGACAAATGGATAGCATTAATTCCAGTCATGGAGAAATTTTTGATTTATTACCGATTAAGTTTCTTATGATCAAAACAATCGAAAGCGACTAGATTTTGAGACATGTGAATTTTGATGGAATGCACTAGTAGGATGAATTCGTGAACCGGATATAAAAATTAAGGAGAATCGAAATGTAGGATACTATGATCTAAGCCACCTTAGAATTAAACACATGGACTTTACAAGGGATAATTCTGAATGCATAAATATTCGTTAACTAATTAATAAAACACAGCTTTTTGAAGAAGGTTCCACGTCACGCTGTCAGAGAGAAATTGACTGTGCAACAGAAGTCAATGACTTCGTGGCTTGGTTTAATTGACCTAACGATGAGATCTTTTCCCAACTTCGGAAATCGAGGCCATCGTACATGAGTAATCGGCACAGTGCCATTGAAAGTCTCCTTACAATTAATCCCATAACAATTTGTCATTGTATTTTAATTTTAGCAAGTGTAAAATACCATTTTGAGTCTAATAAAATATTACACTGCAACATAGTAAATAGAATACTTATTTTTAACAACAAGACGAACCTAGTAGGAATATTACAAAACGTCGAATCACATTATCGAATGTCATAGGTTTAAATAGTTCATAGATAGAAGCAGGCCAAAGAATCGAGTAACAGTAACAGAATAGCAAGAGAAATTTAGCATAGTTGAATATCCATTTAGAATACCAGTCGATCGGGGTCTGCTAGAAAGTGTATCCTGACCTAGTGAGGAGTGAGAAATCTCGGAAGTAGCCTGAATACAATTCGCATTTGCATTGGGTATTACACAGATCCAAATTCATCTTCGAAAATATTATTTCAATTTGAGAAGAAAACGAGAAACAATGAGTGAACGGTGTGGACGAAGAAGGTTGAGAATGCAGGATAAGGCGGTGAAGCATCCGCAAAAGGGGGTTTCCCCTTCCTCAATTTGGTATCCTGCGGATGTCGGTATCCCACGAGATAAATGCTTCCCTGACAACGTTACTCTCGAGTTCTCGACTTTCCAATGACTCCTACTCTGCTACGTCTTCGCTATGTCGAGTCCACCGAAATTAATTGGTTTCGTGTACACGCGTACCACGATGTAATTGGAGCGATTCATTCAGAGTTACGACTAATGAGGGTCCGTTCACACCCACGTGATGGGCGCAGCATGTGTAACATTACCGAATATGGATGCTTTGTGCATTGCTTCGCGCCTCGCCTTTTACTATAAACGTCCCCAGCCCACTTATTGTGTGCCATATGTGCAAATTTATTCGCCGTGCGGATGAGCTGTGCTTGTGTATATTATATTATATGGTCTTAACTATGGACTATCACGATCTGCGAAAAGTATCCATGATGAATCTTCTTATCTCGCTTCTAGTAACATCATTACTTGCGCATTTTTCTACTTGTTTAATAGTTAAATATCTGCAATACATTCATTTCTCAGCTGGGGAAGTTTGATTACCCTAAACAGTACTGAAAATAGTTCTATCTATATTCAAATGAATTTTAGTGTTTCTGTGTTTAAGTAAATAGGTGTCAGACTTTACAGGTGCGTCCGTTAGCTTTTGTTAGGTTATTTGCTGCGCCCATCCAATCTGCCTATTTCGGCGAAATTAGTGATTATTAGCGCCAAGGTCGAATAATCGACTTTCGTGTAGGTATAAGTTATATCTAGTTGTATACATGTACTTACCTGTTCAGGTTCTACTGCACGTCATGCTTATCGCTTATCGCCGCTTTTAGTCACTTTGACCCTCGATTTATGATAATTATCGTACAATACCAAATGTATTACCGCTTGTAATATTTTCCTAATTATCACGCATCCTCATATTTAAAAATAGTAATGTTGATGAAATATTACATACTGTATCACTGACAGTACAATTTGTCTTGTAAAGCGCGTATATTCGCTAATCCAAGGATTCTCTTCCAAGGAATGCTCATTCAGGATTTACCGTTTAATATGCAATTATTGACCTGATAGTGATTTCGCAATATAGTGTACGTAACCGTGAATGAATGCTGGAAGGGGAAGGAGCTGAAGCAGGTGAGTAATAGATATGTCACGGAATTTCGAGTTTAGTTGAGTCACGAAGGAGAACACGATAATTACGAGTCGATGTGATTATTTCGAAAACTACACAGAAGCAGACAGGATATTCATAATAATACAATTATTACGCTATCCAAATTCACCCGTATCGTTGTCAATTATATTGAAGGCAGTCGATTAGAAAAATCTTGTGAGAAAATGAATCTCTCAACAGTATTATTTTCATTGACAAATTGACTACAGTTTACTTGATTGGAATCATCAGTAATGAGGGTGCTTTGATAATGCCATCTTATACGTATCAGGTAGCATGCGTAGAACTTCCGCTTGGGAATTGAATGACCGATGGTCACGGTATGAATCATCAAATCGTAGCAGCAACATTGATACGATAAGCTCTCGAGCAATATAGACCTTATACCGGGAAAATGGAAAACTGACGTTAATGTTTTACGCACGAGAGATGAATCACATCCAAATACGATGAAGAATTCCATCTCACAGATTCAATAGTGATATTGTCATCTTGCAATTTTAGTCAAGTCTTTATGTGTCTAGCGGCCGGTTCACCGGTGTAATTTGCATCGAAGTTTTAAAGTGGAAGTTCCGGAACGAAAACAAGACGATGATTGAGATTCATATTGTGAATAATGTAGATGAAAATTGAGATATCACGTAACATCATTGTGACTCTACTTTTACAGACATTTTCAGTCTCTGTTTACTATTAATAATTCAATTAGAATTTGAAATGAGAATAAGAGGCATATAAAGGTAAAGCTTGAGAAGACACGGTACCAGACGAATTTGTAATCCCTCTCTTCAGATGGCGCTATAGAACTCAGCACAGCTGATGAACCCTCTCTCCGATCGTATTGGTGGCGACATCTAACAAATCCATCCGCAACTAACGTCGAATTCCAGTTGGTGTGATATTTGTCGATGCACCAACTCGAGTTTTGTTTTCTGGATGAGTTTGTGACTTATATTGCAGGGTGGATGGTGAAACATCATTTATCACGGTGAAGCAGAAAGTATCGCTACTTCGTAATGTTGAGGTTGAAAAGATATTCACGTTAGGCTCTCCATTCAGGGAGGCAACTTTAGTCGAGAATGACACGAGCCAACAGGTTAGCCTTTGTTTATACGAATAAAAGAGACATAAAGTGACATAATCATGCAAGTTATTCGATGATATTGCGTAGAATGATCTCATCGATTTAACACGTTTGGAATTGTTCTAATTAGGAAGAGAGGTCGCAATGCGGAAGAAGAATCTAGCGAATTTATGCCTTTGAGCAAGAGAATCAACAACCTTCACATCAATGGTTTCTCAGGTCTTCAGGAAAGCACTCTAGAAAGTATGGAAACAGACTGGGGGAATCGAAATATCATGCCATCGCCCAATTATTCGGAAGGATCACAAGGTTCGCCAGCGTACGACAGCTGTAGTTCCAGCCAAAGCAGTTGTACGACCGAATACAGACCCGACCTTGATGCTGCAGAAAATCCATTTTACTATGAGAGCAATAAGCTACTATTTTCTTTGTATATGGAACGCCTGCAAAGAACATCCGATCTTTATTAACATCAATAGCGCTAAGTTATTGTGATCGATTACTTAGAATTTCTTACAAATTATTATTCTCCATTATATATTATAATTATTATTATAGTGCGCAATTTATATCATTCCTTCTGAATATATTTATTTTTTGTCACGTCTCTACGAGGAGATTGAAAATAATATCTTCAAGAACGTCAGCTATAATGCAAGCAGATATATCGTATATCTCTATACAGGAAGAAGTCTATTAGAACTAATATTTTCTATAATAGTTTTCATCGTTTTGATAGCACAAGAATCCTACGACTAGAAGCATAATGAGATTTGATCTGCGAATAACCGATGTTAACACCAATTTGATTCATGGTAAATTATTTGAAATTATCGTGCTAAAATGATGATTACGTCTAGCCGCACGCAAGGTACATAATTAAAGACTGTGTAGGCTTAGGGAGTAAAATTTATTTAAAAAATGCAACTGTAAAATAAATGGTCATGATTGGTATACATTTGATTTATACTTGAATAATAGTTACCACAGGTTGAATAAAATTAATTGGAAGAAATTTATGAATACCCAATATCCAGCCGAAATCTAATCTTGACGAGCCTCGTCTTGAGAATTTATAAGTTCGCGCGCGATCTCCAGTTAAGGTACGATAAATAGAGAAGGTAGCGTGTCGAGATATCGATTCTCGACCTAACCTCACAGCAGTCTCCGCTAGGTGCGCAGAGAGTCAGTATCGTTCTGTAGTAGTATATAAGCCTAAGTGACCGAGAGGGAGACAGAACAACGGGCAGGTGTTTTTTGCGTTGTTATAATAAATTCTAAGCACAAGTTTGTGAATCTCGTAAAGGTAGAAGGGTCGGTACAGCATCCAAATAAAAGGGTTGATCATCAGAGTTGATTGTTAATCGGTAACCGCGCACGCGCCGCTTTCCCCTCGTTCTCTCACAACATACTCCGCGCGTAACCGCCGCCATAGTTGATATTTCTCCGATAGAATATTAATAGCGGCGTACGTCTTCGCGGCTAAAGCTATTACTTTTAATTGACTGGCAAAGAGGGATGCGTTGGGCAAGGGCGGTGACACGAGGTCGGGAAGGATAAGGCCGGGAAACGTAAAAAGAAGGAGGGTGTCCACTTTCACACAACTCGTGGTTTACAGGAGAGTGGCCTGGCATCGCGGCGCTTCGAGTTAACGTGTGACCACTGTCGGGTGGCTATGTACCGTTAGCTCGAATTCATTCCCCGTTGGCCGGCCCAAGAGCCACGCTTACCTACCGACTGGGGCCATATTCGATCGGACTCGGTTGTCGTAAACCCGGAAATGAGTGCGTGTTGCGGCTTGCCGTTACCACAAAAAGATTGTCAGTAGTGCGCGAATTTATTGTGAATCACGGTTCGTCGATCGTCAAAGACACATTCCCGTTGGGACATTCGGGTTTTATGACGTGTGCAACGTGAGCAGGAGCAGCAGCAGCAGCAGCTGCGACAGTAGTAGTAGCAGCAGCAGCAGCAGCAGCAGCGGCAGCAACAGCAAGAGTAGCAGCAGTTGAGTGGCAAGAGCAGTGGTGCAGTAAAGCAGTCAGTGAGCCAGTCTGCCAGCTAGCCAGCCAGAGCGGGCACGCTGGCAAAGTTGCACGCAGAAATGAGAAAGTTGCTGCCGCCTCGGTAAAGATTGGGAACGACGACGCGAGTGAGCCAGCTAGGCGGACGGTCTCTGTACTACGCGACGTGGTTTCAACGCAGCGACAGTAGTAGCGGTACACCGAGAGGAGTGCACAGGAAACTTGGCTCGCTCTTCGGTAAGTAGGTCACGCTTGTTCCTCGTGGAAGAAGATCGCGTCGCGCGATCGTACCCCAATGGGGTACAGATCGGCCGTGAACGTAACACGCTTGCGGTGGGTCCGCGCGCACCAGGGGCCGCTGGAAGTCGCGCTCACGGTGCCGCCCCAGACCCCACAAACTTCTCGCGCGCGCTTTACTCCTAATGCGAAACGTACACGAGAAACCGCGAAACGGTGGCCACAGAGAGCACCCACCCCAAGACACTAAAATCGTCGCGGGGCCCTCGTCGTGGCTCACGGCTTGGCTCGGGCTGGCTTTGGTGGGGTGGTTGGAGGTGCGGACAGTGGTTGAGAGGCTGGTGGGGTTGGAAATTGCGTGGTGGTGGGTGCCCGCCGAGGTCTCGGAGGCCCCTCCGTGGCATCTCGCTGCCTCTAACCCGTCGAGGTGGGGGTGTAAACAACAGCCCTGCCTGTGCCTCTGTTGGCTCTACTCTGTCCTCCGTTTCGCCTCTGCCCTGCTCTGCCCTGTTCGGGTACTCTTGCCTCTGCCAACTCGCCCGATCTTTTTCCTACTTCCTCTCCGCGTAACGTCTCCCGATGCGCGATCGAAAGACCACCGAAGGGAGGAACACTCGGAGAGAGGGAAGAATGTGCACGGACGTACACGGACCAAGGGAGGGAGAGAGCATATCCGTCGAGAGAACAAAGCAACGGGTTCGCGGGACCCGTGCTATTTTCTCGCGTTGTTCTGCCCGATGCCCGATCCCATCATGGCCGATGCATCGCGCGGAGCAGGCTGACGTGGTGTCGTAACCTTGTCCGTTCTCCTTCCGCCCGCGCGCCTATGCTTCGCTCCGTCGTTCCGTTTCCCGTGCTGCCGTGCCGTGCCGTGCCGAGTCGTCCCGTGCGCGTCTCTCCCCTCGGCCCAGTGGCGCGCTCATACCTCCTTGTACTATGTATTAGCCAGTCTCCGACCTGCGGCCTGCAAACCGATCTACCTACCTATGGCCCGATCCCAGTTGACTATCGAGGGTGCTTGTTTCTATTTCCCTCCAACAGCAGCCACCACGTATTGCACCGGATTGCCGATTGCCCTTCTACTACTACCCTTGTTCAAGCTCATGACATACTTCGTCGAGAGAGATGCATCAATTTTTCTTAGCTCTAGGCAAGCTCCTACGACTACAAGTACGGCGCATCATTGCGCAACACGCTCGTGAGCCATTCTGCTTCGCGGACGCAGCCCCCAATTCACGAGTTGCGTCCGCTTCAGACGGGATACTAGGCATTTCCCTAGGAATTAACGAATTCTCCGATATACGTACTCTCTCTCGTTGACATGCGTACCACGTAAGCTTGCGAGGATTCGAGTACGCTAGCAATGAATGAAAGGACGACGAACGTACGACATAGGACCGAGAGAAAGAAAGTGAACGCGAGCAGTAGAGGGAGCGAGAGCGATGCGCAGTGGTTACGCGTGAGCGAGATAGCGAGACACACGGTGAACCTTAAGAGAATCGGCGCCATTACGACATGCGCGTCTTGCAAAAGCGTCCAGCGACGAGTACGTCGCAGTGAGCGAAGCTGACTGGTCAGTCGCACACGCCATTTCGTGAACAGCGAAAAACGCGTCGGACGGTGCACCGTTCGCGCGCGAGTTCGTGCATCCTGTGGCGCGTGACGTACACCCGTAGGGCGTAGTGCTTTGTCGTACGGATCGTGCAGCCACCCGCGACGGCGTGCAGTCGCGGAGTAATCGTCCGTTCGACACGACACCCTCCGTGGTGCGTCGAAAGGAGGAGAGAGGTGCACTGGTAACCTAACCTCTCTCTTTCTCTGTCTCTCTTTCCCTCTCTCTATCTCTCCCTCTCTTGATCTCTCTCGGTTACTCTCCGCTTCTTCCCTACCACACTTGGATCAAGGGCGAGAGACGTCGGTGTGTCCCACTTCGTCTGCCGTGGTGTCTGCTTCGTGTGTTCTCTCCCGATATTTCGCGTTCCCCTCCCCGGGGAGTTCCCGGTGTGTCGAGGTTCGTCTCCCTTCTTTCTTGACATGCCCCTACCCCTTGGAGGTTGCGGCACACGCACGCACACCGAGACCGATCCTTCCTTCCCGTCCCATTCTCGCGGTATTCCGTGCCTTGGCGCAAGAGAAAGGGAGTGAGTCTCCGGCTCTATTTCGCGGTGGGTTCCCGCTTTCCCACCTATGGCTTCCCCCCTACCCTCGTCGCGCTCCTACCCCCGACATCCTCTACCTCTCGACACCCAACCACCTCCTAGAGTGGGGTGCGATCCTGGGCCACTTCGACGACCATCCTCCCTGCTCCCGGTTCCCTTTCGCTTCGAGGAGGGGGTCAAGTGGGGGAGCCCTCGCCACCACCCACCTACCACCCCCACGTGCCGACACACCGACACCGATATTGCCACCAAGTGCGGAACTTGACACCTTTCTGACCATTGACTTACTCACTGATACATCATGCACGTGCCATGCGCCGTTGACAGTTCACCGACTCCGTCTACCACCGTGTCTTCGCTTGGCTCCGCTTTCGATTCACTCGATTGTTTACACGTGTCGCAGATCTCCCGGTCCATCTCATCTACCTGTCGACACGTCTTCTTCCACCGCCTCGGGGTTGAGGCAACCACATCATTCGAACGCTTGATATACACGCGTATTTACTCCGGGTGTATTCCACTTTCGCTATTGGTTTGATATACATATAGGAAGCGCTACACATGTTGCATGTGTCATGCGCTTAGTTATCCACCCAGTGTCTGCAAGATACATACTGTTACAGCCCCGTACCATTCAATAGGGGTTTCCTTGCGTATAATTGCAGATACAGTAGTAGTTCGCTAGTACCTATCGTGTGTGCGCGCTAACCTTTGCTCACTCCGATAAATTCAGTGGCAGTGGATGGTTGACCGAGTTCCATTTCTAAAACAGAACCGTCAGGAAGGCGTAGGGAAGCACTGTGTCTTTTAAAATCCCGATGAGCAGGAATGGTTTTGCAAATGTTTTTTTTTCGTTGCTATGACACGAATTGTTCAACCTGAAGTGGCGGGGCCGCGATCAAAATTGAAAGTGCAAGGGGCAGAGCATAAAAAGCATGGGGTGGGATGGAGTACTACTAATACATGTACCTTACCTACCAGTGTAAACAGAAGACCATTCATTCGGTTGGAGCGCTGTAGTAACTACCCTTGATCTTGACTATTAACTGTGCTTCAAAATCGATATGCACGTGATATATTATTGCTTTCCTATATATTTGCACAATAATTAAACTAGATACAGTTTTTTAAAGCAATATATCGTATGAATGTATATTTGCCTGGAAACGAATGAGTAGCTATTTGTTACACATTGAGTATTTGATAATACTTATTACTTATATTCGCAATTGATATTGAATAATTCGAGGAATATGCAATAACATATCGTGATGAAAATAACCCTTGATTAAATTCATACAAATAAATAGAACATATGCGTTCGCCCAGAACATGAATATTTTATTACCGTCGAATATTCCGGTTTTTGATTCCAGACTTGATCATCGAGGATGAACTTTACACCGTTTCCCGGTTTCACGACCGGTTCCCTGCCAACAGGCACGGTACACCAATTTGCGACGGCTAAGTTTGCACAAAATCTACCGACCGGGGGACAAGTGGTTGGTGTTCTCTCCGGGGGTGAAGGTGGTGTTCATTACTTGAGACCGGTTGATCCAAACGGTTTCGCCGTAGCACAAGGTGGAAACAATCAACAACAACAAATCATTACGCTGCCTATCACCGTACCCGGTAAAGATGGTACACAGCAACAGCAAACCGTCCAAATCCAAGTGGTCAACCCTAGCGTCTCCCAAAGCGGTAATAGCGGAGATCAACCAAAATATCACTTGGCTCCAATCTCACTGGGCCAGTTCCCACAGGGTGCCGCGACCGTTCTTACGGTTGCGTACAGTCAACAAGGTGCCGATGGTGTCCAAATACAAGTACAGCCACAAAATACCGTCGCAACGACACAAACGTAAGCATATAAAGCAATCGTCCCGTTCTATTTTGCTAATTGTTTATTTATCGGACTCCGGTTTCATTTGTGAGATTTTGGTTACGTTCTCTAAGTGGACTCTTTATGCTTCTAGGTCTGAGCAGACAACACAGAGTACGTCGACAGCAGTAACGACGACGTCTCAGCAAACGATTCAACAAACCGTACAGCTTCCAGGCGCACCGGAGGGCTTAACTGTAGTCGCCCAGATTCCACAAGACTTGATTCTACGAGAGGGTTTAGAGGAATCCAAGGAGGACGTTAAGGAAGGCACGACACCTGTTGCTCTGATCAAACGGGGTAACATCAAGAATCAAGGAAACCAGAGTGGCGAAGAATTTATCACTTCGATGCCTGCTAGTTGGCAGAGTCTCGCAACCCCGGGATCCACTGTCGCGGATTACCTCTCAAGATTACCTGCCAGTACCTTGCCACTTAGTTTACAACATTTCCTCAAGTTTTCTGCCGAGACAATAAAGAGGGAGGCTACTATCGAATCGAGCCCTTTGGGTGCTGACGGTTTAGACGCTTCTGGTAGCGCAGGATCCGGTGAACAGGCTGTGCAAATTACAGTTGCCGGTGGCGAAACAGCAATCATTCCCGATGTTGTTGAGGAACAGGAAGCTGGGGCAAAGCCCAAAAGAAAAAAGAAATACAAGAAAAAGCCACCTAAGCCGAAGAAACCGAAACCAGGCCAAGTAAGCATAGTTACCGCGCTCGATGGGACAACGCTATTTTGTTGTCCACAATGTAATATGGCTTACCCAGAGAAGGAGCTACTAGAACAGCATCTTATTGGTCACAAAATTGAGAGGCGGTTTATTTGCGATATCTGTGGGGCAGGTTTGAAGCGTAAAGAACACTTAGAGCGGCACAAGTTAGGTCACAATCCCGACCGACCTTTCATTTGTTCGGTGTGCATGAAAGGCTTCAAACGAAAAGAACATTTAAACCTTCATTTTGTTATACATTCTGGACACAAAACCGAGGTCTGTACCGAATGTGGCAAAGCATTTTATCGTAAAGATCACTTGAGAAAGCACGCAAGATCCCACTTAGCGAAGCGTATCAAGGAAGAACCAATGAACACTGCGGACGCTTCTCAGAACGCTCAACAACAATCGGACCAGCAGCAGCAGCAGCAAGCAGAGCAGCTACAGCAGCAAGCCGAGCAATTGCAACAGCAACCTTCGGTATCGGAATTACAACAGATTCAGATACAAGTAGGCCAGGGATCACAGGCGCAAATTCATCAGATATCGGTTAGTGAGCAGTCTACTGTTGTTTTGCCAACGGCCGCCGAGACCGGTGCAATGGCAATGCTTCATCATCAGCAACAACAGCAGCAGCAGCAGCAACAGCAGCAGCAGCAACAAGAACAACAGCAGCAACAGCAACAACAGCAGTTGCAACAGCAGCAGCAGCATTAGCAGCAGCATGCCGCCCCAAATCAGCCCGGGCGGTACTTCAGATTTAATCATCAACAGGCAAGAGGTCGTGCGAGACAAGTTCTCGCTGACTGATTCTGTAATTCAATAGTCAAATTGGTATCGTGTAAAATTTCGTTGATGGTGGTCGTCATCGTCGTCGTCATCGCCTCGTAGTGGTGTCGCAAAATTAACATCCCCTTGTATGTCGAAATAAAGGTGTTTCTACCGACGAACTGTCGCAGTTCGAAGTTTCTAGACCATTGGCTTGAGTTGTCAACCGGGATATACTAGGTCAAATTTTCTTGTGTGTTTACGATTATTCAACAAAGCACAGCGAGCTGACTGACGAACAAAGTTCGTACATATAAAATTTTCTTTTCTCCGTACACGTTATAGCGTACGTGAAAAAAAAAAAGAACGCGAGTGTGTACACTCGCCGAATTCAAAATGTTTTCGTCGCCAATCCAGTTCCATGACGCAAGTTAGGCATATGATGAAGTTTATATATACATATATATATAAATATATGAATATAAAAGTATATTTTTGAAAGCGCGAACTGGATTCGCCGGAGGACAGAGATGGCAATCGAGTTTTCGGCTGAAGTTAACATTCTTCTGTGAAAAATACTAACGATAATGAGGAAAGAAAAAAAAAAATACGTAACAAAAGATTAAGGGATGCGAAATGGAATCATTGATCGGACAGAACTGTAAATATAGCGGATTTCCACCCTCTCGAAACAGAAGAAGACTGTGTCGTGCAAATATGCAGTGAATCTTTTTATTTATTCCGCTTGTGCTATACAATCGAGACGTAGTAGGAGCACGTACTGATGAACTATCACGTAGTATCGGAACGCATTAAAAGCCACGAGTCATGAGTTACATCAGAAAAGTTGAACATTTCTATTTTGGGGGGGCGGGGCAGGGTTAACATATATTTTTGCAATTGCAAATACGGCACCTTTCGGACTGCATTCGCATGAGGCAGCTCATACCGAGGCGGATTTATGATTGTGCAAATTTGGGCATCATTGCATATATAAATGTATCGTTATTTATACAGTGTTTTCCATATTAGAAGTATTGGAAGATCGCCGGATAACTTGAGGATATCACTTAGGATTCGTATTGTCGATGCATTTACGTAACAATGACTCATAGAAACGAAAGCATTTCTGCGGCATACCGACAGTTGTGCTATCTTCATTAGATTTCCCTTGACAGAATTCGATTCGTATTCAATTTGTTTTATCAAATAAACCAAATTTCCCAAGAAGTTTTTACAAGAAAAACAATAATTCCCTTCGTTATTCGACTCTTGCGTAGACAAATCTTTTCCGTTATCATAACTTGCACGGCAAAGGTTATGCAAAACAATTGTTGAAAGATAATCATCTGATTATTGATCGAATACAATACACTCAGATACTTTTCATTGAAAGATGTATGTATACAGAATCTTTATTGTAAGTATCACTATTAAAGGCAGTGGGTATAACTGTACAAGAAATATAATTATTATTTTATTATCATATTATTATAGCTACGATTATCGTAATCAGTATGGATAGTCTATAAGCCATTTTCATTGTTACTTACATAAATATTGGAGAAAAAAGCTGAAATAAAACATACATTTAATATAATAATTACGCTTTTCTTGACGAGTGCACGGTGTTTTTTCTTTTTTCAAGGGCCGACAACCATTTGATTGTTTAAACTTACGTTAGACGGAACATTCCCAGTTCAAACTGAGAAAGAAAATCGAACTTGTAATTCGAAATAACGATCAAAAGGCTGCAATTTGGTAGAGTTTAATTACAATTTGAATAATTTTATATAATTGCTCTAATGACCTCTTTTGCATATGCATATGTACATCTCGTTAGGGAGAATCGCAGTGAGGTAGTAAAGTTACGCGTAAAGGATCAGTGAGGAAATTCCTGTGTGCATATCGCGTCAGTATGTTCTCCTTCTACCCTTCAAGAGATCGGAAGATCTCGTTTCTGCGAGAAATGAGATCCCTCTGGCTATCCGCGGCAAGTAGGTGTGCAGCACGCACTCTCGCACACACCGCGAGGCACGGAACTCTAGCTTGCTCCAGCCGAGGATGAGTTGGAGCGGGTGCGAATGGCAGCAGCAGCAGCGGTGAATTGCCGGCGTGATGGTGTGCAAGTGGGAGAGAAAGAGAGGAAATAATGGCAGGTCGTCGGCAGCGATTCGAAGTTAAAACCCCAACGGATTCGGGCATTTTCGCCGGCGCGACGAGGGCCACGAGCGGGGGGGCTCGCGGCGAGGGCCGAGGGTCGAGGATGAGGATCGCGCAAGGGGAGCCGCGAGGAGGGTCGGGACTCGGGAGAGAGAAAAAATAGTTAAGAGGCTGGCACAGTAGAGGGCGGACGGGTGGGGTGGGGGCGCCGACTTGAGGGACAGGTGTCAACGGTACATACACTGGCCGAAGGGATCTTTTTCGAAGATTCTCAACAACGTGCAATCCTCTGACGGTGAGCGCGGGCTTCCCCGATACTAATGGTAAGCTGGAACGTCGATGGACCGCGAGTCCTTTCGACGACGCTTGTGAATTCGCGTTACGGCACGGCCATTTTCTGCTGAATTTCGTGCGAATTCGGCCCCCGCGTATCGACTAGCTACCCACGGGGGAAAGGACGCCGTTCTCAATCTCTCTTTCTCCCACGTTCTTTCTCTCACTCTTGCTCTCTCTTTCTCTTTCTAACGCACACTTCCCACAGCTACTTCTACGTTTCCCTCTCTGTGACTCCCCCCTCTTACCCTCGCCCCCGCCGTCTCGCTCTCTCTCACTCTTTTTTCTCGCTTGCCCTTACACACAGACCGGCGTTTATCCCTGCATCTCTATTTCTTCCTTGCCACTCTTACCGGTCCCATCTTGCTCCGGCACATTTCATCGTTCTTGGTGCGCCCACCCTCCTTATCCCCTCACCGCCCTACGCGTCCCGCAGTTTTGGTCCTCTATCACTTATCCTTCTACTCTCTCTCTCTCTCTGTTTCTCTCCTTATTCCTCTTCCGACCCAACGAACCCCACCCCCATCTCTCTACCCTTACTCTCTTAGTCGTCCCCGTCCCTTCGACACCCTCCCCGCGTCGCGACGATCCCGGTCGTGTACATCTTCATTTTTTATCGCATTTTTTCCGCGTATTCTTTTTCATAGCCGGTAGTTGCGCGCAAGGGCACGGGCTTGGACTTGGGTTTTTCGCAAGGGAGACCGCTCGCATAGAGATATCGTATGGACAAAGCGGGTAAAAAGATAGTGTGGCTCTGGGAGCTTTATTGTCTGCCACCGGGGACTAATGAGTGAATCGGCGCGGTAGCCAACGAAAATTGTAAGCGGAAGCCAAGGGCTCCTGGTGAAGTACGGGCAAAGGAGGATAGGAAGATAGAAGGATAGAAAGAGTAACGGGTGCAGAGGTGGTCGTGGGTTTCGGTGGTGAGTTGGTGACTACGAAGGTGGAAACCGAGGTGGCGGTTGCTGTGGCGGTGAAGGTAGCGGCAGAGTGGCGTGGTGTCCGCGCGCTTGTCACATCCCTCGTGCCACAAAAATTTGTCCCCGTACTTACATTCGCCTCACGGAGACCCCTCTCCGAGGAAAGGATTGCACTCCGAGGCGAAGAAACATGGGAAGAGGGACGTCGTTGTGAGTAAATACTCGGGCGTCGTACCAGCCGCGGCGTGCCGGATCCAGCACCGTGTCGCGTACACGCGATGGTTTGTCATCCGTTCATTTTCCTCCTTAGTCCTTACAGTTCTCTCATATAACCAACAATATTCACTCTGACATCAGACTCCTTTTTCGTCGATCTTATTACCTGTCCCGTATCCGATGTGTTTTACGGATGCATATCATAACCGGTCGAAGTGTGCGTTCAGTTTCATCAATTTTCTTAGGATATTCGCTGTCTCGGCTTTTCGTCTCAATGATATCTTCTTAGGAGATCGTTTTCTCTCTTTCTCTGTTCTCTCTTTCTTGCGATAAACTCTGTCTCGCTGTTTTGACGTTTAAGGTGAAGGCCACCCTGTCATTGAAATTACTTCGATCGTAATATCGACGTACCGATACCTATAATTTATGTTAAATTTCTAGGTATCTAACTGACGGTCTGCAATGAATTTCCCGCCGTTCGGAGGCCACTTCCCCGGTACCATTCCGAGTATCCATCAGTTCGCCACCGACGGCTCCGGCGGTGCGAGCGGACGTTACGCCAATCATTTTCCCAACCAGCCTCCTATTGGAGTGCCGGTAATGGGAAAATACCGTCCTGAGAGCAACGGCGTGCAGTCTGCTCAGTCGCAAGTTATGATGAACAATAAAGCAAGCTATCCAAATAGCAATGTTCATCATTATCCCAACGTGCCATACTCTCAAGCACAACCTGTGCAACAACGGCCCTCAAATTCGCCTGGAATGCAGGAAAAGCGCTCCTACCACCAAGTGAGTATTCGTTCCAAACTGACTTTGATCCGAACCGATGGATAATTATTATTTTTCCAAGAGAGCGCGTAGGACCTCTAACCGGAAGAGTATCCGCGAAATTATTGGCGTTACAAATACAAAATTTTTTCAGCAAGCAACCGAGACCATAAATCAACAGGATGTCTGTAATCTCCTGCAGGACAAGGATAAGAACAAAGATAAGAAGGGAGAGGAGCAACGTAACGGAGAGACTACGACAAATGGTGGTCAACAGGACTATACTATGCATCAACATCATCAGCAACACGCTCATACTCAAACCCCTGCGACTATGCCTGCGACGTGGCAGTCACTGGCTACTCCAGGATCCACCGTAGCGGATTATCTTAGTCACTTGCCTGCTAGTACTTTGCCTCTAAGTTTACACCATTTCCTCAAGTATTCGGCAGAAAGTATTAAGAAGGAATCAGAAATGGCACAGACAACATCGGTCGCTGTCGCGACTACAACGACGCCTAACATAATGATGTCTCCGAACAATAAGAAAAAGAAGAAGAAGAAGGCTCCAAAAGAAAAGAAACCGCGCCCTAAACCTGGCGAAATTCGCTTGACCACTGCTCTCGATGGTTCGACGCTCTATTGCTGTCCCGAGTGTCACATGGCATATCCGGAACGCGAATTATTGGAACAGCATCTCCTGGGTCATACCCTGGAAAGAAGATTTGTCTGCGACATTTGCGGCGCTGGGTTGAAAAGAAAAGATCACCTTACTCGACATAAACAAAGTCACAATCCTGAACGACCGTACGTTTGTACTGTGTGTTTGAAGGCCTTCAAAAGAAAAGAACAATTAACATTGCATTTTGTGATACATTCCGGTGAAAAGCGGCACGTTTGCACCGAGTGCGGAAAAGGATTCTATCGTAAGGATCATTTACGAAAACATACCAGGAGCCATATTGCGAGGAGGGTCAAAGCAGAATTGAGTCAAAATGCTGGTGTGTATAGAGTTGAACGCTTTGAAATATTTCGATGTCTCAAATTGTTAAGATCGATTAGTCCCAATTAGACACTTACAATATCTAACGTATTGTTCTAGGTACGCAACAAAATCAACAACAGAGTAACGTGTCAAATATGCAGACAACTGCGGTGTCTGCGGCGTCCGTTCTTCCCGGGGGTCATCCAGGTCCTCTCCTGTCCTGAGCCCCGCCACCTGGGAACTTTCAAGTTCCCCATCCAAACAATATTCTTCATACGCATACTTCGCATCATTCGCTGCATCACCATCATTTAACCGCGGTTAACGTGGCACATCAATCGAGTGTTACTCCACTCACTACGCCCAGCCACTATCAGACGCATGAGCTCAGTTTTCTGAGTCACGTAAAAGATTTCTGAGAGCAGGAGAAGGCCTCAGCAAAGAGGTAACATAAAAAAAGCTAAGTAAAACACTGCTACCAGTGTGAATTTTTGACTGCTTTTTATGATTTGGGCTTTAGTAAACTTTTTTACCGACACAGTAACTGTGAATGGTGTATTGGTAAAATCTCTCTATGTCTCGTATTATCGCTGAAACTTAGCAAATAAGTAGACCTTTTCATTTAATATTCTGATTAACGTAATTCCAGTGATATTTTCCCCGAGATACTGTAGTCACAGGTTTGGTTCTCGTGATTTCCTTTAATCATACTTTACATTTCAATCGTACTATCCATAGAGATTCTACTCTCAAAAGAGTGCCATATACTATCAATAATGAAGACTAAAGAACAGAAGACATAGAGAGAAAGAGAGTGAGAGAGTGAGAGAGTGTGTGTTTTTTTTACCACGGAATTGCTCGATACGCATACGCCGAGAGAATCCATAAGTTTCCGTAGGAATTTTAGATTTAGGAGCCCGATGCAAGAGTCTTGCCGTACTATATGAATGTATGAGAAACAAAGCATATTTTTATGAAAACTTCGTACTTCAGGCGAAGACAACTGGTTGAACAAGAGAAAGAAAGATAATGAGAAATGTTTTTCCCTTCCGGCTTGGATTCATTATATTTCTACCTTTTTTTTCTTTTTTTTTTTTACATACTTTTAGATTGTTTCTTTTAATGGCGTCGTACGCTAAACAGTGTTTTCGACTATGCCTTAGGTAAAATAATATTTTTATATGGATGAGAAACGAGTCGTCCCACCGATTAGAGATCGATGTCTTTCAGTGCTGTATCGTTTTAATGAATTTCTTTACAGCCTATTACGTAAATCGTGCTAAAATGAAATTTCTCTTGATTTCGATTATTTCTGAATTATTTTCGGTAATAATAATCGACAAAATTATGATTGAAATCGTGGCAATATTTTTTTATTAGTGTCAGTCATAAAATCATCTTTAATTTCGTTTCTTCTATTTTTCTTTTATACGAAGTTGACAGTATTTCATATTTTACGATGTAGTTCCAAATTTTTTGCTTCTATGTATACCTTATACATAAGTGCATATATATTTATATAAATATACATTATATATTTTACGATTCCGTGAAATCGTATTATCCTTCATATGCTGTCTTTGAAAGAGTTCGCGGCAATTTTTATATCGTTTTTACATTGTTTTTATAGATATTTTTCGTTAGATCTCTTTAATCTTCGTTGAGAGCTGATTAGTAGAACTTATTCAGAGATACATACGATTCATTTGTTTTCTTTTACTCTGTATGCATTCGTAAACATGTGTACGATAGAATCACACGATTCTATTCTGAGCCATGTTGCATGTATTTTACACGACTACATACTTTTGCGAACTGTGATCGTTTCAGACAAACGACACTTTGTCTTTGTTTATCTATCGAAATGCGTGCTTCGTTTCCCTTTCTCGCTTCTGTCTTCTCACGACTAGGGTATTATTTGCTCATTTTTTGTAGTATTATCGATTGTGCCATTATACACTTACACGCCGTGTGTCAATTCTTGCCGCCGCCGATGAAATACATAATACATAATACATACTATTTTATGGTTCGACCGTCGACGCCGTAGTTAACTTTGGTTCCAATTCCATTTTGCGTTCTGCCAATTGACCATTCCCGAACAGTACTCGCCAATTACTTGACGACGTCGCATATGTCTATGTACTGTATAAAATTAATTAACAGAGAAGCGTAACGTATAAACATGGTTAGGAATGTGATGCGATATTCTAGAAGAATAAGAACGATAGAGGAACTAAGATTGCTGAAATCTTGGAATGCTCGTTGGCAAAAAGAAAAAAGAAAAGGAAAGATAAGAAAAGAAAGAAATAAAGAGAAGGCGCAGTGTAGAGATGCATTAATTATCTATTACAAGATAGACGGTGAAGTATTTTTCGCGGAACTATGTAAGAGAGATAGAGAGATGTATAAAGCTATCGTCGATATATTTTTAATTACCTCCCAGACGTCGAGTCTCCGTGTAAATGATTTTTCTCGAGAAGGAGATTGTCTACCCGTGCCCGAAAAAGAGTCGCCTCGGTTAAGTTACGACTGTGCAGTCTGTCGTTAAATTCTCTCGAAGCTAGTCTTCTTCCGATCGAACCTTCTCTCATTCCAACTCTTCCGCATCATGTTTCTAGCGTGATACGTTTTTTTTTTAGCAAGTAATACGAAAGATTCAGGTTTCGTCAGACCTCAAATATAAGGATATGCTAAGAATATATTATATATACAATATAGTATATACTAAAAGCCATATATTATAAAAGTATAAGAGAATGAGCTGTATTAAAATACTCCACCGCCATGTACTTGTAACCATGAAGACAGTACAGAGAGTACACTTTAGATTATACACGTAGCATATAAGTTTGTATACAAGAAAAAAAAAAAATGACTTGGACGTAAGTTGAGCGTAGAGAAAGAGAGTAAAATGTAGCGTGCCAGATTCGAGTCTAAACGAGCGCGCGGCTGTGTGTGTATTTGTTCGATGTGTGCGATCGTTCGCGCTCTTGCGCGTTTCCAACAGTGGGGTAAATGCGAGAAAGAATCAGAGGAAAAGTCTGAAGAGAATTACTAATAATACAAATGGAAGAAACAATTTGAAAATCGCATGAGCCTCGCGCGATCAGCTTCCCACCGAAAGCGATACCGCGTCCTTTCGGGTCAAAGGCGAAACTTCGTTGAGAATAAAGACAAATAGCTTTACGACTTATAAAACAAAAAAAGAGGGTGCGGCAGAAAGAGAGGGATAGAGAGGGAAAGAAAGAGAGTGAGAGTGAGAGAGAAAGGCAGCATGGGAGGAGGAGAATGGAATTGTATGTGTGTGTGTGTCTGTGCTCGCGCGACCGTTCGAGCGAAAGAGAGGGAGAGCCAGTGTTTTCCAATGTTCGCTGTACGATTTTTTCGAAAGATTAACAAATGAGAGGCTCAAGAAGCGGTCTATTTTGAAGGGTAGCCAAGAGAACCTGATATTCCCACTCTCGACGGGGCGGAAAGTTTCGCTCGCCAGAACTCACAGAACCGACCGCTTCGTCGAGCTGTATGCGTAGTTGGTGTTCCTAGTGCAAAAAAAAAGAGAGAGAGAGAGAGAGAGAGAGAAAGAGAGAAAGAAAATGGGGAAGAATAATAGTTAACCCGTCTCTAAAGAAGGAAGAAAAAAACAATTTTCCGGTGCCTTTGCATTGCGCTGGATTTTTTCGTATCCGAATACAATACTTTTTTCCAATTTACGTCGATTACGTGAGGAACGAAGGCCTCGCGTCCGTAGCTCTTTTTTGGGACACCGTATATGCTGCTCCTGCTTCTGCTGACCCTCGGAGTTCTCTCCTCGTTTTTTCCTTTTAATGCCTTGGCCATCGGGCCCCACTTTCCTCGCAACGAGGAGGGCTCGTAGTCCGAGGATTCGGCCGAGGGACGAAGCAGGTTCGACGCGAAATATTTTTTAGCATCGCAAAAATACTCGGGAGAAATGTACGTTTTTAAGGGCGAAACTTGCTGGGCGAAACTTGCTGGGCGAAACTGCCTGAGTGGACGACAGCGAACGAAACGAACGGCAAATCTGCGTTTTTGGACCTTTTTTTTTCTTTTACCTTCTGGTAAAAGATCCGGTATCGTTCTTTTTTTAACCCGAATCCAGCGCATCGCGTCTGTCGGGTACCAATCAGGCTGGAAAAAGACTCATGGCAGGGTCTATTGGACGATTTTCGAAATTGACTGCGATTTCGTATACTGCGCGAGCATCCTCGTAAACATTTAGACTGACGGTGATACCACTCGAGTAACGAATCAATCAAAATTCGTTTGTACGCGACAGGTAGAACAGTATTTTTTATGTATACATTATTGTGTACTTACGATACGTACTTAAAATAGATAGTGCGACGCTAAAAAGGTTTCCAGTATTCGATTTCGAACAAAGCGTTTGTTTCGTTCGCCAGCTTTAAAAAGAGAGATTCCGATGCCGCCAACGGGAGAGGACGGAAATGCAATAGGGAAAGAAGGGGGGGGGGGGGGCACGATTCTCGGAAATCTTCACATGCACGTTACGATTAAGTTCCCAGCAGAACTTCCAGTGGTAGGCAGCCAGGAGACCTTTGATTTGATGTCGCAGCTAGAAGAAATGAATTACTTAAGTGATAGATACTGCAAGTTTTATAGAGAGCATACCGTAGGAATAAGGATAGGCCTTTAACGTCTAAGTTAAACGAGAGGCAGGAGAAAGATGGTTGACTTTACATACGACCGGTTTTGTATTTCGTCTCGATTGATCGTGGCGAATGATCTCTAAAACTGAGAGACAAAGGAACTGTAGTGAAACCGCATGGTACCTTCAACATTACGCAAATAGATACATATTGTGCTATGTTCGGGTATGGTTAATCCTCTTTGCGCAACTATTTAGGCTAAATCAGTATGGAAGGACTAATTGTGCAATTATAGACTTTACCTCATCTTCGAATGCTAATTTTGCTCGAACACTAGGAGATTTTGCGATTTCAAAATTTGTTCGTCGGAGAGGGTTAATCATATGCGCCCTCCTGTTTGCATTTGTACCCTTTATGGTTTTACTATTTCTATGGATATTTTTCAATGTTGTGTCGATTGTACGTGTTTTCTCGTATATCATCATTTCGTATACATACTCATAAGCTCTTGCGTGATCATTGCTCGAACCAATTCGTTTGAGTATTTCCGATTAATTTCGTGTGACAATTACACTACGATGAGTTTCTGCGCGTCCTATCTACCGTTGTATTTCGTGACACTGTCGAAGAACGTTCGATCGACGATTTCGAGCAGTGATTATGTGCACGAACAATAGATACTAAAGCTGACATTTTCGTAAAGGATCTCCGACGTCAAGTGAACGCTCGAACAGGAATGGAAATTCAAGAGATTAAATACACTTTGTTGTAAATCAAACGCGATTCTCCGAAAGATGAGAGTGACAATGAAAATCATATTTTTCTACGCAGTGTCGAAACTCTTAATCGTACGCAAATCGTACGAATCGATAAAGCCGAAAGCGAATTCGAATAACGGCCTCGGCGAGGAGTACAAAACGTGTCACTTCCCCGCAAAAGTTACAACTTCTCTAAAGTTGGTTCATGCAAACAGTTCATGCAAACAAAAGAAGAAGAAAAAAAAAAGATCTAAGTACAATAAGACTTTCTAATACACGCTACGTATAGAGTTACTGATCGTCGAAAAGAAAATGTACATAACGAAGTAAAGAGCAGATAATAGATTTAAGGTGAACACCAAGTAAAGTTGCGCCGGAACGTTTAGTAAGCTTCGACGTAAGAATATTTCTTCGATCCGAAGGACGTATAATTTTTTATATAGAATTTGTCAAATTTTTTTGGCACACCGATTGATTTGCTGTCTTTTAAACGGCATATTTAGACTTAAGTCACAACAGCTACAGCAGTTAACAACCCTTTACGGTCTGATCTGATTTACCCGTTATATGTATGTAATAGAAAAAGGATTTTCTATGGTGACTTCCATAAAGCGTAGAAGCAAATTCGTAAGAATTTCCCAGAGCCTTAATTCATAATAATAAAAAAAAAAAAACTCGGTATAAATCTTTACGGGGCCTTTACAAGAGTTGGTCGCTGTTGTAGCATAGTTTTCACCGTTTCCTCCACTGACCTGTTTCGACAAATAATGCTCAATAATGGGATAGCGGAGGATCGGCAGTAACGTATACATAATATTGTAGAATTTGTGGATCTTCGATGCATATATGTTTTTAAGACCGCAAGGGGTTAAGACACCGGGGTGTTTTGCATGAACCAACGTATGGGCGCTGTTCTTTCGTATTTATCGGAGAACTCGGCCGCTACGATTTAGTTTCCAAGTTTGTCCATTCGGTGCAGTGTGCATGGTAACGTTTTTTGCGTGCGTTCTCCGAGCGCGTGTGCATTAGTGTGATTACCGGTTCTTCGAACAAGAGAGACGTCAGCACAACAGGCTAGTAACGACGGAAGGAAAATATGGAAAGATATACAAATTCCTCGACATAGTACAAAGCATATAAACTCTTCTTTTTCAATAGCCTAGGAATATGTATGGAATAAGCCATTATGCGTGAAATAGTAAGTCTATGTGGTGTTGAATAAGTCTTTAGAGAGCCAAGAGAAGATTTTTCATCTTTCTATCGTTTCATTTTTTTCTCTTCTTATTTCTGCACTGCTGTCCAGAGTCAAAAGTTTATTTCTTCTTTCTCATTTCTATACTGCAATCTATGTATGTATGTACTTTGGACAGAGAGAAATTGTTGGTATGACGATCGATTTGATCCATCTGCGGCACAGCTAATTTCATCTGTATTTGCACTATATCACTATCTGACCCTAGACAGCCTTTCTCAGAAAGAGTAAGCCCATTTACTCGGGCGGTTTGACATCCAAAGTCCACAATAATGATAGTCCATTCACCTCTGGTGCCTGAAAAGGCCAGAATGCCCTCGCAATTTCAAGGGAACCTGGTGACCTTTAGACTTTTGAACACCCAATAGACATAGGAATGAAATAGTCACCCGCGAAGCGCATTCTATTCAACCTACACGAGAACAACTCTTTCGTTTGTGACACACCTGGTTATATGTTTCTTTTTTCTTCCGGCCCCTCCCCCTCACCGGTCCCACAACCAAACAATTTGTACCACAGTCTTCCAAGGTACAAAAGAGGGAATGTCGTTTGTTATGTGTGATGTGTTAATCAAAAGAACATCTGCGCAGGATAAAGAGGGAAGAGGGGTGAAAGAGTTACGGGGAGAGTGGATAAAGGTAAAACTGAGGATAAAAATGAAATTGGAGGAAGCGTAATACGAGATTTGTGTATAACTAAGCGATCCCTCTGATGATCTCAGCGTTTTATTTTTGTATAGAGTGCATTAAATGTGTAAACGTCAGGAAAGCAAGACGAGGGAAGATGGACGGAATCTCGAGAATGGAGTAAGACTTGCGTAGCGCAAAAAAAAAAACAAAAGAGAAGAAGAGCGTAGGGAGGAGAGGAGAGTATAGGCACAGATACAGAAACAGACGAATTTAGGCTGCGAGAATGGAAGTTTAAAGTTTGTGAACGTTTTTCAAACATTTCCCAGTGCTGCTTTATGTAATATCCTACACAATATATCTATACATATAAAAATTGTAACAAAAATCAGATTGTCCGTTAAACTATATCTCCCCCCCCACTCCACCATCGCTATTAATTTCTTTCTTCAACCCAGAATATTTCCATCTACTGTATATTCGTTTTATCTCAATGCTCGTTTTGTATTAATGATTTATTTAATCAAATTATAATTGCTACAACCGATAACAAAACTCGGTTTTTCGTAAATTTATATCTTGTTTGCATTTTGTGCTCGCTTTTGTGCACAATCGCATACACTCCGGCGGATTCATTCGATGAAGCTCGCATACAAACGATTTTGGGTTAATGAGTATAAATAATAAAAGGGGGCGAAGTGATTTAACAATATATACACATACTGTATATATGTACGTGTATACGTATAATATGTATATTGACGCATGCAATTGCAATGCAGGTACGCACTGACCATACTCATAGTTAGGTGTAAGTACAAATCATTAACTTATCACTTAACGTTCGAAATAGATTTTTTTTTTCGATCGACTGACATATTTCTCCGTAAACAGTTCAATCTTTTGCATCATTAAAAATTTGATAATACAATTGATTCGTTCAAATCGTCGCGTCTTATAAGAAATCACAGCATCAGGAGACTTAATCTTACGCTAGGATATTTGATAGTATCGTTTTAAGCTGTTAAAACGCATGGCTGCTAGCGAGATTATAATTCAATAGTACAATAGTATTAATTCCGCAATACTTCTCATTTATTCTACAATGCATTAGGCACATTATTCGAGAGGTCAATGCAGTTATGTTAAAAAAAAAAAAAAAACGAGTGTGTATAAAGTAATTGTAAACCGTGTTGACCTTCCAAACGGTCTAGATATAACAAGAATTATGATTAACAATGAACTCGTTGGAAATAGATGTTTTTTTGTTTTGTATAATGTAGGAAATGTTTCAATGCATATCGTTCAATTGGGTAGTCAACAAGCAAGCATTTATCGAGTATGAAAAAGATCAAATATGAGAGGAATTCATTGTTCAAGTCTATTTTGTTCACTATAAAGTATAACTCAATTAAATCTATCAACACTCTATACGAATGCGTTTTCCGAATAGCACCTTTCAGGGAATATTTCCTGAAACAACGATGCATCTTAAAACAGTCGTTCTGAGCAGGTACTCTCTTCGCATTCGACATATCATGCGTACTTGATGAATATTAAAAAGACACATATAAAATTTATAGGAATACCACGAATCCTGCTTCATATTAACAATTCACTTAACGCGTAAGTCTTAATCCCAGAGTAATAGTCACAAAATTTGGAAATCTCAACAACCGGTTAATTAGATATAATTATCGCTTTTAAAAAGGATACCTCACCCAATTTAGTCCAATCGATGTCACAGATTGTGAATTTGCTACATTGCAAATTAACATTTTACAAGATCCGGATAAAAATATTTGAATAACCTTAAGATTAAGTTCTAAAAATGGAGAACGGAGGCGGCCCAGCCTGCCTCAACATTGTTGTGAAACTACTCGAAGCTTCTTCGCTCGTACTCTGACCACTTTGATTATTTTGTGAATTACTCAAATTTTTACTTTTACCATTATTATGACTTTGCAGATGTTTCTTTAAGTGATCTTTCCTGTAAAAGGCCTTTCCGCACTCTGTGCAGATTTGATTCTTACTACCAGAGTGAATTATCATGTGTCGTGCAAGATGCTCGTTTCGTTTGAACGCTTTGCAACACATATTACACTGATACGGTCGATCTTTATTATGGCCTTGTTTGTGGCGATCCAAGTGCTCCTTTCTCTTTAAACTTGCGCCACAGATATCACATACGTGGGGTCTTTGCCGGTGATCCTCCAAATGTTCGTGCAATGCATCACGATCGTCAAATTTGTATGCACATTCCGGGCAATGGTATATCAATATACCTGGAAAAAGAAGATAGAGACGTAAATCTTAAAACGTTCATGGATCGCAAAGATATTTGAAACACGAACGTTGGAGGATATTTCATATTTATACTTGCCATTAATATGTTGAGGCTCAACCTCATACTCGACCTTGGGTCATATGTTCTGACAGTGCGTGGAACTATCACTGTTTTCCTCGTACTTGGAGACATATGGCAAACCTAAGCTATTCGAACATCTCGCTAGGTATTCCGAAGTCAGCCTGAAGTCAATTTGCAAGGGATCCGTCATCGTAGATGCATCTACTTTTCGAATACCTTTTCCGTGTGAAGATTGATAAGCTTTCGGAGTACAATCTTGTTCCTTATTGCCACAGTTATTCTCATTTCGGTTTTCGTCCATTTGCTCTAGATGATGTACTGGATTAATAGGATACGTATATCCGGTCATGTTCGTTGGAATTGGACGATGAGTATGAGTATCCAAGGGATATTTTGAAGTATGCGTTTCATAGGACATTTCCAGTTTAGTCAAACGATCTTACCCTCTACTCTGCAAATCAAAACAGGCGGATGTTAACTGATGAAACTACTGGAGCTTGAAGATTCCTCAACTATACACATTTGTCCACCAAGATAAATGCAATAATACTTTTCAACGTTCGCCGACAACATTTATTCCAATGAGAAATTTTTTCATCTCCAGAACGACTAAAAAGTTTCTTGAAACTTGGTTCGTCGTTGCTACGTGCAGTTAACAATTCTCGTTACTCTTTCGCGAGCTTAAAACGCGGGAATGAATACAACGCAACGCGAACAGTAATGGTGTGAGTACTGACGATGCACACAGTGCAGTGTTGTTGTTTCTACACCGCGATCGCTGAAAAATCATATACACGGTACGAAGAAATCCTACTCTGTTTCAATCGAGTTGACTCCGGAATCACCTTTATACGCGCAGAGCAAGCATCACCGTATCCACGAAAATAATTTCCGTGATCAAGGATTCGAACCTGCGAAACTCCAAATTAGGAGTTCGGGCCCTTACCCACTGTGCTGCGACACTCGGTGCAACTCGGTGCAGTGTGCACTACGGACCGATTGGGAAACTTTATTGAGCAGGTCAAGACAGGTGTTCACTCACGGTAGTGACTAAAGTACGATTCTAACCCGGCATTCGCACTCATTCCGACGAATACGGAATAAGGATCACCGAACGACATTGGTCAGCGATAGAAACAGCTTGCAGCTGTTCGGATTTATCTCCGACAAGGCTGACAAGAGAAACTATCATTCGCAAGGTCGGCAATCATACTCATTTGTTTATATTGATTTATGGTGACATCGCGGTCATATGTTCCTATCAGCTGCTGCTGATAATGAGGATGTTCTGTGACTCAATATACATACATATGTATATTTCTCACATATTGAAATGGCCTTTAATAATATATTGATGAAAATGGAGTTGGGATTATCTGATTTTGGAGCAGACAGGTTAAAATAATATTCGAACATGAGAAGTGATCGTAAAATTAGTATTTCGAGGGAATAATGATTGTTTATAAATATATAATAATTTGTGCTGATGTAAAATAAGATAAGATGATCATTATTGGTAGTAGTAATCATTGAATAATTTACGTATATGAGCGGGTGCAAGTAAACAATTCATGGTGCGGTATTTTCTTCAGGATTTATTTCTCTCGTAACAATATATATATATATTAGTATGTACTTTTATACATATACATACACACTTAATCGAGCCACGGGCGTAGATTAGTCTCAGAACGTATAAAACTTGTAAAAGGTTCGCGACTTCTACAGAAATGGCATTTAAGTATTATTATTCGTATGTAAGTAGGATTCTCTGTGCCATCTAATTAGAATACTAATTTTCATGGTTTACATAGCTCGCAGTAATTATTTAACAAAATGCGAAGATCGCTGTTTATCGCGAATATTGATGTTTATTTACATCTACATCTCTTAGATATCCTTAAAGTGTCATTGGTCATTGGAAAAGTTACTATCTGCAATGTAAAAGTAACTGTGAGAGAGAAATTCAATTTATGAAACATTTTTTTACGCTGTTTTCGTTCGATAATCCTATAATAATACGTTTAGTCATTTGAAATTGTAAAGTAAAATAGATAAGAGATTAGAAAATACTATGAAAGATTTAAGTCTATTGCACAGATTGTTGAATATCTTTCACTGTATTTATCAGGCAAACCTGTGCAAAAACGTACGGACGGACGAAGTTTACTTTGGCAATATTCTTATCGTTAATTACAGTAGAAAACTCGATTTCGAACGTTAGCGCATTACTAATGCTACTATCGCATCGTTGGCATCGAACTATTTTATTCCTAAAATTTACAACAAAAGTTAATAAATACGATTGATAATGGAATGTAGCCAAGAATACAAAAACCTTCTTAACTGAATTTTTCGTGATAATCGACTTTTTTAAAACGAGTCGCCATACTTGCTGAGTATTTCTGACACTATGCTAAAATAGCGCGCTGCGAGTTCAGCCCACAATTGTAAATATACACATTCATACAAAAGTACTTAAATTGCTGTATAAGTACTTTTCGATATTAGTGCAAAAGATAATGAAGCACCGAGTGCTCGCGTTTTGATCTTAAGTAGTTTCGAGCTTATTACAGATTACACTTATTACAACGTTATTTATAATAAGGGACATATATAGTCTGAACGAATCAGGATACGCGATACCTGTTTCCCTTTCGTAGCAACAGGATTCATAAATACGACAACATGATGTAACAACAGAATCCCGTCGAAGATCGTCATGATCTTCTGAGACTCACGATATCTAACTACATATGTACTGTGTCAAAATTCAAACGATGGTCGGAAAGATTAATCGTCAACCAACTCGCGTGTGTTTCTTTAAAACAAGAACACTGAGGAGTTTCATCTCAAATTCAAGTCGTTTTCGACGTGCCTATTTCACTTCCGTGATTGCTGGAAGCTTTTGATTTCCTCTCGGGATCCATAGCGATGGAAATAAACTCCTCGGACATCTTCTTGTCCAGTCCTGTATACGTTTGTGACAAATCCACTTGGTCCTCGGTCCTTGGTGGTGTTTTCCTTGTAGATTCGTTGTGACCGTCGTTCTTCCGCTTCCTTTCTGCAGTGTCCACGTGCTCTATCGTTGGATGACGCTTGTGCTTCGGTCGCATCTGTAAACAAGCGATATCATTTACCATCTTGAATTTCATACGCGACTTTTGAGGTCCATACTTCATTAATATTCTCGGCGAGTGAAAGTGCAAGTAAACGTCAATTAAATGAAATTGGATTCGAATTTATGAATTGCACCGCTTTTGTTACGTCGGATATTTATTATTCATTTAATTAATGGATTATCGGTTTTACTAGAAGAGGTTTCAAACTTTCAAAAGACTTTCTCCTTGTTACGGAGCAATCAGCTGTTTTCTGCAACTGTTGGTACAGAATCCTGATCTCGTCTGAGAGATACGTTCAAGAAATTCGTGATTCATTGACACGCGACCCTTGCACTGTTTCTCTCATTACAAGCGAGCGAGCGAGTTTGCTCGACTAGTTAGATCGTTTATGCACGAAGAAACATGCAGCAGAATTTCAACGTTCGATAAGTTATGTCGATAAAGTTAAAAACCGCATTTTCGATCGAATATTATATCAATGAGGAAGCTTACCATTTGTGAAGGTGGTCGACCGACATAAGGCATATGTTGCACTACCGGCATAGGGCCATATCCACCGGGTGGAATCTGCATTGGTCCTGCCGGTACAAATCCTCCAGGGAATTTCGGTGGAGCTCCATGAATGCCGTAAGGAGTCTGCGCAAAATAAGAATAAACCCGATTCCTTTATAGAAATTCGCTATAGAATTCTCTTAATTAAATGGATTCTATCAAAAATCTTCAAGCTTCTTTCATTCGCCAATGAGGATCGCTGCTAGAATAAAGGGTTTAACAAAAGGAAACATTTGCACTGATCTCGTTTTAAAGACCTGCGGTGAAAACACTTGCGGCTTTAGTGGTTCTTCGAGGCATCACGAAGGCAGCGATGGTCGGGTAGATACAGTACTAGTATAGGTAGCGTATCGCTCATAATACACTGCCTTATTCTATTTCGAATCATCCTGTAATTGATTCGGAAGCTAGTCGCGAAGCAAAAAGAATAATTAACGCAATACTAAAATCGGAGTACGCATCGCAAAGTTCAAGAAGAAAAAGCGAAGAGCGAAGCTAAAAGCGAAGATCCGTGGATACATACTACTTATACGCATATGCGAGCCGTTCCCACATGATCATTTGCCGACTTGAGCCGATCAGAAAATGAGCCTGGCGAACAGAAAGAAAGTTGCCGGCCGAAACCTTTCCTGTTTGCAGTGGAAGCTTCTTCTACAGCAGGCATGCCCAACCCGCGGCCCAATTGAAGACTTTTTGCGCCCCAGTTGAAGTTTTTAACTGTCTATATTATTTTAGACATTTGGACTCAGGTTCTCAATACGTGAACGTACCCAAAAATCAAGTAGGCAGCTCTAACTCAGCACATATATCAAACTGATTTACAAGTAAATTTATTGGAAGTCTAGGACCTCTGGTTTTGTCAGAAAATCTTACAATACCTTGGCAATGCGCATTACAGCAGCATTTCGAACTACTTATCGCTGCGAGTTATTTTTTTCCAAATTAAACTTAGTAAAAACAAAGTATCGCAGCAGGTTGCTCGATAAAAACATGACAAATCAACTACGATGCGCGTCGACTAAATTATCGGTTGATATTAAAAAAGTCTCAAATAAAATAGAAAAACAAGTGTCACATTAATTGTTAGGTAATAAAATATTTTGAATGTTGTACGATAATAAAATATTTGAAATAATTTGTTCTTTTATTTTGATGTGCGCGGCCCACCTCAGTTTAGAACATTTTTACTTGGCCCATCAACCAATTTTGGTTGAGCACCCCTGTTCTACAGTCTTGAATTCCAAGAGTGACAGGTACATATTGCGGCACGCGGACATCGGTAGCTGATTGATCCGCGAGGGATTTTGAAACACACGCAGGTGGACATCGACAGCCACCACGGTGGGCCGCATCGACGTCGAAGGTGTCATGAAAGACGAAGACAAGTTTCTCTCCGTGGATCGTTCGATCTGAACTTTCTAGCAAGCGTGTCACTGACCTATCCCTACCGCTTTACCAAGGGAGGTCGAGGAGTGCGGAGCTAGGAGAGAAAAGCAGAAGAGCCGCGGAGGGAGTGTTGGCGAAAGAGAAAAAGAAGAGATCGGTGTAGAGCTGAAAGATAGGACAAGGGTCGTGAGAGAATATCTGAACTTACTTGAATCATTGGATGCATTGGAACCATAGGTTGAACCACGTAGATTGGCTGGTTCTTCGGCACATGATTCTGTGCGATGACCCACTGGTGGACCATGTTACGAGTCTTGAGGCGACCGTCGCTGCCAGTTTCCTCGGTGCCGCTTGGTTTCAGACACCCGCAAAGCTTCGGGGTCAAGGTTAAGCAGCTGTAGCCAGAGACCAACAGCTCGGCTACACTGGCTATCAGAAGCCCGATACTCGCTAGGAGACCGGCCCAGCCACCTTCGATTTCCAACATGTTACCCTCTTCACCCTAAAATCAAATTGAGTTTCGATTCTTTTTCTATCATTTCTATTGGCCGAACGGCGTTATTTGATACAAGTTTAAACCCCTTATGTGCTCGACACAACGATATATGGACCTCTAACGCACAACAGGGGTACCCGGGTACCCCACACGGTTTACCGCGATATATCAGGTATAGAAACTTTTAGCAGTTCCTTGTAGAACGTGCTGAACATATTTTCAACGATATATTACAATAAATTACTTAGAATTTCGATATAAATAATTGCACGATTGAGTTAGCTGTCCAGCTGTGGGTGTCGCGGTGACCTAACTACCGTGATGACCAAAGTCTCATCTTGTTTATATAAAGAAATTACCGCTCTCTGCAATCACTTTGAATGAAAAAACCTTTAATATTTCCTCAAAACTATATACAATCCGACTTGGGTACCTCTGTTGTGTATCAAGCGTATACTCAAGTTTGACGCATTATATCAAGAGACAAGGTCTTGTCTCGGGCCAAGTAGAAGAAGACAGGCCTTGTTTTAATATTTCGGGAAACAGAATTTTTTTTTAAAACCGTGTACTAACGTAAAAATGGCCAAAGAATGGGGATCCGAAGCTATTTTGCGATATTTTTACGCGAACGGAAGATATTATTGAGCAAAACATCGAATGGGTACCTGGGTACCCTTGCGCACACGTAAGGGTTAAATGGTTAGATGGTATAATTCCTAGGCAGTTCTGATTCACCGCGCAAAAAGTGTATCATAGAGCGATTATCGCGATAGGCCGCTGTGAGAGGCGGACGAAGCAATCCGTAGAATTTCACGGTGGTGCGTCTTGACCGCGTTTTAGCCTTGGCATTGGGAACTTTCTCCGGCGGTCAAACGGTTCCAACGGCACACTATTCCGGGCGGTTCACGTTCGGCTGGCCAAAAGCCGCCGAACGCTGCCGAATCGGTGCGCAGACGTGAAGACAACTCGTACGAATCGGGGTCACCAGTGCCACCGCGCGATGCTAATTGCTCGGCGCATCCGTCCTCCAGACCGACCGGGCGAGCCGGTGTTAATTACGCCAGATGCCCTCTTGATCTTGATCGGAATCTTAGCCTGTGGCCTTCGTAGAAAGTGGAAACGGTATCGCGTGTGTGGATCGGGAAAAATTCGTCGAATCTTCTCACGATTCGAATCTACAGCTTATTGCGATAATCACTCGCTCAAATCCAAACTACATAGCATTTACGGCTCTTACATTATGCGAGTAATACATCGGAACTCTCCGATTTGTAATCTTAAATCTTATTAAGTGTATACTCGGCTGATCTAGGTAACTCGTTTCTGTTATTTTATTAGAAATAACTGCGCTAAGAATTACAGCTTAAATCCGAATAATTACTGACTTTATTAATAAATAGTTGTTTTTTTTCTTAATATACTGACTATGGTGTTGTGAAATGAACTGCGAGAAGTTAGGTAAAAAATATTACCGCGATTTTCGCTGACACGAAGCAATTATAGATAGTAACAGTTCTATTTAGTTTATTTTGTGGATCGAATGACGACGCGTTTGCCGATACCACCGTGGTTGAGCAATGCAGTACGAGGTATAACATTAATTTCATAACAGAACTGCGGGAAAGAAACGTCTGAGTAGAAACCGATCCCTGAGAAAAAGAAAAACACCGGCGTCGATTCACGGCAGGTTGAAACCAATCGGGTTTCTATCTTCGAAAGTAAATCTGATAAGCTCACTAGTCCGCCGCAGTCGGAATTTTCTTAGCGGTTGCGCGAATCGTACGCAGGAAATGCGGCTCTCCCGTTATCTCCGTAGAATCATTCCTCTCCGATAAAAAAGAGATATCCAGATACTCATCTGGAGGATAAAGCACGCGATTACTTTCTAAATCTGTTATCACGGAAACTAGAAAGAAACATAAACGTACAGAACACAATGTGTGATAGGTTTATGCATAAGTAATTTAATTCGGTCGAAATTACCTTTTTTATCCCGTCCGTTAACTCGCGAGTAACTTTTCCTATATGAAACATGTTATTTTCTGGTTTTCTCATAATTTACTGCACTAACCAGCGACGTTGAAGGTTTTAAACTGTCTCGTGTTTCTATGTTTACTCGTGTTACTGTACGATGAAAATGCAGCTATGTCGCTTTTGTAAACTTAATCCGTGGTATCTGGTTCTAACGAAAGTGAAAGCTGGAACGATCGACGAAAGAAAAATACAGTTTCCTTCAATAAAATCGACAGTAAAATATCTACTGATCGGCAGTTTTACCTGGAAAAATATTCGCGTTACCGAGAAGCTATTAACCGAGAATGCCCGTGCGAAAAATCTTTAAGAGCGGAAGTACTTCATTTTTATGATCCGTTGTTAACTTGTGATGCGCTTTAAATTACCAATCAAAGACTTAGAGTCTCAAAACCTTTCCCAATCATCTTTCTCAATTGCGGCTCTGCGGTTACCATCGCGAAGCAAAAAAACATCTCGAAGATATTTCGTGACAGGTAATGATTAGCGAAGGAAGACAAGATGAAAAGTTAATTATTTGGTCAAAATGATGAGTGTTACTTACGGGAATAGTGAGCAGGGTCACTTCGGAGGTCCTTTGAGAGTCCCGGACGACAGCAGTCAAGGCCGTGATCGTGGCCATGTTCGAAAGGGCGAGGGCAACCAAGCTGGAAGCGAGATGCGCCGTCGAGAAAGCGGAGTTCATTTTGGTCGAGGAACTTGCGAGTGTCGCTACAACTCCTAGTGCACCGGCTACTAGTGCACCAGCACCTGCCCATAACCCGGCACCAGAACCACCGAGCGAAGCACCATGGACCAGTACCAAGACACCAAACACGACGAGCACAACTCCTGTAGCACAATACCATTCGATACATTATTTCCTTTCTCTCTCTCTCTTTCTCTCTTTTTTTCTTTATCTATCTACTCGTTCGATCGCACAAGTTGGAACTGGGTTAAACGCAATTAACAATTTGCTTCTTCTCGCATTTTTCCCCGATTTAAATGAAATAGAGATTGATCGAGATACCAGAGGTAAACTGCTAATGGTTTTAGTGGGTTGAAGTGAACAGCTAAGTATCCGCAGCCCCAGGAATGCTAGACGATTACTACTAAAGTTGCCGTGATTAATGAAACTCATCCGGTTTCAGCTTTTATGCGCGCTCTTTTTACTTCGAGTTCCAATTTCAGTGCAGCCTTTTTCTATCGCAGTAAATGTGATAGTAACGAAGGTCTCTTCTGATTCAAGTTTAAATCGTCCGGTTGTTTTAAAATAGTTGGAAATTTCCTGTTAATAGCTCACAATAACGCGTCATGTTTCCTAAGTATTCTTTTCTGCAGACTGGCGAGTTGTAAATTAGATGCGTGCCTCGTAATAATACCAGCTAACTTTTCCATGCGATTTTTATGTTAAACGATAGCGATTTGTTGTGGGTCGAACCTACTTGCTTCTCTGTACTCTGCCAGAAAGGGTTATACAACTATGACTTTCTAAGTGAAATGTTTTCACTTTTACACTGATTTCTATGCAGTTTGGAGAAATGACTGGGTGCAGGGTGCATGCGATATTAATTTGTCTGCATTTTGTCTAATAAGGCACCTAGAATATACATTCTCTGTCAGGCACGATTTTTCGGTGGGAAAAAAAAAACAGTTTCACTGTGTTAATAACATTCATCGAAGAGAACGATGTGCACGCGGATAAGAGTCTCGCTTGGCAGACGTTCTAATTCATTTATTACTGACCTTCTTCGCTAATTAAGAGTAATTAACGTTACTGTTTAATTTAGTTTCGACCAGTTATAACAGTCATATGAAAGTTGCAACCATTTAAGATAGTCATACTCGAGCTGTTGGCAGTCCATCACCTCAGGATTTTTACTAATTAAACTTGAGCATAAACGCACAAGAAAATCTTTTGCTCTAATAAACATGCCTCTTATTGCGACTAATGCATATTCAAGTCTCCCGCGAC
Source organism: Trypoxylon attenuatum (assembly GCA_963989405.1). Lineage (NCBI taxonomy): Eukaryota > Metazoa > Arthropoda > Insecta > Hymenoptera > Crabronidae > Trypoxylon > Trypoxylon attenuatum. The sequence goes on along the minus strand of OZ022489.1, from coordinate 16,730,453 downwards.
TAAGCGATGATTGCAGTTAATCGTTTCCGTAGTATTGGACTTTGCATACTGGATGCTGACCAAAAAAGGATCATGGACAGTTCGGATTACGAATTAAGTACATTTTCCGAATAGCTCGCGCATGCTTTTCCTTATCGGCCATTGGAGATCTGGTTGGTCGTAGAATTATATAACTTGTATTCCGCCAAACGTGTCACTCGCGATTTCCGACTATGGGAAACAACTCTAAAGTTTTCCGAAAAAAAACTACGTGAGGGGCTGCAACACTTTTTCTTACGGCTGCACCCTTTGGTGTGCTCGAAACGAATCAATTGATCGATTGATCAATCGTGTTTTTATGTATCGCTGATTGCAAAATGAGTAAAAGGAAGAAAAAGGAGAGTATCAAATTTCTTTAACTTACCAAGAAGAAGCTGTCCACAGGAAGTAAACATGAGAATATTCGAGTCATCCTTCGCTTTGGGCGCCTGCAATTTCTGTTGATCACTCGCATGCTGCGAATGCGGCTGATGTTGTTGTTGTCGCTGTTGTTTTTCCGATAAGAGGATCTCTTTCGAATGTTTCGATTCTAAACAACTTTCCGGCTTCGATTCCGCGTTGCTCGACTCCTTTGACTCGTTCGAGTTACTCGAATCCTGACTTCGTACCGTCGAGTCGAGGACGATTGGCGCGTTCTCCATGATCAATCGATTTGCGTGACTCTTCAGCACATAACTGAATACCTTTTTTTTTCACCAATTCTAACACACCGGCATTCACTTGCTCCCCGCTGATTCTTCGTTGGTCTCACGTTACTTATTCACTCTGTTATGTTATGTTTACGAGATACCCGTGATTCTCTCGTGCACTGACGACACTTACAACCGCAGCCGTACGACGATAGTTTCACTAGTTTCGGAGCTTCAATTCTCTGATGCAGCTTCCTCTGAGTTTCTCGTCAAAATATCTTCAGCTTCTTTGCGTCACGCATCTGGCTGGATCCCGACTCTCTATAAATTCAATAAAAACAAGCATGTTGATGTAATCCTTTGATAAAACGCGTCTATTAAAGATTCGACTCTCGAGTTCCGCGTTAGCTAATCTTCATTAATATACAATTATACAGTATATAGTAAGAGTTCGACGGGATAATCCAATCAACTACTAATTCCAGCATTCCTAAGTCGCGTTCGGAACGTCAAACGAAGTGTCAATCAAACGCGATCAAACGGTACTTTGATAGTTGAATTAAAAATCTTGTTTCGGTCGCTTTTAATTATCCCGCGAATTAAATCTCCGATATCTCCGTGGATTTATATTTAAACGATCGCATTGTTGATTGGGATTCTGTTTTTGGGTGATCGCTTTGGATCTTTCGCTAAAGGTGGATGCTGCATTGGGTTTAGTATCCGTGAACCAAGTACTGTTACAACGAGCAGACCGGAAAAATTCTGTGGTGCATTGTGTGCAGCGACCTTGACGAAATAGGAACTCGTCCTTGTTGTTGAGGAGGGCTCACGAATATCTTGGTTAGCCGCGGGTTAACGACAAATGAGAGACCCTGTTGCGGTAAACTGTTTTGTTATCGTCGCGTATCTTCTGCGTCGCGGCACACGCCAGCTCATTAACTTTCGAGATTTATTACGGTTTGTGGAATTCGTGCGGGATTATCCAGCAGATTATGATAATCGCGGGACTAATGAAGCCTCGAGAAACGTTTCTCTTCTAGCAACCTGTTTGCTTGTTTGTACTCGCACAAAATTCGCGGATTTCCAAATAATCCTTTTTACGCGAAATCCTCTCTTTTGCAATAAAAGTCAGAATGGGGCTTTTTTTCAACGTATTACTCAAAGTTGAGTATAATAAATAGTTCCCGAATGAGTAATTGTGTTATTAATGTGATAAATAGTCGGCAGACGATTCTTCGTTGAGTGCAGCTTTCTTTATCCTCATCCCGTTGTAGGAATTCCAGTCGCAATTATTCTTATTATCCGTGACGTTTTCGGCTCGCGACGAAAAGGGATGAAAGAGCGAAAACTAGTGGAGTTACGGTGTTTAAAGCAAACTCTGAGATTTTTTCCCAGCGAATGCTTCACGCTAGACAAAACCGACATGTACGGTAAATTTCTGACCGGAAAGGAATCCTCGCGAGCACACAGACGAGGAGGAGAGCAATGGAGTTGTTGCGTGTAAACACGCTTCGATAAGTTTTACATTGTCTGAGCAAGTAATGCGAGCGGAATCATAATTGGTATTAAGTGCAATTGGATAAAACTGGTGAAACTGTACATTTTCTTCTGGAGAACACACACGCGAACTTCCCGCTGAATCTCTCGAGCTAAGATCCCATGATCCGATATTGCTCTTTCACTTGCTGATCACGATTCCGATTGCTAACAAATATCATCTCTAAAGTCTCGATGATAAGCTTTACTTCGGTGAATATGCAATAATATCCTCATTCCGCAAATATTATAACTGTCGTGCGCAAAATAATTCGTATTTCGCAATTTAAAAATTTCGCACTATGATCGAATTTGGAGCAATCTTTTACCGCTCTTTTGCACTCGACATTGGGTACATCACAATTTTCCAAGCACCTTCGATCTCCACATTAGGAAGTCGAGAGTCCAGTGTGCCGATTCTCGCGATTTCCGCGAATCCAAACAAATCGCGAATCGACGTACCGTTTTTCTTATAGAGGTTCGATGATCTTCTTTTTAATAATCACATAACCGAGAGAAGAAGTTTTCCCAATTGGAGCGGTTTTTCCTTATCCAGGGTCCTTAAGGGTTGGAGAAATTTGCGTTCTGCAGCGAAAAGAAGAAGCGTAACGATCAACTAGGAAAGCGTCTTGAGAGACTTGAACGACCGGCTTCGCGTGCGAGCGATTCGTGACTGGCGCGCACTGTGCTGCTCTCCAGCAGCTCGCCTTCACCGAGCTCTTTCCTCTGGTACAACTCTTTTCCCTCTTCTTCCTCTTTGCATCTCGGGGCTACTGGCATCTCTTCGCGCCGCGGCGCTCCGTCGACTTTGAGAGATGTCTTCTATCTTCAAACTCTTTTTATCGGTCCGATTCGTTCAAAGTTTCCTCGATCGCGTTCGTATCGCGTAGAAACAGCTCGAAACATTGCACCATGGCATCTCAGGGTTTTTGCTACCCCGTTGCAATGCAGCATCGATTGGTCTTGGTTCTGCTATTGAATTTTAATCAGCGAGAGAAAAATCTACGCAGAAGAACTTGGATTAATAGACTCTTGTATTCGGGATTCGGGAAATTGATTCGTCAAAGTTTCATTGCTAATGTACTATTTTTAATGGTAGAATAATATTTCGAGAATTTTAATAGAAAATTTTATTACGTTGAGAGTGTTAATGAATTTCAATGGTGTTTTCTACTGTAAACGGATTCGCCTTGAACTGTAGATTACTCGGATTCCAGTTCTCCATTCATCCTTGTCATTTTCTTATCTTTGACTCCTTTCCTGCTTTTCTCCTTTTCCTTTTTTGGAAAGAAAATGCCCGGTATTCTCGTGCTGATATTCTTGTCCATTATCAACTGGTGACTGTTCAGGGTTACTGTGGATTGAACGGTCACTTCTTAATTGTAATCGGGTCCGGATTCTGCCGCAATTAAGATTCCGCTGATACATACTTTCTGTCAGAAGCTCATAAGTTATTGATCATTGGCACAGAAACCTTGGGAGCAGTTTCTTACCACGGTCTTGATATAATAAAGGGCACACCTCTTAACTATATGTACAGTCATTTGCATACATTATCCGTCGTTTATTTTCGCCATAATACTCTTCGCCCTCAAACTGCGTTATATTGTCCTCGAAATCGAGATAAATTCTGTAAATTTCTTCTCTGTTCCCACGTCTCTTCAAACTATATACTTTAAGATTTTAATACGTTTAGTATTAAGTCCACCACTGATAAGAACGAGTTGTAAATACATACATCGTTTTTAGCGACCCGTCTCCTTTATACTAGTAATTAAGTACGTAAATACGCACTCACATAGATAAATTATTTATCTATTGCAAAGTGGAATTACAAATTGCGAAATATTTTATCTTTAAGTAATATGTAATATCTGATGTATCATTATTATTAATGTAACTTCTAGTAATAAATAAACAAAATGTTCGACTAGTAGAACTGTGTATTCATTTCATACCTTACAATTTCAAAATTTATGAATAAGTTTGAAAATTGCGAATTCGCGAAACGGATGAATGAAACGTAAAATTTTCCTCGAAATTAAGTTTCCTGCGTGTTATGACGTCACGGATATGACGTCACCGTTATGACGTCATCGTTCTAAGAACACTCAAAAATGTTCTCTGTGACGTCACAGAGAAAATTCCGAAAATCGAGGAATTGTACGAACTCTGAGACATTTTCTCTGTGACGTCACAAGACGAATTTTCCGACCCCGATATTTTCTTTGTGACGTCATCAAGGGCGAGAACTTTTGCATTTGCCGACTAGAGATAATTTTGCACTTTACAAATCATCCGCGTGTAATTCTTCTGGATATTTTCGATATCTCCTTTCATGAGTTTTGCGGTAGGATCGAAGGAAAGGTCAGTGGGAATTTATTTATAAATAACAATCCGATTGTTTCATTGGTAGAAAATGTTTTATTATGCATAAAAATGTTGTACAAATGTTAATACAATAAGTGTTACATAATTCTTCGTAAATGAATTATTCAACGCTAGTTTTATATGAAATGTATTTACAATGTACAAGTTAATAATCATACTAGGTAACGATGCATTTGCATAAAATTCCATACAAATTCGCACTCGCACTCTCATGTACGTGTTCTCGCATGCATCAACTTACAACTGCAAATTATAAATAATCTTATAATTAGTAAACTAGGTAAAAGATGTTCACTACCTGTAGCTTCGATGCTACCGTGTCGCTTGATCCCCGATCAATCCCAGAAATAATCGATGGGCAGTTTTTATTTAAGCACGACTAATCGGGTGAGTAATTAGCGACATTTTTATCCATCCGCAAAAGGTCGCCACAGTTTCTAATACTTTCTAACAGCAGGTGTGAAGTGAAACGTCACGGCAAATTGATTTTCTACTTGAATAATGATCGATGATTCGCCGGACAATGCACCAGCTCACTTTACGTCGAATCTCTCTTTCGTTCGCAGCATCATGATTTCACCCCGTGGAATTATGATTCGAATAGCGTGTCGTAGTCAGTCTGTGATCCGCCTTTTGCATGCTACCAGGTCTCTATGGTTTTTGATATACACATTACTATATTCGGATATCTGAACGCGACAGTTACTTTTTCAGTTATCGTTGCAATTATTAAGAAATTATCCAATTTTAGTTTGAAACAGAAAAATTCGCATATAGAAACTTGAAGCTCGAATTTAAATATTGCATATATGTGCGTTAAATATATATTCGCATTGTTATTTACTCTCGTTGGTACAGAGGTTGCGGATTTCTGCACGGCATCTGTTGTTTCGTAGCATTACGTTGCACACTCGTCTTACGGTATTTGCGAGGCGTGCTCTTCGTGCGTTCAGTCAGCTACCCGCTAACCCGTTCTTCACTGAATTTCAGAGTAATAAATATTCACCCTTATGACCTGTATTTTTTGCAGCAAGTAGATATCGTATCCTTTTCATTATGTTTTTACAAACGAATCTACGATACTTAAGAGACCTATATGTTGTACCTGTATGTACTATAGTTAAATAAAAGTAATTTTCACAACACTAGACATGTATGATTGAATCGATATCACATATACCCAACTCGATGGTACAAGCTTCTATCTTTCGTTGGCAGGTACTTGTACCAGATATAGGATACGTGAGCATTTATTTACTACTACCTTCGCATGTACATTCTCTTTGACGCGTGATTCGCGGTGCATTGGCTGAATACTGAACGATGGCCACTCCTATATTCACACGAAGTTTTTGAAATTGATGCTCCCACGCGCCGAGATCGGCTGGGTTTAATCGATTACCGTTACTTTTGCAAGCTGCAAAAAGCTCAGGGAAAATTAATCGCATTTCTAATGTTTTGTATATATTAAGTGTTTCATCTGAGGTTTATTTAGTTGCACGTGGTGTGCTCGGAGTAAAAGTTTGTTGTGGGGAGAGAGGTACCACGTACAGGTTGGTGTAGCCCTCGAGGGCGCGAGAAATGCCTTCTCTCCCGGCGATTAAAAATGTGTGTCGAAGAATGCGCGAAGCAAAGGAAGACCATAGGACGCATCGCGAAGATGCATAGCTACCAAGTTATTCTACTATACTCCACAGCTTACGCCAGAATAGGTCATCACTCTTCGTTCCACTTCGTTCTTCGCAATGAAGCGATAAAACAGGCATGCCCAACCCGCGGCCCAGTTGAAGCTTTTAACTGTCTATATTATTTTAGACATTTGGACTCAGGTCCTCGATACGCGAACCGTACCCAAAAATCAAGTAGGCAGCTCTAAATCAGCACATATATCAAACTGATTTACAACTAAATTTATTGGAAGTCTAGGACCTCTGGTATTGTCAGAAAATCTTACAATACCTTGGCAATGCGCATTACAGCAGCATTTGGAACTACTTATCGCTGCGAATCATTTTTTTCCAAATTAAACTTAGCAAAAACAAAGTATCGCAGCAGGTTGCTCGATAAAAACATGACAAATCAACTACGAGGCGCGTTGACTAAATTATCGGTTGATATTAAAAAAGTCTCAAATAAAATAGAAAAACAAGCGTCACCTTAATTGTTAGGTAATAAAATATTTTGAATGTTGTACGATAATAAAATATTTTGAATAATTTCTTCTTTTATTTTGATGTGTGCGGCTCACCTCAGTTTAGAAAATTCTTACTTGTCTCACCAACTAATTTGGGTTGGGCACCCCTGCGATAGAAAAATCCTTCGAAATGACCTTTAAAAAATGAACAGCGTGTTACATAGTGCCAACTCGAAACGAAAGCAACTGTTTGGCAGGCGGTAGCAGGAAAAAATTCCCCGTTACGTTAACCCCGAGAAATGCAGGCATTCGCGAATCGGCATTCACCATGGCGTACAACGCTCGAGACTAATTTTCGCGAAGAATGCACTTGCATCAGAGCGCGATGCAAGTTGGAATTATGTCAGCGGCGAGTTGAGCACGTCGTCGGTTCACCGATCGGCTGAGAAATTGGTCAGTGGCAATCGAGCTTCCGACTTTCTACGAAGCGTCTCGTTGACATAATGATCAGCGTCGCATTCGCACTCGGTAGAGTGAATTTCCAACAGCCGAGATATTATCGGACTCGATTCAGCGTCCTTAACGATGCACGATTATGCAAATAATTGCCAGTGGAATTTGCGTTGCGCGTGATGGACCGTGATACGCTCTATGAGCGGCTTGAGTCCTCGCTTTTTTTCTTCACTTTTTTCCTTGCTTTTTTCCTCGCTTCCGGCCTCGCTTTCAATATCCACTGGCGGGACAGTGATTAGTCTGGAAATGATACTCTTACTTTTTCGCGATTTATCGGGTCACTGCCAACACTGCTATCGATCTCTCGCGAGTTTCAGCGAGAGTAACGGTACCGTTTCTGCTTTACGGAGGCATCGATTGAGTTGGGACTACTTTAAACAACTTGCCATTCCTATGGTAGAAGTCTCACCCGATCTTCGAGCCACTTCTCGATTGTTCTACTTAGCTTCTTTGACAAAGAAACTATTGCTCTTAGTCAATTGCAACTTTCAACACTATTGCACTTATTATCTCGTGCAGTGCATATGTTCCAATCGTAAGTAAACCACGTGGCATCGAGGAAACTTTGAGTCAAATTCCACTACTGTATTCTCCAGCGGAAAAATTATTCAGGGCGACTCGAAAGGCAGAACCCTGAACCGATTAGAAAACCTTCCTCGAGGATAATAGATTCAATTGTATTTTATTTAACTCCTTATTCATCTGTATTTTATTTACAGTTAACTGTATATTGATGGTATAATTGTCGAGTTAAAAGGAAGATTTCAGTGACCAATAGATCTGGAAAATCATTGGCAAACGGTATGTTGGCATGTGTGTGTACGCGCACGCTTAGCGCGCGATGCGAGACGAAATCTCTGTGCACGGCCTTCTAGAGGTTTCTCCGGCCTTTCTAAAGCATTGCCCGGAGAAATGCGCCGTTGCTGCGAGCACCCGCGACTGAGAATCTTCGACTTGGTCCAATCTCTTGATATTTTCATGCTTTTGACAGCTAGCCTTTCGTTTCGCGTTTTTATCCCCTTGAAAGCAAATCCTAGTCGCACGAGACTCAGCGTGAAAATGATAATCTGTCGAAATGGAAAACGAGTTGTATAACACTTTCTGGTGATGCTCTCTCCACGCTATCCCTCGCGATTGTCATCCGTTAGTTTCACAGTTGAGCGTAATTCGCGTTACTGTTTTCCGCACATCCATTTTCCCACTTGTTCGATGCGCACGTAAATCACTGGAATTCTCCTGTCACTTGCACAGTGTCATGGTAGTTTGAAATGGGTAGTTGCGTTTAAAGCGAATAATAGCGCAGTTCTAGAGAAATTTAATTTTTACCACACTACACGCTCATCATTTTTACATATTCCTATACATCGAACATCTCACAATTATCACATTATAACGTAACGTCGTCGAACGTGTATTAACCCAGTGAAAGTTCTATTTAATGGTACTTTTTATCGAGCCTCTTTTACCAAAGAAAGTTTCAATCCCTAATGTCACTGGAAGATTGATCGATTTTATGGATAAAATTGCTGAGTTTGTTGATTAAATCAATTTTTAGAGTAATAGAGAAATTAGAAACCTTTTCTTATGTATATTATTCTCTGCGACTTTGAGTGGAATTTACTCGGGCTTGAGAAATAGACTGCCCAAAGGTGTTGGTTATAATTAACATACTTCTCGAATAAAATCTCAAGCGCTTCTTTTCATTCGGAGCGTTAATAAGTGATTTTCACCGAGAGATGCATAGTTACGCAAGTTTGGCTCCGCATAATTTCAGGCTTCTTCTAGTAAAAGCTTTTAAGAGACGCACGCGCTTATTATCCGTCTAGGTGTAAAGCAAGGTTCCTGTCTAATTCACCTTCACATATGGGACAGGTTTCGTTGGGTAATCGAGCATGGCCGTGACTCTTAAATACAATACACTCGCGTTCTTTAACCTACTCACATATTCCGTTTGCAACGTTCAAAAACGTCGTCTTTGAACATCGTTAAAAATATATTCCATCGCGCAATTACTTCCGCTTCGAAGATTTGCCTTTCACATTTTTCCTTTTTCTTTCTCGACATTCGGTCGATTTTCAACCGCACATTTTTCGCGACGATTATGCGAATTGCGGTGATTCCAGGGAAAGTGACTCGCGTTCGATTGTCCACTTCTTGCGGATTCATCGAAATTAGTTGGTCGTCGAGGAAAGTTAGGAAAGCCTGGCCGTGGGAAATCGCGAAGGTGGTCGCGTAAAGAAATCCTATCTCTAACAGTCGCTCACGATCGCTGCGTAAATGGGATAACTCGACCTTTTGCGACGCCATTGCGTTCCTTTCCGACAGGAATTCACCACGCAAATTCAAGATCTCTCTCGCGAGTCCGACAGACTCGATTTTATCGATCTCGTTCTCGAAAATATCGGAATCTTCTGGAAATTAATTTTGAAATTATGTACATTAGATGTGAAATATTTATTGCCTAAGTTTAAAAAATGACATAGAATATATAACAACTAGATGTATGTATAACATCTAATACATAGAGGTTGACAGTGAGCGTAATAAATACATAGAATACGTTATAATCATCGTGAAAATTGTATTTCGTTTAATTTTTTAATATTGGAAACAAGTGGCCCCCAACTTAATACAAAATAAATAATGTGGCCCATCATATCATATGAGTTTGTAATGCCTGGTCTAGACACTGGAGAGTACCACGAGGTAAATCCTCTGTCAATCATAGCTTGATTTCGGATTTTAATGCAAACCTTGTAGCTATCGCATTGCGGTTGCATGCGAATTACTGCCGATTTCTCTCAAAACAGGGACAAGGCATAGTGGAATCCCTATTCCACTAGTTTCGATCAAATATGCGAAAACGCACGATTTCGTGCATGATTTTTTATTAATAATTGGACTATGAGATCGCAGGATACTTTAATACTAATAGTCATCTTCAAGCAACAGATTTTCGATGATTCCAAGATAATCTTGATACTTAACTACTGTAACTTTCTTTTCCGATTAATTGTAATGGCTTTTTGATCGGTCATTATTCACATGTTTCTACCACGTGTGTGGAATTGAAAGTGTCAGCTCTCTGACAGTCACTTTTATGGGAGGAGGAAACTTTCCATGCATCACTTCTGGTGAATCCGAAGAGATTAATATTGCAAGTACCTCGAGGTGCAGTTGCATTAGCCTTGGGTCATTGAACTAGCAAGAGACTTATCCAGAAGAATGGTCGTTACACGCTTCCGGCATAAATACGGCATCGTAGGTGTGCTAGGCGCGATAAAAAAGCGATTATTCATGGAAAACAGGTATGCAAATCATTGGAAGCGGATCACTTCGGATCACGAATCAGCGAGAATAATGCGATTCGTGGCGGAAGTCATGACGGATCGACACGAATTTCATGGGTTTTGCCATTAAGAGTGTAATACCCTCGAGAGTAGTGTGCCTTTTGCAACTTTGCACGCTGGTAAACTTTAATCTGCATAACTACCGGCACGTAAAAGCATACCGCGGGAGTAATTGCCTCTCGTGGAAGAAAAGAACGTTTGAAATGTTTAGAACGCGCGTTAAGACCAACCGCGTGCATCCGCAACTCGAAATTCGACAGATGAAATTATGCAATTATGCTTATGGAAATGAGTAAAACAGAAGAGAATAACTCGATTTATCGTAGATGTAAGGGAATCAGAGTGATCTTTGATAGTTACTTATTGCTGATGAACATGGTATCATGCAGGAGTAATGGTCTGCACTCCCTATACGTTGAGATAATTGGCCTTGCCTGGCTTTTACTTTCGTTCTAACAGAGCTTGGTTCGCAGCACTCGCCGTGGGCTGCAGGGCTTTCCTAGCTACGAAACGCTATACTTAAGATTCCTGAAAATTAGTCTCCCTCTCTCGAGGTGGCAGGTTCCACTCGCAGGAGCACGTCTACCACGTTTCTTTAACGCGTACTTAAACTCGCATTGTTTCTTTTGCCGAGACGAAGCTGTTTCACGGAACCGAATACACTTCAATTCGACGGAAAACAGTGATTCTTTGCATAAAAAGATTTACGAAAATACTAAATAATTCGCAGACACAGTATGTATGTACATTGTTGTATATTGTTTCATACAATTTTTACGATTTTTTTCGTACCTGAATATGTTGCGGTTCATAGAGAAACTGCAAGAAAATCAATAATAATGTGGCCTAATAATAATTTTCACATCGTTTCTATTTTTTCCAGGTACCTCGGGTCCTTCTACACATTGTAGAAAAAGAGTCGTGACTCTAGCATTATCCCGTCGGAAGATATGATTTTTTAAAACTTGAAATTTCAACCCCCTGTAACTCTGAAAGGGTTGAGATTTGGCCATTTTGACTAATAACTTTTAGGCTTATATTAGCGCCCAGAATACGTACCTGAAAGAACGGTAACAATCGTTGACTCACCCTGTATATCGTTTCACGATTCAAAAGTCTTATTTTATTGGCAATGACTGCTGTTCAAATAAGAAATAATATTGCGATAAGTTTCACAGGCGCCGTTTGCACTCTGCTTTCAAGAGATCGATTTTTCTAAGCTTGTTCGAACGGTTCCGCGAGTTGCTCGCAAGGATCGCAATGTTTAATCTCGCTTTATTTTTATACTACATATTCCGTGACATGCGAAACGCAAACTTTGCGGAACGCTATTTCTGTTCTCGAGTCTGTGTGCGGATCTAATCTTTGCTAATGACGAAATTCTTGACACCTTCACCGCAGGTTTACAATTCGAGAATATCTCGTACTAAAATCATACCGGAAGCGATCACAGTTGGCTCGCGGTGTAATACGAATCCATTTATACTTCTCGACTTTGGGTCTCAAGGGGTGACACACCGATACTTTCACTTGCACTTAAATAATGTGAATTATTCATGCGCGATTTATTTGCTACCTGGCTTATAATAATTTTGAGGGTGAAAATTTGCGAGAACCATTCTCAGAGAAACCGACGAAATAATCCTCTTCGCACGAGTTTTATGAGGGTTCTATGTAATATCGACGTAAAAAAGAATCGTATTTTATTTTAAAAAATGCATATTCACTTTCTTACTATCCATTTACTATAATTAAAGAGAGATTAAAAAATCGCTGAGTTACGTTATGGTAATTTAATTAGAGAAAATGATCAATGTCAAAGATTGAAAGATCGTGCAATAGAAAATTACGAAATCCTATTACGTGGCTCCGCATTCCTACCGTCGAGAAAAATCATTTGAGGATGCTCTTAGAAGATCAAAACAGGTTACAGGTGCTTTCAAGTGATTCGGAGCAATTACTCTTGATGGACTGATCGGAGTCAGGATCTCCGATGCGGATATCGAATGTACGCGTGCTCAGCACGGATCGCAGGGTCAGTAACGCAGGATGCGCGATAAGATCAGCTACGTCAGGTGTTACACACCGATGCACCATAAACTCGAGGTGCTGTGCTATCTACGAGGTGTTACAATAAACTTGGCCAAATGTTTGCTTTGCGTAACAACACCGATATTTCGCTAGATCGCTAAGTGTGCGAAGCATTAAAATAGGTAATGCATTATTCATTCTAGATCAGGTATGCCCAACGCCCATTCGAAGACTTTTTGCGGCCCAATTGAAGTTTTTAACTGTCGATATTATTTTAGACATTTGGACTCAGGTCCTCGATACTCGAACCGTACCCAAAAACCAAGTAGGCAGCTCTAAATCAGCACATATATCAAACTGATTTACAACTAAATTTAATAGAAGTCTAGGACCTCTGGTATTGTCAGAAAATCTTACAATACCTTGGCAATGCGCCTTACAGCAGCATTTGGAACTACTTATCGCTGCGAATCATTTTTTTCCAAATTAAACTTAGTAAAAACAAAGTATCGCAGCAGGTTGCTCGATAAAAACATGACAAATCAACTACGATGCGCGTCGACTAAATTATCGGTTGATATTAAAAAAGTCTCAAATAAAATAGGAAAACAAGTGTCACATTAATTGTTAGGTAATAAAATATTTTGAATGTTGTACGATAATAAAATATTTTGCATAATTTGATGTTTCATTTTGATGTGTGCGGCCTACCTCAGTTTAGAAAATTTTTACTTGGCCCACCAACCAATTTGGGTTGGGCACCCCTGTTCTAGATTTATGCTCATGGATAACTGCTTCAATGAGGGTTTCAGGGATGCTACTGTGTATAACACCGTGTAGATCGAATCCGCGGGTCATCGAGCTTACTCTGCACTTGCGAGTGGTTGTTGAGCTACTGGAAGGCGATAATTTCCTAGTGTCGTCCTTCAAATTCCAAGCCCTTAATGATTCCCATTGCGTCGACGTTAGCTTGTAAACGTTAGCGTTCGCGATCAATCAGCGAAAGCCAAAGCACCACGCATAATTAAACGCGCTTCACATTCCTATCCGTCGGTTATATTTCCCTTTTCTTTTTTTGCAAATTTGTGACACCATTGGAGAGAATGGCCGGCGGCTTTCTCAGACTGAGGATCGAAGAAATCGAAAGTCCGAAGTGTTGTCTGGACAATTACAGTGGTTCTCGAAGTTATTTCTGCTTTCCACACTCTCCCAAAGCAGATGAGCGGCAACAGTTATGCGTGAGTGTTGGAAATAACAGCTCTCGATCAAGAGGATGCTGCTGCCAAGCGAAAGGCAAAATTCCTCGGAGAACAAGTGTCTCAAAGTAAATATCACGCAAAGCCTCGCCAATTAGTAATACTGAGAATAGCTGAAATTTACAACAGCGTCGAGAAACCATAATTCTCGTGAAACTAGAATCTTCTGTATTTCCAACATTTAGTGCAGTCGATTATCTCGCAGTTAATATGTAACTTGTGGAGACTTGGCAGTTTAGTGGAAAAGTTTATTCATGTTTGAGTAAAGGATGTTAAAGTATTCAATTGCGACAGGAAAGTGACACGCCGCCAAAGCTACTTAGGATAGATCGCACATACGCGATTAGCAATTGCATTACGGTGATTTGCCAATCACTGCGTAATTGGTCGCATCGTAAAAATTCTTAGCTTACGAAGTGAAAATTCTTGTAAGACTCTTCTCGTTTTCACCTCGTGGGCATTGGTGGATATCGTAAGTATGGTCGACGTCGAGTGGGCCTGGAGTTTCGCAAATGTAATTTCACAATGGCTTTTCTAGTCGAGGGTTGAACACGAAGATTCACTACAGTGGAAATGGGCCCAGCTGCGTAATACTCATTACCAATCGTCGCATCGTCCCAGACTTTATTGTGTTGGACGATTAACGAGCCATTATCGAGTTGAACTCTTAATATAGTCGAGGTGCAAAACTTGCCAGAGTTAATTAAGAGAAACCGTTTAAGCTATTTCTTACAGTTGGTCGCAGTGATTTGATGTAATTAAGAATTACACTTCATTAGTCGAATGACACAATACAAGTGTGTGGAATCCAGTAGTTCCGGGAAATTGAACTCGTACACAGTAGAAGTGTTAAGTTAATCGTGTCGTTCAACATAGATATCTACGGATGCGATCTGCGTGTCCCAGAATCATACAAACTAGATAACTTGGCTAGGTGGTGCACTTTTCCACGGGTCACTGATTTACTTCGATCTACCGTTAACAGTATAACTGCTCTAAATGCAGCCCTGAAAGCATTACATACTAGTTCCGCATTTTTCGGCGGCCGCAGGTTGACTAAGTGCGCCTCAGCACGAAGAAGTTGTAATTCACGTTTTAAGCGAATTTTTATCGACCTGCAAAACCCAACGAGGTGTGCCGTCCTCTTTTTATAGTGGCAGAGAAATAGGTATATATCACAAGATAGAGTGTAAAATGGGTCAGTAAAAAATAGAACATTAAGTAGTTATACATATTTGTAACACGTATAACAGAAGTATTTACATAATTTGCTATAATTTCAATTATGAGAAACATCAATTAATTTCTTTTGTCAGAGAAATTCTTTAAGCACATCAGGATTATAGCGGAATAAGATCAGCATATCTTTGAATAAATGTTGAATATGTAATGCCTACACGGATACCCATCGTATTTGTAAATTACACATTAGATACCCCTTGCAAATTCGAAGTCGTAGACGATTTCGATCTATACACAATATTTCCACCTGCTGGGAGTAATGTGCTCTTGTATACTATCGCTTTATCTATAAATCCATCACGACTTCGAATATGTACCCTGAGGCTCTTCTAAACTATCTGGTTCTAAAATATTCTCCTGCTATTAGATGAGAGGAAACTTGAAAAAATATATTCACTAGTGAGACATATTTATGCGTATATCTCAATATTTGCATGCTAATCCTTGCAAAATTTAGTTTAATGAAAATGGTCCTTTAGAACAGTGTTAATATAGACAATTAACTCTTTCAGTTTATATCCATAGCATATAGCCGAATCAAATACACATTAGTGAATATTAGCGAACAAATGAGTCGTTAGAAGGCTCGTATATCAAGTCAGGTGCTTATATCACGATAAGCTGCTTAGTTTGCAATACTAGACAGTACAAAATATTGCAGGTATCATTGACAGTAAAGTGAATATTTATTTGATTTACCCTCCTCATAAACGTATTACCAGTGTCCAGTGTACATCAGTTACTAGTGCCGATTGAAAGTGTCACCCTCTGGTAGCCGATACACTAACAAGACAACGGTGTCGTAAATTACACTGGTGGGCAGAATTGGCAGGATGCAAATGATGCATATGACGTAATGGTTCGCCGTTGAGGGAACGAGGGCCGAGCCGTTCAAGTGAAGCGAGGAAATGGCTCGGAGAGGTGGTGGCTGCTAGATCCAGATACGATGGGACTGCGAAAGTGGCTGCACCACGGATATCCAATGTAATGGGTCACGCTCAGTCATTGTGATCGACTACTATCTGTTGTTAGTGGTACATATAGCGCTCACGCTCGGACCACAGCGCAGGTATAGCACTTATTTTATCGGCGCTATTATTACCGCTTCCTTTCTTCGCTGCGAAAGGTCTCTCCCTCTTCGGTTGCTCTACATTTAACCTTTGCAGGGTGACGTGGCGTTTGGTATTCTCTCGTATTGTTACGGATTGCTGATAACTCGGAACTTGGTTCGATGAAATTAATTTGTAGAAGAATATACAATAGTTTGTAACGAGACGCGCCGCATAGTAACCGCAATATCGATTATCGTCGCAGCGGTGGGAAATACATAGTAACGGATGGATATAAAAGATCACGCGAGGACCAATTCGGTCAGAGAGTTCAGCCGGAGTTTCCGGGAGAGGTTGAGGATAAGAAACTACGGTCGCCTGGAGAAGTGAGAGAGAAGATGAAGCTTACAAGGGACCTTACCTAAATGGAACACGCCGATTTTAATGAAATTTTGGTCACAGGTAGTTCTCGAAAAAATATTTGACACGTACTTTTTTTAGCTGCCGACATTCACTTTGAAGGGGTGAAATCAACCCTTAAAGCTGGGGATGAAAGATACCAAATGTGGAATATCTTCCAAACTATCGACTGTACAGAAAAAAGTCTTATATAGAACTCGTGCGTCTTTTAGTGCATAATCGACGTGCGTTAATAATTTTTTAAAAAAATTTACAGAATTTGCAAAATTTACAAAAAAACTATTTTATTAACAATAGTTTGCTTGTATCTTTTGTGAAACGTCTTTTCATCTGTACCAAACATTTTAGTTAATGACTTGATACTTAAACAGTTAAAGCGGATGTATTGATTTTGCCATTTTTGAGCAATTAAATGAGAATTAGAGGCTTCCCACTTTGTTCGCTTTCCGGGCCAATGGGAGCTCTGTGGAAGCAAGACATAAAGTGTCGGAAGCGTAAAATCCTTTGGTTAACAATGTTCCCATAACTCGGGATTTATATTAATTAGTTCAAAATAGCATAGTTAAATCAATTTTGGTGTTTCGTTGTTGTCATCGGCCGCCTGTCGCCAGCCAGAGACTACAGGAGTTTTGTACCTGATGCACCTCTTGGTGAGGAGAGAACGGCTAGGAAAGCCGGACGTCCAAAGAGGATGGTACAGGACAAACTGCCTGGACACCGGAAATTGGAGAGAACGGCCCTACGGCCGGTCGCCAAACCTTTTATAAACTTCACCCGCTACAAGTTTTGTAATCGTCATCATTAACATGTAGCTCTTTCCGATAGGTTTTACTTGTGTTGTCTATTTTCGGTATGCTTGCGAAAATTGTTTGGCTGGTCACCTTATGGTGATCGCGGAAGAAGACGAATTCTCCGGTTGCGCAAACTTTTCGACAGGAATCACGATGGTACTTTTACCAACGCGATCACGTTTCTAGATGCAATTCGTAAGCTGAGCTACGTGCTAATTGCGACCGGTAGAAAGTTGATGTTAATAGACACGGTCAATTCGCGGAGGCTTTTCCTTCAACTATTTCCTCTCTACGTGTCCTGCTACCGGTGGGATCTCCTTTCTCAACGATATCGCGGTGGTAACATTCTTTATGTATGTATATTCTAAACGTAGCGAAATATTGAAATTACTCTGTCGCGAAGTAATTAGGATCACGATAGGCTTACTTTCGAATTGATTATACTACTTGGTTGTAAGAATTCTACCGAAAACTTCTCGATTACCAGCGATTTTCAATTACGGCTTGCCCCGCTTGTCACCTGTTGCTTTCTACAATGACAGACCTGGTTATTTGGTAACAAATTCGTTCGTTTAGACTGCTGGAAGAGAAATTACTTCATTAACTTTCACTGCAATTTGCTGTGCCATATTCAGTCACAGTGTAGGATCAAACGATTTATTAGCAGATTCCATACAGATTCCTTAGCTTCCAGTAGGAGCAGTCCCCACAGGAGTCCAATACTCTCTCTCGCGCATTTTGCACGGACATGAGCAACAAGTTTTCATTATTTATGCGTGCCACATAAATATCACGTGGGAGAAATAAAAATGTCATAATCGGAAGGGTACCGATCATCGCGATACAGTGAGACAATAGTACCCGCTTCAGAGATACTACGTGGCCGTTGTCATTTGAATAGCGATTCGGGTTGCGATCACCCCGCTGACCAGGCACGTTTTACTTTCGCGACGCGATGACTGCGTTTATCTGGCAGAAAGCGCGCGCGCCCCGCGGAATGCAAAGGAGCGTGGCAGAAAACGAGGGAGGCAGAAATGTTTCCTCGGTCGAGGCACGAGCCACCAATCTCATCTTCTTACTCTCTCTCTCTCTCTCTCTCTCTCCTTTCCCTCTCCCTGCATTATTACTCCTCCCTGTCTCGTATCGTAAAACGGACGACTAGATCGCCTTGGCCGAGCAGGAAAACAGTCTGATCTCATCTTATAAATA
This sequence comes from Trypoxylon attenuatum, assembly GCA_963989405.1. Taxonomy (NCBI): domain Eukaryota; kingdom Metazoa; phylum Arthropoda; class Insecta; order Hymenoptera; family Crabronidae; genus Trypoxylon; species Trypoxylon attenuatum. The sequence continues at coordinate 16,711,863 of OZ022489.1, read as the reverse complement.
TGAGCTTGCCTCTCCTGCCACCAGAACTCGAAGGTGCGCTCGACTGGAATGCGAAGATTCCATAGAAATGGCATGAATATTCCGTGGATATATCGTCGAGTTACGATCTGCCTTCTATTCTCGAGTCTGCTCGAGCGTTATTATTAGGTTTTCCGCGGCATTTCTCCGGCCGATAAGCCGGAAAGCAATATCCCTTGATAAACTCAGACCACAGGATAACTCCTCTGATATCTGAGGCAGGCTCGAACTTACGTCACGCTGTTGGGATTGTGTGTAAATAAAGCATTGTGGTATGCTCGCAATATATTTGAATATCAATATGATCGGTGCACTTCGGGTAGCCCCCAGGATTCCGTTGGAACTTTATGGAACCTAACTGCAATGCTTCCTTGGTGGAACTATGTCAACACAGTCACATTTTCATATTAAACTTTATTAATTCATTTCGAGCTTAATACTCTGTGTACAATGAGCAGAACTTACGGCATAGAAAATTTATTATCTGTACAAGAATTCTTTTATTTCTCAAGGTTCTTCATCGTGAAAGAGAAATTATTAGAAATTATCTCAAATCGCTATCGATGAGTTTCTTATCTTCGATTTCTCAATCGTTCGATCGCTGGACCAGTTGAACTGCAATAGAAAAGAGACATCAACGATTCCTGTTCTCGTATTACGTAAACTCATGTGGAAAATGATTTATGAAGCCCGATTAAATTGCGCGAAGACATCAAAGAACGCTCGCTTCTTTGACATGAAAATTTTGAAAGATTCGCAGAAGATGGGCTGGGAGTTGGTAAGAGTTGAACACCTACTTGTTGCCGCTACCTACGCACAGTGTCATCTCTACTGGATCTGCCAACAGTATGCTAATAGAATAACAGAGGAGTCACCGATCCTATCTTGTAAATGTAAATGCTCTCAGTGGTATCTAACTGTACTACGTTATAATCACAATAGTCGATATTACATTAGTTCTTGATGGGTAGCAGAATTTCGCGTAAGAACTTCAATCTTACAAAGAATAGAGGAACCGTATAATGGAAAATGTGTCAGCGGGTACTGGGACAAAAATCAACCTGTCAACCGCAAGAATATCAATGAACCAGTTGCGTTCTTCGATTACAAATAAACTTGCGACATAAGTCTGCGTAATTTCGGTTAGCGTTTGGAACGTTGCCATTAATTCTGAGCATACGTAATACTACGTTCATTTCAAGAAATATTACTAATATTGATTTTATTCGAGTAGGTGATTCCAATCGAAGCTTCTATATTATATAGAATTTTACAGCGGGTCAATGTCGAATGATACGTGCTTCCTGAACACAAGCAGTAACGATTATACTATTATGAGCCAATTTGGTAATAATACATACAGACTTCTAACGCATCACCGCATTTTACGATGCGTAAGAAACTGCTTCCGGTCGTGAACGATTGCATAGAAAGTTGCGTGCAATTAAATGACCCGAGTCAATGTTCTCGCGGAATGTGTGGAATGTATCACATCCTGCAATCAGACGTATTCTGCATATAAATAAAATACTAGTGCACGAGCAACCCCTTTTCTGTGGCACAACCGTTCAATTTGTCTCTCGGTAGTCCGATCACGAGTGTTCGTAATACTACGTATGGCGAATTTTAAGTCGAGCAAGGACAACTCCGCAAAAGTGGTCGGAGCAGTCGTAAATAATTAGCTTCCTACATCTCAAGCCTTTCTCGCACAGTTTTTAACTCACTGCACACGAATGAATGAAATCAGAATTATCAATCTACTTTATTATCAGCTCGTTATCAGCTGGTTACCGCGGTTACGATAGAATTTATTATGATTTTAAATGGAGATGGTAGATATTGATGAAAAGATTAAAAATATAAGCATTTCCCATGGTGTTTCAATGAAAGTACAATCGAGATGAAAGTGTAATGCGTAACGTTCATGGTACGATCAACGGCATACACTTGTCATGAGTGGGAACTATTCTCACGATAGTAACAATATTCAATCGGTTAGAGTAAAACAGTTTGGTTTAGTGGTTCTCTGCAGAATTTGAGTTTGGTGGGTCAGAGATCTGTGTGGGTTCGCGATTTATAAAAGGAATCTTGCAGTCGATTCAAAAAGTCAGGGAGAAAATCGAAATAAATTGCAGAATTGTCGATCGATGTCAAGTACATTATATGTCGGCCATTCAACGAATGCGTTTAATGAATGAAAAAGACGGCAAAGTTATGGTGCCGCGGCCTCCTTCTTCGTGTGACACCATTCATTCCTGAAGCACGTACGCGTACGACTCGACTCTCGCATGGACACTTTTCGTCCTTCTGCCGGTGGAAATTATACGAACGGGATCTGGATACTTCTGATTGGATCTCGATCGGCGGCAGCCTCGGGCTGAGGCCGAACGCACGACAATAAATCACCCGGAATGAGAAAGAGTTTTGAGTGCCATTAAAAAACACCCATAACAAATCATTTGGTGAACATAGTCTTTACAATGTTGCTCGATATATTTTTAAATTATATCCGGAGTAGTTTTACAATTTATTATTTTAAAGGTGATTCAAATTCTCACGGTAATTTTTAACAACGTGAAATATCAAACTGTGACAAAGTATTAAGAGACAATCCAGAGAAAGTGAATTAAAAAGTGGCGTTGTCGAAGAATTTCGCAATTCCGCCGTTAAAGTATCGGCCGATAAGTTAAATTGGATAGATCTTATGGCAACGACACATTGGTATTCCTTTCACCGAAGGGGCTCTCAATCCTGGCCCGGTAAAATACGCTCACAGGTGCGACCACGGCGAAACGGTTCTTTATGCGGTCGAAGAACCTTGCGTTCGTTGCCGCGCGGTACTTCTACAGTGACGCAATTCACCTGCTGCCTGCACCTCGAGCAACCGCGGAATGCGAGCTAATACGAATGCGAGTAATGCAGACTTGCAAACTTACCGGGCTGACGAGGCTTCTGTTCCAGAAGGATCTCACCCAAGTAGCAGGTGGACTCTTTTGCGAAGGATACGCCAATCTCGTTGATCGTTCGCATGTTCGTCAAGTAAAAACTGACAACAGAGAAAAGCGATAAACGATAAGTACACAATTATGCGTATGTTATTAATACATGTGGCGCGGGAAGCGACTAAAGTCGTTTTTCACGGATTATTGATGGATTATTGTTATCGATAAACTACAGCTGTAGCGGGTGCAGTTTATAAAAGGGTTTGGCGACCGGCCTTAAGGCCGGTCTTTTCAATTCCCGGCTGCCAGGTAGTTTGTCCTGTACCATCCTCTTTGGGCGTCCGGCTTTCCTAGCCGTTCTCTCCTCTCCGAGGAGGACCGGCACCATTGCCGGTCTCTCCCCACCAAGAGGTGCGTCAGGTACAAAACTCCTGTACTCTCCGATTGCCGGCAGGCGGCCAAAGCTAAGCTTCGTCCTCTCCCTGACTCCTCCAGGCGGTCGTGGTTTGGTATCCTCGACCTCTCCCGGAGAGTCCAGCTGAAATACCAGGACTCGGTCCTCGCACGAACTTTTATACCTAACCGTTGCTATGTTTTTCCCACCGCTGCGGTGATAATCGATATTGCGGTTGCTATGTGGCGCGTCTCGCTACAAAGCTATTTTATGCAGAAGGAATTTTGCGTCCAAACTGTAAAAAATCGTCCCCGCAGGATGCGTTGATTTTTCTTGAGTACAACTCTAAAACCTACCATCTCTTCCACCGTGAATTAAGTCTCTCGGATCGATGCGATCGAATCGATTTCATGCCAATATCATTTGCTAAGATCAGAATTGGCTCATTTCTGCTACTGTTCTCCGTCGAAGTTTCCGATTCTTCGTAAACGATACTCCCTTGGATATCTTGTTGGAATTCCACGTGCACTAAGAATAATCTGTAACAGTAATTACAATGTAAGAGTTTATTGCAGTGCGACACATTTCTTGCATGATGCAACGTGTTTAGTTCGACATACGTACCTATGGTATAATCTAGGATCCTTCGTAATTAGTTTCAAACAACCACCTCCTTCGTAGGAAAACCGATTGCAAAACTCAAAGGTATTGACATCCGGTATAGGGAACTTGCTTTCGAATCTTACTACATTGCCCTGTACGTGAATAGTATGTTTCTTCGTTTCGTAAGTGTATCGTTTGATTTTTTTCGGCGATCCCTCTTTTTTCTCCTCTTTATCATCGACGTCCTCGACAGTTTCTGTTATATGTGTGAACACGAGATGTGGTATCGGAACGGATATTTGTAACTTTTGCAGAGTCAAATTGTAAAAGGATTTTTCTTCGAATCGACTTCTGCCTCTTAAGACGAGCATCTCCAGTTGGACCTGTAAAATCCCAATAAATCACAATAAAAACATTGTATTGAGAAAATTAAGGTAAAAGAAGAAAATGAAGAATTGTATCTGACCTCGCCATAACGATAGTACGATGAACCATTTCCGCGACAAAAAGTTGTTCTAAAAGGTTCGTTTTCGTAGATAGGTACGTGAATGTATAAGTAAGGGTAAAGTTGAGCCCAGAATAAATTTTCCAATTGTTCAAATGTTGCGGGGCCAAAGTATTCGTGGGTCCATCCTGGAGCGAATATTGCGACGGAAAGACCTTGTTGACGAATTTTCTTCAGAGCCTGTTGATCGTTATATTTTTGTACTAATAGATATTGCAATTGTATTGGAATTTGTTGTCCAATAATAAAATACTAATTCTTACGTAAGTCGAGTTAAAGCCGCCACCACCAGGACATCCTCTGCCCCAGACATCGAGTCCGACGTAGATATCTTGAATATTTCGATCGTGCCTCTTAGCGAGTGCTGCACTGTTAGCTAATCGTACGTCAGTCCAATTGTAATTTAAGTATATCCCATCACAGTTTAGAAAAAATTCTCTGTGAAAATATCTCTCTTATTAACCCGAACGATATAAGTTTCTTAAAAAGAGATAACGTATTTTTAATATAAATCCGTACTTATTATTATCGTTTAGTTCATTCTGCCACTTCAATTTGCCATCATTTGTCACACTGTCGTACCAAATAATTTCTGAGCCCTCAATTTCCTCATGAATGCGTTCAGTCAAGTACTTGACAAAATAAATTAGATTCTCAATATATTCCGTCGGGATTTCATTCTCGACGTTCAAAAGCCATCCCTCGAATTTGTAAAATTTTGTAACTAATATCAGTGCGTCAGCGAATTTCCTCACAGAGTCATCGGAGGATAATACAGATTCCCAAATTCCTGCTTTCTCTGTGATAACGGTGCCGAGGATTTTCACTCCGTGATTGTGAGCTGCATTGATCCATCCGTAGGGAGGTATCGTAATGAAATAATGACTAAAATACACGAAGGTATCCACGATGCTCCAATGATAAAAAATATAAGAATCGTGTGATCTGGAGCCATTTATAAACCTGGAAGAAATTATTAGTATAAGTACAAAATTCTATATTATTTCTATTACGTTGTAAATCAATACCTGTCTTCGAGATATCCTCCTTTCATATCGTGACAGACCAAAGTTTTTGGTCTATCGTCTCTGTTAACTTTCTCCAGGCGTAACTTTTGTTCCGTCACTTCTGAACCATCGAATACATATTCCGCCGATTCCCTGAGTTCCCGAATTTCAGGCCATACTTTTAAATTATCTACCGCATTATAAAATTCATCCAAATTTTTAAACGGCTTAGATTCCTCTGCTTCGCTTTCCATGATGCTTTCCCGGTTTGTGTCCTAAACCAAACTGAATTACCTCCGTGGTTGATTTCTGTCCTAGACCAAGCTGAACTAGTTTCTAAGTAGTTCATTGGTTCATGGGTTTTCCTTTATACTTACATCACCGGAAAATGACTGATAAGCAAATGTATCTGGTGTACACATGGCCTCGACAGCTGGCGGAACTTGGATATCACTTGTCATAGAAACTCTTCATATTGCTATCTGCCAACCACTAGTTCTAACGATACCACAGTGTCCATCAACTTATCTGCATTTGATAAAATGATATATGATAAATCCCTAATATGTGACAATGAATGAATTACAAGGTAAATTACTGCTTTCACGTACTTTTATATGGCACAAGGATTATCTTTGTTGTCGATGCTCAACATATGTTTACTTCGTTAAACGAGAACATTTGTTAATAATAAAGTAGACTACACGGTATACTTACTTCCCATATAAAACCATTATGTAGAATTGTATTCTCCAATTGAGTATAAATTGTACTCCGTATGACAATATTGTATAGTTCTAGATAATAGGACGAGGATGACATAGGTGTATTAAATTGAAATTTCCGTACTAATGCATCCATCAAAACTTCGAATAACCTAATAATCTTTTCACTCCACTTGTCCCGCAAGCGCTTGCGGTAAGAGTAGTTCAGATTCACGATCCTAGACGGCACCATGTTCTCCATTTTCTTCCATTTACTTGTTTTTTATTCCTTATAAAAGATAATGGTGAAGTTATAAGAATAAAAATTCCAGTTATATTTATATATCGTAAGATCTTCCTTTATTCGAAGTACAACTCTTTTTCAAGAAGACAGGAGAGATCCCACGTGTACAAGATAGACACAACACGGTGTGGGATGACTGGAAGACGTACGAGATCGTCATTTAAATGTATGTAACTCGATTAACGAAAAAATTATGATGCCAAGATGGTCCCGTGTCCCGTGGTACATACATCACCATGTTCTGCCCTAGATGTTCTCGCTTCGCTCGCTTTAGTACACATGAGTTATGCACAATAAGTTACAACGATGTTTGCTCGGTTTTCATCAGTTGAAAAGATGCAGATTGTCTGTGTTCAGCGCTGAAACAAAATGTTTCTTCTTCTCCCTGTTTACTTTAATCTCCCGAAACGGCATGTTGATTTTAAAAATACCGCGGCCCATGTAAATAGCAGTAGGGGACATTAACGTTGGAGATCATCTTGATTAGTAAGATTTTCGTTGACCGTTGTTCGCGAGTCAATGTGAACGAAAAGGCGATGCAACCGTATGTCAGGATAAAATCAAACGTCGTAAGAAGTAATCGTAGATACATTGAGATAAGGGTAAAACAACATTTCTATGATCGCTCTTCTTATTTATTTAAACTGTTAAGATGTTCAGAAGTGTTACGATGGGCGCACCGTAGGATCGTACCCTTCCTTCCAGGTATTGTAAACGCTTAGACAAAGTTATATCCTTCGGGTGTATATATGTATGTATATATCACATTGGAGTCTAGTTACACTATATGGATCTACTTATAAACAAATGGTTTCTCAACACCGTAGAACTGTATAACTCGGATCCCCCTTTGTTGTTATTTTAAATGACTACGTATATAACTACTGGTACGATTTGAGACCGAAGCGAATGAACGTTTCTCAACCTCAAGAGCAACACCGTTCCAGTATTATTATCTTCTGCGTCTTGCGAAATATTGGAAATATATAAGCCGCACCCTTCTCGCGAAAGAAAATTATTGAAATCGGACGATAGCATCGATTACGCTTCGTTTTACGCCCAAGGTAAATTGATGTTCATCCGCCTCTGCCGAGAACGGCACTGCAGGGTTGAATTGCTCGCATAAGTGAAACGCTCCTCGAGCAGCTCTCAGACGGTGAAATTTTCTAAGAATGACATTTCATTGCTATTTCTCCATTAAATTATTCCATTCCAAAGACCATTCTCATTTCTAATTCATTACTTCTCCCACCTCTTTATCATTGCGGAGTGGAAGTGATAACATACATACTGAGCGATTTTCAGGAAGACGTTTTCACGTTGCAATCGCTAAAAGGTAAAATCCAGATGCTGTGTCTAATCTTAAGTAATTTATGTGTGACATGCGCAAGATACAGTACGTAGTAATATCTCGTGATACTTGGTTCTTTGTGTAAGGGGTAGATATATATCGGTAATTGGGTCTGTATACACGAATTTGTATATATGTATATGTATATTAGTAGTTTATATATATATATAATATATATTTATTTATGTATATGTATTGTATGTCATAGGTGTATGTTATGTATTGCGCAGATTCGATCGGTGCGTGGCGAGTCGCGCGATGAAGCTTCTCTCCATCGGTCTTCGATATTCGGGGACCATGTACTTTAGAAGTTCGCATGTTCGAAACAAAACTCGAGCGAACGCTACGAACTTTATATTGGATACCTTACGTTCGAGCGTGTAAGAATGGTATCAACTATCCAGCTGTTAAAAAAAACTTCCTTTATCGTGCGACGTCGCCCATCGAAGAACTAATATTGTATATATGTATATTTCCTCGTAAGAAAGAGAGGTCAGTGCTTCGAATGGAAATGCATGAGTGCTTCTCGAAATTCCAGAGAATTCTACTCCGGTGATAATAATCATCTTTCATTCAATTATTACGAGTCTTAGTTCGCTATGTATAATAATCCTCTTTCTCGCGGTCTCGTCCACCGAAGTGGCTACTCTCCGGTACTTATTAAATTACGATATGATGTAATTATGCAGGGTCCTCGTGGTTAATTGCAATCTCGATCACCATTCAGCTCTCTCTCGCGAGAAAGGTTTTCATATTTAATTCTTTGTGTTTATGAGTCTTGCGAACTTTAGTAATTAATATCGGCCTAGCACCGCCTCTTAAGGCATTAGTGCATACTTGAACTGTGCCGCTGACTGATTTTACTGGCTTCTCGATATATTGATTACGTTTATCGAGGTACGCTATTGGTACCTGTATTCATCGATGATTTTACTCGCGACAACTACACCGGGTTTTATTAACTCTCTTCCCACTACGACTAACCCTTCCGCGGAAACACTTGCGAAGCACCCTGCGATATTCCGTGTAAGATTAATGTATGATTAATGCGTAAGATATGAGTGCAACTTGACCAAAGTGCAATGAAGATATGAGATCTATCTACGAAGCTCCATGATATACATATATTCTTTTGTCGCTTGGCGGATATTTTTCTGAACGTCGCCGATCGGACTTTGCGACCGGTCGTTAGTACATTCGAAAATTGTAGGCCGATGTCTACATGCTGTATTTGTTCTCCATGAAATCTGTGCGAACGTACATATGTATACATACGTACATATGTATATATATATATCATATATCTATATATATATCATATGTATAGATAGTAAGGATCCATAGGAAGAAAATCGCATGCCAGATCGGAGAACGAATAACTTTCTAACGTATACAATAACAAGAGAGAGAGAGAGAAAGAGAGCCTCACGAGAAGAAGAGTTTCCTTAGTCCTTCAATGTGTGACACCCATCAGTTCGCAAGCCGCGCTAGGCCAGAGGCTATTAACGATTCTCTGGAAGAGTTCACCAGGAAGAAGAAAAAAATTCGAAGAGCGAAAGAAGGATAAAGTAACGCCGACTGGTTTGGTATACCGCATTGAAGGAGTAAAGATAGAACGAGAGACTACGACCCACGAGTGGGATAATCTATATAGAAAAGTTCAAGCCGAATTGGCTCGTTTCGTTTGCCTCTGCGTGATTGAGAAGGGCGAAATTTTTCGGGATCTTTTAGAAAAGTTGCTAGCGTACACCCCCTCTAAGGATTGGTCTGATTGAGATATGCAGTCGGTGCATCGGAAAAAGGGAATAGAAAGGCACGTTCTCGGGCAAGAGAAGACGCGCCGTACTCTTGCTGCTATTCACGTAAAATTCTACTCGCCAGTGAAGCCACGGTATATCTGCCGTTACTTCTACTTTTCTTTCACCGTTAGTATTAATTCTTTGGGGATCGATGGCGACACGCACACACATACAGGGAACCATCGAAGCTCTCGATACATATTCCGAAAGGAATTTTGCTTGGATGATGTAACGTTTCAATATAGATTGCTGTACCTTAATTGGAATATTGTTAGGTGTGTGTGTATATATATATATATAGTCTATACCTTTTATGTTATATGCGTATAGTACTCGAGGAAACGAGACATTGACGAGCGAAATCAAGCAGAACCACAAAGAATTAATACTCTTTCGAGTCTCTCGTATTTTGCCGAGGGGGCAGCATTCTGTACATTGACTTAGAATTGGAAATCCGAGTTTTATAAGTTCGCAGAGTTAACGGATTTTTGCAAGAAACTTTTAAATGTCGAGAATCAAAAGAATTGTTAAATTACACATTTTGCGAATATCTGTTTTGTTATAGGCATTCGTATAATTGTTTAACTTTTAGTGCCATCGTGGAAAATATTCCAGGAGTAAAACGAATTAAGTGGAAAGTATATTTGCGTATAAAGAAATTACGAGTGGAACAGATTTGGAGTATGTAACACTTTGTAGTGTAGGCATTAATGCTCTTTTAGCGTTGATACGTGTAGCGTTAGCAACGTGCTGCGATTAATACAGTATAACTTGAGGCATAGTAATATTTTACAAAAGAGAGATTCCTTGTACCATGGAACAGGAGTGTAATATCGGCGATATTGTAGGTCTTTGATAAATGTAGCAGTACAGGGAGATTATTATATTTCACAGTATTACTTTAAGCGTCGTTCTCTAAAGTACTAAAGATACTATATGTATATTTCCACTTAAGTAATTGTGCTCGAGTCTAAACGACTGTCGATATTCTGACCTCTTATTTCACGATCTTCTCCTCCGTAGCTTTCTTACTCGAGGATTACATATTCGAATTCCAAAGCAAAATTCGTTTAGATTCTTAAAAAACAGTTAGTACTTTACAATAGTACCAGCACCTTTCCGCGTCTCCTCTCAATTCTACGATTCAATCTACAAAGAATACCATTCCCCGTGAGATCTTCAATAAAATCCATCGTTAGATAACGCGTATGATATAAGTAAGTTACATACTAACTACGTATTTCTTTCAAGGATATGATTAAGAACACAAGATGACTAGACAGAGTAACTTCAGAGATCAATTAGCGCATTCTTAATGCCTGAAAGTAGCACCCTGACTTCGACCTAATTATCGATCTCGCTATAGGAACCCTAATTAAATTTAACACAGTCGAATTACTTCGACGTACTTCCTTATACAAAAAACTGCATACAACTTGGATAGCTAAAGGTTCAATTATGTTTTGTCACGACTGTATCGTCCTTGCTTACGTTTTTAAGGCTCGACTTTGCTTTTAAAAAATTCCCTCGTATACCTACGTCTCATTAAAGTATCCCTAATTGTAAGTTCCGATTACCTACTCTGCTCTCTTTTCGTAAATTAAGCTTTTTTCCCGAATATGTATTACGTGAATATTTCTCTTGTTTTCGGATTAGTTGGATCGCGGATATACATTTATATCAACACTTCAATGCAAGCAGTGCCATGAATTTCTAATTGAACCGCTTCTAATTGAAACTCATTAGAACTACGTCATTTTTCTTTCTGCTTGACTTTGTCTCTGGGAAGGAAGTAAGTTGCAAAGTTACCGATTCATGTCGAAAGGAAAGTCTGCTTGCAGAGAAGATGTCGGGAAGAAGGGAGAATATTGGGACGATAAAAAATCGGGATAAAGGCATTCTACCCGGAAGGTCGCGATTAAGCCAAAGCCAAGTTGCGCGTCCGAGTTGCATATATGTATTGTGTGTACCATTATCCAAAGATGTCACCTTTTAGAAGTTCTCATCGATACCGCGGTCACGACCAAGATTGAAGACCTCAAACTCGCCGTCTGGGGCTTCCGGTATGTCCGGCGCAACCGGTATCTCGGGACGCAACGCGACACAGTCCCGGGGAGAACACTCGACTCTGCCCTCGGAGCCGCAGCTGCATTCGATGCAATTCCCTGTCGAATGTGGCAGAACCTCTCCCGGCCGATATTCCCTTCCTGGAAGCAAATCAAACCTCCTCTTTGGTCAACCAGTACCAATTTCATCTTTTGTTAGTGGAACCCTTCCCCTCAACGAACTTTGAAATATAACTGTTTATCGCAAACTTCTCTTCTCATCAGGAGTTTAACGTGAATTAGAAAATCGGTAAAACTCACTGTGAGACATATTCTATAATAATTGCTTCTATAATAATTGCTTGTTTAGTTGAATATCGAATACTTTTATTTGAAACATGTATTATTGTGTTATTGAAACACCAATGACGAGCTTCGATTTTCATTTAACTGGGAGTCAATAACGTTGGGTATTGATAACGATAGTAGCGGAAGAGTGTATTACCCATGACGAGACAGGTGGTTGGCACAGTGGGTTGAGAGGTAGTCGAGACTGTAGCGTTCAAGTCAGCGTAACTCTGCTGCTCGACGGAAGGCTCCTCCGCCGGATCACCAGAAGCTTCGAAACTATCGACGATATCGGTGCTACCCTCCAGCGAGGGTGTATAATTACTTTCTATCGTCGTTGAGACTAAAGACGGTAGTCCGCTTGACGGATCGGTGCTGGGGTTGTAATTTTGCCACCAACAGTAGACTTCGCCAGCGACGCAAAGGCAGTGCGAGTTGGGATCGTACGATGGAATCTATGTCAAACAACAGGAGTACACCATTATTAGATATGAGTACACCGATTGAAATTCGAACAATCTCGCGAAACTTTGTACACAAATGAATCTACAGGGTGAGTCAATGACCTTGCACCAAACTGAAACCACGTATTTTGGGGGTCAATAGAAGCCTAAAAGTCCCGGAACACAAAGTTGAAATCTCAACCCTTTCGGAATTACAGGGGGTTGAAATTTTAAGTTTTAAAAAATCATATCTTCCGACAGGATAATACTAGAGTCACGGATCTTTTTCTAGAATGTGTGGGAGGGCCCAGGGTACCTGGAAAAAAATAGAAACGATGTGAAAATTATTATTAAGCCACATTATTATTGATTTTCTTGTAGTTCTTCTATGAACGTGAAATTTGCCCGTTTAGAGAAAATCAATAATAATGTGGCTTAATAATAATTTTCACATCGTTTCTATTTTTTTCCAGGTACCCTGGGCCCTCCCACACATTCTAGAAAAAGACCCGTGACTCTAGTATTATCCTGTCGGAAGATATGAATTTTTAAAACTTAAAATTTCAACCCCCTGTAATTCCGAAAGGGTTGAGATTTCAACTTTGTGTTCCGGGACTTTTACGCTTCTATTGACCCCCAAAATACGTGGTTTCAGTTTGGTGCAAGGTCACTGACTCACCCTGTATATTGGGTCGTTCGGAAAGTTGTTTCGTTTATTTTTCATGAACACGAAACACGATTTTTTTATAGCAATTAAATATTTTATTGAATTATTTATTGTTCATTCCGGTGCAATATACTTTGCCATCTTTCAGGCAGTAGCACAATTTCGCGCTCTTAAAGTGTTTGGTTTTTGCTGGCAAAAAACTGATCCAGGTGATTTTTTTAACCTCATCATTTGAAGTAGAAATTCTACCGTCTAAAATATTTTGTAGAAACTGGAACAAGTAATAATCAGAAGGTGCAAGATCAGGGGAATATGATGTTCTCTTCGGTTTAAGTGAATCATTCATTTTGTCCAGCTGGTGACAGTACACTTCAGAATTGATCGTTTTGATGTTCAGTAGAATCGCAAAAAAACGATTCCTTTTAAACTTAGGCGTTTCAAATGATCACGAACGGTCGATTTCGATAAATTAAATCAATCAGCGATTACAGGGGCTGTTATTCGGCGGCTTGTATCAATCAATGCCTTTATTGTGTTTTCATTAGCTCTAGTGGCCTTCCAGAACGTGGTGCATCTTCAAGGTCAAAATCGTCGGATCGAAATTTTGCAAACCAATTTTGTCAATACATCTTCTCCATACAGATTGGATAATTTTTTCCTTGCTTGAACCGCATTTTTATCTCTTCGATAGTGAAAAAGTAAAATATATCGAAAATACCAACCAAAAACTATTACGTAGAATTAATCAAACTTTCTCACAAGCAATCCTTGTTAGATTAGCTGTCAAAGTATATAATAATTGTGCGAAAAAATACAATCAACCCTTCTGTCGGGGAAAAACGAAACAACATTCCGAACGGACCAATACAATAGGATATAAAATTAAACTCGCAACGGATATATTCTTATATCACGTCCGTTGGAGTCGCACAAATATAATGGTATAAAAAAACGTATTGGTTGGAGAAGAAAAAATCGGGTCACGGAAGGCGAGCCAAATAGAAAAGGCTAGGATTGGTAGGGGTAGTATGGCTGACATATTACGCGTTGCGTAACAATTTCGCGTAAGCACTCTCGAAAAAGAAAAAGAAAGAAAGGTGGAAGAAGAAGTCGAGCGTGAGAGCGGCGTTAATTACATTCCTCGTATAATGAAGAAATACGTCCTGACAGTGGAGTCTGCGGCGGCATCCTCGACCCTCGAGATCCATTGGAAGCCACGTCGTTAGCCCACCACTAATTAATAATATTGATGCGTGGTGCGAGGCTCACGATGGATGTCGGAGGAAAGGACGAGAAGGTCGGGGATGCAAAGCTAGAGAGGTAGGAAAGGGGTAAGCGGAAACCTTGATGCAGCTTGAAAAGCTTGTGCGAGAAGGAAGGCGGAAACGTGCGAAATAAAACGTGGGAAGCGAGTGAGATGCAGGGAAATCTCCCGATGGAATTAATTCCGAAGCTGGAATTTCGCGATGGGTAGCTCGATCTATTCTCGCAGGTGTAGCTCGATGACACGACGCCCTGCTAATTGGACACTGACGTAGTGTCGTAACCACCGACGGTGTAACTCGTCACCAACCCATCAACCATCACGAGAAATTTATTAGATGCACAGTTTTAATAACAGCCTGATTAATAATCGGAAATTTTATAACAGTGATTTTTACTCATCGAAAAATTCTCTCGTCGGATTGGTAATACGGGCGATATTTAAAAAAAAATGTTAGAAGTACTTAAATATAATATTTGTACTTGGACTTCTTTTAAAAAATCCGAAAAGGAGCTTTTTGGTCAACCCAATTACCTAGCCAGCTTTGGGATTCAAAGCTTGTTCATTTGTCAATGCACTCGCAAGAAGCACAAAATGCAAGAGTCAGAGCCTGCTATTGTACACATTTGTATGGTAGGTTATATTGGAAGTTGGTGAAGAAAATGAAAAAAAAGCAGGAATTTACAGTTTCTTGGAAACGTGAAGAGTGACGTGTGCAGCGTGTTGCATCGCTCGAATGTTTCACCGAGATACATGCATATATGCCAACGGAAGCATCCGGAGCGTAGTGCCTTTTCAAAACGTATCTTATTCACCTTGCAGAGAAATCTGCTACAAAGTTGAATCTACTATCTGAAATTCGACACTGCATTTCAAAAATGATGTGTTCGAGTTTCGTGATTTCGGCTGTTTGTAATTAAGAGTGTGCGGATTAATTTAGGACAATTCTGTTTAGAATCAATTGATAATAAATAATTACGTATTGCACTTAATTTGCATCGGATAATTATTATCAATATGGTACCAATGATTCTATATGGTAGCACACATGATACCGCAACTTGAATATGTCGTCCTTTTGTACAATGCGCGACAGATGGTTTCCGAAATGAATGTTACGCGTTTGGTGCATACATATAACAGTAGAATAATGTAATTTCGGTATTTGTACTGTTGCATTCGTGTTGTTTTCGGTGGAAAAGGGACCAAGACCGGTTTCATTGTCATTTGTTTATTTTCGTATGCACCGAGAGAAATATTAAACTCGTATCGCTTACGCTTGAAAGAAACTTCCCAACAGCTCGGCATGCCGCGTTGCAAAATAAGCACCGATGCAGAAGGAAGTATTAGAAATGCAAATTATTTGATCCTAGTGTTTCACTGTTCGCAAAATGCCAACTATTGTTACGCGAGAGCCACGAGCAATGTTGCTGCTTCCATTAAATTGCAACCCTCGCAACCTCGGACTTGGAATAATGAAAAAGAGTCAAACGAATGTACGTAACGTCAGCTTTTTTAGAAAAGCTTCCGCTTGTGCAAATTTTCTATGGTTATTATTTCCAAGATACATATTTCTAGGAAAATATGTGCAAAACTTTTCTGTAAGCTCGATGAATAATAATCCTCTCAATTTTGCAACGTCAGGCGGTTGATAGGTGAATATCGCAAAGTAATTATCGAGAAAACTTTCTCTTGACTTAATAGCGCAACGCGTGTAGTACTAGGAAATATAGGTCAAAAAACTAAATTACCGGTGACCTCGGCCTGCTTCCGGCTTACAATTAGAATTGTGATCTCGCGTACACTATCACTCGCGCCGTGAAAAATTAAACCATTATATGGCCCCTCTTAATTGCGGATCCATTAAACTACAAACAAAGCGGGATGCCGCAATACGCGGGAATGTAATCGAGCGAGGAAAATCAAGATTTTACCCTGGTTAATTTAGTCTACTTTACTTCAAATCTAAAAAAGTTCAAATTTGTATGTAAACATTTCACCTACGACACTTATAACATTTATAAAACTTTCAAATCAATAACAATATTGAGATATTAAGATTACTTACTCTCTTATTTTTTAACGTTGACATTAACCCTTATTGCAAACACCGAGGAAGGACAAAGATCAAAGGGAATTCTCCTGTGGAAATGTGAAAAGGGGGGAAAAAACGGCAAAGGAAGTAAACGCGACTAAAAAAGAGCTTGTTGAGAATGTAACAAGAAATACGGTAAATATTCATTCGTTTGCTGGAGGACAAATTCTTGTCCCTTTTTTATCAGTAGCAATGGCGGTCGCCACCAGTCAGTAGATTTGCCTCTGGCATAGAGAAGAGTGCGACTTCGCCGCGACTAGCCAGTCGAGCTTCCGCATAATAAAGGTCGAAGAAACTTTTAAGAAGTTTCTCGCGCGCAAAAGATTGACTTATTATTGTACTGTCGGGAAATGGAATCGGCTGACTCCGTCACCTTTTCACGACTGTCTCGAGTTCGTCTGATATGCGTGTAGTCGTTTGATACGATTGCAAGCAGATTTCTAATGGACTTCACGTACAGTTCGTGCAGACGGTTTCCAAGACCCGATACGTTTCCGTTTTCCTTCGGCACTCTGCCAAATTTTTTTTTCCACCGCACATACGTTTGTGTTTCTACGCGTAGTTATAAGTGCGGCATATGGCGCGAACTCGATTAAGTGTAAGTTTAAGGGGATTGTACCGTGTTACGGCTGTATTTTTTCGCTTATTTTGTGAATTTTTTCTAACGAACCATGAAAAAATACCATCTTGGAATTTTTACGGTATGTTTATTAACATTTGTACAATCATTTAGAATTTTTTGAATCCAGAATATACATTGGAATCGACGTTACAGCGTTCGAAAGACAAACGTATGAAAACGATGGCTGACACGATTTCGCAAAAACTAGCGAACCGATTTTGCTGAAATTTATATGGTACATTCGGTACACTTATAGTTCTCGCCCGAACTAGGATAATTGGGATATCTATCATAGTTTCTTTTTAACAAGCCTAGAAGGTCCAAAAAAGTGGAAAAATCGAAATTTAGGCTTTAAAACCGTGCCAAAAGTCTAATTTTCAAAATTCTGCAATTATCCTAATTCCGGCGATAGAGACAGGTCTACGGATGAAAATGCCGTTTGAATTTTTAATTTCTGATGAACACAACAGCCGGAATCATATCAGCCATCGTTTTCATACGTTTGTCTTTCGAACGCTGTAACGTCGATTCCAATGTATATTCTGGATTCAAAAAATTCTAAATGATTGTACACATGTTAATAAATACACCGTAAAAATTCCAAGATGGTGTATTTTCATGGTTCGTTAGAAAAAATTCACAAAATAAGCGGAAAAATACAGCCGTGACACGTTACAATCTCCTTAATTCAAGTGATTTATTAGCAATGCAAATTCCTCGTGTTCGATATTTCCAGTAGAATCGATAACTATCGTCATGTTTAATTGAAATAATAAAAAGAAAGCGTTTAAAAGATTACTAAGAAAGGATCAAGATTTCCAAATTTGCGGGAAATTGCAGCTGACTACGCGAATATCCTGTCGCAAATATAATTTGCAACTCTTTCGCGCGGTGTCGAAGGTACGTCAGACCGAAAATAAGGTTTCTGCGATGGAGAACGCTGAAATCGAATCGATCGGGGAAAATCTAGTTGACTGCACGATAGTTACGTAAGAGTAACGCGTGTGAATTGGTTATCGATTTTTCTTTTCTCCATTCGCAGTCTCTTCTTTTCACGGCCAGCTTGAATATGCGGTCACACTAATAATTCCACCTTTTTTCCTTTTTCTCTTCCTTTCTCACTTCAACTTTATATCTCTCAACTACCGTGAAAAACGAATACTGACAGTTTTTTTTCTCAGTCATCAAAAATGTTAGTAGATTCCTAATCCTCCAAATACACATATTATCCTTTAACAGTGGTATTAAAGTCGTGCGTCTCAAAGAGCTCGTCTCTAATGTACTTTTTCTCCTGAGGACTGTCCTTAAACACTGTAGACGTCAAGCAAATATTCTCGCATATTAATAAACCGAAATTCATACATGTGGTCGTCCGTTTACATCTGCGGTTGATATACTCGTTTATATTACCTTAAATAACACGTGCTTTGAATATTATAATAGCAGTCTTCCTAGGCGAGATGGAAATTTCTGTTTATCTTGAGTAAGATATTTGCTCGGTTCCACGATAAATTCTTCAGTGGAATGAGTAAGGATTATGAATTTCATACGATGCAATTCCATGTCCAACTTTTAGCAAGTAGATCCTTTAAGATCGGAAATCCGCGACACTTAACTATCGCGCTGAGCATTTGCCAACAAGCATTGCTCGGCGAATCGCTTGGTTGACTCGATAAAACATTGCGTTTCCGAATGAACAAATTCGTGGGAATATTCGAGGATCAAAGTGGATTAGTGGCTCTAATGGAAAACACAATAAATTGACTAGAACAATACATTCATATATTGTATTCCTTGTCGCTTCTGGTTAAATTTTATTGTGACACGAGTGTCATTTAATCCGTTGAGCATATTATATTGTATCCAGACCGAACGCGTTAAACGCACGATCGCATCGTGGATCTCGTTATCGCAATGAATTAATCGCGATACGAAGAAATCACTGAATTAATTAGTAACTGATCTAATTATTATCCATTTAAACAGGGGTAGTGCATTTGACGCGGTTGAATAAAACGCCGCACAAATCCAGCAACGAATATTATCCGAAACACGAGCTGTACATCCGCTAGGATCCGAAACAAAGCTAATCGATAATGTCATTATTGGTTCTCGGTACTCTCTACGTTCAGTCTAATAAATTATTAATTACAGTCCGCTCTCGCCTTCTCTGTGATTCGCGCGCACATCCACCACTGTCATTGGCGCAGTCTGGTCGAGTATCGCCAGTGGTTCGGGTCAATATTTTCGCGGACATCGCTCACGCCAGTGCCGCTCGATATCAATGATTCACCGCTGAATATATCACCGACACGGTTGAACTTTCAATTCGGTTGTAGATGAATAGTTTCAATAAATTTGTAATTTCCGGAGATGAAGTCAACAGCTAGCTCGCTTCGAATCTCATTGTATCGTTCGAGTATACAGTCATGCGAGACTGGATTCGGTATGTTCCGTGTATCACGAATCTCGAATAAGTTTCACCGACTTCGATAAGTGCATTATTACGTTATAGACTACCTTATGGAATTTCGAGTAGCTTCTACGGTGCCACCATCACGTGCCCACAAAGTTCTCAGCGTAAACGTTCACGGAATCGCATTTCCGAATACTGTTTACAAGTCAATTTATGAGTTAACGTTTTTTGAAAATTGCAGGAGAAACAATTTGCAAGATTATTTGAATTATGTGACTCACCGTTTGGCTATGCGAGTAAGAGTTTCCATCGACCGTGCACTTCTTTAAGAAGGATTCTTCGGTCGTAGTGTCCGAAGGTTCGTCCTCCGGCACTGCGATGTCCACTTCGCCCAAGAGAACCGGACTGTTTGCCACTGCTGGAACTGCAACAAAATCCATATTTCACATATTAATCAAATGCAACAATATTTGTAATAAGGATTTTATTCAACCTCAAATCAATAGTAACATTCGAAAGTGTCAATGTGATTTATTAGTTGCTGCTTTTAACTAATGAAACGTATTGTTACATGGTAATGAGTTTGTGTTGAAATGGAAACTGTGTTAGTTGGAACTGTTTTCTGGACATTTCTAAAGCCACTTGTGGTCAATGGATTTTCACTCGATCGAGTGTTGCTGAATCTCTTGTATACAGTAGTTCAAAACGTTCAATGTTGGTAATATACATATGTAGCTGCGTGCATTTCTCTTGTTAAGTTCACCTTAAATAATTGAAAGCGCAGCTCGTTTTGCGCACGAGATTGCACTGCAAACTCTCCTAACTCCAATAAACGAAGAGCGGAAACTTCCGGGAATATTCGCTGTAAAAAGCTCTGGGAAAGTAGTATCGGAGGATGGAAGTAAATTCGAACCCCGTGAAAAATAAAGGCGAAGAAGGTGCAGGATGAAAGTTGATAAAATAAGAAACAGTTGCTTTAGGAGGAACATTAACGAAAGTGTACACGTCGATCTTAATTAAATTTTGGTCACGGGTAGCTTTTGAAAAAATATTTGACACATATCTTTTTAGCTGTCAAAATTCACTTTCAATGGATGAAATTAGCCATCGCAGTTGGAGACGAAAACTAAAAAATGTGGAATATTTTGCTAATTATCGTCCGTAAAGAGAAATGACTTGTGCAAAAATGCTGTGTTTTTAGTACACAATCGACGTGTGTTTATATTTTTTGTTAAAAGTTATCGGATTTTGCAAAATTTGCAAAAACTATTATTTTGACTACTTTTTGCTTTTATTTTTTTAAGAACGTTTTCTCATCTGTATCAAATATTTTATCGAATGACTTGATTTCAAAACAATCAAAGTGGATGTAATCATTACTGTTTGATCAAGCACGCTACACTTTTCCAGTTTTTTGAAAAAGATGCAATCAAACTGTGAGTTGCTAACAGCTAGTTTGCCTGCTAATTTTTTTCGTT
This sequence comes from Trypoxylon attenuatum, assembly GCA_963989405.1. Taxonomy (NCBI): domain Eukaryota; kingdom Metazoa; phylum Arthropoda; class Insecta; order Hymenoptera; family Crabronidae; genus Trypoxylon; species Trypoxylon attenuatum. The sequence goes on along the minus strand of OZ022489.1, from coordinate 16,690,858 downwards.
AGAACGATCAAAGATTTCTTTTGTATCTCTGGCTCTTGTTCTTACGTCATTGTTGTTGTTCACCGCTGTTACGCAAGTCATGAAATATTCTCAAGTGCACGTCATTAGGCAAGTTGCAAAAAGTTCTGCGCTCTTTGTTTTTCCCTTTTATTATCGCATTCAGCCAATATGCGTGCACTGCAAATCTAATTGCGCTTTCTACAAGGACCCACCTGAACTCTCTCCGTAAGTTTAATTCCGTGGAAAGTTTCTCGAATTTCTCGCGAAAAACGTCCGCTTTCCATTCGCGTCGTAAGAGTGGCGTAATAAAAATCGGGTTATACGAGATCGCGCGATGGCTTCGCCAGCATTCGACACTAGTTACACGCATAAAAATTCAAATTGCTATTTTAATATCTTTGCGGAATAGCGAATATGTATAAGAAGTCTCGATACTCGTGTCATATCTTTACAGCGCTCGAAGATCCCAGTAAACCACGAGAGAATTTCATCCTGTAAATCTCAGATTTATAGGATTTCAAGTAACGTTTGGTAACTTAACTTGCTTTCATAAACATTTTATCTCTAGGAACGAGATGAGTCGACATGACACATTAATACAACATGTATATATACAATACATGTTGTATGCACCCACCTGTTTTTTTGTTATTCAAGATAATAATTTTCCACACTTTTTAGGAAGGGGTCTAAAATCGCCTTATGATGCATACCCATGAATTCGTCTTTCGATCCTCCACCATGATCCGAGAAAAAGAATAGATGTTCATTGTCAAAAAACATTATTGTTTATAAAAAAATGTTTAAACAATTGGAATTTCAAAACTTTGATAACACCAACTGATAGTCCCATTAATACCATGTAACTTTCGTTAAACAATTGTTTCTCTAAATATAATTGTTTAAGAGATATTTAAAGGAAAAAACTTACAACCCCCGGGGGGTGAACTACCCCCAAAAGCCTTTTCTCATAGGTCGTTGAATTCGCCTTGATCCCAGCATTCAGAATATCGAAAAAAAATTAGGTCGACCTGGTGAAAAATATTAAGTTAACATTAATAACTAAAAACCACCTTATTGTAAAAACACCCCCATACTGCCATTCAACGAGCCCCTTCGAACCATGCAACTTTGCCCTCTGCGGATTTCGCGTATCTTCACAATTAACGGAGATATTTCCATTCGACATTCTTGCTGGGACACCCTGTATAACTTGTATACAAATACATGTTATAGGAATGTGAATTACTCATTCATAAAGGGTACATTCGAGGAAAGGATTCGAGCAGGGGTGCCCAACCTAAATTGGTTGGTGGGCCAAGTAAAAATTTTCTAAACTGAGATGGAGTGAATGTTCGAAAGATTCTTCAATGGATAAATAAAAGGGAGTTACGTAATTATTAAGAATTGTAAAATTGATTTGGTTGACCTTCTGAAAGGTCTATTCCAGGGGTGCCCAACCCAAATTGGTTGGTGGGTCAAGTAAAAATTTTCTAAACTGAGATCGGCCACGCACATCAAAATAAAAGAAGAAATTATTCAAAATATTTTATTATCGTACAACATTCAAAATATTTGATTACCAAACAATTAATGTGACACTTGTTTTTCTATTTTATTTGAGACTTTTTTAATATCAACCGATAATTTAGTCAACGCGCATCGTAGTTGATTTGTCATGTTTTTATCGAGCAACCTGCTGCGATACTTTGTTTTTACTAAGTTTAATTTGGAAAAAATGATTCGCAGCGATAAGTAGTTCCAAATGCTGCTGTAATGCGCATTGCCAAGGTATTGTAAGATTTTCTGACAATACCAGAGGTCCTAGACTTCCAATAAATTTAGTTGTAAATCAGTTTGATATATGTGCTGATTTAGAGCTGCCTACTTGATTTTTGGGTACGGTTCACGTATCGAGGACCTGAGTCCAAATGTCTAAAATAATATAGACAGCTAAAAACTTCAACTGGGCCGCGGGTTGGGCATGCCTGGATTCTAGCGACTCGAATGAATAAAGATAGAAAAGTGGCGTGAAATGATATCATGGTGAAATTGCCTGTAAAATTGCAGGTGTCTATCTTCGCTTGCGCTTTCTCAGTCGACACCTCTTGCCAAAACTGCCCTCTTATTCCTCTTTTTTTCTCCTATTCACCCTGTTCTCCTTCTCTCAAAAGCCCTGCTTTTGCTTTATAAACTCTCGCGGTCTCTTATTTCCTTTCTGGCCTCTGCAGCAGAGCCTACCACGGCTTTATCGCTTAGCAGCTGCTCTTATTGTTACTATCCTTTCCAAATTTCCTTCCTCTTTCACGTTTTCGGTGGAAATCTCTTATGCTCGGAAGATACTTTTCCACTGTGCACCTTTGTGTCCTCTAATCATCCTTCGCGAGGTCTCTGTGGGCTTTTCCCTTTTAATCCTCATTCCCGTGGATTTTCTTGCTCCATTGTTCGCGGCATGACCTAATCTCGACTTCAACTACAATAAAGTTGTGCGTTTTCCGGGCTGACTTCTCATCGAATGTCGTTTTCTCAGCGAATCTTTCTTTAGGGTGACTTTCGTCTGGCTGCAGTCATACGAGAGTATCTATTTCCCTTGCACCAAGGACCCTAAAGACGACGACGACAACGACGGCGACGCATCGATCTCTTCTTTCCTCTCTCGTCTTCCCGCCTGTCTGCTCCTTGCACTGAGCCGGCTTCTAAACCAGCCTGAGAGGCCGTCTTCATAGTGATGGCTTGTCTAAATGTGCCGACTACCGCCTATTTCCCTAGCTCACATTCCTCCATTGATTCCCAATCCGATTTTTATCATTCCCTGGCGAACGATTTCTCCCAGTGGCTATCGACAAATCACTCTATTCTCTCTTGGCCGCAAAACGCTCGTCTTATTGTTTAATGATCGCACGGCAAGCCGCTTGGTAACCTGGAGCAAGTGTACCAAGGGATCTTGACAATGACCGATATACGCTTAACGATGAGAGTAATTAATAACGATTAGGGAAGACGTCCGATGGAAAGCGGAAATTCTCTCCTAACACAATACTCCTATTGTACTGGGAGTGTTCCATTAAGCTAGTCTATTTTCTCGGATATCGCTAAGAAAAATAAGAAACACGCGAAAACCCTTTCTTCGTTTAAGTGGGTGAAGGAGGATTACTCGGATGACTGTTAATCGCATTGCATTATCCTGATGCATTAGGTTTTCCGGGCGCGAGTGTACCAAATCGATTTCCGTGTCTCGCGGAAGCTCGCCCGTCTGCACTGCATTTACGTTGCACTTTAACCCCTCGGCTAAACACCACGAACCCCTCGAGAATTTCGTCGTGCCATCGATACTTCCGCGACGGTTCCGAGTACTCCCTCCCAGTAACTTTCTTCCATTTCGGTAATTTCGCATCGTCGTTCGTCTTAAGGGAAAAGCAAAAGACCACGGGAATATATTCAACTGTTCTGCATCGCTAAAAAATTAACGATGCTCGCGGCAGGTGCTTATGAGAACTTACCCTCAACCCACCGGGCATTAGTTTCACAGAGAAAATCCGTGAGATTACCAGTGGAACAAGGGCCGGATCCTGGCAGGCTAGAAATAAATGGCAAGCGTCGTTGGTGTTGTATCGCGGCCCACCAAATGCAGAACAAAGGTAAAAGCCAAGGTGAACACCTGATCTCTGGTATTTCGCTAATAATCCATACGTGAGTTCCGAATTGTTGACCTCAGTGCACAGTCTCCTTTAGAAGATTCTCTTAATTTAATTTCCATGTCGATGCTCGCGGGCTCGATCCATCGACGCTCGAATGACTAATTCGAGGAATTGGTCTCTTTTTCCATCGGAGGATAGTTTAACGCTTTAACGGGACGATTCTCCGGAGGGAGTGCGACGGAGAAGGAAAGCAGAAAGCTCGGAAGGAAGGGGCAATCTTTCAGCAGGTAATCCTGCGGCCCATTATTCTCCTGTAGGAACATGCTCTCCACCACACCAGACTCTGCAAGCGTCGCCGATCGATTTCCGCGCTAGTGCAAGTTGTTGCGAGGCTCCTGTACACGGGCCGTTTACATTTGCGTTTAAATTGTAGCCTGTCCGCCTCTGCGTACCCTGTAGCAGGCTCTGCGATTCTAACTTGTATCCAGAAACCTGGCCACATCGATCCGTCTACATTGTGTCCCCCTTCCTCGCGCGCTTCCTTTACTTCCACTACGTTCGCTTCTGTCGCTCGTGCCGGTCTCGGTTTGCTTGTCGCGGCTCGAAAATGGTTTATTACATTTTTGGCGGCGTCCGACGAGGGCTCTCTTGCGCCGAGGCTAACTTTTATACGAGCAAACACAAATAGAGAGACACGTGTGACGCCGAAACTCTCTCTCTCGAGTACCGTGTGTGTTTGTTCCGCACGCGGGCCTTCATGACCTACCGTAACAATCGGGCTTTGAAATGCGTACTCGTATATGTGTATAATGCGAGCAAACGCTGGAAATCACGGGCACGTTTCGCTGCCGCCTTCATCAAGTAGTTCCGAAGCTGCCTTGTCAGCGAGCGTCAGTGGTAAAAACACTCGGGGAGAAAACGATCGAACGTAATTCGAGGATTTAAGTAGTTTCGACAATCGGCCTAGGTGAGAAATTTCTGAATGTCATTCGCCTTGGTGGTTCATTAAACGTCACTGTTCGGCGTGGCCTCGTGAAAAAAAAAAAAAGTCTGACAAAGGTACCATATTGTCGGTAACATCCATCATTCCTGACGTTGAGAGCTAACTAAAAGCCGGCGGCAATCTACTGTAAATGACGCGTGTCAAAAACAGAATCCACATATAGCTATCGCCTCTTTGTGACTTTTGCGCAGTAATTTCGACAGTGCACCGTAATATTTTCAGCTGTCGGAGATTAGTTTTTTAGCTCGCTACCTCGATGCGCTTTTTGTCTGCGAATGCGATTAGATCCTCTTTTTTTCGTAGCCGTGACTTCGAGAGTTTCGCACATGTCCTCCGTTGATTCACTCCCTCTCGTGTCTCTCACGACACGGACTTTAATTTCGTCCGGATTTCCCGGCCTGCCGTGCGAATTGTGATTTCGTGTTCCGACGAAACGCGAGGGTAAAAATTGGAAACCGTGTCTATTGTTCGAGTTAGGTGAGAGAAAATTGTTTCAGCAGGCTCGCACCTCTGAAGGCAAGTCTTCAAAGTTGAATACACTCTATTTCTTCGGTGCGCTAAAAGATGTCGATTCAAGCGGCGTACAGTGGAAATATCGTACAATAGTAGCCGCGGTACATTACAAGAAAATAATGTGACGATAGGATCTCATTGCTCGAGTTATTGATTAACGAGGACTTGGGTTTCAATGACAGTGGGATTTTAATGATCTCTCGCTAGTGATAGACTCAATCAGTGAATCCTTAGAACCGGAAGGAATTCTTCGTAGCAATCGTGAAGCAGTGATGAAATATTTCGCATGTCGAATGATCTGGGTTGTTTGAACTCTTTTCGCTTGAAAACGTATCGCGTCTCTTACAGCAGCACCACTCGACTGTATTTAAATACGCTTACAGCGGATCTTTTCGACTCTTGACATTTGCATTTGCACGTTTTTTCTGCGTTCGCTTCGCCCTTGTACCGCGGTATTTCACTGTTTGGCGACAAAACATACATTATCATCCGTGCGCGAATGTAACTGCGTTGAACTTCCCTTCGTCTACGCGGTGAATATTCACGCGAACCTTATGGAATTAATCAACAGGTTACTGCTGCGCTTGATCTACTTACAACAATTTATAGGCTTCCGGAGGCATTGGGCAAAATATTTTTCCCTCCGGTTAGAGAATGAGCTTATCACATTCATGAATATCTTCGCATTAAAGTGCATGAGTTGAGAGCAGAGAAAGAGTGCGGAATGCGAAATGGCGACGAAGTTTGTGATTTACAAGCACTTTCCAAATCTTTCGCTTTTACTTGTCGAAACATTTTTCCTCGAATCATCCATCGCCAGTTGCAATTCTTTCGTGGCCTAACCTACTTTTGTGGCTTTCTTGAATCTTTCGAAATGATGTATGGCGGAAAAATCAACTTACTCAATGTACTATATTGTACAGTATAATAATTAGACTGCGGATTTTTATGCAAATATAAATTTCATTGTTGATAGAAAATTGTATGGAGTCGTTTTGGAAATAAGTAATCTACCTTTCTGAACTTTACACATCGCAAGAAAAATTTCTAATTGTTTTTTGAATAATCATCCGTGATTTGGAGAGACTCGTGATATCAAATTTTGGCAATTTTGCATAAAAATTCGCAGTCTAATAATAATAAAGGCTGCCAGATTTATAATACGCGAATTGTTTTGCCAAGCAACGTGTCACGCAACAGTAAATTAGTAATTAAGGAAGACGTTTATTTTGGGAAAGCGCGATCATCAGCTCGGAGCAGCTCGAAGCGGTGAATAACATACAGCGATTTACTCGGTGTAATTTCGCCGTGTTCCAATGGAATGTAATTCGAGTGATGCGGCTGTGGAATCGGGCGACAGAATCGATTCGATTAATCCCAGGATTGGCGCATAAACATAATAAATTGGACGTCACTGCAAGGTACGTTGATAAATTCTCGGCTGATCGGAAGCGCAGCGAATCAAACGTCGAAGCCTTCTGTTCTCTGATGAATCGCTGAGATCGATCAGTCTAGGGTCATCGGTAGTTTCGCGCGCCTTAGTCAAATATTTCATTTATTTCTCTGTACTATCCGATTTCCAAGCTCTCTTCGCTTGTTTACATAGACTTACCCGGTGTGTAAAAAGATAATCGATCCGCGGATCCAATTCCTCATCGAGACACTTGATCACGAACTTTTGTATCGTCGAGTGGAGTAGTCCGAGTTTAGTCAGACGCGCCGTTTTTCGCTTTTTCCAAAGGGATTCGGCAAGTTTCTCGTAAAGTTTCCAGTCATGTCCGAATGTGTACAGTGTATCATGCGAGTGAGTGTATTGGACAGTAATCCGAGGTTCGAGCAAGCGTTGGTTTCGCAGTGGCCTCAAGATTGGCTTGATCGGTGTTCTCCTTGTAGCCGAGCACTGCTTGGCCAAGCGCAGCTGCTCGGCTCCTACTGTTTATCGACTGACTGCCTAATCGAGGACACAGGAGTGCCGAGCTGCCAACTAATGCGGAGAGACCTCGATCGCTCGAGCACGTCGCAGGATTACTCCCCCGCATAATTGATGCTGATATGCTCCTGGAAACCGAGTGTCAGAAAGCCTCTGTCACCTCGAACTTTGTAACTTTTTACCGAACGCTGTATATTGGATCGTTCGGAAAGTTGTTTCGTTTTTTTTTCCATGAAAATGAAACACGATTTTTTAATAGTAATTAATAGACTGCGGATCTTTATGCAAATATGAATATTATTATTGATAGAAAATTGAATGGAGTTGTTTGCTAGAGTTAAAACGTGTTATGCATCTTTCTAGAATTTATATACTGCAAGAAACATTTTAAATTGTGTTTTCAGTAATCATCTGTAATTTGTAGAGACTTGTGATATCAAATTTTGGATATTTTGTATAAAAATCCGCAGTTTAGTAATTAAATATTTTATTGAATTATTTATTGTTCATTCTGATGCAATACCTTTTGCCATCTTCCTGTCAGTAGCATAATTTCACGCTCATAAAGTGTTTGGTTTTTGCTAGCAAAAAATTGATCCAGGTGATTTTTAACTTTCTCATTCGAAATAAAAATACAATCAAGTCTTCTGCTGGGAAAAAACGAAACAACTTTCCGAATGACCCAATGCATAGATCAGATACCATTCGCCAAACCTTTTCAACCCCTGGCTCAATTTCTATTACCAGACACTTGCGCGCGCGTATGTCGGCCTACGGAGACACGTGTGTGTGTGTGTGTGTGTGTGTGTGTGTTGGCTTTCGGGGAATTGTATAAAGCCGGCAGTTTATATTGATTTTGCGATATAATTGCGGAAATCAGGTATCGCGCCGCGGAGGCGCGCTCGAAAACGGACTCGTCGAGGTGGGGTAGATTTATCCGACTACCCCACGCGAACTGAATAATAGAATAACGCATCGGGCGTTTAGTGCTGATTGCTTAATTTATTGGCCATTACGCTTGCCTGGCTAGTTTGGGAATCGTTATAAAAAGAAAGCGCAACTGTCAGGATTCCGGCAAACAATTTGCCAAAAGTCCATGCTTACGTGGTGCGAATTTGTCCTCGGGTTAATTAATTCCACGGTGGTTTTCCTACTGGTAATGATCGGCTTATTTCATGAGCTCGATATCGGTAACGATGATTCAGCCACGTTGTTATTAGGACATCGCCCTGCCATTTGTATTGAAACAACTCACGTTCGAGTTAATCGCGTTCGACACACGAATTTTCTGCTGACTCGATATGCCATGTGTCGCGTTACGTTTCACTTTTCAATGCAACTGGCAACGCATGCACCACTGATTGTTATTAGAACTCTGCTATTTAGGTGAAATTTTAGTGGCACGTGTAATCTTTCGCGACAGGCGCAGAATCGCTAAATCAATTGTCAATTCACTATTATAAATAATCTTCCTGTCAGTAGCATAATTTCACGCTCATAAAGTATTTGGTTTTTGCTAGCAAAAAATTGATCCAAGTGATTTTTAACCTTCTCATTCGAAATAAAAATACAATCAAGTCTTCTGCCGGGAAAAAACGAAACAACTTTCCGAATGACCCAATGCATAGATCAGATATCATTCGCCAAACCTTTTCAACCCCTGGCTCAATTTCTACTATTACTTATATTATTTATTATTACTATTACTTATATTAATATTACTTATAAACTATTATAAATAATTGAACGCCGCACTTTTTTTTTGTGTAGCTCGTGTATTTGAGAGATCTCTAATGCTAAAGACTGGCGGTTTCGAGTATAAAAGAACAATGCACGCGCGCCAGAATTGAAATAATTAAATGTAATGTAGAGGAGCTCGCAAAACGTTACCTTATAGTTCCGCAATCCAATTAGAACAATGTTTTTGTGTTTTGTGGCACGAACCCGCACAGCGAGGTACATAGACCCATTAAATGCAGGATATTCTAAAACTACAATATTTAAAAGCACTTATCGCACCACGCACACTGTAAAACGGTTTTCGCGAAATTTCGTAGGTGTTAATGATTTAAAGCTGCACAATCGATTTATCATTTGGCCGGCGATTCGATCACGTTTGATGTCATCGAACTATAATAATAGCGATGAGATAAAATCAAGTCGTTAAAAACTTCTACGAAGTAGAGAAGAAGACGGAGAAATATAAAGAACATTGTCAGCATTATTGCAATGACAGATTGGAATTCAGTTTTAAGGAGCTTCTCGTAGTGACGATTAGACTGTTCTACTCTACTTGAGCATTCTAACGAATCCTCAGAGCTCTGCGGTTTTCCGAGCCGCCATCTACTGCAACGATTTACATTTTCGCTTATCCAACGTGATTTCTCGAACGTCGATAACGATTACGTTTAACAAGATCGTTATGCGGCCACGATTCGCCTAAAACTGTGCTCAGTAATAAAACCACAACATCGATCAGCCGTAGCCGGCGGCTACTCTCATAAATCTTCTCGATAGAGCGGAGTGTTCTATAATCGCTTTATCGACACCGACTGCCCGGCAAAAATGCCTTTCCTCTTTTTACGCAAGCTTCCTATCTCCGCTTCCTTTTCTTCCTCGTTCTTACCCTTTCTCCCAGCGATTTTTGCGAATCGATGCCAAACGATCGACGGCCACGAATCGGGCCATACGCGGAAATAGACGGTCGCTTAACTCTCTCTCCATGTTCTGGACATATGTCATCCGTGAACAGAACTACTTCCACTAGAGTTGCTCTTCTACGTTATTTCGATACACTCAATTTATCTAATTTCACAGCTACTACTTCTCGTTTCTATACTTTATCTCTGCTACTTTGACTTTCCACCCTCGAATATAAACCAATACACAATGCTTTCTACGAGAAAATTGTCGAATTTATCTCTGGAAAAATTTTATATTCACGATGAATCCCGCTTTTTGATTCTCCAGCGAAATGATTAATCGGTTTGTACTGGTTTCGTTCTATGCTCTTTAAATCTTTTCAACCTTCCGGAGCTTTTTGCGAATTCTTGACCGGATCAAATGATCGAATCATTTCTGAAAATGATCTTAAACTGTTCTAACTGGGATAATATTGTATGCGAATCGAATCCGACTGGTGTATTGAAATATACGGTCTCCATGTTTTATGGAACTCGGGAGTAGAAGAACATTCGCCGGATATATCAACGTGGAATTTCGAGTCCCGCTTAACTAACCACCGCATATTATGCATGTAAAAACGCCATTCCTCGGGCGGGCACTCGTCTTACGGGCAAATTTTTAATTGCGCGCTCTCAAGACTCGGGCTGCAGAGACGGGTGCTTGGGAATATTTCAAGGCAGCCTGGCTTCAAGAAAAATGTGAAATTTCGTAAACAGACCTTTGCGCTCTTCGGCAACAGTTTTGTAATAATGTAAACACCGTTTTGTTGCATGAACTTTCCTCTGGAGTATTCGATAAGCAAAGCGATACAATTAAATCGATTATGAAGCTCCGATCAGATTGTTTCTCGATAAAAAGGAGGAAAAGAGGAACGACAATAGCTGAAGCGATAACGCAGAAACAATTTATTTAATTAAGATGTTGCACCACTGATCAACCGTGTAATATACCACCGCAACTGTCAATCTCTATTAAAGTGTATTGTGTAGCTCGCTCACTCTACCGATTAATCACTGTCTAACGCGTCAAAGTCGTGCCTAATCGTTTTGCAGTATCTCACACGTTCGCTGTCAAACAGCGAATGCGAATTTACCAGTGACACGCTATCGGCCATTCGCAATAGTCTCCGCTCCCCGCAGATTCACCTACTGACCTGAATATTTAAAAGACGTTTACGTGTTCCCCGGTTCATTTTAATGCGTCGCGCTTCCTTCAGAATAGGGTTCCTTCAATAGAAGCGCTTATTAAAACCGTGATAAGTGTGTAGAAGCAAGTATGTACTCGGAAAAGTATCACTCTTTAAATTTCCAACTAACAATTAGATAAAAGAACGAAAGTAATTAATGAACAGAAAAACTTGATGAGAAATAGTACGACGAAAATTGTCAATTTTTAGGTTTGTAAATTGGGTAAAAGAATGGAAGTAATATAAAGTTAAGAGAGAAATATATAGGACGATGAGAAATGTGAGAGAGTAATTTCGAGTGGAACGATCAAGAGTTTAACATAACAAAAGATTGTGCAAGATCTCCAAATCTGCTCACGAGTACTTCGTATTCTCATCGCATTTACTTTTTCAATAAACCCACCCGCGTGACTCGCTTTCAAACGGAATTCAACGCTGAGGCGAATCGGGGTCGTCGAAATCTCGTCACGTAAGAAAATCGTCGATAATTAGCTCCGATGTTGTGACATTGGAATCTTATACGCGCGATAGTTCTTTTTTTTTTGCCGATGGGAACGGTGAAACGGGAAGAAGATGGTCGCATACAACGAGGTGACGCTCGAGGGCATCTGGAAGCCTAATTAAAAATGCTTCCGTCACGAGTCAACGGCGTCAGCGCAGACAAAAGGAAGTTATGAATTGGAGGGAGGATCCTCGATCCAACGTGCACTAGGTCCATTTCTCGACCGCGGCACCAAACGAAAAAGGTCAAGACCGAAAAAAGAATCGTGGTATTCCACCCTCGATTTACCCTTCTTTACCATCTCACTCCCCTTTCCACAACTTTTTCTCTTCTATCCATCTGTTTTTCCGTTCCTCTGCTTGCTTTCCCTGGCATATCGCGCTGCTAATTCTCCCTAGCGTTTTTGCGGATTAGCTAATGAATATCACCCTCCTGCGATTATGCCATCGCGTGCCATTACTTTCTGACGCTTTGAGAAATCATGCGTCGCTTTTAATGCGACTTTTTCCACATACGTTATTTCCACCGACTGCCATTTTTTTTTCGCGGTACCGTCGAGTACATTTTTCAGCCTGGAATAACGCGGAGCGAATGACTCTTAATACTCTGGCCGGATATTTCGAGCTAATGGAAAGTATAGATCACACCAAGAACGATTCTAATTGGAAGTTAATGTTATTTGTTCTCAAAGTGGTCCATCTCGATTCGTGGTTACCAGCCGAACGAATTTGCATTTCCAATTGCAAGAAGAAACAGTGCCGCATTAAGCCCGACTGACTACAATCGAAAGGTTACCGTGGCTTTAAGGTTTCCCGAGCGAAAGTTCACGGCACTCAGCCTGTTAATTATTCTATCTTAAAACTGACCGTGAGTTTTGACGGAGCTTAGTCGAGCAAGTGGATCCGGTAAAATCCGCTTAATTACTTTCATTCGACCGGAGATTTTGCGCGTGTACATACTCGTGGCGTTCAAGAGGCGCTTTTCATCGCTGGTACTTTTATTTCGCGAATGTTTCTCCGCACCATCTCCTTGCGCAAAAGCCGTCTTCCACGTGGATGAAAATGATTTGTCTGCATTCATTCGGACTGCTTTAAGGCGAGTCTAGCAAGGTTATCGCTCACAGGGAAATTTCCAACGCACACGCTACCTAATTACTCGGTCACGAAATTCGCAATATTTCGCGTTAGTCGGTCGTAATTATTTTTCCTCGAGAAGAACTTTGTCTCTCGTATTTAAGCTCGCGCGCTTTGCGACCCCTCTAGCAATGTTGATGGAAGCCTTCCCGAGTAGTCACCGTGAATTTCCCGAGAAACTCACCTATTAAGTCCTTCAGCGTGCTTTCCTGCGCTCCTGTTTACCTCCGCATGAAATTAGAATTTCGAATATTAGACCGCTTGTCGTCGTGCGCGCGCGCGCGCGCGCACTGCAACATTATAAGCTGAAATTAGCACGCTCCGAGAACTCGAGCTAATGACGATCATCGAAAGATTCAGTATTTAAGGAAAGGGAGGGGGAAAAACCAGGGGAATTAAAGCTGTGTCTTCGATCACGTATGAATTCATTTTCAAGGCTAGCAACCAAGGAAGGTATTTCGCGATGTAAACTCTTCTTTTTATTGAATCTGTCAATTTGTGCTTGACGAACCGATCGCGCCACGCAGACACCAGTGACACGTGGGGTGTGGTGAAGGGACTGGAAATTCGCGATATTGCTGAGGAAGAGTTTTACCAGAATTCGTGGTCCGTCGAAACCTCCCGCAACAGCTTTGACATGTGGTGGAATATTTATAGCAGTTGCCATGTGTCAGTTTTGCGTTTACGTAAAACACAGAGATTCTGTCTTGCATTTAAATTAGGGGGGAGAATAAAAAATAAATCGTGTAAACAAAAATCAGGACAGAGTTGAAGGAACTCGCGCGTAATAACCAGCTGGAATGCTTTACTGCGTCACGTTCTAATAAAAATGAGATTGCTTTCCAGCTGGAGCTTTTTTCGACTTTTCGAAGGCCGAATTTTCATGAGTCTTCAGCTGGAACCTCTTCTACCCGGGACTCAACCATTCTTCATGGGAATGAGCCGTGCAACGTTGACACCGTTTAGAATATTTCCATTCTAAAATATCCCCCCCCCCCCCCCCCCCCCACACACACACACACACACATACATCTACTCTCGTATCTCGCTACGCGAATATTCATCACTGGAAGCGCGAGTTTCACATGGAAAACCACGCGTTGTTTTTTTCCTTCGAGAAGTGAGAATTCACACGAATAATTTTTAATGGTGGATGCTTCAATTACGCAGCGCAATATCCGTAGCGGTAGCAAAAGGTAATTTCCAGGAGAATTTCCACACGGATTAGCTGCATTGTTCCTCAGGGAAAAAATACGATATCCGGAGGTGCGCGCACACACATGCTGCGGAACAAAACGATGGCTGATCGCAGAAGCATTAGCGGCCGTGTTGGTCACTTTATTAGCTGGCCGAGAGTGCTGGCGGGTTGAAAGATCTCCCGTACGCTTATAACCGGTAACGCTAGTGTATATAGTAGCACGCGTTCTTGTCGTGCTTAATTAAATTTCGGAGGATTAATGGGCCACTGGCCAGCCGGGTTCCGTTCTGTCGTTGAGAACAATGGGGGAGTCGATGTCACGGTTGATAGATTCAACTCTACGAGCAAGTGCTCGGAAACTAATCTTCCTAGCCCCAGAAAGAACCACTACCAGCCACAGACGTGCGACTATTTGAAATGTCGGCGGATTTCACCGTCCGTAAAAACCGACATCGTTCTTCGAACGTGTTGCTTAAAGAGCAGAGTGGACTTCAATCTTGCGAAGCTAGAGCTTTTCCCTGTTACTCATCCGGATCGCTACGTTAACTTGGCACGTAGAACGACATTCTGTCTGGAATTTTGTCGAAAGATTGGAATTTGTTGGAAAAGTAAATCTGGTAATGCACTAGGTTCGACCAAATGGAATCCTGCAAATCGAATTGCACTTGTGTGGCAAAGAGTCGAACGTTAATTATTCTATGCACTCAGTGATCAGTGGTGCTTCGATACTGTGCGTAGAGAGCACTCGCGCTAAATTATTATTAGTTCTCTGGCCTCTTGCCAATATTTTCGACGCTGGATAATAAGATTGATAATGTTAGACGTTAGAATCCACTGGTGCAGTGATAAATGCATGAACTTACGGCCACTGGGAAACCATTCTAAACGTGGGCAAAGGCTGAGTAATGTTTGACTGTACTTAACTTTGCCAAAGTACACTTCCAGCTGTGGCATTAAAGACCGAAGTTCTTCGTAATTACTACTTTGCAGTGCGATTTGAAAACACATTCTATGAGATAAATCTACGATCTTATCCTCGAATCAAACATTTTGTGATCTTGTAAATTTTCGAAAAAGATCGTATCTTTTGCAAGCTCGAATGCATTCGAATAAAATTGCAAACCCATCCTTGTGCAATTGTGCTTTCAAGAGCTTTTTGCTCGTCCAATTCTCCTGCAGGCGATTGTAATTTACTTGTTCCGCATTGAGGCGATAGATTTCGCGGAAAATGAATTGGCAGCTGATACACTAGAACCAGGATTCCCACTCAGGGGCTTTTATGGTAGCAAACTCGGCGAGCCCAGCTATTCAAGTTTCAAAGTTGAGAATTGATTTATCGGTGCAAATGGAATTTGTATGCTTAGATAGATGCAGTTCTATAATAAGCACTCCTACTTAATATCAGTGGTATAATTTCTAGAAAATGAATTGGAGCTTTGAAAAACATTTCGAATTCATAGTATATATTTTTGACGAGAATAAATCGAGTATAAAATCTCGTTTCCTGTCAAATCCTTAAACTATTTCATACGCTATTTCTTCTCCCACGGTAGCCAATCGTAACGGGTCATACATATATATTTATATATTCCCTGAAGGATTAAGATCTGCTTCTTTCTATTCTCTTCCGCATCCTCCATCGTTTTCCGATATTTTCATTCCAAATGATTCTGTGTCTCGCGGCGACGCGATAAATGCTTCCATTTTAACACTGTTATTCTGCGGAACAACCTAACTCGATTAAATGTGGCAGAAGTATTTCAATAAATCTCTCACTGAATGAGAAAGATACTCGTTCGAAGCTAGCGGAAGAACCTTTATGATAGCGATGGTCCTCGGTGCAAAAATCATCGCGCGAAAGACTCTTTTGAACTATAGCGAGTTAAGAATTGCTCGACGACTCGGAAGAATTCGAAAGATTTAAGGTCTATCGCGGAGAAAGAATGAACCTGCTGCCCTTAGACCGAAGCTCAGAGAATCTCTCTTAAGAGATTAAAGACCGATAACTCGTTAAATTTCGGGAGCTTCGCCGAACGAAAACTTGTGATATGGGCACATTAGGTTACCCTAGAACAGGGGTGCTCAACACAAATTGGTTGGTGGGCCAAGTAAAAATTTTCTAAACTGAGATGGGCCGCAGACATCAAAATAAAAGAAGAAATTATTCAAAATATTTTATTATCGTACAACATTCAAAATATTTTATTACCTAACAATTAATGTGACACTTGTTTTTGTATTTTATTTGAGACTTTTTTAATATCAACCGATAATTTAGTCGACGCGCATCGTAGTTGATTTGTCATGTTTTTATCGAGCAACCTGCTGCGATACTTTGTTTTTACTAAGTTTAATTTGGAAAAAAATTATTCGCAGCGATAAGTAGTTCCAAATGCTGCTGTAATGCGCATTGCGAAGGTATTGTAAGATTTTCTGACAATACCAGAGGTCCTAGACTTCTAATAAATTTAGTTGTAAATCAGTTTGATATATGTGCTGATTTAGAGCTGCCTACTTGATTTTTGGGTACGGTTCACGTATCGAGGACCTGAGTCCAAATGTCTAAAATAATATAGACAGTTAAAAACTTCAAATGGACTGCGGGTTGGGCATGCCTGCCCTAGAAGATTTATAGCTCGGTCCAAGTGCAATTTAGAGAGCTATCGTCATTACTCTCATTATCAGATTACAACCCTCTTTATGCATTCTCCTCAAATTTACGTGAATCCAATCCTCGATTACCAAATTTTCCCAATTCTATCCTGTATTTTTCATGTCTAACTATTCAACGAATTTCCAACAAGTTACTTTTACGCGCAGCGCGTTATTAGGAATTTAGGAGAATCGCCAGTTGGAATCGTTCTCGACTCAAGTGGTATTTCGAGGAGCTGGTGGAGATTTCTGATAGGAGCCAAGCAACAAGGTGCTTACAGGAGCGAGATTCGCGGATTAGGTTCAAGGAATTGTGATATCTCCCGGAACGAGGTTTTCGACGATGCCACTTATACGTACACAAGTTTCCAGACACTTGACCATCCGAAAGTTCCCAGTCCCATCGTTGCATTTGCTGGTACACATACGCTACTCGTATACGCGCGTAATTACTTTAGAAAAAGTTTGAAAAAAGATTGAAGTAATTATGGCAGATGTCAGTGGAACGAGAGTACTGGAGCAGCGTGGTTCGCGTGTTCCATGAGCGTGTTGCCAGCTTGACAAACCATTCGGGCTGCTAGCAGGGACGTCCCAGTACAAAAAATGTCCACATTTCGCAGTAAGCGGAAATAAGTGGAGAGGTGCAACGCGAGTCAAGTGAGACCTGATTTCGTTCCAGATCTGAGACCGAGCGTGCTGTAATTCTTAATTAGCGGAACACCCGGAGTGCCTCCAACAACCGAGTCACCCTCCTCTTGCTCCGCTTTCTTCCAAAGTGAAATGCAAATATCCTAATTTCTTTTTCGGGCATTAATAACAATCTTCTTGAAAGCCAGGGGACTTTTCGCGGCAAAGGACGTTTCGCTAACAATATTTATGACCAGACTCGAATCTTAGGAAGAATACCTTGATAAAAAGCTTTCTTGTCATCTTAATTAAAGGAGCCTATTTCCGCGAATAGCCGCGGGAAAGCGGGATCCCCCTTTTGTAAGAATTTCTCGCCGCATTCAATTAATGCTTCATTCTGCTGAATTTTATTCTCGTCGAACTTTTTCTGAGCGCTGCACCTTGCTTGTTTTGGATTACTTTGAGCATTTTCCGCGCCCTTTCGCGTCTTCCTCACTTTCGTAACTCGTCTTTATGATTCATATTTACTCTTGCATTTAGTTCAGCGTTCTCGCGTGCTCGTAGTGGTTAGGTTCTTGGGACTACACTCCGGGGACTCTTTTGAGAAGACATTAGTTGGGAAGGCACGAACGCATCCCGTTCCTCTTGTGGCGTATAACTAATTCTCATTTTCATCCTACAAATTCTACAGTTTTATGGTTGCGCCTTGGGAACGGTTTACGATGAAAAAATTGCTCGGTTTTAATTATTCAGCGAGAACAAAGACTTTCTTCGTGCAAGGTCCAACCCGATGGCGCTTATGGCGATATTATAGCTTCTAATTACAGGAGGTTCACGTTTTGCGGGCTGCTAGAGCAGCTGGCTCCTGATATCCGCCACGTGAGGCGGATCTGAGGCATCGGAGATTTGCGGATTAGGTTCCCAAGGGATTTATGCAGCTTCCTCCTACCTTGGCTCCTTTCACAATTCCAACCGCGCCTCGATTCCCAGACTACATTATGTATCTTCGAGTAGAAAATTGAAAATCCACCTATTTCATTTGATACACGCTATTTCTCCTCTCGGCTTTCCGCAGCCTTCTCGCAAAACGTTTTTCAAAGTCGTCGGCGGACTCGAGCGAATTTCTAATGTTGCACTCCTGATCCACGGATATTATCCAATATTCCGTAGATAAGATTCGAACGGTAGGGAATATATGTCATCAAACATTTTATCCTCTCCAACCAAACGCTTCGATCTCGAATCCGCATATTTTCCCGCAGCTCTCGAAAGACAAGTTTAAATACATATACATATATCCAAGAAGTTCATCTTTCTCCCTCGACAACAAGATTTCTAACACGACGGTTCCGAAAAATTGTCGATTTTCATCCCGCAGAATTTCATCGAGCATAATCGAGGGCTATTGTCGTCAATTGCATTCGATGTAACTGGATTTCCAAGTACGAGGGTCGTTCTCCTAATTCGCCGGGTGGGCAAGGTGGCGCGCGGTACGCGCAACAGGAAGCAGTGGTGGAGATAGCCGGTGTCCTGGCCGACGCGGCGGCCGGGGTCGTGTCAGGAAATCGATTGCACGCGAAGAAAATTGGATGGCACGTCGCGCCGCAAAACAAATGAACGTCGCGGCCGGCCCTCCGTGATTGGCTATCAAGCTCCGAACGATACGGGGATATTAACCAATCGAGACCGTGGTTTCTAGCGAGGGTAAATGCCGAGGGGCCCCTCGTCTCCCTCGATCGGGAGAGAGGATCGACGCGATCACCTTGGAAAGGGAGAAAGCTCGAAAAAGGGGATTGGGGAACCGAGCCGCGTGTATGACGGGGCCCCCAAACACCTATGTTCGAAGCATTGGGGCTTGGAAATTACGTGGATGGCCTTTTGTGACTGGTAATCAACGAACAGACTTGCAAACACGGAGAAGGCGCTCGGCACTACGAGGATATTGTGCGTTTAGCCTGTCACTCCCCATTCGCCAATGAAACTCCATGTTTCTTGTTTGTTTGTTTGTTTGTTTTTGATTTTCGGAACCGACTGCTAAGGTCATATGTCCTAGGACCTACTGTTTTAAGTGGGATCCGAACCACTATGTGCGCAACAGTACGTGGTGTTTCTCAAAGATAGGTGAAACATCCTTTCGGATGTCACCCATCCGAGTACTAATCACGCCCAACCTTGCTTGACTTCGGTGATCGAACGGGAACCGGTATTTCCAAGGAGGCAAAGACCGTTGGCCCATGTTTCTTCCGTGATATAGGTATCGTGAAACTAGAACGTTCATTGGCCTGATCTAATTACTTTTCATGGCTCTTTAAGGTCTTTGGCCAGTCCTTAAATCAGTCAACTGTTTTGACACAGCTACAATTATTCTAATGTACTCTTCGACAGTTCTGCAATGAAGTAGAGGCTCGCAGTTCTCCATTCGCATGACCGAATGCAATGAGCTTGAGGCTGCAGTGGAAGACAAATGGTCATTAGACGTGACTAATAGCTCGCAGCAGGTCGCTTTCTCGGAACGGTAAAATTATTCGACATTCGACGTTCATTCTCTGAATTCCTTCGTTACGGTGGACGGTTGTAGCACGAAAGTGGGGTTTGAATCCTTTCGTTATTAAATCCGGTCCGACTCGATTATTTGTTAAATAGAGCCACTGGAACGTCCTCCCTTGTGCTACGCTTGTTCAAATTATTCAAAAGGAAATCATGCTAGTTTGACGCAGTACTAATTTACAATAATCCAAGTTCACCGCGAATTGAATTATTGCAGAGCTATGGAGGTTTGTGTCTGGTTATAGGGATTTGTTGGAGGGTCGAATCTGTTGTAAATTTCTTATCGTAAGGTCAATCGATAGCGATCAGACCCTTTGACTTTCAGCAGCGTTTCGTGTGATTGGGACAGATCACAGGGCTGTTAAAAAGTGCGAGGCTGCGACTAATATCGTCCAGGGTCGAGTCGTCAGTATTTGATCTCTCAAGGGTAACACGACTCCCTTTATTCTCGGCTACGGAGTCGAGTGCCGTCGGAGAAGATAGAGGTCAAGATGACGCGTGGAAAAAGCTACAGTACAACGAATTGTCACAGTACTATGCATATGGACTTATTCCGCTTTTCATTTCTCTGCCAAAGAAATCCTGGGAATTTATCCACTTCCGGTAGGGTTTGCATTTTTACTTCCATTCTGCCGCGAATAGTAGTTGAAATTTTTGAGTCCAACTGCAAACACGCGGTTGCCTCGCAAACAACTAGCATTTATACTTGTAGAACCAGTACCAATGGACTGCAGCAGAGAATGACGCGTTCTCAGCTACAGTAATTAGTGGGGACAAAGCGCGAGAAGCTCTTTTCTCGCTTTGTTTCACTGGAAGAATAGCGAAGGCTTGGCAGAGTGGTATCGGTGCCAGAAAATTACGCTGCTGACCACGTGGAAGCTCCTGCGAGCGTCGAGACGCGCAAACAAAACCTCGCTGGATAAATGAATAAACAGAAGAAATAGAACGGAAAATGGTGTGTCGTAGTCGCGTAAAAGCGGAAAATGAGAAGTGTCAGAGATTCGACTCTTTTCATCCAGGATTTCCAACTGGAAAATTCAACTGTAAAGGACTCGAAACCTCTGTCGCTGCATTTGGAACCCTCCTCTAGCTTTCACGGTTAATACTAAAACCACAATACAAGATTAAACAAGCCAGCAAATGCGGCGAATGTGAAAATCACGGGTATAAAGGTAAATTAATATTCCTTTAGCACCATATTAGACTTGAAAGCTGGATAATTCAGAGTAGGCGTTGATCTAAATAATATATTATACATTCCATATATCCATGCGTGTCATTAGCACTGCCAAGTTAGTTCGTGAAACTGCTGCGGGTTATATGCGAGCGAGGCTTTCCGCAGTGCTCATTGTTCAAGAACATCGTGCAGGTAAGATGCCCCGCTCGTTTTGACGAAATTAAGAACACTTCGTGGCGCAACGAGCGGAAAAATACGGAGGGAAAAGCATTGCGAAGTAATGCACGCACGCGAGTACTAATTCCGCGTACGAGCGATTCCACGCGAAATGATCACAGTTCATTCACACTTGGTCCCCGATTTTTTTTAAACTTCACAGATTTGTAGTCCTTGTCGAATCCTGTAAAATGCTTTTTCCGTTCCTCGATATCGTTATTAGTTTTTAAGTTATTTAACTGCAAAGTTTGGGATCAACTTTTTTTCAAAAATTCATAACTCAACAACTAATAAAGATACCAGGATGTGCGACCCGGCGTTTTACGCGGAAATGTTCAAATTTTAATAAAAAAAATACTTCGTGCCGGTACAACGTAAATAAATAGTTGTAAAATATAAATAAACTTTTAATATTTAAATAAAATAGTGAAGTGGAGCACCGAACCTTTTAAAATTAATATCGCAGATGCTCTGTAGTCTACTAAAGAGAATGCCACAAAGTTCAGGGTGGTAAAGTTCAGGCTCGTATACATATCTCTCTTCCGGCAAGAGTTTAAATCGGACAAATGATCGCGTTTAAAGTTCGCTTTGCCAGACTTGTGGTCCTTGAATTATCCACAACGAACGATCAGTTACCCCAGCGTTGGTCATTTTTAACGATGGAATGTTTTGGCGAAAGACCATAAAACACTCAACGGAACGTCAATTTTGGCAGCCAAGTGTCGCGAAAAACTGGGCGATTGGAAAATCGCAAAAATGGTCTGTCTCGGTTGGTAGCGTGATGCAACGTGAATTGATGGCATCAGCTGGTATGCGAATATCAGTTTGCCACTGGATCCTGTTACAAGTGACCTCAACGATTCCACAGCTCTGCATTCTATCTAGGGAAAATGTAGAGGATCTATGTCGTCGCTTTTAGCCACGTAAATTTCCAAAAACTTGTCGTTTCATCTTGCGATCCACCCGGTACTATGTAACTCACTGAACAGTGGATAACATGACCGGAAACACGCGAATCAAGGATTCTATTTCCACCCTTCGTTTTTCTATATTTCGCGACATTTTTCGGACCGTCCAAGAATTACTGAATATTTGCACTGCGCTGTAATTCTATTCGCAGATTTATTATTAGATTCGTTAGCGGACTCGAAAGTCGTCGATACATTCCGAGTGTCACGATGAGATGTGTTCGTGCACTTACTTAATTCATTCTCGTCAGGAAATTGTTCGTGTAAAAAGCAGAGAGAGAGAGAGAGAGAAAGAGAAAGAGGGAGCGAGAGAGTTTTAATTGTCGTCGTTTTAGGGGTGGATATGTTGTTCTGGTGGTTGCTCATTATAATGCACTAATTGTGAGAGGTCGTTTCGAACGCGTGCTAAGGGAGCACGAGGTCGACCTATTTAAAAGCGAAATTCTCCTTTGCTAATACAAAACTCCTAGCCTGAAGGATATTGCGTCGGTTGAACCTGAACGATGTGTACACATAAATATTAGCCGCACGTCACGCGAAAACGTCCGCTACCCCTTTGGACGGACTCATCAAGCTACCTTCAATTCCGCAATCCCTCGGCTGGCTTAGCGAAGTTAATGGTCCCCGGCGTATGGGATTTTCAGTCGCTTCTGCAATCAAGCCGATTACCTGCTACTCCGACGAAATATATTTCGAGCGTAAGTACAATTTCAATTTACACGGATTTCCCTTCAAAACGCCGAATTAAGCGTGCAACGAGAACGCTCTATCTCTGTCGTTTTTGGATCCATTACGAAATTATAACTTACTTTGGTTCAAGCTAAATTATAATCAATGCGGTCGGTAGAATCGCGATTCGTCATTTTGTTATTAATTACGCTTACCGGGATTGGAGCCTAAACACATAGAGTTTCGCTCTGTTGAATGCTTGCTAGAATGAACTCCAGTATTCCTGGTCTATTAATTGTGCCACTCAACAATCGCATAATTGTTGATCATATTACAGATACTCCTGTCAGGCTGATAGTTCACGTATAATGTATTTGCCTTTCAATTCCTGCTTGCGAAGCGAGTGATTTACGAATACAAATTCCTCCGTAATTTTCAATTTGGGATAAATCAATTTGTAGCAGTGAAATGCTTAAATTGTTTAACACTTTGCACTCGGAGTTATTGTTCAATTTTGTTGGCAAAAACTCCCTGCTACATATTTAGAACGTTTTACTTAAAATTGACAAACAGGAATTGTCGTGATAAAAAACTGAGGTTGAATTATCCTCGGCGAAGGAGTGGAAAGGATTGAAAGAGAATCCAGACAGTATTTCGAACTCTGGCCTTCGAAAGTGATCGAAACCGAGCCGAGATAGGTGGAGGGATGAAGGCGCGTGGGAGTTATTATCTAGTGGTCGCATTGGGCATTGTCATTGCTAGATATATGTATAATGATTTTGCATTGACCACGCAACCCAATAGAGCCGAGTCTCGAGTATCCGAGCCCTAGAAATTACGAGAATGGCCCTGCGGGCCTTAATGAACGAACGTTCGTGCAAACAACAGGCGAATACTAAAATGGACGGGTGAAACAATCAGACATAGGGTAGAAAGAGGAATCAGGGAGAGACTGGCCTCTACCGGGTGACGCTTCAAAAAACGATTTTTTTTCCTTCTAACAACCTTAGCAATTTAAAGAAAAGTCGAGACGGTATAATGATCCGCTCAAGTGAAAATCCTGTTGCGCGTATTCGATCTATACGAGTTCCACTCGGCAACGTCGAATCTTCTCTGCTTTATGCAGTGACTGGAGCATAATGTAGGGAAGCTTAAAAGCATTCCTGCGGAAAAACTGCTGTAACACTAGTACATCTCGGAGGGATGAAGCTCTTTTTCTCCCGATCCGAGAGATCTATCTCGCAGGTTTGAGGGAATAAATTTCACGCAGCCAACGTGAATATCGTGATGGTCGCAACACTAAAAGCAAACCGAGTCTGGACGCGATAATTCGGTTTGAAGGGAAAGCGAGCGCGACGCGTGCTGGTTCGCGTCGAGTAAAAATGTAAAATTAGTTAATCAAGGAGTCTGGGAAAAATGCAAAAATATTATGGAAAAAACTATTCTTGCGACTCGCGCGAAATCATCGTTCTACAATGTGTTCTACAATTGTATGCTATTTGGTATATGGCGGGTCGCGTGTTCAGGCGAGCACGTTTGCCATAAACTCCAATCAGACCACAAAACTAGTGGAAATGTGTTTCGAAGCGGCCTTTATTGTCGCGCGTCAGGAAAGTAAAATGAGTTCTGGTGCACTTTTACGCGCCGTGTCATCAAGCGTTTCGAAGCTCATTAATAAAACAATTCGTGCCCTGTCGCTGTGAACAAGTTCCGATACAAGTCGAGTACCGAAGCAGACGTAGCCTTATTACGAATTCGCACCAGGATGCTCGTTAATAATTATTTATCAGTCGCATACTTCTCGATCACATTTCCCCACTGTGTTTCAATAACGACACGCATCTTTGCGCGACATTAATTTTAATTAAATTTCCAGTATATCTTTTCACGAGGAATTTTATAACAGAGACGCATGAATTCATTTTCGAAAACAATATCCGGTTGAGTTCGATCAACCTCGATTATTCTTGTTAACGAAGAACATTCGAAAAATGCTCGTGACACGACTATATAATTGGATGATGATCCTCGCGAGAGTAACCGTTAGTGAGTGAGAGCAGACTGATGTAATTTATGGATAAAAAAAAGAAGTGTCCGGGCAATCACGGCAGTTATTTGCGACAGGAAACTCGATGAGGTAGGGTGGTTTTAAAAACTTAGACCGAGTTCATATTTCTCCAGTGGCGTGGTCGTCTTTTTGAGGAAACTCGGGAGGCCTGGCTCCCGCTAAGTCCTTTCAAAGGGCCAAGTCGTTAAGCCCGATTCATATGCGAGTCGCGTCTTCTACGCCGATCGCTGCCAGTGGGTGGTGAAACGTCGTGCAGGAAAGCCCTGCAAATGAAAGAGCGAGCCAGGGTGGCGCGGTGCTAGGAAGGGAAGAAACTCCGGAAAAGAAACACGCCAGGCAAGCCCGCTAAAGTAAAAGGATCGCCGGAGAGAAACAAGAGTGAAAAAAGTGCGCCACTGAGAAAACGATGGGAAAGAGACTATTAAAAAAGTTTGCGAAACAGTCACGAGTACGAATAAAGAACGACAGGCGAAGACAGGTTGACGCGCGGTAAGTATTGGAAGAGAAGAAATCGGTGAATTTGGATTAGAAGGAAGCTTGGTAGAAAAGCTGTTAGTCAATAGACACAAGGAAAGATATTCGAGGCCAACAATAAAAGTGAGATACGGCATGGCGGCAGTGAAAAAATCATAAGAGGGGAACTGTAGGAAGGTAGAATGAGGAGAGAGAAGTAGAACGCGGAGGACGATAGTACAAAACGTCAGTACAAAAGGAGGGCGGACAGAGAGTAAGGGATCCTTTAGAGGACGAGGCGCTTAATTACTGCGGGGCGTCTCCGTTCGAAGTACCGAGCGGCTTTGTTCCAAGCGTCGCGACTCCCGCCAGCTGGAAATCAGCCCGACAGCTCTCGAAGTACGCGCGAGACTTTTAAACGATCTCTTAAGGGTGATCCGAGACTTTTTCATCGATAGTCTAACATTTCGTTCCACTAAAATCTCGTCTTTCGGATCCTCGTCAGCGTGCAAATCCCTCACGGAAACTCCCAACAAATTCCACAGTTAGCTAAGTCACTTTCCGAACAATGTTGATCCAAGTATTAGCTTCCTAATGCGATCATCGTTTTATAGCTAATAATAAGCACACGTTACTCAACTAGGGCAACGTTTGCCGTTAATCGACTGTGCCGTATCGAAATTCACGCGCATCTGTCGATCCGTTCTGTTTAAAGAACCCAGTGCAAAATGGAAGGTAGGTGACTGTAATGTCGAGGGACCACTTCTGACACCATGTAATGTCGAGGGACCACTTCTGACACCATGTAATGTCGAGGACGGCCGAGGTTCCGGGTGAAATTAAATGATTACATTGTTTGCGTTAAGAAGGTCTATTCGGTATAGATATTAGTCCGGGTCAGTCTAATGGGTCTGTACTATTCGAGAGTTCGTCCGTAAGTCCCTAGTCGTCGTTGTGGGTCCAGCGTCGTAAAGTGTTGCGTCGGAGTAGGGAGAGCAGTGTCAGCGTTTTGGGTCCAGTGGCGTAGCGTCCGTTACATGACTGGCAATTCGGGGAACGTAGACAGCGCAGTCGTTCGATGTTTATCTTTGAATTATTCAAGAGGGTAAGTTGCGCTTGGCGACAAAGGTCCATCCGCATGTTTAATCCAATTGAAAACTCGCGCTTTGCTCTCGTTAAGGTTCACGAGCCGATATCGTGTCTAGACACGCGTCGTCGGGAACTAATAACGCGATCAAACCACTTCCCGTAAGTTTAACGTTCCCTGAAAAACGATCGCGTACGCTGCGACGATCCCATTTGGTAAGTGATGCCGCAATAATCAGAGTGCTGGTTTGACACTCCGACGAGCTCCGAGAACGCACACTTGCGAAAGTGAACGCGCGATTCCCAAGTGACGTAAATTATTCAAACCGCGTTTAATCTAGCGGGAGGATCCTTAGGGTCAGACGGCTGGGATCTCTGGCCCGTCGTCGATCGCGTGGCGCCCTTAATACTCGTGATAGGAGCTCTGCTAGCTAGCTATTCCCGGATCGCTGGCGAAAAGCTCAGTCAAGCTGGTTCTAGTCTTCGGCGAAAAGGCTGTTAAAGCTACGGAAACTTGACTCCTGTTACGACCGGCAGTTATATTATAATCGACCTGATGAACTTTGTTGCTTAATAGTTGAACTACTTCTGCGAAAGGCAGGTTTAGCTCGCGTCAATTGCTCAGGCATTCATGACGACCCTACCAACCACGATTTTGAACCTGCGTTTGGTAAATGTTACAGCGACCTTTCATTATGTTTCTAGATTAATCCTTGGAGAAATTACCATTACGGAAATGAAAAACCTCGAGTAGCGGAACGCCATTGTTGAGTCTTCTTGAATCAGAAAGCAGTATTAAAAAAAAGAGAGAGATCAAGAATAGAAAATGTTAAGCTCATTAAGATAATTGGCAGAATAAGAAATAATGGGGTTTAGTATTCTTAAGTGTAATAGGCAAACAATTACTGGGGGTTTCGATATCTGATTATTATCGTAGCGGAGATGGATCTATCGGGTTTCCGTAAGGTAATAAATTAATCAGAAAACGTTAGTGATTTACTATTCCGTGGAATCTTGACCCGTGAATGTTTAACCAGTCCCAGGCTAGGATAGCAGGAGGCTTTATAGCATCGTTAGCGTAGCTTTATGCTTGCACGAACGGACTTGTTTACTTTTTGTCCGATCACGGCCGGTCATTAAGTCTAGCGAAAGGACTCCGTGTTGGCGGCTCGTCGAAGATAGGTCCAAGGGGCAGGGTAAGCGTTCAACGCTCGCTTTAATTACGAAATTAGGTCGGAGCAAGCGGCTACGTTTGCACGAGCGCCGATTTCCGCGCGTTCATTCAATTAAAACGCCCATCGAATGGTCTGCTCGTCGCGGAATTGACGATCAACGCCTCGAACGCTCCGCCAGAGATGAGCGATCGAGTTTCAGCCCCGGGAAAATTGGACTCAAGGAGCCGAGTGATGCGAGGAAAATGAACCGAGCGAAACCAATTGGCAATGCGGAAGTATCGGGAGAATTGCATTTCGAACGACACATTAGTATTCGCATTCTTGTCGATCTCATTGTTGTGCCGCTGTATAACACAACATTCGGAAGGAATACATGGCAATGATAAAAAGCTGGATCCTTGGATACGTACACTGGTGGCTTGATTAAAACAAGCCAAACATTTCTGCCTCGCTTGTTCACAATGAACGGCAGCATTCGTTCCTCTAGTCCGATAATGTGGAATGTCAATGATTATTATCGAGGTAGACTTTCTTTGCAATCGTCCATATAGCTAATTTCGGAAAAACACTGATCTACCACTTAGGATTAATTTAGATATTGTACTAACGTGTAAATAGAAACACAGGAAAAACAGTTCTCTTTTAGCAGCAATTGTCAGTTCGACGCAACATTGTGAAAGTGGTAAAAGTGGCAAGTGACTACGCAGGTTTAATTGCTCACTCTCAAGTCTGATTCTTAGAGAGGATGGCGAGCAGTTAAAGTGACGAGCGCTCTCTCTTTCTCCTCCCCCTCGTCGGCAGTTTTTCATTCCTGCCGTAATTCTATGCGACGTGCGCTGAAGAATAAAATCTCGTTAAGACGGTGTCGCACCCCTCGCGAGTGCTACTAAATAACGAGTGGCCAGAAAGCCTGAGTTTTATGCGCGTAACCCGGTTCGCGTCGGTTTTGCAAATAAACGCACTTGAATTAGTCGCAGCTGGGTGGAGAGCCAGAGGCCAGGGCTCGGAAAATTTCACAGCGAAAAGAATGGAGGATGCTTTAAGCTGATGTCAAAAAAATTTACTGCCACGCAGAAATTTCGCCCAGTCGTGAATGTGTTACTAGCACGATAAAAAACGCGTGGGAGATTTGTTGGACATTGCCAAAGGATGAGAAGACGAGGAGAATGACGCGTGTGAATGTTAAACTGAATGTGAAAGATTCTTCAATGGATAAATAAAAGGGAGTTACGTATTATTAAGAATTGTAAAATTGATTTGGTTGACCTTCTGAAAGGTCTATTGCAGGGGTGCTCAACACAAATTGGTTGGTGGGCCAAGTAAAAATTTTCTAAACTGAGATGGGCCGCAGACATCAAAATAAAAGAAGAAATTATTCAAAATATTTTATTATCGTACAACATTCAAAATATTTTAGTACCTAACAATTAATGTGACACTTGTTTTTGTATTTTATTTGAGACTTTTTTAATATCAACCGATAATTTAGTCGACGCGCATCGTAGTTGATTTGTCATGTTTTTATCGAGCAACCTGCTGCGATACTTTGTTTTTACCAAGTTTAATTTGGAAAAAAATGATTCGCAGCGATAAGTAGTTCCAAATGCTGCTGTAATGCGCATTGCCAAGGTATTGTAAGATTTTCTGACAATACCAGAGGTCCTAGACTTCCAATAAATTTAGTTGTAAATCAGTTTGATATATGCGCTGATTTAGAGCTGCCTACTTAATTTTTGGGTACGTTCACGTATCGAGGACCTGAGTCCAAATGTCTAAAATAATATAGACAGTTATAAACTTCAAATGGACTGCGGGTTGGGCATGCCTGCCCTAGAAGATTTATAGCTCGGTACAAGTGCAATTTAGAGAGCTATCGTCATTACTGTTAACCCGAACTTTCAATTCGCCGCCCTCTGATAGTCAAGAGGATTAGATCAACTAGAGGAGGAGTAGATCAACTGATAGTCCCATTAATACCATGTAACTTTCGTTAAACAATTGTTTCTCTAAATATAATTGTTTAAGAGATATTTAAAGGAGAAAATTTACAACCCCCGGGGGGTGAACTACCCCCAAAGGCCTTTTGTCATAGGTCGTTGAATTCGCCTTGATCCCAGCATTCAGAATATCGAAAAAAAAGTAGGTCGACCCGGTGAAAAATATTAAGTTAACATTAATAACTAAAAACCGCCCTATTGTAAAAACACCCCCATACCGCCATTCAACGAGCCCCTTCGAACCATGCAACTTTGCCCTCTGCGGATTTCGCGTATCTTCACAATTGACGGAGATATTTCCATTCGACATTCTTGCTGGGACACCCTGTATGTGCTGATTTAGAGCTGCCTACTTGATTTTTGGGTACGGTTCGCGTATCGAGGACCTGAGTCCAAATGTTTAAAATAATATAGACAGTTAAAAACTTCAACTGGGCGGCAAAAAGTCTTCAAACGAGCCGCTGGTTGGGCATGCCTCGTCTATTCGGACGGTATCTATGTATGTACGTTTACTGCCGATCAATACATTGAATGTCTGGTCGAAAGACAGCCGGATTGACTAGCGAAAAGACGAAGGTACCGAGAGCGACTCAGGGAGGCGCGGAATAGAGCAGACACCGATATAGTCAAAGGACGAAGGGCAGGGAAACCCGACTGCTGCAAGCGTTCTCGTGGAACGAGGAATTCTCATTCGCGGTTCTCTCTTTTCCCTCGTGCTCGAATACTTCCTTCCGCGTTTAATATCACGCAATCTACCTAGGGTCCAGGAAATGTTGGACTCCCGTGCTTCAATCTCTCGCCACTTTTTATCCTGCTGTTGGCCTATGGGCATCGGGAAAATATCGATGGCCACTGCCCACGATTTCCCGTTTAATGGTATCTCCAGGCGGATTCGAATTAAATTCGAATTTCCCGAAGGACTCTTCGAGCAGGGGGAATAGTTTTATATGACCGCCACTCGAAACTCCACCTCATCGCCAATGAAATTTTACCTAAGCGTAAGTGTTACAAGAATGACGCTCCTTGTTAAATTGAGAAATTTGATCGGCTGATATTAGACTATGGAGAAGCCCTTTGACGGAAAAGGATTCGTGGAAACCATAGTAGAAACTTGATCTTGGAAAATTCTTTGAAATTCATAGGAATAAGGAAAAATGTAATTTCGCAAATAGCCTGTAGATTTCGAAGCTCTTACAGCGAGGATAGTGTTATTTGGGTATACGAGTCGCGAAATAGCCGATAGACACAAGGAGTTCACGGAGATTATCCGGAAATTACCCTCGGTTACGGATATTCGTTGCGCTTCCGCCAACTGTTTCGGTCGTTGGAAGAATTAGCCGTCGATTCTACTTTTAATTACAGCAGGGAAACTTCTTTGAAACTTTTCAATTTTCTCTTCGGTTTCACTCGGGATTGTTACAGTTTAGCATTCGCCGCTGACTCGGCCTGTGTTGATCGGACTCAAAAGTTCTTCGCTTTAATTCTTTCTAGAATCTTCATCTTGAAAAAACGAATTTCGCTCAGTGAAATTTCCGCCGATTCTCGAAATAGCTCAAGGCCGCGAACTTTCATCGGAAACTAACTTATGATGAGTATTCGCGTCGCAAGTTGCTCTACCGATTCGTAACTGTTGTCGGAAGTAGAGGTAGATCAATACTTCCAGAAATACTTGAAGAAAACTGTAACATCCTCGACTCGGTTCGCGAAGTCAGAATCTCACAACTGATTTTCACTCTACACACACACACAGTAAACATATGTGGCTGTACTCGCCAGAGCGCTAAGTCTCTAACAAGCCTAACTTTGCTTTCGGCATTCTGCAAAAAGTTCCGAGTTACGATCTCCACTGTCTGATTCCTGGCGAAGAAATAATCGGTGACTGAGTTCCAATTGGCATTCGCCGTTCTAATTGAAGAAGAGAGTTTTGCCACCCTCGTAGATCTCAGAGGTGGAGGCAGGCTCCGCGAGAAATCGGATTCTAGGAGAAAACAAAGAAAAGGGAGAAAAGTTGGAAAGAAGGAAGTACACGCAAAGTTCGAAGGGGCGGAGTGAAGAAAGGCAAAACCAGATGACAAAGAGAGCGAGAGAGAAATATAGAGCATAAAGGAGACTAGCTTTGTCCGTCAAATACCAACGAACTCTTAACCCGCTTAAGTACCGTTTAGCTATTGCGCCAGCGTCTCGCGAATGGATTAACGTTGCGCCAAGTGAAACGCGACAGATTTGTAACTTTGGTTTAAATCTCTCGGCGAGCGGATAAGACACAGCCAGCGTTGATTAAACCGCCTCTATCAACTTTTAACCCTTTAATCTAATTATTATTTATGGCCATATATCGCGAGAGTCGGCAAGGGGTTTTTTATTGGCCGTAAGTACACTTATAATCAGTTTCTATAATTAACGTTTTAGGTACGGCTGACCTATCTTGAGAGGAAAAATAAATCCTGCAAAAGAGAATTCCTCGGAAGGAATATTGTGCAGGTAGATTTTTTGGGTGGTCGCCAAGACAACAGAGAACAGAGAGTTTACTTTTCCGCTTGACCCCAGTACACTAGCTGCGTTTTACGCGAGGATTTATCGACAAGTGTGACTAATTAACTCGAAATGCGACTGTACAATTACAACTACCAAGTACAACTACCAACCACAGCTGCAGCGTTAGTTGGCTACGAATTCCGCGAGAATTTGGTATACCACTGAATTGACTTGTCAATCGTTAATGGCGAAACATAAATATCTTTTCGTTGCAAATTTCTGATTACAAAAAGATCAGTGAAACCGATCGACATTGGTAAAAAACCGAAATAGTTGTTTGCTTGCATTCAAAGTTTCAAAGCGACAAGGGATTCTCTATTTACGGTTTACAATCAATATTTTCCATTGAATTGTCGGATGGACAGCTCTCGATAAATGATCTGCATTGGCAGTTTTGTTTCGCGCCTAATACTACAGTGTCGCCGGAAGAGCTGTCAATTAAATCCGCGTCGGTGAAGAAAGGCAGATTGTAGAATCCTACGGGAGAGTGGACTGGTCAGTGGCGTAACGAGAAGAAGGCTAACTGGCAGAGTAATCAGTGCTTTTCCGGGCGTAGCTACGAGGAAAGCAATGTCGCTTGCCGGTAAACAATATTCCACTAGGTGTGTAAAGCCGCGGAACAACAGTAGATTGTACAAAGCATTCTCTGGTAGGGGTGTACGCGCACAGTACGAATCGTGCTATCGGGATTGTACTTGAGCCTCGACTGCAAATTACAGGGTACCATCCACCAACCGTGCCACTGGGAACCGCATTGGCGAACGACTGGTACTGCCACGAGAATTAACTTAATTAGCCGGTTCGATAAGAGAATCAATATTACCGAGATGCGATAATGTCATCAGTCCGCGGTTTGTCGCTAGCTTGCTACGTTGGCACAGGCGTAGGTATTCATTATCTCGAACAGTGGAGCGGTATCGTAGATAATTCCAATTACACACTTTACAGACTGCTAGTTAATTTATCTCTGTTGTTGTATTATTTCGCTGACCGTTATGTCCAGTGCAACTGTGAATAACATTGTTGCATCCGGGAACACAGACGACAACTATAGAAACCTAAGACTCTTTATTAGCACAATTACATGTCTGGACAACACGTTTTCTCTCCAAGACTGTTCCAGAGGTTCTCTCATACGATTGTCAATCAACAAACATCCACAAATCGCCGTCAGTATCCAAACTCGATCACTAAGGAGATTCCTACAGCGAAACACATTCAGAGCGTAGAAAGCGCGCGACGCTAAGGTCGTAACAATATGGATAGAGATATTACTTCTCTGTACTTCAGTCGAGAGTTATAAACTATAATTTGATTAATAGCCTGATATTCAATTTATTTTCGCTCTCAATTTCGGAGGAAAATCGATTCGACTCTGCTGCTTTCCCGGCGACACGATTTTCGATGGTTCCACTTTCCGGTTCCCCGTTAGTCCCGTGCAAAGGGAGAATTCTGCAATTAACCAGCATGCATTTTGTAAGTTCTGATTTCATGCCATTCCGCCCACTTTTCCATTTGTTCCCCGTAAATTAACATTCCTTCAACTTAATTAAATTTCAAGTCAGCCTGCAAATTTCTCCGAGGAGACTGCGGAATTTACACGAGTGACAGCCCGCAGAAAGTTGCGCGTTGAGCTGCGAGTTTGAGACGGAACGGCATAAGGCGGGCATATAATAAGGTCAGTTATCTTAAAGTTACGCGAGGAACGAAACTCGAGTAAAGTCTCGAGTAAATCGTTGTCGATTAGCTGGCAGGACTTTCTCAGTGTGACAAGCCAATTCACCGATTTAGAAAACGTTTCATAAAGCGCACCAGCTGATTTCGCGGTGAGCTACTGACCCATTTTTCTTGGCCATTTCGGCAACCAGTAAAGTGGAAGAAAACAAGAGGAATGCTCCCGCATTTCGTAAGTAGCGAGAAGTGAAACCCTTCCAAGTTTCTATTCTACCCGACTAGTACTCTCAACCTGTATTGTTTGACCAGACACTGGGTTACAGATCCGTCTACCTTGCTAACAAGAATATTCTTCCAGCAAGCTGACAGCTTTTCAAATGACATTTCGCGTAACTCGTCTCAACGGAATGGAGCTCGTCTTGCCATCCGAAATTCGAGAATCCCCTGGCTTATTGATTTTCCACAAGTTACGATTCAAAGTTACGATTCAATTATCGACCTATCATTGTTATTCTGCTCTCGCGGGCCGCCCGTAATCACACACGTCAAAAGGACGGCAACTTACGGCGCAATATTCTCTGACTATATTCCGATCGTATTACCTACGTGTCTCCCGGCCTCGACGTTTTATATCGCGATAAAATTATCCGCGCCACCGGGAAAAAGAGAAGAAAAAAACATTTATGGTTCTGGATAGAAAAATTCTGCATTGGAATGGAAACGAGTAGTGCTGGTGTAATACAATTTATATCCGGCTTAGGCCTGCTTTGTTTATTCACAACTACGTGCACATATCCCTGGGATTACAGGGTTTCTAACAAGCGGTGTAACACGGTCACGAGTCCCGCGACAAGTGACAATACGAGCTGCGAATACTATCTATGCCTACGTGCTAATCGTAAACGGGAAGAATAAAGACGTCGAGCTTGATTACTGCTGACTTATGACCTAGCAATTCTTGTCAAATTGCTACTCTATTATTTGCACATTTTGACTTCCTTGTAAGCTATACAGGGTGATTCTGTGACTTGTGATCAAACTCAAATCACGGATTTTGGGGGTCAGTAGAAAGCTAAAAGTCCTGTAACAAAAAGTTGAAAACTCAACCCTTTCGGAGATATCAGCTTCTGAATGTTGAATTAGTTAAAAATTTATATCTTCGAGTTGGAAAACGCGAGAGGTACGGATCTTTTTCTAAAATGTAGGGGAGGGTCGGAGGAATCCGGGAAAAAATAAAAATAATATGATAAGTATTTTTAAGTCACATTATTATTCACTTTTGTTACTCGAATATGCAGTTTCTCTATGAACCGCGCACATTTTCAGGTACGAAAACAATCACAGACATGCTGTGTCAGAAGTTAAATTCGATAATAAATTTCCGCGTGAAAAATGAATGAAATGTTTTGTCTCAATACAATCGTAGAGGATCATCTACGAGAGAATGATATTACGTTGAGTTTCGAAAGCAGAACTGTCTTAACACTTGATTCGTTTCTATATTATACTGCTGAAGAGATATGCTCTAATTTTTCATCATATTTCACGCCAAAATTTGGAAAAAGAAGTAGACTTTTTATGATTGGATATTTATAAGGATATATTGGAGAATGCGGCTGATTTTTTTCAGGCTCGTACCTACCCATGTTCGTACAGAAACCTC
Organism: Trypoxylon attenuatum; assembly: GCA_963989405.1. Taxonomy (NCBI): domain Eukaryota; kingdom Metazoa; phylum Arthropoda; class Insecta; order Hymenoptera; family Crabronidae; genus Trypoxylon; species Trypoxylon attenuatum. The sequence continues at coordinate 16,655,563 of OZ022489.1, read as the reverse complement.
GCATAGGACCATGAAAATCGAATAATAAGGGGAGTTAACAATTATTTTCATACTGTTTCTATATTTTTCCAGATTACTCCGACCCTTACACATGTTTTAGAGAAAAGCACGCGCTTTTCGCATTATCCAGTTCGGAGATATAAATTTATACCTGGTTAAATTTCAGACGTTTGGATTTGCGAGAGGGTTGAAATTTCGTCATTTTGACACAGGATTTTTGGGTTTGTTCACTCATAGAATACGCGGTAAAAAGCTATTCACGAGTCACTGAATCACCCCGTATGTATCCTCTAACATAATATGTAGACATGTGTAATTCGACAGGTTTTTTTAGTTAATTTAATTGGAAAATCGTGCACCCAGAGCTTTGGAAATACTCTTGGAGATTTGCGGTCATCGATTTTCTGCCTTGCTCTCTAAATCCCCCAGCCGAAATTCTCAGGACAGGAGTAGGGCTCTAACCGGATATTTGACTTCCAATTTTGGAGGTAACGTTGGTGAAGTGAACATTCTATCTGGAACACCCTCCAAATAGATAGCACCATTTTTCCGGAAGTAACATATCAGTTAATGTCGAGCGATTTGTCGCACGAAGGAGAAAGGTGTTCCCAGTTATTTGACTCGTGTTCAGCGGCCATTAGAAATCCGTTGGGTGAAAAATCGCTAATCGGATGTCGAAGCTTCGCAGTAGTGTCGAGTCACGATTTTTCAACATATGAGCAAACATTTCGAGGGGTTCGACGCGTTAAAACTTGGTGGTATCATCGCCGCGTGAAATCGGGTTATACGAGTGGCTTCCAATTACGGATTCACTTGACACAAATTACCATGCGCGCAAGTTCTCTCCTCATGAATATTTCAAATTTCGTTTGACACATGCGTAAAAATGTAAAGGCAATTCGTTTCTGCGGCTCGCCCAACTAATCCCATTATTCGCGAGCACGCGTGAAAATTAGTACACGTCATAGAACTCCCATCTGGCATTGCTCGGCGAGCGGCTTGAGAAATTAGCCCTGACAGATCTCGACCAAGGTGCGCGCAAGGTACGCGTCTCCCTAATTGTTCGCTGGATGAATCTGTGGCAGTGAGACTAATGATCCTTTAAATCCAGTGCCAAACGTATTTCGCATTCGCAGTAGAAATGGAATCTTCCAGTTGAAGCTGCACCTCACATATTCCTTACGACTCCCCTAAGAACCCATTACAATTGAGTGACTCATGCGACAGAAGCTGCAGTAACTATGAGTGAGTGGTTTTAACGCGAGAAGAAGTATCTTTGTGAAGGGAGAAGAAAATCGAATTTTGTAGGCCACGTTTCCGGATCTCTACGAGAGGCTTTCCTTGACCGTATCACCGATGCGGCGGGTTAATGCAGCCGCTGTCGCGAAAAGAGAAGCACTTAACCGCGCCCTTCAACGTGCCTCAGGCTTTGCTAACACCCAGTGTCACCGAGCGCGCCCACACACCACCCTGCGGATCGTTTCACCCCCTTATCCACGAAAGACTCCAGCTAGGGATGCGCGACGTTATAATTCGCGAGCTGTATCACCTCTGGAGCTTCGTATTTTACGTGCGCCTCGCGGAGACACACATCACTCGGTGAACTTCAGCCTTTTGTTCCTTGGCGAGTGTGAGCCGTGCATTAGCGCCCACCCGCGGTACACTTACCCTACCATCGTGCTGCGCCCTCAGGAAAACTCTCTCCTCGCTTAAAATGCGACTGTACAATCCCACAAGAATCCTAGTCCTTCGAGCTTCGCGAATAAAGCCATCTCACCGATGCACAATGGTCCAGATACCCTCAAAACTGTGCCAAAAATCGAAATTTCAAGTTCTACCAAATTTTTTGGGATAATTATATCTCGAAAGAGGAATATCCAATGCACTTAAAATCACTTTTCTTTCGTCGATTCCTTGCAGCCGCACCCCTACACAATTAGTGAAAGTTGGGACTCGGAAATCGGTACCGTGTATTTTCCATATAAAACTTCTTTTAGAGTTTTAAAAAAAGTTCCACCGAATTCCACCTTCTCGTTTAAATTTTCTGAAAGATAAAAATATAGGCTTGAAGGATGCGGTAACTAGAGTTGCTCATACTTGCTCATTTTTAATTGGCGGACAATAAAAGGGCACAAAACGCGATATAATTATCATAATTCTTGGACTTAAGAATTTGGGACCTAAAGGGTCTGTTCAGAGATTAAGGATGGCACGATTATTACCTTCAGGTATTTGTGTGTGGGGGGGAGGGGGGGGGGGGGGGCACGGAAAATGTGGCCTTGCACCGCACTTACCCTATGAATTGCGAAACATAGAATATTAAATTTTTTTCAATAAAACGAAAATGATTCCTCAAATTGTCCATTTTTCTATCATTTCTGCCAATTGATGAAAATAATCCCACAGAAACTATGCTTTATTTTAATTCAATGTTTTAATTATTCCCTCCAGCGTCTAAGGAATACTCAATTAGCGAGTTCGAGAGTCGAAGAGACGAAGAAATTGGCCTCGTTTACTGGAGTAGAAACGAGGAATGATAAATGGGAAGACTAAGAGATTCGTATTCTCTCGTTACCCAGTGCAGAGATGCCCTTTTCATGGAATACGCCGCAGAACAGCGTTCCAACAGGACTGCGTAAAAGGCAAGCGAAAAGGGCCAACAAGCTGGGGTAACTTGAGAAACATGGAGGGACAGCACTGCTGCCAGTTCTCTAGGGAAGGGTGTGAGAGGATACAGAAGAGTGCACAAGGGTGTACTGTCAAACTCACACGTGCACAGAGTTTTTCGCTGAAAGCAGAGGAGAAGCGTGATGAACATTTGGGCAGAAATGGCTACGTAGGTAGAAGCCTCCTTCGTGATCTCGTCAAGTACTTCACCATAAGAGTCAAGGGATAGTGGTTTCCTTTAATATTTCACGTTTTGTCCGATGACTTCGTCTACCCTTCTTTCGTGGACTGTTCCTCACGTCGCATCTCATGCTCCGATTCTCGAATGACAAATATTCTTCTATTTTTATCGCTGCTCAGACTTCCATATGCAGCCTGAGTTCGAAGGAAACTGTTGCAAGATGCGGATTTCAATAATCCAATAATTGGGTTTCATTAAGAAATGCTGTCTGCGTTCGTGATTCGATTAGACTCTAAATGTAGCTCGAGTAGTATATTATAAGTGTATCGTTAAGATTTTTTCCCTCAGGAATATCTTGTTATCTTCGAACGAAACTTGTCCTCTGCTAACCTGAGATTCTACCATTTCAAGTTGATACTTTCTGGAAGAGCTTGAAACTTTTTTATGCTTTAAAATTTCTTTCCCGTAGAATAACTGTTCCAAAGTTTCTTCGGAATCACCCTATTCTCCGAGGTACAATCGCAATTGTACCTCAGGTCGTCTACGCTAATCGATTTTAGATATTTCATATATATATCGTTGCATGTGCGATGCTACGCTGCCCCCGAATTATGAAATAAGTTTCAGGTGCGCGTCACTCTGTCCGTCACGTAAAATTGATTACAATAAGAAAAGTGGCCGGCGCCGGTCTCGAGAGCAAGAAGTCTCGATATAAAAAGCGGAATGGAAACTTGTGCTGCAGAAGCTCGGCTCATGAATTTTGAAAGTACATGTTAACGTTCGCGTTAGCCAAGTTACACTCGTAGTTTCGACTACAAAGCGCAGACACTTCGCGATCTTCGGACAGACGGCATAAAATATAAACAATTTTGAAAAACGTCAATTCCTGGAGTTTGACGTAAAAAGAAGTAATTTCATGCTTTGTTCAGGGTTTAGTAGCAGCATAAAATTGCGTACATGCAGCTGCACTTGCATTTTTAATGAGGGCATTCTGATTATATCGTTAGAATTCCGTTAGCACAGTTGGCGAATAATTTATGAGTAAGAAAATCGGGAGTTTGGCAATTCAGTCGGGTGTGTGGTTGAAGGTGGCCATTACAATATCGAAGTTCCCCCTTTTGCTTTGTCTCACTTTTTCTCCCTCGGCCAACACTTTTTCTCTCCTGGTCACCCTTCGACCCCTGGTTGCCCCTTTTTCTTTCGAGCGCCGATATTTCCCGGGCTTTCTTCTGCTGGACCGCAACGAAAACGAAAGCCCGCCGAAAGATAAATCACTCCTGGTCCATTGCCTTCTCGCCCATTAAATTACTCTTATACCAACACTCCCCCATTTATTTTCAACAAAATTGTACACGCTTCATTCCGCACTTTCTATCCACCAACGATATCAACGCTGTAGATAGTGCAGATGCATTTATATCGATTTTACACATTAACCTGACGTATATTATTCGGAAGTTACGGGTAATTATTTTCGGAGAACGTCATTTTCGCGACAAATTCGCGCCGTCGGGAGCTACAACTTCCCTCCGACGCGGGGTTTAATAAGTGAGTATTTCAATAATCATTCCGAGTTACGAACTGAGAGTTGGAGTTTCGGTAATAATATATGAGAATTCAAGTGAGAGTGGAAAACTGAACGAGACTACAGTCGACCAACGGCATTTTCGATTCCGCGAGAGGTTGAGGTAAGAGAGAATCACTAACTGGCATCGCTTCCCCATTGAAATCGCCGTGAGCAGCGAAGGTAGAAGCACCACTATCGGAAGGATCTTGATTTAAATTCGATCTCGCCTAAATGGACTTGATGTTAGCGCGAATGTAGGAGGCAACCTACGGTTACTCGGATGTCTAGCGAATTTCGAGTTACTTTAGTTATCGCGTCGTAAATAGAAATCTTTTTTACCGGAATATAGCTCGAAAGGGTCTTAACGCGAGTGGTGCTCGGTAGCTCAACATTTGCTAAACGAAGTACATCACTTTCGCTTATGTTACAATGCTGATGGGGGCACTCCAGTTACCGTGAGAGGTCGAACAAAAACCAGTTGCAAACTGCAGTGATCTAAAATCCATGTTAGAGCGGCCTCTTCAATCTTCGAATCTCTCTCGATTCGTTTCAGCCCAGTAACAGAGACACTAATGGAACGCATGCTTGTTAAACGTAGAACAGCATCTCTAACAAGGGAGGTTTCCAAACGTGAAATCACCGATCTTAATGAAACTTACACCACATGTAGATATAAAAATATTGGACTCATTTTTTCTTTCCGTGCTGAGTCGCATATTTAGGGGTTGAAAGTCAGTGCAAAATTACGTTTTGTTAAATATCTTCCGAAATTAAAAGAGATAGACTCAAAGTATAAATTGCAAAAGTTTGTGGTTTTGTATAAGTTACAAAACTGCCGAAACGAACTTTTTATATAGGCATTTGTTTTTGTTATATCTCGATTTTTCATACATTTTTTAATAATTTTAGTACTAAAGGCAATGATATTTTTATCGCTCTTGGTAGGATTGTAGGGTAGGTATTTCCTGAAAATACGAATGTAATAGATTTTGCAAATTCGAATTTTAAATAAACAATATCATACTTGAAGTCTGGTCTCTATGGATCTACATTAACCCAAAAAACTGCCATATTATAATCATCCTGCAATTTGGCATATTTTTCAACAGCAAAAATCGGGTCTACCCATCGCTGGGAGAATTTCATTGTGGTAGAAAAAAAATTGTACTATGTGAGTATCAAGGCGTTATTCCAGCGGACCGAGAGAAACGAAAGCGATATTACCAAGTCCAGTGACATTGTGTCCAACTGGTAAAGCGAAAATTGAATAGTGTACGATTAAAGTTTCTCGCTTCAAAGTGTCGCGAACATAATGCAGGGTGTTTAAAGCGCTTCAACCCGGTGCATTCAAATGCAAGGTATAATGCGCTCTGCTTCCAAGGTAGGTATGGCAATTTGAGAGAAAAGAGTCGAGCGATAAGTGCTGCCATGTTCTATCTACAGTTAGCCACTCTGAAAGCTGAAACCATTTCAAGTGGCTAGATTACTGGAATCCGAAAACCTTCGGTCGAACCTAAGATCTATCAATCTGAAGATAAAGTACCCAAGTGTCGGAATTAATTCAGAATCACGTACCCGGATCGCGGTACTATCAGAAGCTTGCTATCTATCCGACATTGAATCCTCTTTGGGAATTCATTAATGCTTTCGCTGTCGCGAAAAGGATGGCAGACTTTCGGAAGGTAGAATTCACGAGAATACAAGAGGAAGACAAAGAGTCGGGCAAAGAAAGGTTGAAATCCTTTTCTCTCATTTTCCGACAGTTTAGGGGCATCCTGTACGAAATGTGGTAATGCACGTGTGTGAGAACGTTGCAAGGACGCTTTATGCGATCAATCCGGCGGCAGCGAAGCTTTTTCGCGATTACCCGCGGCATTGGTAATGTCGAATGTTTCAGGTCCCGCGAGAAAGGAGCGGCGGAACAAAGGAATTCGCGCGCTCGGAAAGAAGCTCGACGCGTAAAAAGCCCCTTGAAAGCGGCGAGAACCTTGTAGGCGGTAGGAGGAAAAATACAGTGGATCCAGATTGCAGGGGTTTGCCGTGGCCGTACTAAGGAAATCCTCCAAAGTTGGAAACTACGAGAAACGGAAAGTGTTTCAAGGGAATAAGAGTCTAGCCCTGCGGCTCGATCCGTAACTCGGGGATACAGCTTTTTGAGCTTGAGCGATACTGTCACTGCTATCGCGTATAAAGATCCACGATACGTTTATAGCCGATGCAGTCTGGAAATTCATTTCTCACGATTTCTTTAGTATTTGCTATTCGAGTTGAAGCGAACAAATTATTTTTTAAACATTCCCGTTCATCGCGAAACAATCAACTGCCGGAACTTATTCCATGTAACCATCACAACCGTGTATTTTCATTGAACCCGATGTGCAAACACTCCGAACGGAGAACAATGTTTGTTTCGGTATGGAAAAATTCGCTGGAAACCCGGTAACAATTTATATGATAATGAATAAGGGCTTGTGGACTGCAGAAGAACAAAGCTGTATTTTGTGAGAAAATACTCCCAGCAAGACGCACATATCTGAAAAGAAAGCGAGCGATGCAGAGTTTACTAGAACGGAGTACTTCTGACTACAGAATGCAGCTGAGAAAGAGCGACGTGGTCTAATACCATAATAATTCAGACTTACGACACCTCGCTGCGAAGCTGCCATAAAGCGAAGACTTTTATGAGTCTTTTACTGAGAAACCACGCTCCTCTAAAGACGACGTTGGACGTCTCCCATTGAATTACCCGCGATTCCCTCTAACAATAAGAGGAAAACAGCGGGTAAGCTGTTGCGGGTAGAACGCTAAGCTAAGCTCTAAAATCACGTAGCGTCGCAATTGGCTTCATTATCGCAATAAATTCTTGCTGGGAAGATTTCGCGCGGATCATCCAGTTTTGATGGATGTCTTGACAGGGCGCAGAGTGAAACAGCGATTATCGTAACCGCCGTAAAGGCGAGGCAAGAGTATACGGACAAGAGCAGAGCACGTATCGATGTAGGAAATTGCAATGCATAATGTTCCTTAGTCAGCAACATCGTGTGCTTGTACCTATAATGCTCCTGGGTTATCCTATGAAATCTCGCTTTTCGAAATCGCGATCTTACGAGCGAGCTACAAGCCATAATGGCTGTTTACGTTGCAGAAAACTGTGCTTCGCATGAAAATTCTACCCTTCGCAATTTTGGCCGCGTCAATTATCCTTCCGCGATCGAGATACACTTTTCTAAAGATCTTTGTCGCGCGTGCACAACAAGGCAAAGCACGATGTCACGCGGAACTTTTGATGCGATGGAAATCAGATTAAGATGGAAATTACGTGGCGTTGAGATAGAAATTAGAACCGAGTGGTACACTTTGAAAGCTCGCACGGCAAAGGCGAGTCTTTCGAGCAAACTTCCTCGAACTAAGCATCACTAATCTCCTGTGAGCTTCACGATAGTTTCCTTGATCTACGGTCAATTCGCAATATATATGTAAACTACTGGAATATTAACGAGAAAGGACGCCATTGCTTCGTGTAACGTTACATTAACTATCGCGATATTGCATTAGTTGAGTTAATCATTTTCCGAGACATTAGATCAGAGGTGCCCAACCCAAATTGATTGATGGGCCTAGAAAAAATTTTCTAAACTGAGCTGGGCCGCACGCATCGAAATAAAAGAACAAATTATTCAAAATATTTTATTATCGTACAACATTCAAAATATTTTATTACCTAACAATTAATGTGACACTTGTTTTTGTATTTTATTTGAGACTTTTTTAATATCAACCGATAATTTAGTCGACGCGCATCGTAGTTGATTTGTCATGTTTTTATCGAGCAACCTGCTGCGATACTTTATTTTTACTAAGTTTAATTTGGAAAAAAATTATTCGCAGCGATAAGTAGTTCCAAATGCTGCTGTAATGCGCATTGCCAAGGTATTGTAAGATTTTCTGACAATACCAGAGGTCCTAGACTTCCATTAAATTTAGTTGTAAATCAGTTTGATATATGTGCTGATTTAGAGCTGCCTACTTGATTTTTGGGTACGGTTCACGTATCGAGGACCTGAGTCCAAATGTCTAAAATAATATAGACAGTTAAAAACTTCAAATGGGCCGCGGGTTAGGCATGCCTGCATTAGATCATCGCGAGCTTTACACGCAGAGTACGAACATTGACATCAATTTTTATTCAAATTATCAGATTCTCTTTTGAATTTCGACTTTGCGTCGTAAGAGGGCTTTGGCGGCTGGAAAAGCAGAGGAAAAGGATTTTAGGAACGGTGGAAGGGAACGAAGAAGGGTAAGAGACTTGTAGTCTGGCTCGTCTGACCATACGAATGGCTTTTCCACTGCTTAAACAACACCGGCGAAGCCCCGGATTTTACGCGGACGGTGGTGCCTCCGCCGTTGCACATGCCCGCTGGAAATAAAGTCGGAAAAGACAGAAGATGGGATAAAGGAAGGTACGGGTGCTCGCGTGAAGGAAAAAGAATCCTCCAGTTTCCTTTCAATTTCACTTTATACTTCGGACCACCGCACATTCTTACGTTACGTTTTTCCTGGAATCTCCGTGGCTCTCGTGCGAAGGGGCGACTTCTTAAAGTCTCTTAACGAGCGATTTTCCGGGCGCCGTTTGGAAGAAATTCGCGTTAACAACTCTCGAGTGCCGATGTAAGACAAGGATGACGATGCTTTTATCGTTACTCTCGTACAACTCAGTCGTTGGATCATTAATTTTTCGCTTCAAATAATTCTATCGAATAGTTTCTCTGTTGCGAATGAAAGTTGTGTCTAACTGCGGATTGTCTACGGTTCGTACTAATGAAATATCTGTATGTTGAAGAATTTAATATTGCTTTTGTTGCAAGTTTAACCTTCGGTACAAGGCTCATCATTATTGCACAATGGAAGTAGAGGAACTTATATCGAACGGGGCACGTAAGTAGCTTCTTTCATTGTTAACACGCGATTTACGACGAAAATAGCAACGATCATGCATTCTCGTCGCTCAGTAATCTTCTTCGAGAGATCGGATAATAATCTGTAGAACATAATGCATGCATCACGACAGAAATTCGCCAAGAATTAAAATTTAATTCTGAGATTAGAGTGAATTTAAACAACAAGTACCCTTCCAGTTTTAATTCTGCCTCGCAAGAGTTCGTTTCCTCTCATTTCCTTTTCTAAATCTCGCACCTGAGAACCGCGTTAGAAGAAGTCCAAGCATATTCCGTACCGAGTAAGGTAGCTTTTCAGAAAATAGTCTATATCAAATACGCGTTCTAAATTCACGCGATTCTCAAGCGATATCAATGATGTGGGATTGAAAGTGGAAATGAAGATGAGTCTCGTCGAACACACACACATATATATAAGCGAGAAGCGACGTCCACATACTAATTACGAGCGGTTCTTTTTTGCGATCGGAATCACTCGCGAGGAATAGAATAACGACGAGGATTGCCAGTCGCATAAATTAATGAAGTTTCGCGGGGCGCTGTGCTAACGAGAGTCCATTATGCGCGAATTCAAAGACATTTTTATGAATGCGACATTGTCAAACGTCGGATTACTGAAAGGAAGAACCAGAGACGTTAATTGTTAACCCGTATCACTGGAAGACTTTATACCTCGTTTCAGACGACGATTCGCACAAATCCGTAAAAATGAAAGCATTGCCGCTCATTTTTACCGGTAATTACACTGTTAAGATGAATTTTCGGAAAATAACTTAACGCCCAGCCGCGGTAATCGGAAACTATCAAGTTCGTGCATAAAAGCTTCTGTTGCATTCGGTCCAGAAATTGAAGCAGTTTGAGAAAAATAAGAAATCGCTGATAGCGGTTGGAAGCTTATTTCAATCTGAGATTGTCTACTAAATCTCTTACGAAGGCTTTCAAGTTGTCCAAGATATTCTTCAATTTATCTAAACGTATTTCTCTGTTCTATAGTCGATCGATTCTTTTACATCGTATTAATTTATATTGCAATATATAGCTTCTTCCAGCTTTGGATTTCCGGGAGAAATTTCTGGCAGTGCGGAGAACCAATGGAAGACAGGGAAGTTGTTAGAGACTTTGTGGCGGCATTACTTCAGCTCCAAAAATTTCCCTGGTATTACACTATGGCCGGGAAAGCCGAAACAAAGGTTTTCGAGGGTATACCGCGAAGGCATACCGCGAGCGACGACCTTAAAGGGTTGCTGAGAAAACTTGGAAGGATGGGATGTGGTAGGAACCCTCTCCTCGTTAGTTGTTACAGCAACTTTTCTGCCCCTGGCCCGCTATTCCCGTAATACCTGTGTCTCAGCCGACCATTCAACTGGCGTAATGCAGTCCCGTAAAACTTCGCGCGAAAAGCCAGTCTAACTCTGATGCTTCGCCGTACAAAATATAAGCTCTGGATAAGCGTTCTATGTATATCGTAAGAATAATTTTCTCCTGGGGTTTGTTCAATGTGCATATTAAGTCTATGTCCCATTTTGGATCATGCCACTTTCTTAGAAGTCAGCGTAAATAAGTTCAGGTTTCTGAAGCTGGCACCATCGTTACCGTACAATTTATACCAGCCGCGCTTAACTTCGAATTTACATGCGAGACTCTGATTGTAAATTTCACGATGCACAACACTATGCTATGCTCCAGGAATATCGATTTAGCTGTACGTATAAGTGGACGGAAACAACGCTAAGTTAATATCGAACATTGGATATCGTAAATTCACCTTCTTTCTATTAAAAATTTAATTATGATCGGGAGAGAATCTTCTAAGTAATTCAATGTGTTAAACGTGCATTAGTGGCTTTAATTAATTATTGTTCAGCATTGGTAACAACAATAATCATAATGATCAGCCTTTTTTATAAAGGCAAAGTATGCCAATTTTATTGGAATGAAGAAACACAATACTTTTTACAATATTTCTCCTATATTAATACCAGATAAATCGTATTGTTGCACAGTGAATGGAATATTTTATATCGAATCGGATCCAATAAAAGTCGGATTAAACCAGTGTTCACGCGATCATTGATTAACCGTCCGATGCTAGACGTTCGATTTCAATTACGTTATAAAATATGGTATCTAGTCCGCGATCATGCTTTATATCTGTGCAATTAAGACGTTTAGAATATAATTATAGATTTTAAGAGGGAATGCACTTTCGTAATGAGGCATTTCTCAAAATATACATCTTGTTCCGATCCGTTTGTTAACGCGAATCCAACACACAGTGGTCCAGATACCCTCAAAACTGCGACAAAAATCGAAATTTCAAGTTCTACCAAATTTTGTGGGATAATTATATCTCGAAAGAGGAATATCCAATGCACTTAAAATCACTTTTCTTTGGTCGATTCCTTACAGCCGCACCCCTACACAATTAGTGAAAGTTGGGACTCGGAAATCGCTACCGTGTATTTTCCATATAAAACTTCTTTTAGAGTTTTAAAAAAAGTTCCACCGAATTCCACCTTCTCGTTTAAATTTTCTGAAAGATAAAAATATAGGCTCGAAGGATGCGGTAACTAGAGTTGCTCATATTTGCTCATTTTTAATTGGCGGACAATAAAAGGGCACAAAACGCGATATAATTATCATAATTCTTGGACTTAAGAATTTGGGACCTAACGGGTCTGTTCACAGATTAAGGATGGTACGGTTATTACTTTCAGGCATGGGGGGGGGGGGGGGGGGGGCACAGAAAATGTGGCCTAGCACCGCACTTACACTATGAATTGCGAAACATAGAATATTACATTTTTTTCAATAAAACGAAAATGATTCCTCAAATTTTCTTTTTTCTATCACTTCCGCCAATTGATGTAAATAATCCCACAGAAACTAGCCTATAATGAAATTTTGTATTTATGGCACAGTTTGAGGGGTCGATGGACCACTGTGCAACGGTGCAATTTTCATATCGCAACTGTCGGAAATGCATTATGACAACGGTCTAATCACGTTATCTACAGTGCACAGACGACCACGAATACAGCATAATCCGCAGAGGATTTGAGTGAAAACGCTCACTGGAAGTCTGAGACAATTGCCGTAAGACTGATACCGATTATTCTTGGAGAATTGTTGGACGCGGAGCTTTCGCATAATTATAATCCGCATTACTCCAGCTGAACAGTTTCATAAACGTTGCATTGCAAGAAAATCTCACCTAGATTCATATGGACACGCGGTTTTACGCGGAAAATCATGTCCATTATTAAAAAAACATTTTAACACCGGAGAATGTTCCTCAAAATTCACTAAATTCCAAACATACATAAACCGTTTTACTATCTGCTAACTACGCGAGGCAGCTGTTATTCGAAAACAATTTATGGTAATTTCTCTAAAAGCAGTATTACCGTGAGCCATTATTAAAGATATTTAGCTGGCACGCTCTGAATTCTATCAGAGACAACAATGCATCAGAAATAACACACGTTGTTTGTATTCGTATAAAGCAGAGAATTTTTCAAAGGATACAAGAAATATGTATTGCGTACACCACTCGGTAAATCACGAGTGTTGAACCATGTATTACTGAACGATGACTAGTCAAAAGTGAATATTTGACTGAAAACCCTTTACATGATTGGCGAAACATCGTGAAAGTAGCAGAGTGCAAAGTACATACACATGTGTATCAAACGACTCACCAGCACGGGACGGTCCAAAGTGACATTGCAAGCAGACAACCAAGGCGAGCAGCAACGTTGTCCTCATTGTTTACACCCGGTTCGAACAGCGTTCCACTGACGGATGGCGAGTCGAGGCAGAGTTCGCACGCTGTGTTGCGCACGTGAAGCGTGGCCGGATGTCCTTGCTCACCCTGTACTGGCTGGCGCGCGCGACGTAAACACTCCCGGTAATAGACTCGGGTGCCAATTCGACCGAGACAATTAGTTTCGTATTTTCCTTACTTCTAGTCGGTCATTATCGTTCGTTATTGTGCTCACGAATCGCAGGATGTATGTGTGTGATGAGAATCTAACCGAATTGCAATACAATACGGTGTTGCGTCGTTGGAAACGGGGACCACATCCTACCCCCTTAGGTGCCGTAGACCGACTGATCACCGCTGAGATACCCCTCACTACGCCACGAGTCTTTCGGTTTGCGCATGCGTCTAATCCTGCCAATCTGGTTCTACCGGGATTTCTCTATGTTCGTCCTGTGACCGTGTGCACGTCAGGTGGAGGATCCCGCGACACGAAACGCTCTTTTTCTACCCTTGGGGATTAAGCCTCTACGCACTGTTCATTGGAAATTCATTCTGCGCGTTCTGTATTTTTATCGACAGGACACTTCTCGTCGTTGTCTATACCGGGATAGAATTCACGAGTTGATTCCGAAATAAATATTCGGAAGATTATTTTGAATTAATCATATACAATATTCTATATTGTTTATAACATGTGTAATGTGCATATTGCGTTAATAGTTGTGTAGGACTATTAACAGTTGTATCTCTATTATTTTGAATTAATCATATATAATATTCTATATTGTTTATAACATGTGTAATATGCATATTGCGTTAATAGTTGTGTAGGACTATTAACAGTTGTATCTCTATTGTGTGTGTGATTCGTAATAGATTAATAAATATAGTTTTACTTGGAACCGGTGTTCTGAATTGATTTAAAGTCAACTCAGGTGCTGACTCATGTTAATATTGCTGATAATACACGATGCATACGAATTTAATTGCAGATTGTACAGTTTTTCTAATTCTGCCGATGGGCAAATATAATTAATCTATACGGAAATCATAACTGCTGTTTTATTGGAATATATTCGAGATTAAATATCATTGAATAAATCTTTGTTAATGTAATAATCGACTTTAATGTCAGATTAAGTAAGTCCATATTTAGTTTAAAATATGTCAACTGTGTTTGTTTGATTATAGTAAAGAGTAAAATTTATTGAAAAAAAAGAACCACACATGCCGAAACCCGGGATTGAACCGGGGACATTTAGATCTTCAGTCTAACGCTCTCCCAACTGAGCTATTTCGGCTCGCATTTAACCTCTTCCACATACAGTTAGAAATCTACCTACTATCCTTAATTGAACTCATTTTTTAACATGTATTATATCATAGAACGCTCTTCTGTAAAAAAATATGCTATATATGTATTCCTAGCACGTGTAAGTTCGAGATACATATTCTATTGCGTCAGATTAGGTCCCTTTACTTATCTCTACATGTTGCTTATGTATTTGTGAATTAAACACACGTTGATTATCAAAAATGTGAATGTATAATTATTAATCTATCTACAGGATCACATATGATAAATATTTATACGATGCACACGATTCCATGTACAATTCGTACAGGTTTCATGGAGTTGCAGGATACGATTTAGTAAAAAAATATGTACTTACACAGTCGGTTGCCGTATGCGAAATTCGTGTTGTCCTACTTTTTCCTGGCATTGTTGTGCACGTCCAACAATTCGTCGACAGTCATAGCACGAGCCGTGTGCCGGAGATTTCCCAGAAAGCGCACTAAGGTTATTCGAAGGGGAAGAGATTGGCTTAAAGTCACGGTCATTATTCGAAAGCGAAAGAAGGACAGATCCGGCCACTGTAAAGACAGAATGCGATCCTTAGAAAAGGATAGCACAAACACGACCAATTCAAGGACATTAACTTTCGTCTAGTTCGCTGTTTCTCAAGCAAAGTATATATGTACCGCGAATAATATGAAGCAAATATTTACTGATCTAGCTTTACTGGAGATCTCCGAGCTCAATAGCACTTTGAAGTTTCCATGTTCTAAGTCAAAGGGTCTCAACTGATGCACTTACTTGCATTGGAGCAAGACTGGTTATAAAATAATACACTAGCTCTAAATATTATGCAGAATATTCGTTACTACTTATTTCACTGTTAAATACTGTTTCGCGAATAAAATAATAATTTATATCAAACACTCACGCATTTCTACACAATTTTTGACTGCACAGAACTTGACAACTGCAGTTCAACCTACTAAACACTTTGAACTAGTGCTTAGATGGCGCTAGTTGTACTAATTCAGATATTCAAGCTACGAAATCATTTTTCTTAAATATTCCAATAAGTAATAAACAATTTAGTTTAAGCCGCTATGGGAAGTGGAGATAAACGCGTTTCTCGTAAGTGCTCGAGGCCAATAAAGTCTGACGAATAAAACAAAGCGTTCTCGAGGTCAATATATCTCTTCCTATCGGAGCGCTCTGAACTTGGCGATTGGTCCAGTCGGTTCTCGTGGCTGCGCGACGTTCAGAAGTTTCAGAACTCACAACTTCAGTGTCGCATCGTACGTGGATCGTGACGGTTCTATGAACGTGAACCGAACGTATTCGCCGCGTTCAACAGTCGCCCGCAATTGCAGGCTCGACGGCCCGTAAACGAACCCAATTATTGGAGCTACATCATCGTTACGGTCAGTCGTTGGCGTGCAGTTTTTACAACGAAACTCTTTTCCATCATTTGTGCTAATATCATCAAAGATAAACAATGGCGAGTTTAAGACAAACCCCGCTGACGTGTAGTGGTCACACCAGGCCTGTGGTGCATCTTGCATTTTCCGATGTCACAGAATCCGGTTATTACCTCATTTCAGCGTGCAAAGGTAATTGAAATTATTTTTCTTAAATTGTCAGAGAAACATTGCTCATCGACGATAAACCGCTATCGTTTCTTTCCCTCTCACTCCATTTTTTTTTTTTTGTACTCTGACCAACGATGGTCAGTTCTTGATCTCCTTGGCCCAGTTCCTTGGAGTGCCAAGGCTTCAGGAGCTTCGAGGTTAGACCTCGCACGTTTACGATTTCCTAGTCGGCTCTTCCGCGATCGCATGTACACGATCGTGTATTGTGATTAATACCCAATGTCGCGACTTGCGCGGCACGCTACGATTTCATCGTGTGTGATTGATCAAAACCTATGATGATTGACGCACTTCGGAAACACTCTAATTGGATGAGACTTCTGCTTAGGTTCCGTATTTCATCTAAGTCCGTTAAACTGATTAGGGCTTTCTTGCGCGACATCAGCACATTCTTTGTTTCAGCACATGCTGGAAACGAGGATGAAATTTCTATTGAATTTCTTTTGTATTCTTTGCAGATGGCAGTCCTATGCTCAGGCAAGGTGACACAGGAGACTGGATTGGAACCTTCATGGGACACAAAGGTGCAGTGTGGGGTGTCGCTTTGAACCCACAGGCTACAAGGGCAGCGACTGGTGCTGCCGATTACAATGCTAAAGTATGGGATGCCATAAAAGGAGAGGAACTTCACATGTTCCAACATAAGCACATAGTCAAGTCGGTTAATTTTAGTATCGACTCTAATTATCTGGTGACCGGTTCCACCGAGAAACTCGTACGAATTTTTGACCTTAATAAACCAGATGCTCCACCACAGGTAAGCGTTTTCTCTCTATGCGGCTTTTAAATATTAGTATCTTTCTTTAAAAGGCATATCGCTTCTTACAGATTTTCTCAGGACACAGCGGTGGAGTTAAACACGCTATGTTCTTTAACGACGATAAAGCATTAGTTTCGATTGCCGATGACAAAACACTAAGAGTCTGGGACAGAACGTCCGGACAAGAGGTTCAAAGGTTAAACTTTCCTTCGGCACCAAATTCTGTGGAAGTGTCTAAAAATGGAAATATTATTACTACTACTCACTCCAATGTTGTCACCTTCTGGAATAGCCAAGAGTAAGTGTTCTGTCTTCCACCAATGCTCATATTTATAAGCAATCTTCGATTCGATTCTTCTAACGTTTCTTAATTTCTACGTTTATTACAGTTTATCCAAATTATACGAGTATGTTGTGCCAGCTAAAATGAGTAGTGCCAGTTTAAATCCAGATTGTACTATTTTCGTATGTGGCGGAGAGGATTTGAAAGTATACAAATTTGATTACGCTACTGGAACAGAAATTGGTGAGTTTGTGTAGGTCTTGAATACATAATTGGTTAGAGTAGAATTCAATTTTCTTCGATTATTTATCGAGTTATAAATAATTTATTTCTTGTACCCGTGTATAAAAATATCTTAAAATAATTTCAGAATCGTTCAGAGGCCACTTCGGACCAATCCACTGTGTACGATTTTCGCCGGACGGTGAATTATACGCGAGCGGCTCTGAAGATGGTACATTGAGATTGTGGCAAACTACTGTTGGCAAAACATACGGATTGTGGCGTTGCGTTGGAACAACACCAGCGATGCAAGAAAACACTACTGTCATAAATAACAAACAAGAAGTTCCTGCCAGTTAAACTCGAGCAATCATTACAATCAAATTGAGAAAATCCATAGGCGTAACGTTGACGTGTTTCAAGATCCAAGAGTCTATACTTCTTGGCTGAACTCAGAAGTGGGAGACCAAAATCGAAGCTCTGACGTGAAATAAGCCGACATTTTTTCACCTGTCAGTGGCTGCCAGAGTGTTTTGTAAATATATCGATATCTGTGAGAACAACTTTTGCCGTTCGAGCGACAGCTGATGATCGGTGGTTTTTTTCTTTCTCGGAAGCTTCAACGAAGGACCAAAATTCACGATAGCCCACCGATCTGTACGCGCGAGACACGGCACGCCGGTCGCTACTTTATTACGACGAAAAACGAGAAAAAAAGAAACATTAACATTTATTAACGTTATACATGTCATTATTATACTAAAAAAAAAAAATTAGGTAAAGGTGTAATGACGGAAAGAAAAGACAGTTTGAAACAAAATATGGACTCGCATTTGTTATCCTGCGTATGCTTTCTATACAAGTACAAAACGATTTTGCCTGGTGTATATCACCAGTGCACTATATACGTATATCACGCATCCACCCATCATATTCACTTTCTTAATCCTTGTTTTTTTTGACTGCGTCACGGTATTCGATCTGTCACCGTGACTTAATTGGAGTCTTGCTGAATACCCACACTGCGATTATGTAACTACGAGATCACTGCGTTCTTTCCATTTTATCCGTATACACTGGCACTAACACACATTGTTGTGTTTCGATGTGTCTGTGTCTGTGCGTTGTGTGTTCGATGCGTACATGCAAATGTTGCGCATAAATCTTCCCATATTGCTCCTGGAGGGTACGATCTTCCACTAAACTTAAGTAATTTCATCTTATTATCTATATTTACACGCCTGCCAGGTACTCACGACCTATCACCGAATAACACTGCGTGCAGCTATGAGAAGTTTATGCGAACATATGCGTGCCAGCTGATAGTTGTCGGTTCCCGATCTCGAAGCGTTATTGGATAAACAGTTCGATTTATACTTGCGTGTAACGATCCGTTAGGTCGGAACCCGCTTTGAGGCCGTATGATCTTAAGGAAAGGCAGTGTGTCCTGCGCGTATGTGTAGTTGGTAAGCAGCCAGTTACGTTAATAAAGTCTTTTTTGTGATATGTCTCTCGTGAACGTTGCGCAAATCAACCTATGAACTGCGAGAGATCAGGCAATTTGAAGCCGTTGAACGACGAGGGCGGTGAGCTTCTCAAACTGTTCCTTTGCGAGAGGAACCCGGGGAAGCTTGTTGGCGTAGTGAATTGTAATCTCGAGGTAGTTTCCGAAGCAGCGAGGACAAAGCCACACTGTGCGGTACACACGTCGTCCCGCAAGATTGCTTCCCGCGATGCCTCGCGAAGAAGCTGATTGCAGTCCGTCACTCTCAAGGAGGCACATTGAGTCTGTAAATGAAATGATCGTGTCAAATGTCGAAACAACGATAAATGGGAGTCGTAGAATTGAAGAAAGTATTGTACTTACGCCTTCGGCTGTACAGACGCAGCTAGTGCAAGGAGTGGGGAAACCAGATTCTCCTATAGCTACGTTTCTTCCTCCAATTTGACATCCATGTCTGGTTTCTCTCCACGCAGAGAAATCCATGTGTGGCATCGAGCTGCACGGAACGCGTGGGTTCAAGAAGTTACTTGGCAAGTCGAATATTGCTCTTTGCATTTCCGTATGGTGTTCCATATTTTCACACATCACTTTCGCGAGTGTGGTCTTTCGAAGTTCTGCCAATTGATGATCGGTAAATCGAATATTGGGATCGTCCGTTTCGTACCAGAAACGATCGCACTTCCTCGACTGTCGAAATTGTATCGCTATGATGCAGGCAAAGGTTGGCCCAACGAGACCACCTTGAAGCGGTCGTTCGCTCATTCCACCAGGGAATAGATCGATGTCATCTACGGAGGCATAAATTCGCTTCATACGCGCGATCACTTCCGGTGCCATTTCTCTCGAGAGATCTTCGAACGTAGTTGCCCTCTTCAAATTGCACAGTGCTCGATAATGATTGTACGATGGCAATCCATGGTCTCTGGCACGCTGAATATTAAGCGCAATCAAGTCCACTCCCGAGTGTGGAATTCCACGCTGCTCAAACAAATGGTTGGTCACTTCACCCGTGATAAACTGATCGAGAGTTTCCATTGGGGTAGATGCCAATCCTCGCACCATTTCGTCCATCATACCTTGTTGATAAAGCATATCAGGATTGAAGAAACCGTCGCGCAATAAAATTGGTGGCTCCACAGTCTGATAATTTCGATCCATCCGTGGCAAATGTGGTCTTAACAGCGAGTGCCCAATTCTAAAGGCTGCTGTAGCGAATTCATTGAGAATACTTGGATTACAGGTCGGAGAATACTCTTTATAATAACCCTGAGGAAGCAATTTTAATCCGTAAAGGCTTACGGCGTTCCATCCAAGAATTCTCGGTAAGAATTCGTTGTAAGTAATGTGCTGTAGCATTGCACTAATAATACGACGCGACTCTTGGAAGAGTTTCTCTCCGTCCCAATGGAGATTTACTTGTCGCAGTCCATCTAAGATTCTATTGTGTTCGCGGACCCAAAGAGTGTGCATTACGGCGAGAGCAGGTTGCTCGGACGCGCGGCTGTCGCCTCCGATGAAACAATAACCAGATCTGGCTTTGCATTCCGGATGGGTTGGCGATTGTGGCAAGAGTTCCCTTCCACCACGGTGTGGACTTCCCGTTACGTTCATGCGGCCATTGAAGCCGCGAAGTATGTTAGCAATGCAGCTGTTTTCTCCGTAGACAACCGAGCCATCCAAGAATCCAGTATTCTGATTCACCTGTTCGCGAGGTCCAAGGTGCTGCTGTCCCGGCAGTGATCTCATAGAGGGGAAACACATGCGAGCACCGGAAGAGATGTTAACGGTAGGGTAGAAGTGATCGCCAGGTGGAACAGGGAATGGATTGCACTCGGGATGCACCGTGCGAGGAGAATCACAAGACCGACAACTTGGTATCGATTCTGCAAAACCTTTGTGAATGGGAGTCATCGTCATGTCGTGATCCAGGAATTGTGCGAATTGCATGACCATTAGAGTGTATCGGTTGTGCAAATTTGAGATATCGGGATGGATGACTGTTGATACTACTCGAGGGTTTGGCAATGATGTTCCAGTAACGGATGTTCCTCTTGGCTTTGACACGCCGTCTTCGTAAGCTGGAGGAAGCAACCTGGCAAAGGTCGTTAAGGATTTCCCAAGATTCGGATTGCGCAAGTTGTTGCAATGCCCGGATAGAGTTCTATATGGTGTCGTAGGATCGCAGGGACTGTCATCGACAGGACACTCGATTTCGTCGTGATGCGTTGGCTTCCGTTGGGGTAGAAACGCTGATATATCCACATTCTGAAGAAGATCGGAAAAGTCGCTATTCGGGAAAAGAATGTTGTCGGTAGAGTCGAAAATCTGTCGCTTTCTGCGACTCAGGCCGTGGACCCCATTGAGGATTTCGTTAGTGGCTAGTTCGTAGAGAATCGAAGAATTAGCCAGCAAGAGAGCATCCCTATTTGCTTTAGAAAAGCTAGCAGCAGTACCAGCCGGGGACTTTGGGTCCGCTACTCTCTGTGCTAGCCAAGAGTTGTATTCCAGTTGTTTTCTCTCGATTAAGTCAGCCTCGGCTTTCTTCACCGCAGCGGCGATTAGTTCAGGACTCAGCTCTGTGACGAGCTCTGGTGGCATAGTTGTGCTCATAAAATCTTCTTTAACCGGTACTGGCAGCGGCTCGTCTCTCCATGGATTTAAATCAATCACCGTGTGCTGATCGCAACTAATTTTCACGTTCAAATACGGATCCGGTTGTATGAAAGCTTTGGGCTGAATCCTGCGGCTTCTCGTACTGGCACACAAGATACCCGCCAGAGAAACTTTCCTAATCTCCGTCAGCTGATCTGGGCTCAGACCGGAGGGGGGAATGTCATTTTCATACCAGAAACGATCGGAGTTTCTCAATTTCACAAATTGTTTGTGTAAGAGACACCGGAATGTGGGTCCGACGACAGCACCATTCAAAGGAACTTCCAAGATGCCTCCTAACAGCAGATCGATATCTTCGACTCTCGTATAAATACTGCTTAACAATCTTGCATCTTCCGGCCGCATAACTCGCTCCAAATCCGTGAAATTCTGTACATAAACAAATCAAAACATTAGGCATTCCGAAGAACAGTAATATTTCTATTAATTTTACCGATAATTCCGATTGGTAGAAAAAAAAGGAAAATTTGAAAGATGCTCGCGAAAAAGGAAGCGAATAGATTCAGTCGCTTCTTGCAATTCCTCCCCACCAAGTGAACGCTTTCTCTCTCGACGAGAATATATACTCAGTATACCGGCTGTCGTGAAAACCTACCCTGACATCATTTCCGGAGCACTGGGCGAGGAACCGGCTGTAACCAGGTACACCATGATCGCGCGCCACGTGCACGTAACGCGCGCTTGCCTCCAACTGGGATTCGAAAGCGGACCGGCTAAGATCCAGGCTCGCGTGATTGGCTGAGAGAGTCACGTGGTCGTCGATCCACGTGGATGCATCCCTGTGCCTGCGTAGCGAGGTCAGAGCGCGCAGAGCAGCGAGCGCGACTGCATCGTATGCGCCGCCTTGATTCGAGGAAGAGTATTCCTTGTAGAAACCAGTGCTCACGGGTTTCAATTCTGGATCCAATAGAGCACTCTCACCCAATACACTTGGCACGTATTCGTTCAGAGTAACGTGTTGGATCTGGGCGATCACAATTCTCCGAGCTTCCAGGAACAACTTTGTGTCGTCCCAATGCATGTTCGCATCGGCTAGAATATCCGCGATACGATTGTGCTCGCTTAATAGCGCAGTGTAAACCATTCCCAACGCTGATAAGTTTGTGCGATTGCAGAGCTCGCATGCGGCAATGTTAACCTTTCCTTGCACGTAGGTCCGTACTCGATGCACTTTTTCATCCGTGTTCCCATAGATGTCCGACGCGTCGAGATATCCAGATTCGCCGTTCATCTGCTCTCTGCCTTCGAAGTTGCACTCGTGGACGGTTAAACTCGGCGCCGATCTCAAGTAGCTTCTGCATCCATTTCTCTCGTGAATCTCGTAGCACTCGGGGTGTTTTTGTCTCGAGGAACAACATCGGTCCCTTTGATGCGACGGGTGGATCGTTGATGCAATATCACGGAGAATTAACTCCGACCACACTCCTGAAAGACTCGTCAGACCCTCGTGAGCGTCTGGGATGACCGTTTGCCGGGATGCGACTTGTGCTACTGCTTCTGTCGCCGGTGGTAACGCATGGTTCCCTACCGATTGGCGCGGACTCGAAATACCTGGTAAAGAAATTATAATGATATTGATGAAACAAAATGATTATCAAAGTTACGTTGTCTTATTGATACGTATCAACAGCATTGTATTATATAACACGCGTTTTTACTTTCGTTTTTAGTGCAACCTGATATCTCTTTGACTAATATGTTGCACGATATGTTAGACAGGAGTGTGTATATGTTCGAAAGAATGTCCTGTGCTCCGATTTCAGCGTAATAACAACGTCTATACATACACTGCTCAAAACAGACATGGCATAGAAAAATTTTGTTGAAAATAGTCGCGCGTGCGCTTATGCACCCGCGCATGATGTGCAAAATCCGACCGGCAACCTCCCCGTGGTGCACATTGGGTAATACCGATGCCGGCGGTACTATAGCAACGAAAATGGAAGGGTTGCTTTAAAACACGATAACTTTGGGACGAAAAGTTGTAGCGACTTGAATTTTTTTTTGTTTTAAAGAGGAAGATTCCGCCTTCCTTTTGCCGGTTTTGGAATTATCGAGAAAAATTTTGCTGAGTCCGTAGACTTTGTTGAATTTCGCAAATTTCGACATGTTAAACATGGCCTCAGTTTTAAGAGTTTGTAGCAGCAGGCGTGCATCGAATTTAAATTTCAAATACAGGAATCGAAAGTAGAGATTTCAGGTTTCAATTTAAAAAAAAAATCGTAATTTTTTGATCACTTTTGACCAAGTTATCGTCAATCCAATTTGGCCTATTTTTCAACAAAATTGTTCTATGCCATGTCTATTTTGAGCAGTGTATAAATGCGAACATGAATTAATGTATCCTAGAGGAATGCGAGGTTGACGGAACTCGTCCCTCTTTCTTCTTTCTCGCCAACGGCAACGACAATTTCTTTCCTGATGAAATTCGCTATCGGCGCGATCTCCGCTCTCTCCTCGTAAGGGTGTGCGGTATAAATGAGATTAATTCAACCGACAGTCGCTCGCGATGATAATTGGTCGTATTTTTTGGGATTCTCACCGCGACCAATAAAAACATTTTCCTAAGAAGACTCGATCTCCGATGATATTTTTGCAAAGTTGCAAGTGCGGAAAACTATTTCAACTCGCAACATATACATGTATATGTATATCCTAGTTTTTGGTTTACGAAATCTTTCGTTCCTGCTTCCTCGAAACGATAACAGTAGCGAAGAAGGAAGTATAAGAACCGGATGATTTTACTTAAGATTCAGTTACATAAGTTAAATTTTATTTCGAATTTCTTCTACCAGAACTCGAAGGATTCCTGCACTTAACCAGTTTCCCAAATCAATTGGTCTCGTTAAGTGAAGAACTGTTATCGCAAGCAGGATATATACTCTGGACATTCGTATCGTGGATACGACGATCAAGCGATCGAGAAAGTCTCGTTCAGTAGGCTAAACAAAATATGTGTTCAGCTTAATGATCACCGGGGAGTATGAATGTTAATGAGTGCAGTAACGAGGATCACTCCATATAGAAAGTTGCTATACATTATTGTCAGTAGAGAATCAACCCAGATCAATGTGACTGATGTGAAATTTACGCCATGGAATAGAAAGCGCGTAACGAATCATGGGAACATATAATTTCTATGATTAATTCCTCTTCTTCGTGTAACCGTGAGTGTACGTTACATAACGAAATTAGTAAAACGACGATGATCGGTAGTAAGAACACCGAAACGTCTGAATTCCAAATTGAAATCGGATCGACATGAATCTTTCATAGGACGATTAAATTTGAAGTTACACACGATGAATCATCGGTGCTGATGTCAAACACCAAAGGGATAGAGGTCTCGAAATGTGCAATGTGTGTCAAAATACTGTGTCATGGCTACGACAGGTATATCGATTCAATGATCAGTCGCATCGAAGTGGGCTGTCTTACGCACGACCTCTTCCTACACGATAATTCCACTTGTTTTTCAATAAATTTATTATCTCACTGTACCGAGAATCACCGGATAATCTCTCTCTCTCCCTCTCTCTCTCTCTGCAACAAGTTGCAAACTCACCATCCTCTAACTTCGAACACTCACCGTGTACGATTATCTCGAAGCTGTTAAACAATTCTCCACAATGTTCACCTCAGCGAGAACGTTACTTTCCGAGTCTAATACCAGTCATCAACCGTGGGAGTGGAACTCTAACGCGCATTTGGCTAAGATTGTACGAGAGGGCGAATTACTTCGAAAAGTATTTTAACAAGTTGCGTCCTTGTTCCTAATTAGATGGAGACTCATGAGCAAACGCACATCTCCGAGAAACTCGTTATTCAAATATGACCGTAAAGGAACGATGAAGAATATTGTCACTGGTCGTTTATAAATCTTCTTCGTTGTCTAGTCCTACTCGTATTTCTTCTTCGAATCATCCGTATCTAATCTAAGTTTTTACTTCAGAGGATATATGTATATGACTTTACGTAGAATTCTGTTTCTGGGTCATTTGTGAGCATCCTCCAAATTGTATTGAACTCTGAACATTTATTGGCAGCCACGATGTTTCTTCCTTCCATAATGAGTATTTTTGCGAGCAGCGTGTGTGCAGTGCGACATGAATGCAAAATAATCCGCTTACGAGAATGGATTCGAAATCCTTGAGGAACTTTGCTGGAGAGGACAATAAAAATTCACGGAAGGACGTTCAATGGCGGCTACGGTATTCTGGGTCACCCTGGTTGAAAGGCACGCTTGGGGAACCACTGTCCAGAAGACCAGAGTCACTTTCTTCGGTCTTCTCACTTTCATATTTTCGTCCGGATTCTTTTCTTGGAGATCGGCGCCAGCTGCCTTTCGCCCTCTCTTACTACAATCACCTTATCTCCCGAGACCTTTCCAGTATCGAATTCACCGCAAGATTCAATTCGCTCCAGAATATATACTCTCTTCTCTCCTTCTCCTTTCTTCTCCACCCTCCGGAAACAATTTTGCGCATTGCATTGAAAATAAGCTTCGTAGATCGCATATCGATAGGCGGCCGACTGCGAAGATTCTCATCGGCGATACCACAGGAATTCTTGTGAACGTGGATTACTCATTTGTGCCAAAGGAAGAAGAACAGCCGCGAATTAGTGCGTGACAGAACTTTACGTAAAGTCCAAACGAGTAATGCGATTTCGTGGAATATCGTGTTTCGCGCATCGCGCTGGAAAACGAGTCGCGCGAAAATGTAAGTTGAATAAAGGAAAGTCAGAATTAGGCAGTCAGCGAACATTGCAAATGAGAGTTTCGCGACACTCTTAACAAAAGTGGGCTTGGACGAATGTAGAGATTCATTCTCGTGTCCGCTGAAAATCACTTTCACGAGGAATTATTCTTTATTCATAACCATCCAAATGGCCACGCAGGGAGTCTATCACTTTCTACTCCCTTGTGTTTCTTGCGAGATGCCTGAAACTTTCCTCATTTACGGCAACTGCTCGGAGCGCCAAGGAACTAGTCGGTGGATGATGCATCGCAAAAACTGACACGAACGATGCAATAGGAAGTCTGTCAAGTTGATGAGCTTATTCTTCTAGCGTTTATGGCATTCGCGTGTCATGAAATAAATATATATGATCATCGTAGTCCGACGAAACATTGTTACTTTACTTTTACGAGCATCACCTCTTTAAAGGAGGAGGTCAAAATTGTACCTATCTCGACATTATACCGGAGTGCTGTCCATACATAACAGCATTCCCGCCAGTACAACTACTTCCTCGATTACTCACTTTTCCTTCGAACCATTTAATTCCTCTCTCAACTATCGGTCTCTCTACTACCGATTGGTTCAACAACGGGCTCTAAAGTATCGCAACTTTTACCACCTATCCCCATATAAAATCCGCTGTCTCTGCAACAGGCTCCGTCAGTATAATGCATCACCCTTACAAGGGAGAATACTTTCGTACGCTCTTCCTTGTGGAAAGGATTTTCTCGAGTCCTGAATCACAATGTTGAAACTACTCCATGGAAAGCAACAAAGTGAAAATGTCCTGTAGGAGATTTGAAGAATTTCTTAGATAACGATTGCGGAAAAATGTGCGAAATAATAATTTTTGATTTTCGAGTCGAATGTCTAACGAGAGAAGACAGACAGCAAGTAGAATCGTTTATTACTTGTGCGTGGAGCCGAATGACGCAACGAATGGCTGTCGTTGGACTCTCTATTTCACTGGCGCGCCTTCCAGCATGCTAATCTGGCTTTTCTAATCCCCCCTGAACGTGTCGGAGCCGCTCATCGGAATGGATCGTTCCAATTTTCACTTTCCATTCTCGATGAACGGGAAGCGCCTGGTTAGACCGCTGCATGCCTAACATATCGCGAACCGACCCGAAGAATGATCTCTCCCTTCTCCTATCAAAGAAAGATACTAAAAAACAGAATTAATTACCCTTGAACATTCCAATGTCACTAAATTCCACTGCTTAGCTCTCCTAGAGCAGGCATGCCCAACCCGCGGTCCATTTGAAGTTTTTAACTGTCTATATTATTTTAGACATTTGGACCCAGGTCCTCGATACGTGAATCGTACCCAAAAATCAAGTAGACAGCTCTAAATCAGCACATATATCAAACTGATTTACAACTAAATTTATTGGAAGTCTAGGACCTCTGGTATTGTCAGAAAATCTTACAATACCTTGGCAATGCGCATTACAGCAGCATTTGGAACTACTTATCGCTGCGAATCATTTTTTTCCAAATTAAACTTAGTAAAAATAAAGTATCGCAGCAGGTTGCTCGATAAAAACATGACAAATCAACTACGATGCGCGTCGACTAAATTATCGGTTGATATTAAAAAAGTCTCAAATAAAATACAAAAACAAGTGTCACATTAATTGTTAGGTAATAAAATATTTTGAATGTTGTACGATAATAAAATATTTTGAATAATTTCTTCTTTTATTTTGATGTGTGCGGCCCACCTCAGTTTAGAAAATTTTTACTTAGCCCACCAACCAATTTGGGTTGGGCACCCCTGTCCTAGAGTTTCCCTTAAATTCGCGATAGTTCGGACGCTCTATAATTTCACTCGTCAATTAATTAGTGGTTTTTTGAAATGCCCGAAGGCATAGTCATTGCCGTGGTGTTTGCAAAGGGGAGTACAGGTGGTCTAGAAGTCCGTGAAAATGCCAGAGGAATGACTTACCGTCGGAATAAGCCGGAGGCAGCAGTTTCAAGAAAGGCGATCCTCGAGACCCCCAGGCTGGATGCCTTACGTTATTGCACACGCCGGAAGGCGTTCTGTACTTGCTCGGTGGACAAGGTCTCTCAGATCTAACTCGACAGGAAGTCTCGCTCGTTTCTCGTCTGCCTTGCGGCCTGAAACAGGGAAACTTACACTCAATCTTTGCTCACCTCTACTCAATTTCATTTAATCCAACACTTTTTTCATTCCCTACACCCACTGTGCGACTAAATCCTTTAATAAAAGATAACGTTTCCTAGGATTTTATCAGGCATCTTATTAGTAGTCAGATCGATATACCGGTTAATTCTCTGGTAAATACGTTCCCATTGGGAATGGGCTGGTATCATTAAGGAACAGAGCTTGATAGGTTTAATATAAAGAATGAAATGGCAAAGGAAGAAAGTGTGAGAGCCATATCGTACCGTCTATTACTCCGTAAGCTTGCTTCCATCGGATATTAAAGTCGGGAAAGAGAATTTCTATTCGCTATTTTTATCGAGCGCTAACATTACCAAATGACTCTGTTAAATTTATAATCCAGAAATCTACGTAGAAAGTAAATTTAGCATGATTTTTATAGAATTATTAAGTTGTTTTCGGTGTTTCGATAAGAACAGTGCACAGATTGCGCTACGACGTCGAATGAATTTAACCGCAGAGTTTATATCTTCCAGATTTGTCAATACAATGAACTCTATTAACCCTCTTAGCGAGGAGAAACCATTAGCAGGCCATCACCGGTAATCTCGTAACAGTGAAAAAAGGAAGATTCTTACGAGAGTAAAGAGTATCGAATCCACCTTTCACGTTGCAACAAGTACAAAGAAATGTAGACGAAATTTCAACATCAACGACTTACTCAATTCGTTTTATCAAAAATCATTGTCTCCCTCTTAACATACAATGAACAGGATAAAACTCTTGTGAAAAGGGTCGGTCGTGTGCTAGAAACTGGACTTTCCATTGCAAAAAAAAAACAGAACGTTTCAAGAGCAGCAGGTAAAAAGTGTAGCTTTCCAAGAGGAATATATGCATGGTTAGTGGGCACAATGCGAATAGAGCGTGGCTAGAGTACGAGTGGCAAGGCGGGTAGCAGGTCGGAAGCCACGGGCGATATAGTGTCACGAGTGAACGCGACAACGATTATTATGGCAATGCTAGTGCAAGCATGGCTGGTAGCCTTCTCGAGGTCGAGGAAAGGGGATACGGCTGGCAATGGAACGGCCAGGGGCCTTCCTCGTCGTTGAAATGCCGCCGCACGCCACGTCTCACCACCTTTTCTCGACCATGAAAGTAAAAGTGCCGCCTATCTACGTTCGCTCGTTCACTCGCTCACTCTTACGCCAACTGGAAACCGGGAAGCGGAGCAGGAAGGACCGTCGCGATGCCGATCGTCCCCACGATTCCCTCGTGAATCGTGTTACCCGCAAAGAAACCTCGATTTTAATCGAATCTTTGTGGTCTGGGAGAATCCTCCTCGCGATGTGAATTCCTGATTATTTATCAGGCCTTTGGCACTGTTGCTCTCTTCACCGAGCTGTTCACCGTTCTTTCAATGGCAGCTCGCGAGTGCGGAATCGAATGACGAAACACGCGTGATGCATTTACATACGGATTGCACCTAAGTTTTGCGGTCACACGCGCGGACGAGTTGCGGGGGAGAAGTGTAGGAGCTAGTCACTGATTGCGCGCTGGTATCCTGTGAATTACGAGCTGTGAAACTATGGCACATTAGCACACTGGCGTCGCGGGTAACCGTCTCATTTGCCTGATCCAATTTCGCGAGTACGAGAGAATTTGGCTGTGCGTTACAACCACCGTAAATTGAAGATTACGCAAACGCTTCGCGGAAGTTGGGACAGGTTGCTTTAATGAATCTTGTGTACTACGTTAATTTCAGCTTACAATTAGCATTAAAAGCGACGTCTGCTATCATATGGATCTTTGGATAATCCCTCGATCCATTTACGGCATACAACTCACCAACTTGTGCAGACTTTCAACGAATCACGGGAAAGGTATATCGGATATATTTATCTGACAAAAAAGAAACGCTGAGTCTATTTGTGTGACGGTGAGCAGTCAGAGCCGCAGGACAATTTTAAAGAGCAAGTTGCGCTAAAGAGCATCAGAGATCCCTTTCGCGAGGACTAGCGAAAGACTTTGCATTTTCGCGTAATTGCGATTTACCTTCCGTGGACGACTTCTTTCTACTCTCGGCTTCGGATTCGGATTTCGGGGGAGTGTACTGGAGTCTATTCCGTAAGAGTAGCTAAGGTTTCGGTTCCTATAGCGGACGTATGCCGTAACAGTCTCATTGTTTCGTCACAGTGCGATGCGCTATTAATCTGCCAGGTTGATTCACGAGAAGCACACCTCGTGCCGGACGAGTTCGCGTGCCGGTGATGCAAGTCGGCAGTGTTTCGTTCGCCGCGAAACAGTGATCCGTGTAAATGGCAAGGCTACAAATGTCGCAGGTTCACAAATTATTCTCTCGAGGAACATTAATCGCAGGATCCACGAGTCGCCACTCATTCATTGAGAGTAAGATCGATATATACGGAACACTGCCGATAAATCGATTGATACACTCTGACCGGTGAATTTCGCGCTAAACGAGTGGCCGGTTCCCATTGCTAAACGAAGACAACTCGTCCGTAACCGATTTCGTAGTAGAATCGATGGAGCAAACGGCCTTCGAGATTTCTGGTAATAAAAAAGTTCATCGGGCCAGGCGAACTCAAGCAGGTATACACCTTACGAAAGAATGTTTTCTGCATTAGGTATAACTTGGAGAATCCAAGTTACGAACGAAGCGGTCACCGTGACCATCGCGAACCTAATTCCAAGCTGAGATGTATTCCTCATTCCTCAGTGTTGCGAGTTCGCGACATGTTAAAGTAACGAAGACTCCGTTATTATAAAAGGGCTTCATTGAAGAGGAACAAAGAGGCACGTCCGCTCGATTAGACGTCCAGGAGGCGACTCTCTACTAGTTGTTAGTAACAAAATGTACTGACGCTTAGAAAGAAGTGTTTTATTTAGGACACGTTATTTCTGAGAAGGGTGTTAAAACGGATCCTGCAAAGGTGGCCTTCATTCGTGATTGGTCGGTCCCGCAGAATCTTAAGGAATTGAAGAGTTTCCTCGGTTTATGCTCTTATTATCGCAAATTTGTCAGAAATTTTGAAGGAAGCACGTCCGCTCGATTAGACGTCCAGGAGGCGACTCTCTACTAGTTGTTAGTAACAAAATGTACTGACGCTTAGAAAGAAGTGTTTTATTTAGGACACGTTATTTCTGAGAAGGGTGTTAAAACAGATCCTGCGAAGGTGGCCTTCATTCGTGATTGGTCGGTCCCACAGAATCTTAAGGAATTGAACAGTTTCCTCGGTTTATGCTCTTATTATCGCAAATTTGTCAGAAATTTTGAAGGAAGCACGGACGCTCTGCCCTCGGTTTTCCCTTGGGCCTTGCAGCGAATGCTGGAGCGTGGTGCGGTTGAGTTAGGCCGCTGTCACACCTTTTTCCCTACTCATACCGTTGTGCAACTTCCTTGCCTGGGACAAATCGCGCGTTTGGGACAAACGCTTCTTCTTGGCGGGGGAGAGTGTTACGAGTTGAAGTCACCTGTATGTGACTTCAATGTTATTCCAATTCATGCTTAAATCTTCCTTATGGCTAAGCATATGCCAAACCTTGACACACTTTCACACTTTCACCGTTTATGGTAGAAGTAAAAGGATATCGACTGATATATCCCGCGATACTTCTTTCACACCTCAGCTAATGTCTGTAATCGGTTGAAATGTGCTTCCAGTACTTACGATACTCGTTAGTAACATACTCGTGAGTAATCTTACCGCGATTGTGACTGGTAGGCGAACCTTTCCGCTTCTATGGCTGCGCGAACTCTCGCTTGCAAATCGTGGTCTACTCCGTAAACATATTCTGCAAGCATAATTAGAGACATCCGATAAATTAGCAGGAAGCAGCGTTTACCCTTTCTACGGAAAAAGTAGAAGAATTGTACTATGAAAGATTCGTGTCACGAGTTGGTTATCTGATGTAACACTGGCAATATCGTTATTGACCAAAGACCATTCCCCGTGAGAGGAATCTCTCTATTGTCTTATACCGAAGTTCCTTTCGAATTACTAACACGATCAATACGTTCTATCGTTTCAAACACAATTCCAGTCCCATTCGATCGTCAAACTTTCTTTCAGCACAAATTTGAAGAATCGATAAATAGCCTTCTGATCGGAGAACACGGATCTTTCACGATCCAACTTATGCATTATTTACACAAAAAAATCTCTTCACTCGAACGTTTGACAACGATAAACAATAATTAGCATTTGATGAGTTGGCACGGTGAAACATTGAGATAAGGTTCTTCTTCCAAGAATTGTGTAGTGATTTGATAACCATCTGTGTACTTGTAACCGCCTCTGGTAGTAACGCAGTCCAGCGTAGGCCAATTAACCAATTATAATTATGCAAATCGCGAAGATAACAGCGCGATGATGTCCGACTTTGATCGAAGGGTTACACGCGAGAAATCACGAAGGAATGGCGAACTAGTAAAACAGTGAAATACTCACCTGAAATATCGAACTGACGAACTACAGGCGATAATGCCACTGCCACGATCGCTACTGTACACAGTACTCCCAAGCAGCTTCTGAAACAAAGATTTTTCATTGCATTAATTGCCCTAATAACGCAATTGTTCGCTTTAATCGAAATGTTTTTCAGTGGTTCTAACGACTAAGGATAAAAAATCGTAGCATAGAAAAGTAAAGACAGTCTTATATTAGCATAATGAAAGAACAATTCACGGTTCACCGGAGGGTGAAGAAGCAACTATGCAAGAAGCATGCAGTCGCCGGTGCACAGTGACTTTAAGAGCTGCTGCTTCGCATAACTGTGAATACTTTCTCTGCGAGAGCGCGAACAAAGTAGGAAGGAAAAGGCTAAGCAGACTGATGA
The DNA here is from genome assembly GCA_963989405.1 of Trypoxylon attenuatum. Taxonomy (NCBI): domain Eukaryota; kingdom Metazoa; phylum Arthropoda; class Insecta; order Hymenoptera; family Crabronidae; genus Trypoxylon; species Trypoxylon attenuatum. Next base: position 16,622,312 of record OZ022489.1, on the reverse strand, counting down.
ACTTTGCCGGAGAAAGAGAGACCGCGCGGGAAAGGACGCGAAAAATCAAGAGCAAACTGACGACAATATATATATATATATATATGTGTATACACGTTGGAATTTCTTTTCACTGTAAAAGACTCTTGATCGCATCTGCATGTAGCGCTTGGAAAAGAACTCTTTCCTCCAGTAAGCAATATTTCTTTCTTTTCAAGCTACAAGTTTTAAGTACAAGTTTTTCCCTTCACGATAATGTGGATATTAAAATAAAAAGTATAAGATGAAACTTGAAATATGGAATGAAAGAAACAAGTATAACTTTGTCAAGTTCCATAGTACTTCCATAAACACTGGTTGGCATTTCCATAAGTTGTAGAATATAACTCTAACCGAATACTTTAAACACGAACGTGTACACGAGAGTCGCAAGGTAGTCCTGTTCGCGGATCGCTATTTCTGTTGACTCGGTGTTACAATACCCGGCGAAGAAAGAGAGTTCTTCTAGGCGACAGTAAATTATCCAGGAGCACCTTAACGGTATCGCAATGGCGATGTCAATGCCATCGACATTTACGAGTGTACTGCTCGTGACATTATATTTCCCTGCATAAGTGATTGCTCGTTGGAATCTCTAGACACCGGTTTACCGTAGAACAGCACAGCTTCTCTCTTTGACTTTTTGAACTTCTTTGGATGGTGGCTACTGGGGTGGTCAAGTGAAAAAAAAGGAAACGAAGAAACTGGTGCAATGGAGAATAGCAGCGATCGTGTGAGAAACACTGGTCCCACGTTGACGTTCAACGATAAGACGTAGGTAGAGGAAAAGGTGGTCTCTAGTGGGAGGCCCTCCGGCCAAATCGAAACCGCGCGAGAAGGAAGACCAAGTCCAGGGACTTGCATGCCGCGGGCTAAGTCTGCGGAACTTCTTCCTTTCCCTCTTTCTACTACCGCGTAGTGAGAGTGGCCGTGAGAGTACAATACTATCGATACCTTCGAATCCACTTAATTCCACTCCGAATCACGTGTCGATAGGTTTTTAGAACACGTACAATGCAGCGTGAAAAAATAACATATATACAATTATCGCTGATTAATCCGATAAGAAAAAATAGTGGTGGGAGGATAGAATTCTCGTGTTAAAATTCTGTTCTCGTCAATTGGTAGGTGGATTAATTTAATTGAGCTTGTTCAAAGTAATTCTTTGAAAAGGAACGCGCGACACACAAATTTCACCATGCTTCACTCGGACTTTCGATGTAAGTCCTGCTTCTGATTAATAGGAATCAATCAAGTTACAATTAAGTCTGGAATACTACCGATTCTCATTCCTCTATTTCTCGTTATGTACTTATACGCAGTAGTGGCACCCGGAAGCGAACCTCGCTACTTCCTAAACTGGACGGGTAATTTCCTCTTCCACTTAATCCCTGTGGAGCGTCTTTGGTGTAGAAAACGAAAGCAATCAATTTCTCACAGTGTAAGAAAGTAGTAACAATTGCAACTGTTTGTAAACAGATCTTGCAAGGTGGGTTGAGAATATTCCATAGCGTTGTATACGAAAGTCTCGAGCCTAAACATCGATATCTCAGATCATTCGTAATACTCCAATAATCGTCGACGTAACGCATTAAACTTTTTATTCGGAAGAAAAAAGATCACGCTGAGAAAATCCCGATTACAATTGACGGGATGTGAGCGATATTGAATGAGGCTTGAGTTGCGTACGCGTAAGAACTTAATTATTCCATGCACTTTCCTGGATTGCATCTAGAATTCGCGTTGTAGGACAGTAGGTTACGAACAATTTGCATACACGATGAAGAAATAAGATTGCGTCTGGTTTCGAATTAAACCACAATATTTATAGTACTCTCGGTGAACGAAGAGAAAAGAAGAGACTTATAGTATACTTGTGAGATATTACGAGTGAGGATTACTTTCTGTTACCGCAACTTAACTCGAAAATGGGAAAGTACGTTTTGCTGATGCGTACGCTACTTCCGCCATTGAAAACCTAATTGAACCACTTGAGCGCTGAACTATTACCAACCAGTACGTCGAAGGTAATCTGTTTCTGCCTCTTACGCGCATCCAATACTTACGATTGATCCCTAAATCTCTTCTCTCAAGTAGTATAATTCCTACTCTCAACACTATAATCGGCAAAAAGTAGATGCTTTCGATGCCCCTCCCACGTCACATTTTAACGGATAAGGAAATTTCGGAAAGAGGTGTTGTGGCGAATAAAAAAAAAAAAGACTTTCACAAGTTGTAAAAAGTGTTGGTAAGAGCAAACGGTGTAGACTGTCGAAATATAGTTCAAGAACAATGTCCAGAAAAAGATATGACAGAGATTGGAGTATAAATCGTTAGGCGGAGGAGGATCCTTCGGCAACGACATGGCTCGAGGATAATGGGCTATAAGGCGGGTAGGTAAGCGCGCCGCGGCTACTTTCTTAACTGGCAGCCGGCTAACTCAAGACGAGAATAATTCAGTGTCAGTGGGTCAACGGAAACTGGAGAAATCTTTCTCGGAGAATATACACGTGCGTGTTTGATCTTGGGCTCCAGGGGCCATCGACTCGCGTTCCTGATACCCGAAAAATCAGGGCCATACCAGAGGCGGTCATCTCGCTCTTGGCACAGATTAAATTTTCCCTCCGCTTGCGCGTGTCTCTTCTCGAATTAGGCCAATACACGAAAATCAATGAAGCTAAACTATCAATTGCGATAAAATTCGAATCTCTGAAAGAAATATTAAATGAATCTAACGCGCTGGTTGGAGGGAATGTTGAACTTTAGATAAAATGGAAATAGACTACCTTCGGCAATGATAGGAATGTTGATGAACGAATGTGGTTAGAGAAGTGGTATCCTTGCGGAGAGACTCATATACTTAGAGTGTTCAGTGCAATTGACACAGTACAAGTGTCTATACATGTATGTATATGTTGGTTAAAGAGTAAAGTTTTACTAAATATTCATACAGCTGCAAGATTTGCTTCAGGAAAACGTTCGTATGCTATTAAAATGTCAATATTTGTCGATCAATATTTCCAGAATATAGGTCCGTAAGAATAATTATTTTTTCTTCATGACTTTCGATATTGACTCTTCGAAATAGAAAGAAGCTGCGATAAACCTTTATTATTTCGATTTCCATCCGCAACGCTGTTCGGTGTATGTATGAATGTATATGTATCTCGGAAGAAGTGTCCAGGAGTGAAAGTGCTTCTGGGATGTTCATCGTGAACATCTGGACACGTTGGATCACTAACAGAAAGGCGGCTCCGTGACCACGAGCACGCAAGACACGTCTTTCTTCGAATTACCGACCGATCGAAGGTCACGTCGATTACGATGATTAAGTCTTTCCGGAACCCAATATACTTTTTTTTGAAATTGCCCGTCGTAATGAATGGTACACGCGGCAAGACTGTTTCTCGCGTAGGACTTCAAATTTCGAAGTACCCTATTTATAGCTACTTTGTTCCGAACAAATTGCTTTCTTTCGAACTTATCCTACCTTTCAGTTTCGAGCCGCGTAAACGGTGAAGCCAATGCAATTTTCTCGCACCTTTCGCATAGTTGTGCATCCGCAAAAACTCAACTGAAGAGAGAGAGAGAGAGGGGACCTTCGAGATAGAACAAACCACGCCAATTTTAATCAACCGTTATACAGAAATGGGGCAAAAAAACCGGGGAAAAAACGATCAACCGCAGTTGAAGGACGACAGAGAAAATAATAATAAAAAAAGAGTAAGAAGAGAATAGAAACTCATTGCAGTATTCATTAAGAGTTATTAAATATCTACTGGCCTAATCAAGCTAATTACATTTTCTACTTTATCCATTGGTTATAATTTCGTAACCCTACAAAGCCATAGGTTTAATCCGCTAGTCATAAACGTGCAAGAAACCTGTGCCAAAAGCCACGCAACATTGGCGAAACTCGCGTAACCGAGAAATCGACTACGAGTAGTTGAAGAAAAAAAATTGGTGAAGTCGTGTGAAAAAATCCACGAGATATTGGATATATTCTGGAAAGAAGGAAAGAAATTGAAAAATTGAGTGGCCAAGTAGGAAGGTCAAGTGATAAATTTCGACATGTCCAAAAGAGTTTTATCGAAGGTATGACGCGGAATGCTATTCGTCTGCCGACTACGTGGTTCGCATGCAAATCCAGATTCCTTTCGGGAAACAAATTCCTCTGCGCTATAAACGAATTCCACCGGTTTGCGACATCGCACCTCGATTCCTCCAATTATTTATCAAGCACGCGTAGACAGAGTAGACAGAGTTATTTGTGCCATAAGCATCCGAGGATTCTCCTCTACTTGGTATTTAATTGGAACAGGGGAATATGTTAGAAATGGTTGTTCTGCTCGTTAGAAGGATTAGGCGACTAGAGAATGCCGAATGCAGAGGTAACAAGCATCATGCAAAGAAGACGAGAGAAACGAGCGACAGAGAAAGATAGATACAAGCCAAGAGGCAACCATCGCGGAAAGCCGCTCTCCTTGACTTCATCATCGTCGACGTCGTTATCCTGCTAGCTGTATTCGCACTTTACCATAATCAAGCAAGGATGCACGTGTGTGACAATGCTTAACTTCGTTCCCCATAAAACTGTCGTTCACGCGTCATGAAATTTTCCTCGTTGGAGTCTATTTATAATTTTGTGGAACCATTAACTTCCCATCTTAGAATTTTATATTCGGCAAGTAAAAATTGTGATTTTCGAATCGCTCGATGGATGACGTTCATCAGTGGAAACAAGCAGTTGTGGAAGTGAACAACAATTTCTTATGGAGCGAAGTGCAAAGTGCAGTTGTAGGTTGTCTGTAAGCATCGTGACCTATAGTGTGCCACGTGGCTCGACTTACGGACTTTTTCCACGTAGATCGTGATAGGTCAGTGCCGCGGAAAAGTAGGCATTGTCACCGCGGATGCCAATCGGGAAATAACAATGCAATTCTATTACATATATCGCTTTCAGTCCTCTTTTTTCTTTTCTCTTCATCAAAACTGTTGTGAAAAGATGATCGAGTGAAATTAGAGTTGAGTGCCGAATAAGTATCGAGTCGATGATAAAAAAGACTTTCCAGTGACCATTAATAAGATGATCCACAATCTGGAATCGAATACCAAATTCCTCGAGGATCTAGGAACCGGCAGGAACTTTCGAAAATAACACGAACTTTCGTTCGGCAAAAATTCACTCGGATGAATAATGCATGGGGCGAGGACACGAGGCTGCTCATACGTATCGCATATGATTAATCGCGGAATCACAAGGTTTTGCGATGGATTAACGCAAGATTATTACTTGTCATGTAAGCGTATTGGGGATGCAATTGATAAAGATAGTTCCCTCGAATTTCGCAAAGTGACGATTTGTAACGTGACATTTCCGCGAATTGTCAGGCTCATAAATTCACGAGTGTGAAAAGGACTCTGGCAAGATTATCCTCTCAATAAAAGGCATAATATAGTCATCGGGATATTTTAGTCGGATGACTTTTGCTAAAATCGCGAAATAGGCGAAATTCAGTCGTAAAGTATTGGCAAACCTTGAAGAATATAATTAGCATGCTGCGACCTCATAACGACCGACGAATCGGAAAAAACACGTAGGCTCGAGGGAGAAAGTGTTTCTCCTGCGCGTGAGTATCCGGATATCCAGTTATCCGAATATCAGTAAGCTGACGTCACTTAATCCTGATGTCGATAATTCAATTATTCAAATCAACTCGATTTCCTATCCGATGGACATGCTATATTATCTTTCGTCGAAATGTTAACACACCAATGCTGATTACTAAATATTAAACTCTGATTCATTCAGGCTAACAATACACAATGCTGTAATGATTGATCACACATCCGGAAATAGTTATTTTCATTTTTTCCAATTATTTACGACGGTGCAACAAACAGGAAAATTAGACGAGGTGGTTCGAGCAACTTACTTTCACGCAAAATTCTACCTAGAAAGCGCTTGTTTCTAAACTTCTCTTTGCAAACTCAAACAAAACGTATATATGTGCGAAACTGACGGATACGAGAAACCAATTTTCCAGAGAAACAGATGCGTTTGCATTTGAGCAGTGCATTCGAGCTACTGCACTGATGCAAACTCGAGAGAACCTACAGTCGCTTTGAAGGAAACGGGAGAACTTGTATATATATATGTATACTATATCCAATTCCCGACTGTATCGTATCGTAACAAGCAATGCTTGCGATTTGTTATCGTTTGCACAGTTTCGCGAGGCGGTTTCCTCTCGTTACGCGTGATTTCTTGTTACTCGCATCCGGATACTCGAGCCGAACACCATGAAACGGGCAAGGAACTCATCGTTAACAACCTCGAGAGAGAGAAAGTGTGCATGACTCGCGTAATTCTTCATTTCATAAAAATTGTACTGATAATCGATGCCTCTTTTGCATCTTCTTTTCTCCATCGAACAAAAAATGTTTTTCACGGGTTTTGACATGCCGTTTCTATTTTGGAGAAGTATCGCGAACAGTTAAAATAGCAATGCGAGAAGTAGCGAGGAGAATATAGAGCAGATATGATCGTGATTCGACAAAGTGACCCAGTGGCTTGCAGAGGAAAACCGTGACGAGAAAAATGGTAAAACCGGTAATCAAAGTACACACCAGTGAGTAGGTAGTGTGCCTCGGAATCGACCGGTTGATCGTGTCACGTTAACACATGGCCCCTTTACAGCTACCGTTCTAAATACCAAATATTACGAGGATAAGTGAGATCCAAGTGCGGGAGCGTGTTCATTCTACCGTAAATCCACCACGACTGTAAATATCCGTGGATGTCTTTAAGCAGGTGTCTGCAAGAGAGTACAACGTCCTTCGAGTACAACTCTCTTTCCCAAAGTCTCTACGAAACCTTCGAATTAGAAGAAAACGCAACACGAAACGATCGAGAGACGATTCTGTTCCACTGAATTATAGAAAACATTTATAATCTAACGTTAAATTCATTTACTTTAAATTCTCTATTTGTGAATAATAATTAAGACGTTCGATTTATGTAAATGTCTGACGCATTTTCCTTTCGATCCGGCTCGCCTACAGGTTTTTATTAAAAGTGTCAAAGGAAAAAGGTAGAATTTGTTAAAAGTATCTTTAGCTTAAAACGATCCAGAAGAACAATGCAACCAGGAAGTTAGGATAAATGTATAACTTTCGATTTTTATTCTATACGAATACGAAAAGTATTGTGGCAAATGTAATGAATTTAATTGCAATCGTAGCCACAATTACTTTACGCTCGACTCGCTTCTATCGAAAGTATCGTTTTCCGTCTTTCTTCGAGCCTCTAAGCACCGCAAGTGGATACCACTGGTTTTTACAGGAAAATAGGAAGGATTTCTCTCCGCGTTGGCTCGCGGGTGGTCCTTGACCTACGATAACCAAGTTTGCCGTGTACAATTGCTTCAACATTCGCATCGCTCAGACAAAGCTACTTCCATCCACTGTGAATTCCTCTTAAAAACTATCATCTCAGATTTCCAATGATTTCTACGAACTCTTATGCACCGCGGCTTATAATTGATTTTACTTAATAGCCGCTTATTTCCATTATTCCTTCGCGACTAATAATTCGTTTGATTCGAGCCCAATTTGAGAGGCCGTTGAATTTCGTTAGTTAAAAAAAAGAAATGGGAATTTCTAAAAATGGCGATTTCGGTGAAAGTTTGTTGCATCGTGAAAGACGCGTGAAAGATAAGATGAATATGAAGTATATATACTTGGGAAAAAGAGGTCCTCAGGACGATTATACGCGACATTTATGCAACTGAATATTATCGGGAATTACCGCATCCTCGGACACTTCTAAAGACAAGGTGGTTAGATTAACGACCGCAATCACCGCAACGATAACGATAATGATAGTCTCTGGTCGCATATGCTGGCAGCAGCTTTCTATGATATCACCGCGGTCAAAGGGTGTCGCTACCAACGAAAATTGCTAGAAACTCGGTACATACCCACATTCGGCGCGACAGGTGTCAAATTAGAAATCTGAATACTCGAGCTATACACTTGCGGTACATTTGTATATTTTCCCTTATGCGACTAAACGAACCACGACTTTCAGTCGATTGCGAATTGTGCCCTCGAAGAATGCGATTTAAAAGGTGGGATTTACGTGAGTAACATAGACGCTGATCGTTGCGCTGCACGTTTAGCTGAAGAATTTGGCACGAGCCACGTTTCGCGTGTGGCGATCTTCGATGCGTATACCCCAGGTTGTGTTATCCAACAGATTTCACCGTGGGCCACGTTGCTTTCTTACGCATCCGCGTAATTTCTCCGCTTCTGGAATACGAAATCTTACGAATTTCCCTCGAAACGATTACATCGGTCCTAATTGCCCGTACTCGAGTGTCCCCCAGGAAAATTGACTTGGGATTAAAATTCTACGTAGTGCAATCTATATGGCTATTGCACTTCTTGGAATTTTTCTTTGAGGCTCGTCATCGTTAATGAACCCTAAACGAATGATCAAAAGTTTAATCAATACTGTGCAATGGAATAATTGACAGTGAAATTAAGATAAATCAGCAAGGAACTAACGGTACTTCGAGAATATGCCACAAAGTATCTTTCACAGTAGCTATTTTAATCCGATCTCGAGTACTACCATATATTTCGTTTTCCCTTTAACAGAAGAAAATAAGACAAACTAATGCTTACGCGGATCATGAGAAATAATTGAAAGTGAGACCCGGCAGACCTGAGCGGAGGAAAGATCATTTGAAAATCTATTAGCGTGTCTCAGAATTGATTCTTGCTTATGTCTAAATTCTTGAACAAGTTGACAGACAATCAATCCATATTCCACTAAATCACTACCGACGAGATTATCCGCAATTTGCTTCTATTTTAATCACTAGCGATCTAGAAATTCCGGATACGTAGCATTTCCTAGTATAGTATGAATCTCAACCGATCCTTCCGCGATTCGCGTAAAACAAAGGACGCCGAGTCCAAAGGAATAATTTATCGTCACTTCGAATCTCCGATGCACCGTTACTTCGATAATTTGCAGTAACGGCCACCTCTGCTTGCGTTTAATCAAGTCATTACTGTCATTAGAATCTAACGGACAAGCTTATACGCAAATAAGCTAGGATCGACGTTTATCTTATTACCCAGCTGTAACCAGTCGCAAGTGCAATTCGAAAAACGTTAAGCGTTACATAATTGTAAACGGAAATTTGCGCAAGCTTGATATCTTTCAATATACAATCACTATGCAAACGAAATCCCTCCCTCTATCTTCGATGTCTGTTTCTAACTGTTTTCCAAGTTCTTCTTCACTATCGATCACGGATCAATCGTAGCTTCTTAAGGGAATAGTAGCATTTACGGTAAAATGTTAACCGAACGGTATCGGATTCAGGACCTCGTTAACCACTGAATGAATCCATTCTTAATGACTACGTACTATGCTTTACAATTCCCTTAACTCGATTACTCCAAGAACAATGAGTAGGAAATTTCGAAATACGCGCAAGACCCGCGAGATAGGAGATCTCATCCCGAAGCGCGTGAAAGCGGGAGCGTCAGACTAATTTTGTTTCGTACTACTGCGGCGAGTTTCGCGGCTCTGGATCACTCGGGAATTAGGTTACCGTGTTTTCAAGCGTATCGTTTTCACTCGGACTTTGCGATACTGACAGAGAAATTAGAATTTAAAGAAGCCTGCTTAAGAGATGCCTCTCTATTTGCCCAGTTACCAAGATGCCAATCGGTAAAAAGCTAGAACGAACCTGATTTGAAAAATAAACGGTATCGCCGCCGAAAGATAGATACCGAAATAGTCATTTCTCGATCGCATAATCGCCTTTCTATTAATAGAAACTTCAAGTTAACGGTTAAAAGAACGCTTGAAATTATTACGTGAAGCACGTGGAAAATCGGATGGCTCAATCACGTGCATCGATCAGTAATAATGAATGCCAGATTGGTCAGAGGAAAATCCACTTAGGATTCGTGTCTTAGACGTTAAACGCGAAGGCGGCTCGTTAGAGAGAACCAGTCATCCGAGGTACTATTCGCGGAAATTAAACGCTATTGTACATTTTTAGGCACAACCGCAGCGCGTGAGTTATTTGCTCAATGAACGGTAAATGGGAACGTTAATTTTGGATCTTCCATGTTAGCACTGCGTTGCCTATGAATTTGTGGTATGCATGAAAATAGATGTGTCGATCCTCGCAATGGTATTTGCAAGGCATCGCGTTCAATAATAATCGATGATACTTTCTTCTTGATTGCTTTGTTATTATAGGCTGTTGAGTAAGTTCGTGGTAATTAGAATACTGTACCGGTTCGACGAAGGAAGCTGATTACACATTATACGGGTCATATCGCTATTACCTTCCTGATATATTCTATTATGCGTTACATCATAATACCAAATGGTCTCTATCACAGACACCTTTTCCTTCGACGAAATGATGCTAACTGACTTTCACTTTCTATGCTTCGATCTGTGAGCTACAGAGCAACACATGTTTCTTACAGTCTCTCGTGATTCTATAATTGCAAATGTATCAAAATCGAATGCATCTATGAGAATGTCCTTTGGATTTCTATTTTGTTGCGAAAGGCGCTTCCCTTGAACCACGTGAGAAATAACGTTCCGAAAGTGAGCGTTGTGAGTTGATACTAAACGAACACTGGGTACCGGCGAAAATAATTCCGGGTACATCCGGGCGGGGAGAAGGACAACTTTCCATCGCATTTCACTGGAAACCGGCGCGCGAAATGGAACCAGAATTTTCGTGTGAATGGGAAGTCTTACCCGTAGAAGCCGATCCTCCCCATTTTGTCGGTCGGTCCAGCCGTCACTCTCGTTGGTTCAAAGTCTCTTCAACCGCGCTTCGCTTGCGCACACTGTCGTCGATGAAGGAGCTTCGTGTACTCTTCTCGTGGAACGAAACTCGATTCTGGCGAAAGTCTCGGTAAGCCCGTGGAACAGAGGCTCCCAGAGAGCCGGGCCGCACAGAGTCGAGGAGGGAAGACAGGGAAGAAATGGAAGAGGGGAAGGAAAAAAAAGGGGAAAAGAAGAAGATAAAGAAGAAAAAGAAAAAGAAGAAGAAGAAGAATAGAACTAACTAAAGTCACGGACAAGCACTTTCCTTCGTTAGGTCAGGTGGTGCACCAGTGGTCGTGCCGCGTGCACGACATCGAGCCGCGCGCTTCCTGGGACAGTCCGGCGGATACTGAGCTCCCGCGGTCCGGCGCGATAGCCTCTTCACACGGCCGAGTGAAAGCGAGAGGTGCCGCGCGCGCTCACGACCGCCCGCCACCGAGACCCTCGAATCTCCTCGAGCTGCGTCCGCGAAGAGAGAGGCCCCCGTCGAAAGCCTGAGCTCTCTGTACGAGGTCGGCAATGAGAACCACTACCTCCGGCTCCTGCAACTGCTGCACCACGTGGAAGGAGCAATCCGCACGTGGAATCGAGAAGCGAATCGGGATGATAGGGATTTGAACTATGAGCAACAGCTTCCTGGATCAAACTCGACAGCCGGTAATGAAAGGTCGAGGGAACCAGAAAGATTGAAATCGTAGGTAATCCGAACGGTGACACTCCCGAAGATTCACTGGGTTTCAACAACTTCTCGGATGGTAGTTAAGAGAGATCCCCTTCTTTCTTGTATCTCGGTTCATTTCTTCGTCCCCCTTCCACGTAGCATCACACGCACCCGAGGGTGATACCTTCGATAATCTTTCCAATCAATATTTACGGACCCAATTAATTTTAATTTTATGCGAGACCATCTCGAGGAAATCAACTTTTGACACGAGCATACAAGGAATTACAGAATTTCGGTGGAAATATATCATTTGGAATGGTAACTCATGGTGCGAGAGTTTTATAAAAAATAATCTTTTCAGTATTGAAGCTGAGTACTGAGAAACAGTGAGCTGTTAGTACCACAGGATCCCCTACAATTATATGACTTGCGTCTCCCACTCGTCGTATGACCAAGCTCGTCCGAGGTGACGGCGCTAGAGGAGCACTCTCTGGTCGCTATATCGTCGACCGTTCATTGTTACTGACATTTTTCATTCTCGCCAAGGCACCTGTGGAGGGATGCTCGACGTATCGAGTTGACGCAAACTTCTGCCTAGGTTCGGGGAACCACGAGGGACGGGCTTGAGTTGAATACAAGCCAAATTCCGAGAAACTGCGGAACCCGATGATGAAGACTACATTGCATAACCAATCGCCGATTAATCGATAGCGTCGTATTGCTGGTCGTCATTTACTCGTTTAGTAATTTCGAGATTGAATTCCGCCTTGAGAATGCAGAGTGTGTACATCGAATCCGCGCAATGATCCTCCGAATTCTTATCGAATCGATGAAAATGATAAAAAAGCAGGTTCCATTAAATTTTGTGCTGAGTGTTTCGCGGTGTGCTTTGGACAGAGGCGAGATACTCATTGAGAGAGAATCGGTGCCAGAGTCGTTAAAGAGCATTTACGAGCTCGTGTACGAGGGCAAGCGTTCCTTTACCGGTTTTAGACGGTCCGATAAATAATCGGTAGAGTCTGGCCGAATGCGGCAGCACAAAGGTTAACTGGGACACAATGATCGCGGGTTCCGACACCCATCCTCCTCCGTTATAGCAACATTCGAACAGGATCTCGTGTGGCGACCTTGACCCCCTAAACGAATTAAAACCTCTCTCGAGACTCTATTCACCCTCGACAGAGTAGGACATTTTCGCGAGAAATACGACGTAGCTTCGACGATGTCGAAAGTTTTAATCGGATTTTTTTGAGCAGCGTTTTAACAGGTTTAAGGATCCATTATACATATATGTATATGGGGTTTGAAAGTGGCAAGGTGCAACTCCGTTGAGAGCGGATGGCACTAACTGTACGATAAGAGTAAAAGTGTTGGTTCACCGTTCGAGCAGCAAGGTAAATCGAGATGTGGAGTAAGAGAATCGAAAGAAGCGAAAGGAAGAAAGGAGGAGGTAGACTAGAGAGAACCAGGATTCTAAGACCAAGGTAACTATGCGCTGGAGGGCAACTACGGACTTCCTGCATTCAGAGCTTTGAACTCGCATGATATACGAACCACGCCGCTGCCCTGCTACGTACTCAGGTTCATATTTCTCGAGTTAACTTTTACTTCCGTCTTCGACTGGCATCCATCTTTGAGAAAAGTGGTTGTCAGCGGCCCCAATTGAGTGATAGTTACCAATTTTTCAAGATGACTGCATCTTCAACTTGAAGCAAAATTCTATTGAAAAATAATTCATTGATTTCTATAACAGTTATTGCAATAGTCGAAGACGTGCGAGAGATCAGCATCGCGTAGTCGTATCGCGATGTCGCATTATTCAACGCGAATAGCATTGTGTCAGAGCTAAGAGTCCACCGCGCTAAATAACAATATTGAACCGTCATCGGTGAATATAAACGCTGGGGTTGTCCTGCCAAACCCGGACTAAACCCTGAATGACACATACCTATACATATAAAGGGTGATTCTTTGAGTCGTACCACGGTTTAAACCACGTATTCTGGGCACCAATAGAAGCCTAAAAGTCCAGTAGCAGAATGGCGAAATCTCAACCCTTTCGGAGATACAGGGGGTTGAAATTTAAAATTTAAAAAAATCATATCTCCGAAACGGATAATCGTAGAGTCACCGGTCTTTTTCCAGAATGTGTGTGAGGGCCCGAGGTATCTGAAAAAAATTAGGAACAACGCGAAAATTATTATTAGGCCTCATTATTATTGATTTTCGTGTTTTAAAATACAGTTTCTCCATGAACCGGCACGATTTTCAGGTACGAAAAAAATCACAGACATTGTGTGATGTATACACTTCTACTTCTGCTTAGCGAGACTTAAAAGAAGGACCGAGCGCATATCGCATCGAGGTAAAAGTGATTCCGAAATCGAAAGGATTACGCGAGTTACGAGTTCATTGCCACTAACTGTACTGGCGTTCGAGCGATTCGCCGTTCCTTCAGCCGCAGATAAATAACGACGAAAATTCATTTCGCAGACGCGAACGAGCAATTACGTGACCACAAATTCACCGAAGAACGATTGTCACGCGGGTGAAAAATGACCCGTTGGTGAGAGATCCTTTTGAGTTGCTGGCAGAAGCGGGACGAGATGAATGTGCTCTCGTCGGTGTTCACCGATAGGAAATATGAACGACGAGCACCGCCCATTCATCGAGTGGCGCATCAAAATCGGGACACAACCAAGGACGCGAATTGTGCAAACCGGCTTACTAATTGCACGAGCTCACGCGCGCTTCGCCGCGCAGGACCGCGAGTCCTGCGCCGCATCGTTTTATCTCGCGTTGATCTACTGCGCCGTGAATGCAGGAACAAAGAGGAAGGTTACGCGCGCAGATTCCAAATTTAAATCAATTCATTGGCAAAAGGTCGCTCGAGGTAAAAAATAAGGATTTTGCCAAAAGGGAGAAAAATGTTGGTTTGGTGTTGGCCAATCAAGTACACTTCCGAATTGCACGATTGATGCTGATCTTGAAAATAGCCCACCGCTATTTTTCCTTGTTCCTCGTAGTCGATGAGAAAGAATTGACCGATCGCGATGTGGTGAACGGTTGGTAGTCGAGCGGACAGGAGTTTCGCAGCTGGCAGACGATCGTAAGGAGGACAAGAGTGAAGAGAGACGCGACGGGTATAGACTCGAGTCACGGGACTCACAGTGAAAGTGTTGCTGAAAGAGAAAGAAAGAGGATTACCGGTGCTTCCTCCTCGGTCGACGAAGCAAACAACGCGAAGTGAACCAGTACTTCGGATAAAAGTTGCTTGGACGTTGCGAGAAGTAGAATTATGTTACTGTTCGTAAAGTAGACTCTCAATAAATGTGACACGATTCGTTTCAACGATTGCAAGAAACCAACAGCAACGTGACGAGCAATTTACTCAGGAGTAAATACTTTTATGAATGGTTTCTCTTTTTAATAGTATGTATGTACCCACTATTATTTGGAGATTGTTACTCTTCGAGGGGTGAAAAGTCAAATTCTTTTCGTGTAAAAATGATTTATATAATACTTCTAACGTAATATAACTTTCTCTTTTGTATCTCTCGCCACGTCAAATTTGTTTGTTCCCATTTTTGGTAGACACCAGTCACACGTGGACACCTTAAAAATTATTGTCATCAGCGCTATAAAAATTTTCACCCGGAAGTAGGTTAACATCTTCTTTTAATTAGCCAGTAAATTTTACGTTCACGTCTTCTGGGGCTCTGAATATTTTTGCCAGGATGGATGTCACTCGAAGTCGTTTTTCTCGAAAACTTTACGATTTCTTTCAATTACGTCTGCTATAAGAAAAATTCCCAGAGATAACGAACAGTTCTAAAAATATACATTTAAAACTGTTGCGCTTAAAAAATCATAATTTACGAAATATTTAATAGGGCCACTGCGGTAACAGCGATTAAATCTACTTTTTTATGCTGGACACAAGTTTTATCGGACCGGTACAGTTCAATCAGGCCCGATGAAGGAAGAGATAACAGGAAAGTCATCGAAAGTTTCGTGCGTGTTGGATTCTCCGATTCTTTTTTTAGTACAGAACGGTATCAAGCTTCGATGAAAGAAGTCGCGGCAGTGAAACGAGTAATACCGGTAGCTGAGCGTAGTTGTGATAGCCCGCGGCAATTCTCGGCAATCAGACTTTTTTTCACCATCCGTATTATACTCGTGTTCCGAAAACGCAATCGTTTCAAAACTGTGCGATCAGAGATTCATGCGCTCTCAAGAAACACTTTTGGAATTAAAATATCACTAACTATCTATTACTACCGAACAAACTTCTTTGTCCAGTGACCAAAGCATTCACCGTGGGTGTATGAAAGATATTCTTGAAAGGTAGAAAGTGTCCTTACGATCAAAATAATGGATAGCCAGTCGTGAATCTCGGGTGAAAGAGATTCCCTGAAAATTTTGCCATTTCTGAAATTTGCAATTCCAAGCACAATCGGTAATAAAACCCGCGATCCTTATAATTCGATGAATAAACCACTACCCACGGGTCTCAAGTGCATTTCCATATCCGTTATGAATTCCATATCAAGAAACTGTGGAATTCTTCAGCACTTTCGAGAGGCCCTCATGCCTGCCCAACTCTGCCAGAATTTCTCTGGCCGAATTATTTAATTTACTAACCGTCCAGAAAAGACATCCTACGCTTGAATCTTCCGAGAGTCCAAAGGTTGAGATGTAAAAGTCATGAGGAAAGGGGTTGACGATCAGAGAAATAAAATCGCACCAGAAACGAAGGTGAAGCCGTTCCCCGATGAACCAGTGAAATTTGAAAGGTCATCGGTTTTGACAGTAACTTGCACTGTGTATATATTTTCTACCGTAACTCAATAAGCAGCATCGTGCAAATTATTCCGTGCTACTAATTAATTTGATATTTCGCCAAATTCCCATGCAAATTACGCTGAATTATGTGCCGTAATCAGCAAGCTTCGATAGCATAATTTGGTAAGATTTGAATATATGAGAGTTGCAAGGTGA
Organism: Trypoxylon attenuatum; assembly: GCA_963989405.1. Classification (NCBI taxonomy): domain Eukaryota; kingdom Metazoa; phylum Arthropoda; class Insecta; order Hymenoptera; family Crabronidae; genus Trypoxylon; species Trypoxylon attenuatum. Next base: position 16,605,750 of record OZ022489.1, on the reverse strand, counting down.
ACTTGGATCGTACGATGCGGTGACATTTCCTGCTGCTTCGAAACTTGTTTGACCCGGTCAGAAATATTGTAATACAAGTCGTTTTGGAATAGCTTAAAATAGTCCAGCTTTCACTCTTATCCAAAGCGGTGAATCTGCGAAAATTCGAGACGCAAATTCTTTGGCCAAAGAAAATTGAAGATCCATATTACAAAGTCTCGTTTCTTCTGCACGCAAGATTGAACGTAAAGTCGAATTGTGTGTCAGTGTGTCATAGGGGCTCGTATCAATAGCGAGAGTGACCGGCGCGGCGGCAGCGTTACTCAATGAGCAATACCTGTATGCTGGCAGCATATCCACGCATATTTACCCGAGAGGTCGTCACGTCGTGCCATGTCACGTTACGCTCTATCAAATCGGTCATTTTTGCCGGTGTAATCGGTCGTAATCAGTGGCACACGAAGAATTTCAATCAAGTTCTATGCTGCGACTACAATTTACTACGACTTCAAAAAAGTCTCTTGCTAATGTCAAATCATAGCAAATGTCACGTAGTGCTTCCTGCTTGCAGAATCTTTAGAGAGTCTGAAAATCCCGAACATTGTAATCGATCGTAATAGCATGCAGAGCGCTATAAATTTCGATGTACACATCGTTGGGGTTTAAGTATCATGATTATCTTCCGCGTGATTGGCATCTTCGAGCGACGAGCGAAAGTGAGGCCAAATCGAGCAAACCGTAATCATGGTTTTCCTTCGAATCCGTGTCTTCGAATCACGGCTCCAATTAATTGCTGTATCAATTCTTTTGGCTACTCCTATTGCACTGAGAAAACCGTTACGAAAGATTACGCTGCTTAGCTACTTGACTATTTGTTCTCTCTAATCTCCACGACTACTACTTTTAACTTCTAACTACTAGAGAATCTTCATTTTCTCCCGCACAAATATTTAAGCTACTCGTCACGACTAGTCTCTTTACATACGTCAATCGTGATTCGGAAATTTCTCCGTCAATTTCACCTGGCGTGCGATTCGCAAAGACGGATGCCTCGATAGACCTTGAAAGAGTCGCTCACGAAACCTTTGCCGCTGGACGATAGATATGGCGTCAGACTGACGTGCAATCGAATTTGGTTCAAGGTTTGGATTCATCATCGATTAGCTCATGTCACATTGGAATGCGATAGTTTGTAAACGGAAGCAGTGCGTGATAGTGACCACGTATGCATTCGCCAGTGTACCACTGTAATTCGTAGTCATCGGGAGTTCGCTGGTAGTGTCAGTTAACAGTGCTTTATGAAACCTATTACCAATCTTACGACACCTCTTGCATTGTCTGACAAAATAGAATCTGACAGGTGGATCGGTGTACGAATAAGATAGTTACGAATAGCATGTTACGTACGAAAGTTACCCTCATGTGAATAAGTGCAAAACATTGAAGAAAGTTCGCAAATGCTGTAAATTACAGCGATTAAAGTTAGACCGGTGCAACATAACTTTTGTTTGCGATTTCATAGTTAAAAACTCCGTAATCGATAAAGAAAATAGTTGTCGTCAATTCTAATGAAGTTAATAGCCGGTTCTCGGAGAATTCTTCTTCAGATTCCGGTGGCGTAAGTGATCCCGTTGTATAGCATTCTGTAAGATGCCGGTGACATTGCAGTCATTCTTGCTTTATGTCATAGGGAGAGCTCTTTAAGTTAATTACAAATTTTCCGCAATAGGGTTGCGTCTGTAATGCACAAAGTAGTTTTACTTAGTAAAAATATTAAAAGGCACAGGAAGACAGTTTCTTGCTTGTTCTCCACGTTGGTACGTACAACTACGAACTATAACAGTGGCATCTAAAGTCACGTGTGTACACATACGCATCTCGAACCGCAATATCTATCAGCGTGTCGAGTAATGGACGCTAAAGACATAACAACTTTCTCTGGCTTACGTTACATCTCGTTACGCGAAGGAAGATTATATTCTGGAATGCAGATATAAAGAGGACAATCTACGTTTTCCCTAAGATCCTACGAGAAGAAATAAAACGTTTGCTGTTTGTTACTTTCAGAGTTATCTGGGTGAATCTGTCGAAAGAAAGAAAAGGAGCGGTAATTATAAACTGCAGTTAGGGAAGAGAATTATTGCAAGAAAGATTACTCGTGTTTCCACGAGTTAAAAGAGGATCACTCTACAAGGAACGAGGCCAATAGCTTCTCGTGGGAGTTGGAATCCATCGTCGCCAAGGCTGGTCACGAGTTCATGCCCCGCAAGGACAAAGATCAATTCCAATCGGCGTAATCCCGAAGCTGACCGCAGATCGGACTAATCGTGAAAGGACACGATCGCTGAAAATCTACTCGGTTAGATCTCCATAATATCGCAGTATCGGTAGAGGAATCAGGCGATAACGACGGTCAATGCGACTCTTGATCGCTTGGGAAAAGCCGGCAAGTTTCATCGTTCCGTACCGCATCGCGTCGCAACGCTTAGCATTTCGCGCGCGTCTTCCGTCCCGCGCATATTTAATCGGTTACGCAAGGAATAATTGCGGATATTTACGAGGTGCGAGGCATGCTAGTCTTCGCCGGCGATGCCTAATACCGCGGCGAGGGTTTCACCGGACAAAACTAAGTGGCGGACTCAGCGGGAGAAGCCAGCTATGGAATGCACGTGGCACTTCTAACGTTGAACGTGAAAGAGCACGATCGTACGTCTATCAACGTCAGTCGGTCTAAAATATCGCCGCTAATAACCGAGTGGAAACTTCCTATTAGCCGCAGATGTGTTGTGGCGTATAAAAAAAAAGTCCTGCCATGTGTGCACCGAGAGTACGAGTGATATTGGTCGGGCGAAAGAGCCGAGGTATCGTCCTGATTGAGGCAAATGGGTTAAGGAAAATGTGGAGCAGAATCCTGGATATATACGAGACACCGACTAACGGTGATCAGACTCTATGCTTCTTTTGGATCGAATCTGCCGCGAGTGTGCAAGCGTTGCCCTATTGCATAAGAATTCCGTAAATCTGAGAATGTTACTCTGGAATTTTAGTATCGCGGGGTCCCGGACACACGCGCGTTCTATTAGATTAGAATATTTGTCAAACACAAGTTCCGAGCGACTTGGAAAACCGGAGATCGGTATCGGCAGTGGAGTGACGGTAGCGTGTCGCAAGGATGGGACTAATTTGGTAACTCTAGGAGCAAATGATCAGCTGTGTTTAGAAGATAAAGCCAACAAAGGCTTGCGTCCCACATTCGAAGATCAGCTGAGTAACCCTATGCAAATCTTTGCTCGCAGGTGTTCCCGAAGAGTCTGGAAAATGTTTTCAAAAGATTCGAATACGCCAGAATTATCGAGTGTGACCCATCGAATGTTTCTGACTATGTATCGAGGCGGCAGTGTACCAGAAGCGCGCCGACTAGGTGAAACGATCCAGGAACCAAGCGAAAGACAAACGAGCCGTGCACTGACCTGCTTTCCGCCGCAGACATCCTTGTTTCATAATATCCAGGCTCGACGTTGACTAGGCTTCGTTGGTTCGCCAGAGAAGAGCTACGTCTTCGTGCACTAGCTTCCACACTCTTTCCCCCCACTGTACTTCGGACAACAACAGTTTCGTTCGTATACACACGGTGGTGTACACACTATTGTAAGTTCGTTGCTCGTCGAAACCCTTGATCGAGGCGATGCCGATGATTTATAATACACCATTACGATTCTTGAGGATTTTTGACTCTACGATACTAGAAGCGAAAGAAAATTTCTACTACGTGACTCGGGTCACGTGTATGAAGAAAGAGAATCTTCCAAACACTTCGTATGGATAGTAATCATCGGGAAGACACAGAGAATGAAACCACTAAGTTTCACGTAGTTGAGCAATTACTATTCATTTTTCCATACAACCTAATGTTCAGTCTGTATTTGTACAGAGGGATGTGGTAAATAAGCTTTTAACTAACTCTTTAATCAACTGTTCAAAGGTACTTAACGAGATAGCAGGTGTCCCAAGAGTCTTACCACGAAACCATGATCATCCAGTTGCTGATAGCGACGGCGCAATAGAGAATGATCTTTGGGAAGGCATTAATTTGTGAGAATGTACGTGGGTGTCTTGCGCAACGGCATGGGATGCTGCAGCTGCAGTTAGAAAAGAGAAGATGCGTTCCTGTCATTCCAAAGGATTGGTCCTTAATGATGACGCGGAGATACCGCGTGTTCGTGATGCACGTAATATCCTCGATGCAACGTAATGCAAATAACCGATGCCTAAATGTACAATTGTACGACAAGCCACTTTCTTGCGGCGAACCCACTCGCCAATGTTTCTTACGTTAGTTAGACACTCGCGAGCAGTGGCACGCTGCGAGTTTATACACTTCATTCGCTTGATGCGGTGGTCAGGTAATGTGAGCATTTAACATCCGTAGTCAAATGGTCTGCTGGATTGTGTAAACATCGGTTTACCATGCTTTTATGCTAGACCACGCGGTCCAGTGAGCAACAGCCTATGAATCGAAATATATTTCGCTCTAAGAGATTGACCTGGACCCTGTGCATCTGCGTGGCGCAAATCTGGAGTAAGTCACTCAACTTTGCGGCGTGAAACGATGACGTAACGACAGGATAATTGTAACGTTCCAACTTATACGAGTCCGAAATTACTCTTTCAGAGGAAGTCGATGCTTAAGAAAGTGAACAGTTCTGCATATAGATATAATAAACGGTTACCGTTACTCCAAATGACCGGTTATTTCACTTATTTCTAAATTCGCCACTGCTTTATTAAGTCGAAGATGAATCCACGCGTGGATTACCATTTTCGCGGAGTCCGATGGAGTCGGCAAAGCGCGTGGTCCTTGCGCAATAATACGAGTAATGTGTGATTGCAGGTGCAGCCGATTGAGGAATAGAGAATCGCGGCATTTAGAAGGGTTCGTCCCTCTATCATAAGGAAAGTCGACGTCATCGAAATTCCCAACGAGTGTGTCTACTAAAATCTGAAATTGATACAAGTACATGCTAGTGTACAGATTATTTTAGAGAGTTTCCAGGGTGATTGGAGGCCTGAGTGTTTGGCACTTTGTGTGAATTTATGATAGGGCCTGGTATACGTGGCCACTTGAATGAGGATAGCTGAGCGATTGTGTGTAACCTAAAGCCCGGTACTCACCAAGCGAGCAAGCGCGAACGAGCGCGAGCGAGCACAAGCGAACGAGCAATTTCGCTACTTGCTCGTTTGGTGTGGACGGTTCAGCGAGCGCGAACGAGCGCGAAAATGCTCGCTTGCTCGCGCTCGCCGATGATCCGCGCGATGTCGGTACATCAAAAGTAAGACACATTCGCGCTCGTTTGGTGTGGACTGTCATTCGTTGTATTCGACTGCTCGCCGAGCAGTTTGACTCTTGCCTTCGCTGAAGACCGACGATTTGCTCGCAGCTAGCTTCCCGGATCAATTGCGAACAAATGCGAATTCGTTCTAGTATGGACGTAGCGCGAGCAGTTAATTTAAACGCGAGCAAGCATTTGAGAGCATTTGAGAGCACGAGCGAATGCTCGTTCGCGTTTGCTCGCTTGGTGAGTACCGGGCTTAAGACTGAGGCTGGCTAGTGACACCATGTAGCTATCCGAGGTTTTGGGACTGCATGTGCAATTGTTTAGAGTGAGATGTAGATAGGTTCCTAAGGATAGTGTTCCTTGTTCCTCTGGGATCTGGTCACGGAGTGGGGAAGAACTTTGTGTCTTCTGGTAAGAGGACTGTGATTGACCCCACAACACTTACCCCAGAACCTCTAACGAGCGAGCATCGAACGTTTTATCCTGACAAATCAAATCGTACTATAACATACAGTTCTTGACCAATTTGCAATTTATCGCTCGAAAGTACGATTCTTTTAGAATTACCGTTCCTTTAACTTTACCGTGATCGGTCTATCTCACAGTGATCTTAGCGCTGTCTGTCCCATCGAGGCGTCACAAAATTGCAAAATTCACGTCAGGACGATTACGTGCAATTTGCGAGGGAACCTCGGTTTCCCAGTCACGACTATCAACCGCCATCGATAGGAACGCGTCTATTCAGACCCTGCATCGTCACTGTCGATGAGAATACGATCGGAGATAAACAGTGGTTCGTGGAAGTATGTATTTGCAGAGACCAGCAAAGTGAACGGTTCGGTTTTACCAGGGCTGAAATAGAGAAAAAAAAACCAGTTGGACTGCTATTTTTATACCTTTACTAATTGTGTGTCTAGCAGAGTCCAATCAGTCTGTCGACGCTTTGTCCTCAACTTCAGCTTCGAATTTTTTAAGCTATTCGTGTCAAGAGAAGTGACACGGGTTATCCAATTTTCCAGACCGGGTCATTCGTTTCCTTGGCACGCGATCCTCTTCTTTCACAAGCTTGTCTTTGTGAGGACAGCTGCTCGATCGCACATTCGACCGAGGCCAACTGTTTTCTCCGCGACTCGTATCTCCCTTATGCGACACCGCCAAATCGACTACAACTTCGGTGGACACGAGAAAAGAAAATGAAATCGAGTTGACTTGGCTGGCCGTCAGTGGTAGAGAATTTGTCGGATGAAAACGCGACGTTAGCTCATAGTGCAGGTAGCAGTAGTCTTGTGCCAATTATACATTTTCGCGAGAGGAGAAAGCTAATTGAGTTTGGATCGTCTGTAGCGGTTTACTGCGTTTAGACTGACGGCCTTTTTCCCATATACGTTGAGAACGACTTTGACGTGGTCTCTTTGCGACAGCAGTTGACCGCTGGAATTCAAGGGTGACGTGGAATTGGAATCGACAATATGGGAATTGTCCTTACGTTATCTTCATCTTTTTCATCCTCGTCACTATTTATACCTCGATAGCCGAGTTACTTCAATTGTAATCAATAAGTTTGCGAGGAAAGTGATCTATCTGAGAAAAGAAGAGATTTCCATTGATCGCACGACTGATCTAGTTGGCAAGATATAGAAATCTGTAGTCACGCTTGTTTAGATCAGATTAATTTAAGGATGCACTACAGTATTTCACCAGCAATTAAAAGCCACGTCCTGTTCTTCTACCCACGTGAACCTCGGTACATTGCAGTAAGCATACGTAATCGCTTGCGATTTATGCGCGATCGTAATGTATCTCAAGCGAATATTTTGCATGGGACACTCTCCCGGTACTTACGATATTATAATATAATCCTGTCAGCCTTGGAGATTATGTCATACACAAATACTAGCGGCGACGTTGTCGACTCGATGTCTGATAATAATCCTGAACAGCAACGAAAATAAACAGCGATGATACAGGATCGATGAGATCCGGCGAGGCTGCTGAACAAAAACTTTCAGAGGGTAAAAAAATTTGTTAAAGAAACTTTAATCCGTTTGGCAGTATGTATCCGGTACCGGATATACATTGACGTCCGTCGACGAAGCAAAGTAACGAGAGATCGTCACGTGTACTCTGTGCGCTTTTTCAATTTGAGGAAGAAGAAGCTCTGAAAAAAAAGGAGACGCGGATGCGCACATGTCACGCGAGCGTTTGAAAATTCGCGATGTTGAAATCAAGAAACAATTACCAGTGATTCTTCCAGGTGGGTCATGGTCTCGAGATGCGCAAATTTCAGGCGGAACGGAGACGTCTCGGTCGAACAATCCTGCTGAGTGAGGAACTGAATGCCTATGGTAACAGCGACCGAGACGGAAGCATATTCTACGCGACAAAAAACTTTTTCCTAATAATTCTTAAATCAAATTGTGAAATTTTATTCCGAGAAAAATTCTTGGTAATTGAAATTAAAAGTGAAATGATGTCTGCGAATGGTATAACTTTCGCCCCAACTTATCCTGAGACTTCGATTGCAGCATGTACAATTAATTGCGCGAAATACCTCGTTATATCCACGCGACAGATTTATTTGCTTGCACCACTGGCTGCCTAGTAAACACACGACAAACGCGGGAAAAGTGATCATCAACACTATAAACATTATTTACCGAAGAAAAACAAATCTCTGATTTATTAAATTTCTGAGAAAAACCCCTAATTCATCAGAATCACGCATCGATGCAAAGCAATTTTTTCCACCGCCATATTTTCCGTTTTCGACTGTAAAAAAGCCACGTGTAAAACCAGACGATTTTACATGTGCAATGTGTGTTACGTTGGCAGACGAAGATAAAGCGCTGCATAAATTGATGTCTCGTCTGAATTTTCTGCATAAAACTGTTTTGCCGTTGTTCGCGGAACGATGAGACTTTCGGAATTTTTTTAAACCATGACTATTATACCGACATCCTGATAACTCATGATCTCAGTAAGAAAGATGTAATTCAATATTGATTGAATTGACTCTAGCAGTCGAAACCCGAGTGGTTGCTATAAAATCAAGATCTACCAGTTCCTAAATGATTAACGATCAAGTTCGCCGAGCGACCCGGTAGAATGTTCCTTGTAACGCACTTCCTAAATTCAAGAACTTACGATGACCCGGTCAGTCGAGTTGTTGCAAAATCAGTCAACGTCAGGCAGAGCCATAAAAATTTGAATTTTCTAGGCGTACGTGTGCCGATTGGTAAGGCCCATTGCAGTCGTGCATTCCAGGCACAGAAATGTCAAATACACGCGCATTTCTACGAGCCACCACCAGTACTGGTTCGAAGTTCGTTCACAATCGGCACACGAATTCTCTATAAATATAAATGTTCGCCCGGTACCGGAGAAAGTAACTGCGCCGATTATAGGCTAATGATCTGGACACCGAGGCGCCGACGATTCTGCGATTTAATCAACCGTTAGCTCACGAGAACACGTAAGATATCCACGTATCTGTTGAGTTTCTTAATTATCCTACGGTTCGTCCTCTCCTTCGCTTTTCACGATATGGGTCTCTCTCTCTCTCTCTCTCTCTCTCTCAGTATACTGGCATTTATTATTTATTTTTATAACATTTACGATTTCTATCCTCGTCATTTTGAGTAATTATTGGCGGTGTGGTGCTTTAGCAAGGTTTTGTCTATTGGGGGGTCTGTTCCCCCGTTGCGATTGCTGGACAGACACGTATGTATTAGCGTTGTCGGCGGGCAAAGAGAATAATTCAGGATAATAGGAATCCGGTTCCGCGTGCGAAACGCACATCGTAGCTCGTTGCCTGCATAATTGATTAGGCCGATGGAAAAGGAGCTTGTCACCTCATTAGAAAACGCAATTAACGGATATGCGATAGGGTTAAACGATGCAGCTGTAATACGGAGTATGACGCGCTATGGGGGAGGTCCACATGAGTTTCTAGAATCTGAATTGGTCAGACATCCTGTTTCTATTTCTCAGGAACTGAATACTGCGCGCGATATCTTGAATCGAACGTAAGGCAGATGTAACAACGTGGGATTATCCGATGAAGAGGAATTACTCCAAAAGTGTCGGCATCTTTCGCGCGAGTAATCAAGCGAGATCGGTTCAGTTTTCACACGATCGGAGGACGTCGCAAGCGGCAAGATAATAGGACCACGTCGCGAGGCTATTGTGAAACAATTGCAGAACGCTCAGACGTGAAGAGATTATTAACTGTTATTTATCTTCGTTCGATAGCCTGACAATTGTACTAGGTTTCGAGCGCGATGCTACGAGGTGTCCTTTCACCTGCATCTATTTTCACGAACCGATCGATGCTTCTTTCAGAAGCTCTATCGTCAGTGTTTGCTTCTCGCGACACTCCATCGATAATTGCAGTAGAATTTCAGATAAAATTCGATGAACTCTCTACACGGTGCAATTAAAGTCAATGAAAGGCTCAAAGAGAAGCTTCATATTATAAAAATGTATTGTAAATAGAAATTTCTATTCCAGTTTTAATGACAATTTTATTACTCTTTCGTTATACAGAGATTTAGTGGCAGATTCCTTAAACACTGTTCCAAGGTTTTGGTAAATTTAGCTGATTTGATAAATTATTCAAAAGTTCGAGGCAGTTTTGCAATAAATATTTCGACACGAGTAATATGCTATTTTGGTAAATACAGAAATTTGCCGAAGGACGAATCATGACCAATGAAACTTACGATGTTTACCTTGGTGACGAATATCAATAATTCACGATAATTTAGGAAGTGATTCATCGGAAATTAAGCAAGCAATTCTGCAATTCTTAATTAAGTGATTCAGAATGAAATATGTATATTTCGCAGATTAGAGTTAAAATTGTTTTCCGAAAAAGTGGAATAATCTTAAACGCATTTCAAGGATTTTTAAGAAAAGTCTCTTCGCTGCATTTGTGCGAGAAACGTTGTAAGATTCTTCCGAATATCACGCGAATAATTGGCACATAAATCGTGTATTACTTTGCGCACAACACGAGTAATTGTCCCTATTGTGCAGTGATTACGCCGCTGCGAAGAACTGTTTCTACCAGGGCAACAATTCGCGGAAAATTGGCAGCAATTTTGAAAAATTACTCACCGTTTTTCTCGTACCAGTGTGCATGCGCGAAAGATCCGTCAAAAAGAAACGACGATTTTTCCCTCGCACACACGTGCGGCGTAATAAGAAAACGACGCGAGTGTAGTTGTACCATTCATTCATTTAATGTAGGTGATTAACAGGGGAAACTCCATTACATTTAACATCGAGAAACTGCACAATGCTGCTACATAGTGTATCCTCGCTAGTACATTGTCAGCTTTTGATGAGTGTATAGTTATAACGAATTCCGATTCTCATAAATAAATGCCTCGCCAGACAATGATACAGGATAATCCCATACATCCGCAGTAGAAAACTATTGCAATTGATTATACGTACTCAGTTCTAATTAATGAATCCAAGTGAATCATTCGATAAAATGTAGTGACTATAAATTGCTGTAACTAATAATGTTTTTTTTAAAAAAAGATAGTTTTAATTGTGCGCAAGTAGCGAAATGCATGATAATGTGTCAAACGGAATAATTGTCAATTTTAGGGGGTATTCCCCTTTCTTCACCTGTTTTACTTAAGGTTTTTCGGATTTTTTAACAACAATTCAGGAACACCTGTTGCGTTAAAAATAAAGTAGGTATATTTGTGTATTCATACACAACTTTTCTGATTTTTTTAGGCTATTTCATGTTGCCACTATGGAGTGACGGGGACGGAATTTTCGGCTCTTCCCGCGTGTTGTGCACGATATCTTCCAGTAAATTCATCGTAAACTAAAAACTCAAAGTTATTAATGATCAGTATGATTGTAGCTATCCTGCGAACCACGGAAAAACAAAATACGACGTGTTTTGACAAAAGGGTACTACGTTAAAGATAAAAAATGAATTTTCTGTAAATATTTCGCACTTTAAATTGCTCCCAAAATTGTAAAATATTAGATATTGATTTTCTTTTGGTTCATACGAGAACTGTACATGTACAGAATGTGTCTTCCAAATTTCAAGTCAATTGATTGAACCGTTCGGGAGATACCATACACACTCACGAAAAATGATGTTTTAAGAAAAACGCGTTTAAAGTTTTCGTCAAGGTAATCGTGATTAACTTTCAGTCTGCAATAACGGTTTGTTTGAAGTGTTCATTTCTATTCAATTGGCTTGAAAATTTCAAGAAACATTCTCCAAGCATCATAGATTATGAAACGCAAATAAAAAAAATCGATTCTTTTAACCTCACAAAGGGGATTACCCCCTTAAATATATCTCTGGCTAACAAGAGAGGTTTCCAAACGTGAAATCTCAGATCTTATTGAAACTTATACCACATGTAGATATCATAAAAATGTTGAACCCATATTTTTTTTTCGTACTGACAAAGCTAATGTACCGATTCAATAGCAATGCACTTTGCCTATCACCGGTGATATTGCATCATTGGTATGGGTCGAGTCCAGCGTTACATAAAGCCGCATCATCCGTGCAATGCTCTCTATTAAGCTAATTACGGTTTTGTGTCAATTCTGCAATCGCCATATGGACCCGTAATCTCCAGCTATTTTCACCGCCGCAAAAGCTTGCTGATCCAGCACGCCGTGATGTTAAATTGGATTATCCTCATACTTCCCGAATAAATTACTTGAGAGTAAATTGCAAATGGTGTCCTATGAATGAAGCATTTTCACGCTGCATTGAACCTACTACAATCTCAAATACATGTATTCGAATAATTAACATTTTCGACTATTTTATCAAATCAGCAAAATATACATATAAAAAGACGCGAAAGAATATAGAAAAAGGTATCGCATTTCACTGAACAATTAGGGAAAAAATTAAAGCAGCTTAATTTTAGTGAAATGCAATAATCGGAAGCCTGTAATTCAGTGAATGTTATTTCCGCCGAGACAGACTGCGTAATTTCGAGCGAAGCAATTATTCTAGTACTTTTACATTTAAAAGGACATCTTTCTCCTGACGAAAGAAGACTGTATAGATTAGTCGCAGCATTGCATTGAGGTCCGAATGAGGATGTTACGGGAGCACGAGGGGCACAATGAGCATCGAGATCGAATTACTTTCGCAATCCCCGATGGCACAAGGACCACAAAGCAACAGAATTGAGAGGCAATAAATCAAGAAAAAGCATCGCAATTGAAAGAGAGCAGCCATCTGTAACAGCTATTAACTTCTCAACGTCGCGAGTTAAAAAGCAGCTGCTTACGGAGAGAAACTATCTAAAATACTTTTTTCAAACCTGACTCAATCAGCATTTCTTAACTGTTTGATTTTTTTCAGGCATAAATCGTATGTATTATTATCTGGGCGAATCTCTCAGTTGACTCTTATTTCTTTTATTAAGAACAAAAGAACAAAGGAATACATATATTCAAAGGCTTTCACTGTGTGGAAGTAGCTGAAGTGAGTATCAGTGACTAACGGAGTCATTGAGCTTCGTAAGACAAAGCTTAATGAACTTTAGCTCCTCATTAGCCACGGTTTTATACCGAAGCATTAACCCCGAGGAACGCGACGACCTTGTCAAAGTATTTAGTCAGGAAAAACACAGGCTTTACCGGACAAGTTCGCTGTCCTTGTAGGAGATCGCTTGTCAGTTATTACCGTCTTTTTCAGATTGCGTTTCTGCAATCCCATAGGCTATTGCAAAACTATGATTGCACCAATCGTTTGTATACGGCAACAATACAGTCATAGTCTTGAAGCGATGATCCAAAGGAATTCATATCAATGAGATACTCACGAAAGAATCAAGTTTCTAACGTTATTTTAATTAATATGGAAGAATCGCGAGAATGAAAATAGCAAAATTTATAATTCGCTTGGTAGTTGACAGTAAGAATATACTATCAGTAAACTATCTGGAAATATTGTAATTTCCACCGCGTCCTTGGCCAGTCCGATGCCCCGAAGACTGATGTTTATTGAAAAGTTTAACTGCGAGGAATAGTGTTCACGTTAATCTTCTATTAAGCATATAACCGAGTTGTTAACCCGGTTCTCCAAGACTGTAAGCGTAGAGTTTTTGCAGGAAGGATGATATTCCGCGTCGCGGTTGCAATTCTCTGTAACCGCCTCGACGTTTATTATATCATAAAAAAATCTAACTGTCAACCTCTGTTTTACGAGAACAGTTTTAGTGTCCTGCGACTGATAGAGACAGCGATGGAAGGCAAAAAAGCTGTAATTGTCAATGCAATACTGGTCAGATTCGGATCAGTGCAAGTTTCACGACCTTGATTCCATTTTCCGAACGCTTCTCGTGATTGTACCACATTATGCAATAGCGCGATAGAAAGCTTTGATGAGATTAGAAAGTTTGCAATCTATAATTATTATCTTTATTCGGCTGGTAGATCTATTTGGATACAAAATAAAGTAGTTCTTTTGCATTCTACTTTTAATCGTCGCATTTAATACATATAATCCCGCTTTTTACTAGTAGAGATTGGAATTATATGGATAATTATGCATTATATTGCGATTAGTGCCACTGGCGAAGTAAAGGATAAACCTGTCATCCAATGCATTCTCGTGTCGCTCGCAAACGGGGCCCCTAGGGTCCCATTACCATGTTCAGTGTTGCGATCCAACGTTGTCGACTCAGCTCAGAATTAGATATAAGCGCCTCCGTGGTGGGAATTACAACTGAATACGTATGTCCAATGCGAATTTTGCATAATTCTGCGGCAAAGAGGTTCGGGGCAAGCTATGCGGTTTGATAGCGATGATGGAATAATTGAAATAGCCAGAAAATCAGAAAATAGCCAATCATCACTCATAAGGTTTCTTCGAAAACGCGGAAATAAGAACAAAGGGGAATAGACGAAGCTTCTTGCCTGATGTCTCGAATCAAGCTTATTTTCGAGATGCAATTTGTGAAAAACGGTCATTTATGAGAGGCTCGGCATGTGAAGCAGATTCGCGGAAATTATTAATCGAGAAACTTATTGTTACCTTCCCTTAACTTAAAATTTACAAATGAGTCAACGACGTGTAGATAAAGGTGATTGGGGATGGTTTACCGCAAGGGGGGTTGAGATTTTCTAATTGGAATAACTAAGTTATAAGTAGACTGCGGATTCTTATGCAAAATAGCCAAAATTTGATATCACAAGTCTCTCCAAATCACAGATGATTATTCAAAAAACAATTAGAAATTTTTCTTGCGATGTATAAAGTTCAGAAAGGTAGATTACTTATTTCCAAAACGACTCCATACAATTTTCTATCAATAATGAAATTTATATTTGCATAAAAATCCGCAGTCTAGTTATAAGGATTAAAGAAAATTTTGTTAACCCAAACTTGCATGGTATAAATGAGGCTTTCGTCTCCCGTTAATTGTTTTTTTCAATTGCAATTATATTTATAAACTTTTTTAAACAATAATGTTTTCAACAATGAACACCTATTTCATTTTAATATATCATGATGCAGGATCGCAAAACGAATGCAACCATGTGCATCAGAAGGTAATTTGAGACCTTTTATTATAGGTCGTTGAATTCGTCTTGGTATCGAAAAGAAAGTAGATGGACCCGTTTTAGAAAATTAAGTTGACATTAGTAACTAATAACATTAATAATTAATAATAATTTCGCGTATTTTCAAAATTGACAAAGATATTCCCAGTTCGCGCCATCATAGAATCGATCTACCGTGAATCGATATTGCCTCATCGAGAATTATATCGTACTCGAAATGTATCGTATATCGCAAACTGCCATGTCGATCTGCTTGGAGCAGACGATTCTTGTTGTTTTATAAATAGTGTGTAAATAACATTAAGAAATTACAATGAACGGAGTGCACCACTGTCTTTTGAAAGTAGTTTCAAGTAACACAATATCAAAGAACTGTCTGTACACCATTAATAGGACATTCGCTTTTAAGAGCGCATTATCACTCGATAAACTTTACCCTAAAAGCAGTCTTAAGCTTACAACACCACAGTTCGTAAGTATCGTTGTACTTTGGTTTAAGAAAATGATTAAGAGAATGACACATGAATACTGTACATGTTGTCAAATAATAGCTCTGTTAATTCGACAAAGTGCTTTATAACCTCAAAATGCAATTATATCAATGTAAGGTTATATCAATGTTGTGATGGTCCATTTGTGTAATAATAGGTACCAGAGGAACCGGGTGAAAAGTTCAATGGTTTCATCCCAATAAGTGACCTTGACATTAGTTATTGTCGGTCCAGTGGCCCCGGAGGTCAAAGCGTTAACACTACCAATTCAAAAGTAAACCTTAGATTTCATGTAAAAACTGCTGCTTGGTTACACGACGATCTCAAAGAGAAACTCATCGCAAAAGTATGTATTAGTGATAGATCGATTATATCTACATTTGGAGAAATGATGATGATTTTAACGGTACAGTATGTTATTACCTTGTTTTAGCACTACACTAGGATAAATAAAGATGGCTATCTGATTCTCAAATCGGAACTCACTAGATCGCAGCAATTAAACCTGGCGCATGCTCTCGATAAATTAAGATCCATGATCCGGGAACTCGACACGCCACCCAAAGAAGTATCCCCCGAAGCAGAGGAAAGGCGAAGAAAACTTCTACTGAAGGCAGCGAGAGAGAGGGTGCACGAAAAGCGAATAAACTCTATGAAGAAAGAAAGCAGAAAACGTCTCTAAAATTTTAAAATTCAAATTTCTGAGTAGATAATAACTTTAAAGAGAAATACATGGAGTAATAAATGTTCGAAAATTGGATGCAAAGAAATATACTATTTTAATACCTTCCGCTTACAGTGATTGTTTGAATAGTGTCGAATCAAATTCCGAGCTTTGTATAATTTGAGAATTATTAATTGAGAATAGAATATTTAATTGTGCCAAATATACTTGTGCATCAAAATTATATATTATATATATATTAGATTATTTAAACGTCCCAATAATAAATTAAAGGGTTTGACGCGATACGCGAATGGAATGGTAGATGAGTAAATTGGTCGTCTTGGCAACGTACGATACCTTATTCAAAACATTGCTCGCGACAGAATTATACGACATCGTATAGTCTAAACGTACGAGCCTGATTCAGTCTGAGCACGAACTTCTTATCGAAATGTCGTTTCGTGACCTAAGAAGTAAGTTTATTCACCTCTTCTGTATATCCCCGAAGAGATATTGAATTTTGATTCATATACATACATGTCTTGATCGATAGATTTTACGGAGATGATGCGAGTCCTTGGTTATCCACGGTTAATTTCACTTGGAAATTTCCGTTTGCCGAATTTCCCTTTAATCGCGGAAATCTTGGTATGGTTAGTGAAGAGATTCGATCCTGACGCGGACGTTCCTCAAGATCACACCACAGAAGAAGATCGAGTTACTCTGATACGAACAGTTGCCGAGTTTATGGTAAATAATTGTATTGAAATTGTCACTACGATACTTTTATAATAATCAAACTTGATTCTATTTCTCGCTACGGCTTTCAGGCGCTAAAAGCGAATATTAAATTGAACACGAAAAAACTGTATCAAGCTGATGGATATGCGGTGAAAGAATTATTAAAAATCACTTCACTACTCTACGATGCTCAAATTAGTACTAACGAAAGTAAATTAGTTAAAGACAACAGTTCGCATTTAGTTAACTTCGACATATCCGATAAGGTGAACGAATTAAAATCAACTAGGCAACTGGCGAGTCAGTTGACTGTTAATGGAGCATCGCTCTTTGATCTGCTGGGCAGAGAAGTCGAACTTCGAGAAATTCGGAATACAAAAATTTCTCGACAATTTGATACGTCGGAAATCGAAATTGCATTGAAAGATGTTATGGGAAATATTCGCAAAGAGATTGAGGATACTAAAAAAGAAATAGACAATGTTAAAGTATGTAAAAAATATATGAGCTACATTATTATCTTTTAGAAGTTTACTTTCCGAAGGAAATATTCCAATTGATTCTTACAGGAATCTGAACAGAATTTGGACACACGAATCGAAAGAAGACAAGCCGAATTGGAAAGGAATCATAAAAGGCTTCAAGCATTGAGAAAAGTTCGCCCGGCTTTCATGGAAGAATTCGAGAAACTAGAAATTGATTTGCGAGCATTGTACGATGATTATTTACAGAAATTCCGTTATCTTGCGTATCTCGAGCATCTATACGAAGACTCTGCAAAGGCGGAACAAGAAAGGTTTGAAAGAAGGTGAGTAAAAACCAGTAGAAATTAACAGGTTCCGCGACCTAACGATAACGAATCTCCTATTTCATAATGACAGACAAGCTGCAACAAGAAAACAATTGGAAAAATTAAAGGCTGAAGATGTAAGTTTCGAGAGTATGATGGAGGGGAACGATTCTATATTACCGTCGAATTTACAAGAGCCATTAGCTATAAACGAAACCGAAAAGCAAAATACAGAAGTGACGCAAAATGGACGCATAAAATCAGGTAAAAATTTCATCTGGACTGATTTTATTCTAAATTCGTTCTACACACCGCAGTATGTAATTAAAATTACTGCAGAAGCCGGAAGATCATCGAGAATGCAAATGTCCCAGCGTCGTGTTTATGGAAGTATGTCTGGTCGCCAAAGGGGCGTGATTCCTGAATCGAACAACAGTGATGGTTCATTGGACAGTGACAGTGATTTACTGATAGATGGCGACTTGGACGACGAGGATGATATTTTAGATTCAGTAGCAGCACCAGATCTAGTTGGAAACTATGATTTAAAAGTAGGTCAAGATAAGCGAACGGTCAGTAAAATAGATCACTCTGATGAAGACTTTTGAATGCGAAAGGTATATATAAGATATACATGTATATATATATATATGAAAATGTACGTATGTTCATGATCAGAGAGCGATTAACGTTAATTGACGTAAAAATTAAACTCCTTAACCATGTTGCATCGTATTTATTAAGTTGTTCAACATTGCCAAGTGGCATGTCGAGACTGTGACTTAGCACCAATCACATGTACGTATCACCTATGCTACACGTGTACGCAGGGTGCACGTACACACTCGTGTATACACATATATACATAAATGTATGTGTGTGTGTGTGTGTGTGTGTGTTGCGTGTGTGCGTAAAAAATGTTAGTTATCATCCTGAAAAAAATGTAAATTGTTTTACAAGAATCATTGTCATAACGCGCAAATTAGTAATTCCTAGGATTAGCTACCTCGTCCGATTCTTCTTCGTTCATCATAATTTTCAATCATCGATTGTTCCCAACGTCATTAAAACAATTGAGAAAAGAAAGCGTTTAGCGGTACATAATAATAATAATAATAATAATAATAAGACATTACCTATCGCGAAATGGAATGTTAGTCGACGTGTAAGTACATATAGTATCCTCTTAGAACAGAGTTACAGGAACAGGAAAAAGAATCTTAGATCTAGATTCGAGTATCGCTCAAGTATCGCGCAAATTGTGACATCTCTCAGGCAAATTAGTTTAGCTAAAAATTAAAGTTAACTAGCTCTGGAGCAATTATTAGTCCGGCAGGAATTTGATAGAAAGGACTATAATGGAATGAATCTTTTTAAAAATATCACGTACGCTACGTTGCTCCGATACGTTTACCCACAAGAATGCCTCGATACATATTATACATACATGGACTACTATACTATCTATTGACCCTATGGAGATATGCTTTAGGTTTATTTATACGTTGTGCGGATTTATAGGTTTATATCGACAGAAACAAATAGATAACAGTAGGATTTTAGTCCTGGTTCTCTTATAGCCTGAGACGTAGACCGAAAGTTTAGGCCTTTCGTAACTACCGCCTACACACAGTATCGATCCCACAATAATAAGTTCACATGATTCATGTTAGTTGCAGTTTGACCCAGGGGGTAAAAGAAAGAGAGAGAGAGGGGGGTGGGGGAGAGAGGTGGGAGCCTTAACGCAGACGTACGTAAGTATAAAATCGTAAAAGAAGCACCAGAGCGTGAGAGGTACAGGATCGATCAGGGAAGTCATTGTCGAGTTTCCCTGGTCGGTCATGAATCCTTCGCGTAGAAAAATATTTTTCCGAGGCTTTTTCGGTGAGCGTGTGGCGCCTTTGTTCGGCAGGCAGTTTCTGGCATGGCCGATCGCAGCTACCACCACGTAATTCTCTCTCCGCATAACATTTCGCCAGGGAGACAATTACCACGTGCGATGCGCAAAAGGGATTCGAACCCCCGTTTCCATGAATTCGTACGATTACGATCGAATCACGATATCGAATCGTGAGAAATCAGGGGCTACCGTAATTGTAGAAATAGGTTCTCGCTACCTTCGGCGTTCCAGTGAAGTTTGCTAAATCCCAGAGGACGTCGACCATAGACTTTTGCTACCTGACCGACTTGAGCGGTGGGCTCGGTTTTGCTCGCGTAGTAACCGGCACTGGTTGCAACTCTGGTAGCGGACATTCATTATCGAGTTCCGCCCAAGTTTTATCTACGTTCTCTGCCAGTCTAGCTTTATACTTGTAGGCCGTTCTGTCGACCACAGACTGCGTCTTTATACAGTCGTCACCACCAAACTCGCATACACGATAATGGTGGAGGATCGCTGCGTCCGACGGTACGTTTAAAGTCCCATGACCTGGGATGAATTCCCAGACGAAGTGGTTACCCGCTTCCACGACGTCTTGAGGCTTGCAAACGTACTTGGAGCGTTGCTTATGGGGATGGAGCTTCGTTCTGCGTCTTGTTTTCTTCAGTGTAATTAAACCTGCCTCTGCTGGCGTTCTGCTTAACGTTACGAACGGATCGTCCGCCCACTGGAGATAGAAAAAAGCATTCTGAAAGGAGTACGCTCCCGTGGTCTTGGTGTTTATCCGACTACCCATCCATCTGAAAAAAACAACGATAAATGCAAGAAAATATACTCCTTTAATTATACTCTACATTTACTTCAATGCAATTAGTTATTTCGATTTTACCTTATCAAGTCGATTATCGTGTCGTTGTGTCTCGGTATGATGAATTCATCGAGATCAACGAGGGCAACGTATTCGTACTTGTACATAGATCTATAAAGACAATCGTTAAGTGCGGCAAAGAGACCTTCCGTCCGGATTTCCTTTTGAGATATCATATCCAAATGGTGCCAAGGTAACACCGTGACGAGACCTTTGGCTTCGTAGTATTTAAGGGCACACCCGGCTTCTGTACCCACGGTATCATTGTACAGAGTTATGTGCGACGCGCCGAGAAGTTTATGTAGTTCGATAAATTCTATGAGTTGTAAAACCTAAAAATAGTACTTTATTATTGTGAGATTTCTTGGAAACTTTGTGCTCGTGAGTTATAGCCTAATAAGAGGTGTTTGCGAAACCTAGGGAATTTACGTAGTGGTAAATTTCGCGTAGATCGAGTATGACCCGAATTTTCGATTACTTTAATTTCAGAAAATACCTGGGTTAAAAATACCATTTAATGGACGGAGTCTTTGAGAAAACTTACTCTGTTATAGTCGTAGTGCAAGGGCTTCACGCAAACAGCTAACAACTGTTTGTCCTTGTTTCTACCCTCGGGTCGGTTTTGAACAAGAATACGGTTTGTCGGGGCGGCTTTGAGCCTAGCCACGACACTGACAGCTTCGGGGACTCTATCGGCTGTGGGTAATTCCTTAGGCAACGGGCAAATAACGAAGCAAGCACTGTATTTCAAGTTCCAGTTCTCTCGTATTACCTAAAAATTATACGAGTCTAGTTACCGTCGCCTCAAAGACGGCTGGCGCGACCCAGTTCGGATGAACGTCATTTCATGTTTCGCGAATCGCGTTTTCTTTTGGTAAGATAAAAGCAGCGCTTGGTGCGACTTTTTTCAATCGCCGATTCAAAGCGCTCGGACAGATATTAAAATAATGCATTATAGTGACATTCTTTCAGCGCGGCAAATATTTTCCGCATTAGAATATAGGTATTTTTTCCTAGAGGAGCAATACATCTATGGCTCGGTTGCACAAAGGTAAAATAGCACTGGGGAATGCGAGCAATTTTACATACAATCGACCAAAACTAAAATGCCTCGTTCGCTGAAACTTTGCACGATTGTCTCAATTGAAATAACTGACGTGAGACAACGGTAAAAAGCGTGTCGAAAAAAATTTTATTTCTGGCATATTCGAAACGCGAGAACACCGTGCGCGCTTTTTACTCGACGGTTTATTGTTCGCGTAGCCTGAGTCGTGCCGAGCACCGAAGGAGCGAGTGGAAAAATAATTTGCTTCGCTCTTTTTTTCCTACGGAAAACACACCTTGACTTTCGCAGCCACCGTCACAGAGGCGGTGACGTTGCTCCCGTTTTGTGGTCGATACCAGAGCCGACACCAAACACGCTCCGGTCCTCTCGTCTTGGTAGCGCTTATTACGCGGACCATGCCGTGGCTTTTGCCTGCCGGCGCCCCGGTCCCACCAACTCTGTCGTCGAAGTACGCCGAGTATACAAAGAACTTGAACCTACGAACACCAACGAGAAACTTGAGACAATTACTCCCAACCAGTAGACGGCAGAATTATTCAAATTCCCACCAAAATTAAGGGTTGAATCACTCGTTATAAAATACATTTGAAGATTTGAATTCTGCGTCTACCGCATCGACCGCTATAGAGATCAGAATTAACGATAAAGAAAAAGTGCATTATGTTGCGAGTGGAAAAAACGAAGGGTGCGAAAGAAGAGGAAGATAAAGAAAAGGGCGTAAGAAGTAGTCAAGGCTGGCTTATCGATGTACGTAAACGCACCTAGTGTTCGTGACTGGCAGCCATTCGGCGTGCGTGATCCGGAGGCTCTGGTCGAGCTGTGGTAGTCGAGCCTCGAAGCTCGGTGGTAAGCTTGGCAAACCCCTCGGGTCCGGCTGTATCGCAGCCTTCTGGCCAACATCCTCACCTCGCACCAGCAACCCGATGTGCTCGTCGAAATTTCCCTTAAAGCCAGCATAATCTTCAGCCTGGGAAAATGTAATCAAACAAATTTAAATTCCCCCTCAACTTTCGATCCATCTTACTGCCATCTAATTCGATCAAAGCCATCCTGTGCCCTAAAATGGATAGCAGCGACTTCCTCATTTTATTTTGCGCAATACCGATGATTAATTTTTTTGCAAAATGCAGTCGTAATTTTACATAATTTCGCTTGACATTAATTTAATTTGGATTTAAACATATGTGGATGAATTTTTGCTCTGGTAATATTTTTAGCGGTAAAAAGATGCGCATCTCGTTTGGGTCTCGAGCTATTTTCCTCGCCATCCTACACAAGGACAGTTTCGATTTGTTCGGCGAAATTAATTCGATTCTGCAACGGTGAGGTGAATTCGGATTTCTATAGATAATCGGCCGTTGTCACATACCGAATATTTTGAATCCATAGTCAATTCAACCTCGACCATCAACGTATACGTGAGTCGAATTGCGCTGCGTGAAACTAAACGACAGGGAAAAATAAACGGAATTCCATTTTTAGTTTAACATTCGAGCGACATTAACGCAAGCCAATTAATTAAAAACGACGTAGTCACATCGTCGGTGTGAACTCTTTCATTTTATAATGAATAACGGGAGGAGAATAATTATCTCGCGAAACAGTTACAGCAAGATATAAATAATATATTGAATAGGAAATTAATCAGAATTTCACAGTTTCTGTTTGAAAATCATTTTGACGTAGTGTACGTTAAAGAGTGGACAAGTTATGGTAGGATAGTTTGAAGCTTCCGAAGGTATGCCCACTTCGATACGTCCGGCTCTCAATATCGCGAAATATTTGCCTAACTTACAGCGACAGAGGCAGAGTCTCTATGAGTGTTTGATGAGCAAACGCCGTCAGTGTAATTACGTGAGATGAAATTCCCAGGACACTAAAGGATGTTACGTCCCATGATCGCGTAGGTTGCACGCGTGTTCGCGCACGGGTAAGAAGTACGAAGCATAATACATAGAAGGACAGAGTGCTGCACCACCGATGATAAAATTCACCAGCAGGGCTAGGAAGTGGAGCGCACGGAGACTGTACCTCTCCACGAGTCAGATTATTCTTCCGTATCTAACGCCACGCAGACCACATAAATTTCGCAAATTTCAAGCAAAAGAATCTCACGTCCCGACGATATATATTCGGGGAGACGAATAATGCGGCATTAACGTTTGATTGATTTCACGAACAACTCTAAAAAAAAACACACAATTTACTTCTATACATATTCGTATTTATTTTTCGAAATTGTTCGAAAAAATTTCCATGTGTTACATATTCTATTCGAGGCTTTTTCGAATTATTTTCACCATGAATAAAAGGAATAGAGGAATTATTCGATCGGATGGTCAGGTTTTACAAGAGACTGCGTAAGTGAACAAACATGTATGGTTGGATGTTACACGCGTCATCGAGCTGATAGCTTAAAAGACAATAGCACAATGCTCTTGTATTTGTTATCCGGCTGACATGAATTTTCGTGGAAATAGTACGCCGCGAAAATTCCATTTCACAGTTAACATGCATTTTTCAAGCTCTCTCGTCTCTTGGTCGCCCTGTTGCCGCGAAAGCACGTCCGGACGATGCAAATTCCAGGAACTGATCAAGAACTTACTCTTAACTGGATCGCAAACGCCTCTGCACTGAACACGACTGTATTATGCAAACGCTTATGCGAGTACTCCAGCGGAACGAGACACCGCAAAATTTGAAAACTGATGAGGGGTTGCGAGGAAGATTATGAAATTTAAGGTGTTAACCACCGAGCGGATGATGAATCGCGACAAAGAATAATTCATATCCATCTAAATCTTTGACGGAACTTACGTAACACAGTTGACACGATGATCAACTCGTTAAGCAAGAATGAATATTGTTACTTAAGAGATCGAAATCCTCCAAACACGGAAACATCAGGAAAACAAAGCGATATACAGTAGATAAGATCGTTAGTTTACCACAGATCGACTAGTGTATTGCAAGTGTTTCGTATGACGGGGTATTTAATGCGATCCGATCAGGTTACATAAAAAATTGTCAGCTATTAATGTGGCCTGAATCTACGCCGTCGACGAAGTGTGGACTTCGCAAAGAGAGAAAAAACACACACCACCCGATTGACTCGGATAGCGTGTGCCACGATTATTGGCATTATACAAGCCGCCATATACTAGCCAGTTAATCAGGTAAAACGTGGATCGCGCAAACACACCATTTTCAAGCGAAGCAAATGGGGTTGCGCGAAGTTACAATATACGCTAGTGATATCCGTACGCGGCTTCGACGCGGCGGTTTTCCTTGACGGCGTTGATCGATCACTCGATTGGATTGCAAGTGGTAGACCCGTGAAAAATTGCCGAGCCTCTCGGCAGTTTAGCAGGATGCCGGTGAAAGACTCCGCGAAATGGTGTCAACATGCCACCGATTCTTGGATACCGCCCAAACTATGCATTTTTCTATAACGTTGCCACTTATCCGCCAGATTAAAACTGTCAGCGAAACTCTTCCAGTCGAAAAGTCGTCCACTGATAGTGAGCGCGTGAATTACGCGTTGAATTACGCGTGAATTACGCGTTGGTTTGATTGTTCAACTGAGTGAGAGAGTGAATTAGGTTTAAGGACGCTGTGAATATGGCCTAAAGGAGACGTTTGCGGAAGACAAAGGAGCGCGTTGCGTTGAACAGGAATGAACCGGCAACGCGTGGAGTCTTGTTCAGATGGTCGAAGCGGATAGACGTGTAGAGAGAAGGACAAAGGTGAACAAAGAGAGCGAAAAGAAATGGTACTGTATAATAACTCTTTATTAATATATATATATATATATATATATATATATTCGACCCGGTGAAAAATATTAAGTTAACATTAATAACTAAAAACCACCCTATTGTAAAAACACCCCCATACCGTCATTCAACGAGCCCCTTCGAACCATGCAACTTCGGCCTCTGCGGATTTCGCGTATCTTCACAATTGACGGAGATATTTTCATTCGACATTCTTGCTGGGACACCCTGTATATATGTGTTTGTGTGGAAATGAAATTCGTTCTAATTAATCCCATACTCAACATCCATTGGTAACGAAAAAAACCAAAAAACACTTTGCCTGGCAGGAAAGTAAAAGCCACTATGGAGCAGAGGATGAAAGGAGGAATAGTATGCTCTATGTACTATGCATATATACAACATTTATATATTTCCTCGAAAGTCACCCTAAGCCCTAAGTTCTGTGGTCTCGAAGCACGTTTCTAGTGTCGTATATCTTCGCGTCGCACCGCCGCGAAAATGTGAGGCATACCACGCAAAATGCTTAACACCCGCTTCAGCGTTTTTCAATGTTTCTTTTCTGACAGGATACTTTAAACTACATGAAAGCCTGACAAAATATCACGTGCGAAATCATACATCAGCGTTAACCCTTGAAACACAGGACAAAAGCTGCCACTGTCGCTGTCGCTGTTCTACCGTTGTAAGACTGGTCTAACGATAATAAAGTATGCTCGGTTTCTTTCTCGAAGTAAAACGTGGATCCAATAGTCGTGTTATTTACGTCGCTTATGAAACTGATGCTAGCAACGTCGATCGCGTGCAACCAGAGATATCTGGAACGGGATACGAATGGCACGGATCTGCATTAGTGAGTGATCGAATGATATTGATTTACGAGATGCTGCCGAGGAACTGTCGGTTGCCTAGGATATCCATGAAAACCGGATACCTTGAGTAGCCTTTGCGAAATCGCGTTTGCCTCGCATTTATCAGTTGCTTAACAACCCTGCGATAGCGTTAGCACAAGCGGTGTGGATCGATCGCGACCCATTGTCCGATAAACTCGTAAATGACGCTGGCAATGACACGCTTGCTGGCGGTTAATAGCTGCACAGGTGCCACCCTCGACGAAACATGGATCCATCATTATAGCGACTGACCTTATCGAAACGATCTACGGACAACGAAAACAGATTTCAACGACACGATTCTCACATATCGGTTGTACATACTCGCGATAAGTATTTCATCAGAGTGAGCCCTGTTAAAAGGTGGTGCAAAAAGAGATTACGCGTATTAGTGTACGTAAGTTTTGAGATTGCTAGCTCTCCTAGTCTCGAGTGTACGTAATATTGGCTTTGGAAACTCTGCTATATCGAGTTCCATGCGGAGAAATTTTCCTCCGACTTGGAGCTACTTCGAGTTTGGCCGTTCCTTTTAAAAAGAAGAGCGATAAGCGTGCGCGGCCGCGAATCGCATTAAACAAATCCCCCAAGTTTCCCCGCTCTCTACAAGTACATATAGATATGTATATCTCGAGTGTGCACACGTTGCTTGGCCCGAGATGAACTGCGTTGGATAAAAAGTGAAGTTATGCGCTCTTAATGAATTTACAGAGGTAGATCGTGGCGGATATATAACAGTTCGCACGCGATCGTTACGAGCGACTTTGTTAGACTGTGCA
Organism: Trypoxylon attenuatum; assembly: GCA_963989405.1. Classification (NCBI taxonomy): domain Eukaryota; kingdom Metazoa; phylum Arthropoda; class Insecta; order Hymenoptera; family Crabronidae; genus Trypoxylon; species Trypoxylon attenuatum. The sequence continues at coordinate 16,578,909 of OZ022489.1, read as the reverse complement.
AACTGTCCAGAGACCAATACGCGATGTGCGCAAACGTATTCGATAGCGTAATTGGGTAATAAGGATTAGATATTGCGGTCGAACCGATGATCGCTGATTCAGCAAGGTCTACCGAGACCGAATCCGATTAAGAATTTGTTTATCCCATCCAATAGCTACATTGCATTTTAATCCATTACAGAATTGACGAGACTGCCTAGACTAATTAATTAAAACCTCCACATTCGTCTGCTGGCCGGTTTAATTACGCACAAAGTAACTGTACAGTAAGTCGAAAACGTTCTAACAAACATAGACTTGGCATCCTAATTACACTCGAGTCAACCACACCGACGCATAAGTGCTCGGTAAATTACTCGAAGACCGTAAATCAACGCGGAATTGGGCCCTGTAAATTTATCCCCGGCTAACGTCCTCGAGGATCGTCAGACTTTATAGATCGTCGCCCATCCTCGTCGCTACTCGAAACATGTGGTTTGACAAACGTGTATTTCAAGGTAGAACTGTTTCCGAACCGTATTGAGTCGGTAAAGAGTCGCAACAAGAAAATATTCCGCTTGAAAAATTTTCTGATTATTACCGATCATTACCCGATACGCGTTTCCGCATGGATGGATTCAGAAAACTAATGGAACATACATACATGGATATTGTATAATGTATATTTCTATATTAATTTTCGGGTCAGGCTACGATACACTTATTTTGACAAAAGTATTACATGACGTTGCACTATATACAGGGTAATTCTGTGAATATGCATTATGCAAAAACAAGTAATAAAATGTTACCTCTATCAAGGATATGAACACTTGACATTTGAACAATTAAAAATTCATACCTTGTAACGGAACTTTTTCCACAGCGCATAGTAAAGTCAGGAGAATGTTAAAAAAAAATAAACTTACGACAGGAAGTATTGTTAATTATACAATTGGTTTTTTAAAGCCATTTCAACAATCCACCTTAGGGTTCAACCCGAGAATAAACACACGTAAAAATTCGACGTTTCAAGCACTTGGCCCGTGACCCTCCTCAGAATACTATATTCTCTAAGTAAACAAATCCATCCATTAATCGTGGTAGCACACAAAATATGAAGGCATGTTTTTCTTGCAAAAATTGCTAAATGTCGCTACGATTTTTTTCTGCAAAGTTATCACACTTTGAATCAAACCAGAACCGCCGGCATTAGAATAGCACAAGGTACACCACGCGGAGGTTGCATGGTCGGAGTTGTACCTCATGCGTATGTGTCTGATGTGTTTAGTGCATGTGTAAATGGAAGTGGGTGTACTAAGTGTAATGTGTGTTTCAGTTGATTTTTTTATTGCCCAAATTAACGTTCTGCTACTTTTTTTGTATATTCCTGCTTCTTTCGATGCATAGAGTCAGCGGTGTAAAGATTTCCCAGATTCCGAGAATCACCCTATACAGGGTGATTCAGTGACTCGTTTACCCGTTTCAGCCACGTATTCTAGGCGCCAATCTAACCCGAAAAGTCCTATAGCAAAATGGCGAAGACTCAACCCTTTCAGAGTTACAGGGGGTTGAAATTTCAAGTTTTAAAAAATCATATCTTCCGACGGCATAATGCTAGAGTCACGGGTCTTTTTCTAGAATGTGTGGGAGGGCCCGAGGTATCTGGGAAAAAATAGAAACGATGTGAAAATTATTCTTAGGCCACATTATTATTAATTTTCTTGTGTTAGAATGCAGTTCCTCTATGAACCGGCAACATTTTCAGGTACGAAAAAAATCACAGACATTCTGTGATGCACCAAAAAAAAATATCCCGTCATAAAAAGTTTCGAATTTTAAGAAATGTGGCCAGGATAAATTATTGAAAGTTTTTCGCTAGTGATTCTCAATCCCGGTATACTTTCGCTTTCGTCGAAGTATTGTAGAGTTCGTCAACCTGACCCTTTTTCTCTCTCTCACTCTCACTCACTCTCTCTCTCACACTCCCTAACGCCTATTCAGTCACAGCTGTGTTCGGTAACAGGCCCTTGAGATAAGCTGGGCCTAACTGACCTAGTCACACAGAGACCCGACGACTTCGAGCCAGCCATGTATGTATTGTGAAGCACCGAACGAGCAGTTGGACTGACCAGTAATTAATCTCACTTACAAGTTCGCCAAGTGTGTTGCGGTTTTCGTAACAGCATTTTCATACCAGGGTACATTATTGGCTTATAAGCATGCGTGCGTATTGATTGATAGCGACTATACCCACGCGTGTTACGTATGATCAATCCCGATTGCGGACCTCGCGAATTTCACGTTTCTGCGAAATGACAAGCATTACTGCCACTGGGAAATCCGATAGTGCCATGGTATGACGACCTTTTGGAGAACTCTAGGTTGCTCTGGTCTCGGTACGATTCGCCACGCGTGACAAATTCAATTTCCTCCGAACCAGCCGTCTTTTGAGACGACGTCATGACCAATTCTGTTTGGAAGAAAGGCAAAGTCACTTTCGCGTGAAACTTTTATGCCCGGTTTACGATTCTCGTTTCACCATCCGAGTTTTATCTCGTGTTCATTTTGAGAAAGGCTGGCAGAAACGCGGAGCTTAAATATTTATAAATAATATCATATGCATCTTGACAAGTCTCGTCTTTTCGGAATTACGTTGACGTAACAATACTCTCGTCCTTTAATTCCTAATGTTCAGCAGGTATCCTGTGGTTCTACACCTTTGTAGGCTCATGCAACGGAAGCCGCAACTCAAGCGGTTTATTCTGACATTGCGGTAGCTCAACGTAATCCAGGTTTCCAAATCGTTTCGACCAACGCGATACGCGTATGTATTTCGCACTTAAACTTCGCAAAAGCCTTAGGGACTCTCGATTCAAATACCGCGGAAATAAAGCGGAAGAGCTCGCTTGTTAATAATAAAAAAAGAGTCGAGAGAAGACAATAAGCATCGTGGATATTCCAGACTTTTCGCAAATTATCTACAGTATGCGGACAAAATCCGAGATCCTCAGCAAACAACCCCTGATCTGCATGAAAGCAGTAAATTTCCATTGCGAGCCCTAATTAACCCCTCTGGAGACGAGACGAGCACGCAGGTGTTTTTTTTTCTTTTTTATCTTCGCGAGATCTTTGTTTAATCAGAAAACGATTTGGAGCCCTGTTGAAGTAGTGTTCAGAGTTGAGCGCGTTAAACTACCAGGAGACATAATTGTACAGAATAGAGAATGACTTGGATAGCGAAGTATGAGTTGGTGCTCATTGTGGTTAATTTTTGTGTCGATCTCAATCTGATAGGAATTCCGGAGTAGCCACTGCTACATCATGTAAACTGTTTAATAGCCAATATTGGACTTTCCTGTTTGCTTTGCATTATATATAACGACGACATTAGCGCAATCTCCGCCCCGTATTTAATCATTTGAATGACCGATTGCGCGTTCTTGTTAATGATTCATTTATCGTATATGCAATGCGGATTGCGTGTCGAATGCGGTATTCCTGTTTGATTTCTGTTAAGCCGCATAGAGTTACCGTCAAAATAATCCCCTCAAACACCAAAACTCTAACCGTCACGTCGGTTTCATCCCCTCTAGTAGAGACATAGTAGGAATGCCACCAATGTGCTTCGCACGCGGCACGCTCCTTTCCTACTATTTATGCAAATCTGCAATTAAGCTACCGGTAAATAAGACAAAGGTGGCGATAGGAGGCGCGGAGCTTTGAGTCAGGATAAGATGGGGCTAAAGATAACAGAAACTCTAATGACTGGGAATGAGTAACCGTGAGTAGCAAATTGATAGTTAACTGGTAGTCTCCCATCGTGGTGTAGCACTCCGATCAATACGGCACCCTGTTGAAATAAGATGCTTTAATCATTATGAAAATAGCCCTCCAGTTATTGGAGAGGGTCGCGCGTAAAACCGCGATATAGTATAGTGTTTTGCGAAGCGAACGAATTATATCGTTGCAAAAAGGTTGTCCATCATTGGAATCTCAGTTGCATCGGTGCGCGTTGGTGCAGACTGGTGCAGCAAATTCGGATGCATGGTCATAGTGTCGTCATTCCAGTGGCTGGCGAATGTTTCCAAATAAAGATAGATTTATCACTGCGCGTTGACGTTTCTTTCCAACGGTGTAATTCATCGACAGACTTCGCGGAATATATGCGTATACATATGCATAGGAAAAAGTCATTATTCTCGGCATCGGTATTCTTGTTGATATTGCCGCCGTTGGAAAAAGCCCAGAAAATAAATTTTTCCTCCCACGGACATACGAGGCTTCATTAGCGTGCCGCTCACATCCGGCCAACCTTACGTAATTCCCGTCGTAACAATAAAGCGAGATTGACATTTGTTCCAAATCAAACGACCGACCCGTTAACAATGTTTTGTGTCGCGAATTGAGTACGCTGAATAATAAAAGGAAGATGAGGTAAACAGAAGAGCGAGCCATAACTAATAAATGGAGCGTTGAAATCCACACACAGGTAAGCAGGTGAGAATGAAATGATTACGTGGTCAATTTTGAATAAACCTTTCAGAGGGTTTAATGCTACTCAATTGCGAAGAATAGGCATTCTTGTGGGTTAAAATGGGTGATTAAGGGCGGCTTTGACTGGGGGCCAGTCAAAGTGCAAAGTAGATAAAGCACAGACAGAGAGAAAGAATAAGAATCTTGGAGAAAAGTTAGCCCGAGGTAGAATTCTTCCGGATAGGAGGTGATTTTTTTCCGGGAGATCATACAAATGGAGGTATTACGACATCCCTACGGTCCCATTAATACCAGGCATCCTGCGGATCGAGCGTTAGGTATTAGGTCGTTCGGAAAGTTGTTTCGTTTTCTTTCAAGAAAATAAAAGACGATTTTCTTTATAGTAATTAAATATTTTATTGAGTTATTTATTGTTCATTCTGGTGTAATACCTTTTGCTATCTTTCTGGTAGTAGCATAATTTACGCTCTTAAAGTGTTTGGTTTTCGCTGGCCAAAAACTGATCCAGGTGATTTTTAACCTCCTCATTTGAAGTAAAAATTTTACCATTTAAAAAATTTTGTAGAAACCGGAACAAGTAATAATCAGAAGGTGCGAGATTTTGAGAATATGGTGTTCTCTTCGGTTTAAGTGAATCATTCATTTTGTCCAGCTGGTGATAGTACACTTCAGAATTGATCGTTTTGTTGTTCGGTAAAATCGCAAAAAAAACGATTCCTTTTAAACTTAGGCGTTTCAAATGATCATGAACGGTCGATTTCGATAAATTAAATCACTCAGCGATTACACGGGTTGTTATTCGACGACTTGTATCAATCAATGCCTTTATTGTGTTTTCATCAACTTTAGTGGCCTTCCAGAACGTGGTGCGTCTACGAGGTCAAAATTGCCGGATCGAAATTTTGCAAACCAATTTTGGCACTGGCGTTCGGTCAATACGTCTTCTCCACACACAATCCATAATTTTTTTCTTGCTTGAACAGCATTCTTATCTTTTCGATAGTGAAAAAGTAAAATATATCGAAAATTGCGTTTTCCACCTTTCATATTGGAAAGGGTACCAACCAAAAACTATTGCGTAAAATTACTCAAACTTTTTCACAAGCAAACCTTGTTCGATCAGCTGCCAAAGCAGATAATAATTTTGCGGCTTATGTTTGAATTTGGGTGCGAAAAAATACATTAAAGTCTTGAATCGGGGAAAAAACGAAACAACTTCCCGAACAACCCAATATTTCCGCGGTCGAACGCCATAGTAAAGCGGCATGTGGCATTTCCTTTCGAAAGCAGCGCTAATCGGGAAAGAGTATTAAGCCGAATGAACCATTCGATGGCGGGGCTTATCTCCGGATATAATTTCAAACCTGTGCTCTGGAACTCGACAATATTGCGAAACAAGCTCGTGTATACCCACCCTTTCGATGAAAGCTATTTGCTGCTCCGTGAAGTCACTTTTCCACCTCGGAAATTGTCGGGGAACTGTTCGTTTAGTGAACTCAATCTGCCGCTTTTCAGATCTTCGAGATTCGCAGCTCCGAAAACGTAGATTTGGTACTCTACGGAAATTGTGGATAACGCGCGGCTATGGGAGCACGCCCAGTAAAAAGTTTCACTCGAATGATACGGTTTCCTGGGTAATGTAAAATCATGGAGATTGTTATGTAAGCTTTAGGAATCTTCTAGAAATCTCTCCGATGGAAACGCGGGTAGAAGTAATACGAAGAAATAAAGTCTATGGTACGCAGGAGTATGTACATAGTTTGCGTTTCCCGAGCACTGGTGCAAGTTCCACTTGGGTTTGATAACTTGCGTGTTTACCGGATTGCTGTTACGGAGGCATCCACGGTTTACCCGGAAATTTACATAAAACCCAAGTTCGTTAAGAGTTCCAATTGCAGTGGGTGGAACAACTCTATTTGAGGAACTTAACGTATTCAGAATGTGTGCGGGAATTCTGTGATTCTAACAGGTTAACACCATGCAGCCGAGGGTTAAATCGGCGCAGAGCCAAACGGGGTTTCTTTACGAGCCCGATTCAACTTTCCCGTCGGGGCTATGTGCAAACAAACGCACAATAACACCGAGTCTGGCGCGTCCAGCGAAACATCGTTCCTCTCTCAAACTCCTCCATCCTATTCGAACTCGATCACTGTCTGTCGGGAAAGGCTGAAGCTTCGTAGCCTAATCGAAATATATTCGATGAAGCCCTAGAATTATTCTATAACCCTTGGTCACGGGATTGCTAAATTAGACTGTCGAAAAAGTTGCAAATTAAATTCTCCTCTCTCGGCGTCAACGTGATCGCGTCCCTCGATACTTTTGGCAAGAGAAAACGATTCGCAATCATGGCTGATGTATCAGAAGCGTTTCGACAGAGCACAGGAAACACATTTGCAGACGGATAGGTACATTCGCGAGGACAATGCCGGCGGCAAAGAGTAGAAGGATTAGAAGAGGAAACGAGAGGTGGAGAAGGAAGAAGAGGAAATAACGGTGGTAGAGGAGGAAGAGGAAGAAAAAGTGGAGGCAAGAGGGGTTGTGGAGCGGTGCGCGTGAGCAGCGAGTACGACAGGGAAAAATCGATGGACGGGAATGTCGGAGTTTTCCGTCTCCACTTTTCCTTCGCTTTGTATGGACAAAGAGCGGCCGAGTATAAAGTTGAGCCGTTGCCATTAGTTCGAAAGTCTTTTCCCCAGCTCCTTTTACTTCCGACGGGAAACGTTCAGGGATTACCAACCAGCAGCCTCCCGGAATGGAAAACTTACGTACGCTCGGTTCTCCAGATATCTCTTGCTTAGATGCTTCCAGCAGCCGGATCCCTCCGTCAAAAACCTTTCCGACCCCCCGACTGGCCTTTCATTCTTCAAGCCTTCCGGTTATCTCTTATGTGACCGTGACTCGATCTCCTTGGTCCCTCGAGAAGACCAACGATCGCCAACCCTAATATCACTCGAGTAACGCAATCCCACCTTGGACTTTTCCTCTCATTTTTGCAACTCGAGCAACGAAGACTCGCGCTAAATTTACCAAGATTCTTAGCAAATAAATCTTTCGTTTAGGTTGTTCCAATCCAACCGGGAAATTTCTTTCTCTGTGGATCTTCCAAAAGTTGAAAATTTCCCTAGGAAGGCTACGCCAGTTTCCCTGGACGATATTCGAGAACGCCATTCCGTGATTGTTATTACTCCCGTCGACGACTTTGCAATTCAATGCACCTTCGGATCCAACTAGAACTGCAGAGTAATAAACGCGACGTCTGTCACCGTCTGTTTCATTTCGAAATTCATCCCCTCGGTTCGCGAGCTATGTCGAGCCCCGTTTTTAAGGGGTCCCGCCGTTCCGGACGGTTAATCTTAAGCGCAAGTGACGCGTACAGAATATTACTGGCCAACTTTTTGTAAATATCGGAAATTTACGGGAGCTTGCATCCCTTCGTACGACTTCCGCCGGACGTAATAAGTTGCAGAGAAAAAGTGGAAAATGCTGCTGCAAGGATAAAGAGTGGAAAGGAGGACTTTCAATAATCAAGAAAAGTAAGTGAGTTGCCGTAGATTGCTGACGGCTATTGAGACATTTTAATTTCCCCGAGGAAAACGATTTGGTAACCAGGATCCCTCCCTACACCTCTCTGCCCCCCTCCTCCTACTCCCAAACCACGATTTTTCAGGTCATAATCTGTTCTCTTTAGTTTCTATCCAGCCGACCTCAGTTTTTATCCTGCAAACTACGAAACTTTTCCAGACGGATCTCCGAAAGTTTCGTTATTGCAAAACAGAATATAAATATCTGATGAGTGGCTCGGATGAAGAACTAACATAATTATTCGGTTAGTGTCGGACGATATAGGAGGGTCGTGGTTTTGCGAACGTGGCAGGAGGAAACGGTAGAAAAGTAAGGAAGCAATATCCGCTTCCTTTCAATATTTCATCATAGGTAGAAAGGAACGCTTTTCATCTTTCATAAGCGCGTCAAGTCATAGGATATTCTTACACGTGGATGGACGTCGCGTAAGAATTTTTGCGGCCGCTGCTATCTCTCACGGAAGAAGCAAAGTCCTTCGGTTCACATTCTCGACTTTGTTTCTTTACGGGAGCACTCAAGCTGTCGCGCGTCGTAATTTTGTCGTAAAACATCAGGCAGGACGTTCCAAGTTTGACACGAAAATCCAATATTAATACGACCTTCGTTCACACGCCATATTAAATTCGTTTTTTGTTTATCTTCTTCTCCTTTTTCATCGAGCAACAACTATTTCGAGCGACGAATACAGTGTCAAAATTGCGATTACCTTCGGTCGAAAAGCAATCTCTGCGAAATGAAGAGGCAAAAGAGAGGAGAGTGGGATATTGAGTTATTCGAGTGCAAAACGTGAAAGAATACGCGCGACAACTCGATGGAGCATAAACAGTCCGGCGCGTAATTAAAAAAGCGCAAAGGAATTTCTGATATAACTTTTCAGGGACTCTCCAATTTTCAGTAATGGCCGACACACACACACACACACACACACACACACACACATACAAGGGCGTATCCAGTTTGAAAAGGGTCGCGACACTTTTTTCCGCAGCTTGACGTCTGTTTTCCAAGCTCCAAGTGTGGCACACATTCCCGTGAACGTTTCACGACCTATACATGTGTATGTGTGTGTGTGTACTAATGAGCAACACCTTGTCCCATTACCGCCATTCGACAAGTTCCGACGGACCCATCAGGAGACAATACGATAATTCAATACGTAAACCGATTGCGAGCCTCGTTCGTCATTTACGTCATTTACCATTTTAATTTCAATCAAATAGTCGTGCTCGATACAATTTAACCGGCCGTGACCAATTAATGAAATCGTTGCATTCGCACAAATAACGATAATTCCCCAGGTAACGAAGCTTCTAAAAGATTAACAATATTGCATAACAAAATAATCGAGTGAAACGGTCAAACGACGAATATTACGTTTTGTCCAAAATAGGGATTTAGGTCGGCGTCCATGAAAAACGAATTCAGGAACCGAGAGAAATCGGTTCGCGTATTGAGAGTGGCAGTTATAGACCAGATGGTAACTATACCTGGATTGGAGGCCGTGAAACTATCGGATGTACGAGTGTCACCGACACATGTCAGTGCGCTTTGCCGCGAAAGAGTGACGCAAGTGTCTCTCTCTCTCTCACACACACACACACAGCATACCAAAGTGACATTTCATTAACTACAGAAAGTCTTGAGTAAATGAGAATACCCCTTCTCCATTTCCCTCACCAAAGAGTCGTGGTTCGTGGTTATTTCTCCACGTATACATGTATGTGTATACCCCTGAGAGATTTAACTTCGAACCGACCACAGTTCCACAGCACTTTATCGAGCAGTGCTACAAGATTAGCACTCGTTCAAACAGCAATCAGCAAGCGTCTTGACTCCTGTCAACAGGACGATCGTGGCTCAAGAGGTTGAACCTCCCTCTTGGCAGAGCTCAAGCACAGTGCAACAAGCACGCAAATTGCACGAGTGCCGGTCTGCATTCGCAGGCAACCGGTCTCTGTAGTTCTGATTAATCAGGATGGCTGGATCATTAGCCAGCATCGGATCGATTAAAATATTCGGCTGAATTTCCCACGAGAAACGGAAACGACGGGGTTTCGGGTCGAAGTGAACACACCGATTCATATCGAACGGCTGACTCAATTAAGTGGATACAGATGGTCCTAATTGCGTACTTACTCCGATCTCTCCATAATCTGGCCGATCGTGGGCTGCATGCAATCGATGACCACCGCTTCTGTGCCCACCGAATGCACCACTGCCGCCTAGGCTCCCTCCGCGCCTCTCGTCGATCAGAAATATCTCGGTCAGGACAATCAGGCCAAACACCGCAAAGAACATGACGACCAACATGAACGACATGTTCGCCCGCTCCTTTAGGAGCCCGGCGTTCGCCCGGCTGCCACTCGAGCCTCCGCGACGGGCTCCCATCCTCCTGGCGTTCTGCAACAATACCACCGAAACACTCTTTAACTACGTATAACCTTTTTTCCCTCTTGTCCCTCCTTCGCCTCTTTCTTTTTTTTTTTCATTATTATGTCTTTTGTCTTTGCGTATATACGATATATTCCAGATTTTTTTCTTGGACGTCCTTTTATTGTGGCTTTTGTTAAGCGCCAACAATAGAATCTTCGAGGTTCCTATAAAAAAAAGACATTTGACCCAACTTTTTGGCCATTGCTGTTGTAAATTGTAACTTAGAATTGAATTATACGGATAAATTGCTTTTGGTGTTTTTAGGTTCAATCAGTTTCTTGAGACAAAATATATCAACATCATTATTTTTATATTGGATAATTAAATATTGTTACTCTCCTAGTTATTACTTTGCATGTCACCTCAGTTTCTTTGACGCAAAACAAAGTTTCCCAAAGCAAGTTTCATTGAAAAGGGGAAAAAGGAGGAAATCTGATAGTTGGTTTATACCATGCGAAAAGTGCAGTGAGTGGTTCGGAAAACGCAGAGAGAAACGGATAGATAACCGTTTAAGTGGATCGAATTAGATACATAAACCAAAGGATTAGATACGTTAGGGATGGAGCGAGCTACGGTATATGGAGATGTAATTGAGGGTATCTGTATATCCATCGGTGACTTGCAGTGCTTTCGGCCAGAATTGAACCGCGGTGGGGAAGTTCTCTACCCTTGGTTCACGGGTCACGAAACATCTCGTGCTTTGCGAGACTGAACGGTAAGGTCATGCTACGTACGATTCCGAGATATATCTATACGGTGATTCTTAACTATCAAAAATTTTATGCTAGGCACGATCTCGTTAAGCTCACACTAACTAAGAAGTTGGGGTAGCATAAAATTAATTGCCGGATAAATTCTTACTGCGATAACTTAACTAAGCATGTCAAACGAGTGTAGCTAGTTTCAATTTTATATTTCTAATCATACGATTGGGAAAGTTATTGGAATGAAGTACTATTTGAAACACAATATTCACGCGAATATAACTGCGATAGATTGTGAGTTTGACCTGTATATGTACGTGATTCTTGTGGGTGAAGAAACCTCATCTTTCATAATCATTAATCCGCGGTTATCGCAATTTGGGGCTCTATCAATCAAACTCGGGGAACCCAGATACGAAGTTGGGTGCTGATACCAGTAGTATCGGCGAATTCATGTATCCTGAAATGATCGCTGGCAACAACGAATACTGTTGAGCATGCAGGACACTACGAAATTTGTAGCCACTCGATTTCTCTGGAAAACAATACTCGATGCCATTAAACACTCTGCGGAAAAATGACAAATAGTCTCTTCGAGTTTCGAGACTCTTTTAATTTCCTATAATTTTTTAACCTCTTGCAAATAATTAATTACGTCTGCTAGCGATTAATATCGCGATTCTCACGCAAGGTTTTCTACACGATCCAGTTCGTTTCATACATTGATTTAAACTGTCTACCTTTTAAAAACAAGTGCCTTAAACAATGGCGATGTTTCAGTAAAAAAATTCAGAAGAGCTTCAAATTCATGCGGAAAACTAGTCCGGAAAGTTGCTATTGTGAACCATTAATCCTTACACGTTTAAATTGTACACTTCTACAGTCAAAATAAATTTGCTACAAATTTCTGAATTGGCAGCTTTGTAGCAGAGCTCTATGTATAAGGAAGAATACGTACACGCTGCAGGGCAATAAACACTGTTTCGTTATAGTAAACTAACGCGCAGTGGATATTGCATAACGTATGCTGATATGCAATAACTGCTTGCTAATACATCAATTAGTTGCTTCAACGCAAACACCACCCGGCTAACAGCGTGTCTCGCTCAGCAGATGTATTAATTAATACGCTTCGGATAAATAAAAATTTCAGACAGGTTTCGGGGTCAGCGTAGGAAATACCAAGGGAAATATATACACTTTACAGGAGATACCAAATGCTAGCTGGTATCGGAGGTACTCGATACTCGCTCGGTTTATACTTTTTGCCGGGAAGACGACTCGGTTCGGTAAAATACATTCAGGATCGCAAAGTTTCGAGGCGATGCATGCCGGTAGAGTGCATACATATAGAGTGCACAAGAGCACGATTCATGAACGCGGCTTGCTCTTGAATACGACTTACCCTCTATAGAAAAACGCAGCCCGTTTGTTGCTGGAACAAGCCGCGCCAAGCGTGTCTCATTTTGAGATAAACAGAATTGGGAAACCGCACAGGAGAGTTGAGATAATCGTGCTAAAACCTTTAGCGCATTGATCGTGAATATATATATCCTACCTTTGGAAGAATAACCGTATTTTCTTATAGGATTCTACGGAAGAATGAATGGAAATGGAACGAGAACCACCCACTGCAAATTCTGATTTTAAAATCACCACTGACGACCACAGCTCCAGTAGCTTCGGTTTAGAACACCAGAAGAAAAAGGGAAAGGCGTAGCCGAGCGGAATTGATAGTTTTTGCCTTTGCGATTTAATGGAATTTTATGGTAAAAGCGAACGAAGCTACCGCTTTCAATGGAATTCTCTACGTAGAATTCATTCGAATCGTAAAAAGTCTCTTATATGCAAAGTTATTTTTAAAACGTAATCGTTCTTTGGTCAGCAATATTGTTAATGTAGATTAAGCGATAAAACTGTTAGAAAATAGAGAGTCAAATCGGAAGCATCTACTGGAAAGCTGGTAGAATCGCACGCTAATATTCTACCTAGAGATCGATTTCCCTTTTCAAATACAACCAGCACTTTATATCGTTCGTTAATAAACGCGTCTGTCGATCCTTCGAATCGCATCATGTCGGAGGGATGCAAAGCGTTCAAGATGGAAGGCAAACAATCTCATTGGGTAAAATTTTAATAGGGAAATTTCCATCGGTACAACGGATGACTCACCTAAAGTGGTCCCAGGAAAGGCACTGCCAAGCATGAGGACGGTAGTCCGTTCTGCAAGCAAAGAGAAAAATGGCGTAATTAATTCAAGTTTTTCGATAGCCTGCCACTCGACATTTGCGCGCGACCGACAGCGGAAGTACGGATCGACAGAGTAACTAAGGAGCTATAATCCGCCGATGCTTATAGCGCAGGACGACTTCATCCGACTATTTCGTTAAGTGGAATAAATATGGAGAATAAAAAAAAGAAAAAAAAAGAGTTTCTCTGTAGCAAAGTTCGTATCGCTCGGCGACTGCTTTTGCCTTCGTTAAAAATGTAACCGTTCGCGAGCGAGGGACGATCCCGTGTCGCATTTGAATAGACAGACTTTAGTGCGGAACATTGCTGAACAGATATACCAAAGCAAACGTCATAAATATATGAACTGCGTCTAAAGCAGGCATGCCCAACCCACGGCCCAGTTGAAGTTTTTAATTGTCTATATTATTTTAGACATTTGGACTCAGGTCCTCGATACGCGGAACCGTACCCAAAAATCAAGTAGGCAGCTCTAAATCAGCACATATATCAAACTGATTTACAACTAAATTTATTGGAAGTCTAGGACCTCTGGTATTGTCAGAAAATCTTACAATACCTTGGCAATGCGCATTACAGCAGCATTTGGAACTACTTATCGCTGCGAATCATTTTTTTCCAAATTAAACTTAGTAAAAACAAAGTATCGCAGCAGGTTGCTCGATAAAAACATGACAAATCAACTACGATGCGCGTCGACTAAATTATCGGTTGATATTAAAAAAGTCTCAAATAAAATACAAAAACAAGTGTCACATTAATTATTAGGTAATAAAATATTTTGAATGTTGTACGATAATAAAATATTTTGAATAATTTCTTCTTTTATTTTGATGTCTGCGGCCCACCTCAGTTTAGAAAATTTTTACTTGGCCCACCAACCAATTTGGGTTGGGCACCCCTGGTCTAAAGCTATGTCGTCGGTCATTTAATTCGTAGTTTAAATTCAACCTTCTTCTTTTTTTATTGTATTTCCGATAAGCGATAGTTTCGTGGGTAAGAGCAGCAACGCTGACGTCGGCATTTAATACGCGTGGCATGAAATATTAAGGTGAGTGTATGATGCTGAACCAGCAATGGGCGTAGTTTTAAGATAGGTATCTAGGATTTGAATTGCGACGTCGGAGGGAGTGACCAATGCATAGATTAGTTGGGTCCACTGGCTGTTTTGACTTTAATACGAATATTGCGTGATAGCTCGGAGTATTTTTACTACTGGAAAACGCAATCTTCCACGTCCCAACGAGAAAGAATGGTAGGGCTCTGTGCTAAAGGAAAAATAACGTTTCTTCTTGGTAATAAATGCACGGGGAATAAAACTTGATTCTAGCACCGGCTACATGTACGTGCCGCGGAGTTTTCTCCCACAAAACGAATAAAGGGAAAACTAAAGTGAGAACCAGAGACGCACTTTTGCGCACTAATGACGTACTTTACTGGACGACAAATTACAGGAAGAAGTGACTTTCGTCGTTCCGCTTTGTTAACGCCGCTGTCAACTCATCCGATCATTTTTACGGCTGAATAAACCGATAGAACGAGGGCCACTCTGAAGAATGAACGCATCGCGCGATAATTGTCGGTATTTGTCGATAAATTTTTTATATTCTCACGTGGAACAGACAAAATCGTTCATATGCGCGTTGTATATCTCAGTGAATGAAAAAAAAAATTCGTCGCCTGGAATGTTTATTGAGAATGGAATACAAAAGGAATCACTGAGTTCTGTCAATGGATTCCAGTCGACTAAGGGAATCCTAGAAATGTCTTGATTTCGCTACCAAGCTCGCGTTTTTCGTAAAATTCAGATTGCATTGTTTAGCAAAGAATTTCAGGAATGCAGCTAAAGGCTGCGCGAGAAAATTGCAAAACTTCATCTACGCGAGAGAGGCTCGCAGATTCGCGCGGAACTATTAACAAGTTCGGTTTATCCATTCGGGAAAAAGTTCCGCGAGCGCTTGATATTCTTATCCGTTGCGTTAAGCTGTAGAAGGTGAAACTTGCGGAGAAATAACCGGCGAGCTGATCCTCTATCGAATTAAGTAGCCTTTAAGCCTGACGTGAGATTTATCAAGGTAACGCCTTGCAATTTTCCCAGTAATCTCTATTCGATATTCTCTTTTTTAATCAGAGCACCGCTGCTATCTTGGCCAAACCAAATTTTACCACACGATGCATACAGGCAGAAATCTAATGAAGAAGGTTTCGCCGAGTCGATATTTTCCCAGTTTGAATTCCTTCGCGTCTAGCTCGCGGCAGTGATTGCAAACGCCTAAAATACACCAAGTAGGTTCGCGAGATACGTACCGATACGAAAAAGCAGCGTAGCGGAAGAATAACAAGGTAACGGAATCGTCGAAAAATCTCGAGAGCAACGGATCCCTACAAGAAATATCGCGGTCGGTGGTGAAACGTTATCCTCTCGGTATCGGCTCGTTCGATCGCACCACCATTTCGCTAGCAGCGCTACCGCGATTTATTCAGATGCACGTCCCGCGCCGTCCGTAACATCATTTTTCTTCGAGACATATGGAATTGAAAAAGACTGGTGAGAAAGCTTCACTGTCAGATGTTAAATTAATTCCAAACTGTATTTGTAAGACAGTTTGCGCAGCTCGCCGTCAAGATTTTGACGGGTTTTCTATGCAATTGTACTCTCTCTCTCTCTCTCTCTCTGTCTCTCTCTGTCTCTCGAAGCCATACTCACTATTAAAACGATATTCCTCCGTGCAACTATAGCTTAGAATTCCATCGGAGAAACTGTTGAGTTATATGGGTTTTATATTATTACGTTCCTCATGCAAAAATTAATCAACGTGAGATTCACGCTCTCTCAGAGGCACGCGGCTTCGGGAGGCATACAATGTATGTCCCATGGTAACGCAGCTGCTAAACAGCCGAATTCCGATCCGGCCGTTGGTGACCAATGTTCCTTGTTTCATCTTCATTTGCCTTTGATACTCGAACGAGAGCAGACGTGTCTTCCTCTATTAATAAAACGTGTTTGATTCTAAATCAGTAATCTGAAGTTTTATTTGTGGGTCCCATAATCCTACAGAAACATGACCGAACAAAGAGTATTTACCAGGGGTGCCCAACCCAAATTGGTTGGTGGATCAAGTAAAAATGTTCTAAACTGAGGTGGGCCGCACACATCAAAATAAGAGAACATATTATTCAAAATATTTTATTATCGTACAACATTCAAAATATTTTATTACCTAACAATTAATGTGACACTTGTTTTTGTATTTTATTTGAGACTTTTTTAATATCAACCGATAATTTAGTCGACGCGCATCGTAGTTGATTTGTCATGTTTTTATCGAGCAACCTGCTGCGATACTTTGTTTTTACTAAGTTTAATTTGGAAAAAAATCATTCGCAGCGATAAGTAGTTCCAAATGCTGCTGTAATGCGCATTGCCAAGGTATTGTAAGATTTTCTGACAATACCAGAGGTCCTAGACTTCCAATAAATTTAGTTGTAAATCAGTTTGATATATGTGCTGATTTAGAGCTGCCTACTTGATTTTTGAGTACGGTTCACGTATCGAGGACCTGAGTCCAAATGTCTAAAATAATATAGACAGTTAAAAACTTCAAATGGGCAGCGAGTTGGGCATACCTAGTATACACAATAATATTGTGTATTTGTATTTGATTAATTGGACTATCTACGTCGCCGTGTTTCGAACCAATGGAAATATTGGTCGAGGATGGCTTATAATTAGCTACGAAGTAGATAGAGTATAAGTTGGATGATACTTGGCCGAACGGTTCGGTCAGTGAATTAATCCTTGCGTGGTCAGCCACGCACGAGCAGCGAGCAACTTCTGCCTCGTACATTTTGCGGGTACGTTATATGGCCACCCTCTCTCTTCACAGGCTGAATGGTTAGAAGGGAGAGATCTCCACGTCGGTCGCATCATGCATACTTCATACGAGATGCCTACGGGCAGTACGCGTTATCGCGATATCACCTTCACGAACCGTCGATCGAATGGTCTGGCGAGCTTTAATCCGTATCACCTACTAATCTAGAAACTTGTCCATCGCGCAAAGCCAATCTGTGAAATTCTTTCTGCTGACAAGTGTCGAACATGACCCGAATATCTGGGTTTCCCGACGTCGGTATTATCGAACGTGATCCGTAGGCGTAGTGGGCGGAAATATGATACTCTCTGCATGTATTATTTGAGGACACTCAAGTTCAGTCTGATAGTAAGGTGTCGAAGACTAATTCGATCAGCTCGATGCCAAACGAAGACACACTATATGGGAGACGAGGAGTGAATCCTCAGAAATTTAAAACTGGAGCATTGATTTTAATTCAGCTATGCATGCATCAACTGCAATGAAAGAGCGGATGCAGTATTCCGAATCCCAGGGTTAGAGTACTGCAATGTTCTTGGTACTTCGTCAATTTACGGAAGAACACGTCAGGTAGCGAAAAATCAATGTCCATTAAGCACTGGAAGGAATTATCGTTAGCGAACGAACGCTCAGATGCGAGCATCATACCATTCCCTCTCTAAAAGGACAGCAACGTCGAAAATAGCGTCATTTCCCCCCATTCGTATCGTCCATCCTGTAATCTTCTCGAAACGACATTTCTCCGATGTAATATTATTTTCGACGAGAATTGACTGCATAACAGGCAGGTTAAAATTGAGGAAGAGCTTTTCAGGGCGATGGTTGTACGAGGAGAAAATCTAGGGCGGCACATCCGTTGGTTCCGCAGACTCGTTCAACTATTAATTCGAAATGGTTGTTTGAGATCGGTGTTGGGACGGTAAATTCGGGTTTTTTGTCGAAGCTCCCGGGGCCGGGAGGTACTGCTAATAAAGCTCTTTCTACACGATGCCGCCTGCTCGTCATATCCGGCATTCGAGTTTTTCTCTTTGGTGTACCCGGGGAAATTCGCCGTGTCGCGGGGCCGCGGGGCCACAGGGAGGAATACTACGGGCCACAGGAAAAATCTGAATGCGACGGCACATCGTGGCATACCGTGCCACAGTCACCCAAGGGAAACAGGAAAGCCGACGTAATTACGAAAGCACATTTATGGAAGCTCACGTATATAAGCCTCCTAGAAATCCGAGACGCTAGCAAGATCGCTGGGATTATTTGATGAGGAATATTTTGATGCCACCAACCCCCTTGGCGACCCGCGAGAAATGCCACTACCAGAGTGTCGCTCGTCTCTTGCTCCCTACCTGTCCCCTCCTGAAGTGCTACTCACCCGTGTTCCCTCGTAATTCCACTTTAGGTCGGAAATTGTGAAAAATTCAAATGAGTCTTGATCTTGACGCAACGAATGGCGAGTTAAATTCTTTCGGGCGGATTTTCTCGGGGCGTGCGTTATCTCCGCGCATTCGCGGGACACGGTGTGCGTATTCAGGATCGCGAGTCAACGTGCCAAGCTTCGTAAGTGTAATGCGGGCCGAATTCCGCGGGAAGACTTTTCACCATGAAATTTACATTCACTGGATAATTACACGCCCTGTCCGAAAAAAATTTGCAATTAGCGAATGGTGCGCGGAAATGCCGAAGTAGCATGTACGAAAAACGACGCAAACTGAGTTAGCTTTCAATGAGTCGGAGCTATTCATCGTCCAGCGAGTGTAAGATATTCCGTGAAGGATTAAAACGCGGGCTTTTTTCCCCCCGACGCAGATTCGCAACGAGAATACAAGAAAAATCGAAAAATTTTGACCCTCGTCACGCCGCGGTATAACCATTGAATCCGGTGAAAGCTCTAACGAAAATACTCTGTAGCAGAAAGTTACGACTAGCGACTAGAAATGCTTCTAGCACACAGCTACGATTTATTTCGCGTACCATACGAAACCCACCGTCGGTTTTTACCTTGCACTTTTGAACTGCGAATGAAACGTATTTACCGCTGAACACACATGGCTCACGAGCGAGTTCGCGAAAAATATCCAGGAATTAAGTTTTCCGTGATTCGGCATGATCACAAGCGCGCACACGCAAAATCGTTGTAAATAAATGTAGGCGAGGAAAAAGCACCAGTGTTTTTCACGCACGCCGCAAATATTTTCGAACGGTAATAACGTCCGAGTATGGGTTTCAGAGATTTCTGATTTACGAGGAAAAACATTTTATTTCCTGGCTGTAATAAAATACGGCAGTGAAGTTTTATCAGTCCGAGAAGCTTATATTCGAAAATGCAAGCACCAGTTAGCAGTTACGGGAGAAAATAGTTACGACTAGGACGCATCAATCGTGAGCATAGTGACAGCGACATTTAGTATTCTCAGGCCTGTCCATTTGATTTGTATATCCAAAGACACATACTATGTACTGCGCGAGCCATTTTCTCCGTGCAATAGAGGAACCTATTTATTTGGAGCTTCTTATAGGTCACTAGCCAAAGAAGGAGGCGCAATCGTCCTGCAGCATCCCCGAAGTTTACCTTATCCGAGTGTGAAGTGGAATAACCCCTCTTTCAGCTGTCTTTCCGCACGTATCGCTCGAAATTGGATTTTTGCAAAAGCGACTGCAATATACTTCTCCTCTTGAATATTGCTAAAAGCACCCAACTAAATCACTTTGTTCCAGGTACGTTTCCATTGACGCTATTAACAAAACGCTAAACCTCCCAAAGTCAATTTTCGAAACTTACACTTAATTTAAACAACGCGGATTAAGTAAGGAGAAATTGACGATTTCCTGTTGTCTAAAATCGCAAGAAGCTTTGGTAAGCAACCAGCAGCCTTATTTGCAAATGATAGGCCGTAAGGAAGATAAGTAATTTCGTGGGGTGTCAAGCCGCCTTATCGGAGCGGGACGCGTATTCAGAGTTCCACTAGGGGCGCACGACCGAAACATTGATTTTCGTGGGTACCTTGGGAAACGATCCAGCCTTAATGCCGAACACGCGGAATCTAGACAATAGTTCATCATTAGATTAAAGGGAAGCCTCGAAGCTTTCAAGCTTTTCTTCTACTTCATAAAGCTTAAAGTAAGCTGATTACTTGAGCACGCACTATAAACGTGTGCTATCATTCGATGCTGCTTGTGTATACAAAAGTAGCATTAATTAATGATTTTTCACGCCGAAATTTAATACCAAATTTCAAATTCTGACGATTGGATGTTTATTAGGGTACATCAGAGAATATCAGTGATTTTTTTCAGGTATCATATGATATACATCTTCACATTGAAACTGCACGCTCGAGTAAGAAAAATGAATAATAATGTGTGTTAATCATAATTTTCATATCGTTTCTATTTTTTTCAGATAGCTCCGGTCCTTCCACAACTTCTAGAAAAACCTCGTGTCTCTAGCATTATCCTATCGCGAGATATGAATTTTTTAACGTTAAGTTTTTAGGGGCTGATATCCGCGAAAGGGTTGAGATTTCGGCATTTTTGTAAAAGACTTTACTACTTAGTTTGGCAAGTAGAATACGTGGTTAAAATTGTTCCACGAATCACTGATTCACCCTGTATATTCGGCAGAGAAATTGGGCGAAGGGTAAATCCTCACCTGACTCGGTGATGCATTTGGCTATCCGGACATTATACGTCGGGGCAGACCAAACGCGCAAGGATTATATAGGGTTTACAGAGGCTCACATACGCAAGACTAAAATTTTCGCGGAATAATACCGGCTGATATACATAAATCTCGCCCGTCGAAACTGACCGGCGCGGTGCATCGCACACCCGTCGCTGCCCCCGCCCCTTTAACCAGCTGTGGAACAAGCGCTAGCAATATTCTGTTTCGGTGTTTGCAAGCGCCACACCGTGCACCGGTGCCGGCACGGTTATGCATCCTACTGGAAGAAAGGAAGTCGTGCAGCAGAAGCTGCGTGATGCGATACGCCCGCGCTGGATATTACTTCCTTCCGCCTGTTGCACCAAATCGATCCTGCCTTCGAATGACGACGACTACTACTAGGAGCCTCCGCGATTTCCGGCGACGCCAACGCTTCGGAACTCCCGTGTTCCATCGGTGGCCGGTTGCAGCCAAGATTAATGACCAAACGGAATACTGATGATTACGGAATGCCAAGCCTTTTCCAGAATAACGCGAGCTACTGCCCGCCGAGCTGGGAACGAAGCGAAGAGAAATGAACAGCTCTCGAAGAGAGAGGAAAAAGCTATTAATTCAATCTGCTACCCTCTTCGTTAATGGCGTACAGTGCGCCATGAATTCAGACTGATATTAATCTCTGACGAGATGACAACTTCTAAATTGGAATTCGGCAACGGCAAGTTTCATCTCTAGACCGACCCTTCCGAAACACTCGACGGGGTAAATACGGGTTAGTTCTTCCTCGCGCAATTCCTAATTCGAATTAGACATTTTTCAGAAATCCTCCCGATTCTATATGATTAAAATAAATCGTGACCCACGTTGTGTCAAATTCCGCTGGTAGGAAGCCACGATATTTCCTGCCACTGTTATCTGACCGAATCAATTGCATCGATACACTAGCTAGAATAATTATTTTACTCACCCGCCAGGGAGAAAATCCATTTGAACGACGACAAATACGTTTTAACGCGAATGGAAACGGGGAGTGAATCGTTATCGGCCTGATTGATTCAGTGACTTTTAACAATCCCATTGAAGTTTCCATACAATTCCACGCTTTTCCCGAGTGCTCATCTGTCCCTGTGGAGCCAAAATCCTGATTACATTGAAACACTAACGAAAGACTTGCCAGCTCGCCAAATGCGAAATACGCTGGGTCTGAACGTTATTTCCTGAGCGTTATGTTCCACGACGATGAAAGGAAAACGGTTTAAAGGCAATCTGGTCGGTCTGACCACAGCGGATATTATTTCCTTCCGCCTGTTGCGTCGAATCGATTCTTGACCAGACCATAATATCTTTGGTCCTTGAAGGTTTCCGTCGCTTTTTGACGTCGTGACCTGTACATAATTCGAGAGCATCCGTAACAATCCACCCGTCTTTTCTTCTTCATAAACGCGCCAAATCCTACCAAAGAGCCAGCTAAAACCCACGCCAAATCTACTATTAGAAAGGGAAACGAAAAAAAGTCGACCCTCTGCCATCCTCGAACCTATACATACATATAGGTCGAGTATCGACGATCGGAATATCCAAATGAACGAATCATACACATATGTATATATGTATGTACCCTGCAGTTCACCGATCGATCATCGCTACCTATGTTCGCCGGAGTCACGCTCCGCAGGAATGCATAATCCGACGGTACCACTGGAAATCTCCTTGATTAAATGTGCAGCCCCAGTAAATCTTAACAGCTTGGAATTTCTGTCCGGATCGAACCTTTGGATGACCTAATTCCGAAGAGAATATTTCTACGGTTGTTGATTACGCAACGGTTATAAGTGAATTTTCAAAACGTCGTATAAAATCATTGCTAACTTTCATTATCGCTCTCAAATCAATGTTATCGTGCAAGGTCGCTGAACGGAATCCCACAGTCGTAAAAAGTATATGTATCCGAAGCAAATACGCCTGGTTTGGGATATGTTGCTCTTAAGTCTGATTTTCAGAGCAGGAATAAGAGCAGCAATACTCTTAACCTTTTAGAAACTACGCGCCACTATAGTGGCTTTCGCGGATATCATCTTTCAGGACAACGCGCCACTATAGTGGCTTTCGCGTATGTCATCTCTCTGAACTTCTTTTGTCTTTACATCGATTTACAACAGTATTAACAATAGACAGACAGAATATACAGTCTTTGTTTTTAATACAGCAGTATCAGACTCTGCCGTCCAGGGAAATAGCCACACGTAGAATTCATTCGTACCTAAAAGGTTAATTGCGAAATTAGAGTTGCACACAATTACTCTGGGACGACGAATTCAAGACGAGAACGTTTACTCGCGTTGCGAGAACTTTTCGACTTATTCAGAATTGGTGTCCAAGCAGAGAAAACGTCAAGTCGCTCGCCGGAAATATCCGACGAGAAAAGGGCACTCTTCAAGCTTGGTTTCATACGTTATAAAGTGGAGCAGGTTCTTTAACGACACAATTAAACCGTTAAGGGTGGAATTACGGGGTTCCCCCGTAGAGCTAGCGCATAAATTCCACATCGCGGCAGATTGCATTAGCCCCTTTCAAACAGTCTAAAGCTGCAGAATTTTTCTGACGCGATTACACTACAAAGTGCACGTTAAATGAGCACGATCCGCAAACCGAGGCCGCTTCCGGCAAAGGAGTGCGGGGTTAAACAGGCTGGAAAGCGTGGCAGTCAGGTTCAGTCCAGGCGTTCAGGCAGCCTAAATGAGTTGCTGCGATCGTATATCAAGGGTAAAATAATTTTCTATACACACTTGTATCGTTAGCGTTAGCCTACCAGACGAGCCAAGCTAAAATGCCAATTCTGACGAGGATACGAGAGTGGAAAAGACCCCAGAGTTAAGAGGCTCGTTTGAGACGTGTGCTATCTTCACCGCGAATACAGGTTTAAGTGTGTATTAGAGCATCATCAGGAAAAAACGAGACGCAAGCGTCAAAATTTGAATTTTATTGACCGTCCTACATTCGCGACCAAGATATACACGTTGATACGAAACTGCTTGTCTTTTGTCAAGGTGGATCTTTGTCCAACGAGTATCTTAGAGTGACTGGTCTCATTTGGGAAATCGTAGCGAGATGAGTATGAGCATTTTTCATAGGCAAAGTCCACTGGAAGTCGGGCGAAGTATGCGACCGTGAGGCCATGTATGTCGACATTCCAGTAATAGCGCATGCATGTCTAAGTTTTACAATACTCCGGGAAATTCGGAGAATTCTTGCACTGGAATCGAGCGGCTTGATGCAGAAGGTCAGGAATTTGGGTTTCTGGCATATTAGGAGGTGTATTTTGGAGGAGACTCCTTACTCGAACTAACTTGGAAGCATAATAGGAACCCATAGAGTAGAATGCTACGGATCCATATACAAAAACTTGTTGCAAACTTAATGTTTCGTCTGGCTTTACAAATTGAAGCAGCTTCGCATTTAATGAACTTGGAAATTGAATATGTTTATCTCAATTAATTACAGCCATATAACACATGCTCGTACTCAATTAAATTCCGGAGATAGAATACCGGCATTAATGGAATGCAATCAGTTTTCCGCGCTAGCTAAAAATTCTGTTCTCTATAGAAGTTTCGTTGCAAGGGAAGTCCTAAAATTCCGCGAGCGTAATTCTGAGGATGTATCGTAATTTCTGTGGCTTTAGAAAAACGCAATCCTGGAACAGTGTTGCCCGTCGTGCTAGTTCTATCTATGTGTTTTAGTAAAAGACCTGTTTTGTTCCTTCAGGAGCATTTAGCATAAGTGTAGCTTTAGCGGAGCTTAAAGAAAGGATGTACATGGTTAAGATGTTCGCCTTTCTCATGGCAGAGACCCATTTCAATTCTGTGTACATATTACGCTCACGATAATAGTACCAGAGGCTAAACGAACCGACCGCGAGCTGGCTTTAATTTCTATTGCTACCATATTCTAAAAGGTCAGTAAATTACAAAGGATACTTCATCTCGTAGCCTAATAGCGCTGTAAAATTTTTCAACACCGACCATGGTACACAAATCGAAATCCGAACACTCGTAATTTTCAAAAGATTATTGATGGAACATAAGTGTCACTGTTCATGGAGATTCGGAACTCTACTACCAGGTTACACCCTTCAGCTAAATGATTAATGAAGAAATGCAGAGCGAGTATAAGAGACCATTAATCATATGATACCGGTGAATTAAATGGTCTAAACTTACAATGTCAATATTTCTCTAGACCAGGCATGCCCAACCCGCGGCCCAGTTGAAGTTTTTAACTGTCTATATTATTTTAGACATTTGGACTCAGGTCCTCGATACGTGAACCGTACCCAAAAATCAAGTAGGCAGCTCTAAATCAGCACATATATCAAACTGATTTACAACTAAATTTATTGGAAGTCTAGGACCTCTGGTATTGTCAGAAAATCTTACAATACCTTGGCAATGCGCATTACAGCAGCATTTGGAACTAAATATCGCTGCGAATCATTTTTTCCAAATGAAACTTAGTAAAAACAAAGTATCGCAGCAGGTTGCTCGATAAAAACATGACAAATCAACTACGATGCGCGTTGACTAAGTTATCGGTTGATATTAAAAAAGTCTCAAATAAAATACAAAAACAAGTGTCACATTAATTGTTAGGTAATAAAATATTTTGAATGTTGTACGATAATAAAATCTTTTGAATGTTGTACGATAATAAAATATTTTGAATAATTTGTTCATTTATTTTGATGTGTGTGGCTCACCTCAGTTTAGAAAATTTTTACTTGGCCCATCAACCAATTTGGGTTGGGCACCCATGCTCTAGACGTTTCCAATGCGAAACGACTTTGAGAGAGTCAATTAATCGAGAGCGAAAGATATAAAGCGGTAAAAGTTCATTAGCCTGGAAAGGAAGAGAAGTCCGTTATTTTAATTGCAGCTGTACATTCGAATTGCGACTCGGTCACGCGGTCTTGTTATTGGACACTCGAAGGTACTACCTTTGGGCATCGTTGGGTATCGTTAGGCCTCGCGCCGGCCGTTCCCTCCAGTCGACTACCGGCCGAATGCAGATGATTAATTATGGGAGCTTCTCGAGAATCATTTATCACCGAGCATAAAACAATAAAGCTTGCTGCACGCGCACGAATTTATCGTCGTCCTAATTGCCGCGACGTCGAGGTCGACTTTCATGTGGATGTGCACGTGGCGGTCGCGTACACCTCTTCGACGATGACAGCCCGCCGTTTAATTATATTAGAGCGCACAAAGGTTCCGGCGCAAAGCGACAAGTTACAATTTTTCCGGCTGTCCCGTTGCACGCATGCTTGCCCACTCCAATCTGTAGGTTTACAAACTCCGAGCGCTTTTATTTTTCTCGTGTCGACGTAAATGTCCATGAGCAGCCGGTACGTTTTTGCAATTAGAAAACCAACCGAATGTTTTAGCGCTAACGGATAAAGAAGTACCGAGGCAAACGGGCTCGTTGAAATTTAACGAAGCGTTCTACCTTCTCTTGCTCCAACAATCGCCACGCGTACTACTATTGCAAATTTATTCTTGGACGGTTTATTTGTTACCACGCGTCCTGCCACTCTCTCTCTCTCTCTCTCGCTCTCTCTTTCTCTTGTCAGTGTACTTAGCGAATGAATAATATCGCTTTTGAGATAAAGCTCCAGTTAATTGCTATGTTAATGCAACCTGCGCCTCGTTGTCGTGATACGCCGCGTATTAAACGCGCTCCTGTTTGCCGCGGAAAAAGAAAAAGAAATGAGTGAACGAGGCGAGCAAGCGACCGAGAGAAAAAGAGAAAAAATGGAACTGGAGTGTCACGGGAAGGTCTCATTAAAACTATATTTTCCCGATCTAATTTCTCTGTCCCATTCGCCCGCTGGGAAACAGAGGATTTATCAACTTCAGATTGGAGATGTAGAACGAGAAATCGCGGCGGGTTTTTTTTCGCTGATGAAAATGTCATAGCCAAAGAATACGAGCGCTCGTTGAAGCTTTCCTATAGAGAGTATAGAGACTAACGGGATCTGACTCGAATTGTAAAGAAACGACGCAGTCACAGGGTGACACCTATCGACGGTTGCAATCGAAGTGGAAACGATAGTGACAGTCGCGCGGCATACGGTTAGAGCTAGCGAATAAATTCTTGGCTAGATTCCTACCTCCGAATCGGCAGCTCATTTCTGCCAACGTTCGCTAAGCCGAAAGTCGGAAAAGCGTACCGCGATAATTCGGAACGGTTAAAGAAAAGTGGGCGGCACTCGAGGTGCTTATCATTTGACCGATTTATCTATGACCCTTGCTAGCAAAGGCCTCGAGAAGGGTTTGGATAAGCTAAATAACAGAAAGGAGGTCACCAAGCGATTTCAATCGGCACTGTTGGGCTGATTCACCCGCGGTAATTAAGCGAAATCAATTAGTCCGTTGAAGGACTATGATTTCAATGACCATAGAATCGATTCACTTAGAAAATTCACCGTTACTTCAGCGGCACTTGGAAAAAAAATCCTAAGAATTTTATCGCACACGACGACCCTGTCCTGGCTAGGAAGCTGGCTCCAGTGGAATTGCGGCCTACGCGATAACCCCGACGTGCCCAATAAAAAGCGTGGAATTTTTTATCGTTCGCGTAATCAGCGTTATTAAACTTTTTCAAATTTAGCCCCACTCGTGTCCTTTAACGAGGATGGCTCTCTGGAGCTCTCGACGAAATGAACGCAGCATTTAATTGAATCAATCCAATGTTTTTCTCCTATTTTATTTTCGCTACAATAATCTTTATCGGAGGAGAAGCAGTTGCCGGGTCGCGATAGTTTCGATCGCGCGATATTTTAATCCTGCAGGAAATTTTTGGCGATAGTATCGAGGAATTCGTGCAGTGATGGATTCGAGATTCCTCGTGAGGTGCGCTCGCTCTTTAATAGAAACTTATAAAGCTATTCGCAGGTTTACCGGGAAAGAGAAGATGACAATGCCTGATGGAAGCAGCAAGACTCGAGGATTAACGAGAAATGTCGATTCAGCAGCAGTAGGGCCATTAGTAGGGAAAAAATGAAGATTCAGTGGAAGAGAGGGCGAAGGTCATCCAAAGTAGGTGGTCTCCAATTTTAGCAGACAGTTCTTAACTACTGTATCTATCTATCGTCCGATAAGCCAGTGATTTAACGTCCCTAATCACAGATGGACAAGGGAGATTCACGGGAGAAAATAAATGTATGCTCGGCTAATCTCAACAATCGGATGCTTTTTCACTCGACGCTCCTAGCTAGCGACAAATTAAGCTCGCGTAGGGGGGAAGTGTGGCTTCCACGATTGAAACATCGGATTTTCGACACTCGCGCTCTCATTTCTACGGTGAATAATCAACCTACCGAATAATTGAGTGTATTGCAACGCGTAGCGATAAACGTGATTCGGTGCGACTGCCTGTTATAGATTCTACGGAGAAACAATATTTCGAGTTATTTGAAAGGCCGAATGTAGAGAATACCTTTCGATATTCCGTGGAATTATATGGAAAGCGTAAGCGCGGTTGAACGGGCGTTAGTCACCGCAGTGCGATAACGGTGTCGTCTGCATTCGTTTCTGATTTTAATAGTCACAATTCTAACGAATAATAGTCACATACAGGCGAGTTGTAGGCGGTGGCACGTGCCTGCGAACGTATCGTATTTTCAATGACAGTCTCTATCAGTTAGGGAAATTATCGAATTAAGCTAGAAACATACGACTATAATCGTGTATCGCGAATATCGAGAGTGCATCGCAGATGTCACATAGGAATAGTTTTTTTTTTTTCACGAGAGAGAAAATTAAAGGGCGTTAATCATCGAAAATACGCGAAATGAACGCGGTCGGATAACGAGCGAACACTTCTTTGAACTGGCGATAAATGAAATTGTAGGTAATTACGCGTCTGGTACGCATCGAATAATTTCGCGGCAAGCCGGATTTTAAATTAATGTCGTAATTCAAATCGAAACGTATCTCTGCACTTTCGTACGCAGCAAACGAGTACATACGTACATGTACTATGTGCACCGTGTCACCAGTGATACTGCGGCCAATTACGCGAATCGAGCAAATCGCCTGCATAATTGAAACACTGATAGTCAATGACCGGTCGCCTTTTAAAACCAAGTCGCCGAGGTTTTTTCTTCCATCAACGACAATTCAAATGCAAGATCTCAATTGCTTCCGGACTCCATGCATTTTAATAGTCTGCCATTGTAGATTCCGCTCCTCGAATATCCAATTTATTCGAGTGATATTTTCATTCGAGTCATAAAGAAAATCCTGCGGCCAAATACCCGAAGCCACGCAACCTTTGAAAATAATTGCCCTGATTAACGAGCAAAGATAGCGCAATAATGATTTGCCAATGGATATTTGCCCAACAAATGGAACACCGACATTTTCTAATGGAGTTTTCCCCAATTTTCATCAATTTCCCATTCCGATCATCCGCGAATTCCGTGCCGCAGATTTTCCGCGTTGAATTATAGAGTACTCGGGAGTAGAAAAAAGTTTGATATGGTCTTGAAACTATACTGTTCCAGTTAGCAAGCAGAGACGATAAGATGTTACCGTAATGAGTACGCGGACAAAGAGAATGAGAAATTTAGAAAATTGTACCTGCAATATATCGTGCGATATTCCCATTATAACGTATCTACCGCGGATACACTTGACTCTAGTTAGACAGAAAACGAGAATACACGTCATAAACGGTTCTATGCCATATTTACCATTCCATTTAAACGTACAGATAATATAAAGTTTATTGTTAAGTTCTATGTATATTGTTGCGAGTTCGTGTCATGGTTAAGTAACTTAGACTTCGTTATTATAAAACGGATTTACTAAAGAGGAACTAAGAGACACGTCTGCTCAGTTAGACGTCCAAGAGGCGACTCTCCATTAGCTGTTAGTAACAAAATGTACTGCAGCTTAGAAACACGCTCAGCAGCAACTTCCGAGTACATTATATGAAATACGGGTAGCTTCGGCTTGAAAAATCGTAGATGGCTTCAAAACTCGTCACAATATTAATTACTTTGCGTCACCAGCTTCGCAGATACAAAAAAAAACAGTAAATTTGTATCTGAACAAATACAAACAATAGTATCGCGTGTGGAAAAAAGAACAAATTTCACAATAATCCAGTAACCTGATACACTTTCGCAACCCGCATGCAGAAGGTACTCGGTCAGCCGTTGCATGTAATATGTACCTAGTAATAAGCGCGCTGCCAAATACACAGAAACCGGCTAATCAATTAGAGTTCGCGGTCAGTATTTCCCTCGCGAACATAAAGCATTACATTCTACAGTTGGAAGTAAGTCGACATAATTAGCCATAACGTTGTATACGTCGTAGCAAGAAAAAAAAAGTTCGATAAATAGATATGTAGCTGGTCGAATACTGTCTATCGGTGGAAATAAAAAAGAACTAGGAAGACTTATACGTGAAGAAGAAGAAGAACAAAGCGATTCGTTTCTCCCTAATAATACCGGCATCGAGTCGACCTATTCCGATACGCCACGCGAAAAAGTTATAGCGGAAACCTGCGGTTATCTGAAACGTCCCGCTCCATAAAAAATATCGGCCGGCTTGCGGTAGTAAAACATCCTGGTATCATTAAATTCAATATAAACTGTGAGGATAAATTTACCATTTTCACCGGAATCCGATTAATAAAGTAACGAATCTTTTCCTCTTGACAATATTTCGCCGACTGGAAGTCTACTCTGGGGATTAGCTGCGGGTGACATTTGAAAAATTGATATGTATGCCGCCATGTGCAACGAACAAGCTAGAGATAATCAACGATTTGATTCATTGATACTTTTTATGAACTGTATTGTATTTCGTTGAACATATCACTAACGATCGCTCATCAAGAGACAAGGTCTTTTCTCGGGCAAAGTAGAAGAAGACAGACCTTATATCCATTCCGGAAACGGAAGTTACTCTTGTCTTTGCAATGTTAAAAGTCCATAATATTATGAACGACACACTTGAGGAAATCGGGAAACAAATATAATGTATTTTAATGTGTTGTTAATTATATAATAATATACGTTTTATACCGGAATAATAACCTCATAAAACATCAACGTATTTTTAACTATTTCTGTTTGACTTTAGCAAACAAGAGGCAGCCGTGCTTTTTCGTTTAATTTCAAATTTCTCCAATAAGATATATGTATATCCAGTACGCGAATTTCGAATACATCTTATCTCCAGCAGCCACGACGAGTGTTTTCGACCGTTTAAGGTATTGGAATTTTTTATAGAAAAGCGGCTATTCAGGGAGCTTAAACATTCCATTTTCAATCTTGAAAGGCTCAATTGCATGAATTCAATTCGCCGTTCCATTGAACTCACGATTTCCACATAATAGTGGCTTTGGAAACGCTTGGAGGTAACTGCGGAATATCCAGCGTGCGGGAACTTACGAAGGATCGTACGAATCGAATTAGAATTTGTCGCGGACAGAGTTCCACGCGTCAGATGCACGCTGTGCAACTCTTGTGTTGTGGTGCCCTCGATTAAAAGCCGGCAGAAAACTGATTGTCGAGTTTATTCCGCACGAACGATTCGAAGCGAAGGGCTATCGCTTACGAGTAACATCGTAGCTTCCTCAAGATTCGGGACGCGCTATATATCCATCAAAATAAATGTGGGTCTTGGACACCCCAATCTACCGATCTAATTCACCCGAAATGCAACGTCCGTGTAATTCCACCAGAGAGAAGTGTCTCTTGAGAATTTACGTATTACCCAACCAATTCGACGATTTATAGTTCCAAAATGAATTAAAACTCACACGTGTTAATTGAGAAAATACGGTATTCTTATTGACGCTACGCGGAGGTTAATAGCGGTGAGTATCGAATCGTAGGAATCTAGGAACTGAGCAATCGAATATAGGTGAATGTTTAATAGGGATCAACTGACCGGTGAATTGAGCACGATTTCGTGTCAACGCGTTTACTGCCACTCAGAAAGTGCTCTCTAATTACACCGAGAAATAGCTATTCACTTTGACACACGTACGTCACTTGAATAGCTCTGTAAATAAGACAAACTATCCCTTACTGGCCGTGTATGCCTATGTCGTAATTACATGTGACGAAATGCTAAAGAGACCAATTCGCGATAAAAAATGATTTCCAATTGTCAGTGAGGCGAACGTACGACGTTGTCATAAGAAAAAGACAAGATAGAGTCGTTCTCTGACGCTTGACACTGAATACTTTGGGATAATAAATAAAACATGATGGAAGTAATTGAGCAGGATAAGGTTATGCACGAACACACAATCTAGTCCGACCTCGAGGAACTTACTCTCGAATTGCTCTTGTCGCGCCAATATTTTATGCCAAAAGTGTCAAGAAGATGCACGTGTGAGAGGATTGCAAATTGTTTAACCTTACGAGGATACATACAGTATAGAGCCTAGTACGCTGACCCCCATAAGGTTCCCGCGGACACACATACACACACACATGTATATTCTCGCAGTGCAACCCTGCTGGCATCGCGATAAATAACGAATGCGATTACTCACGATTAAAGTGGTGGATGCCTCGTTTAGACAGCATTCCCCACGAAGCAGCGGTCTACCGGCATCTTCAACCCAGTTGTCGTGGCCGCTCGTGTCCGTTTGCCTCATTATTTCATCCTCGACTGTGCTCTTCGGATTACCCTTGTAAACACGAAGTGTCACGAGCCGTCAGCCAACAAACGTTACTCGACAAGCAAGCGCGAATCTCGACTGACGCCGGGGTGACCGAGGATTACGACTGTAAGAAGACTACGCGCGAAAGGGTCACGCTTGAGAATAGGGGTCGCAAAGGTGATACCGAAGGTGAACAGGAGAAGCAAGATTCAGAAGAGATCCGCAGTTCGGCTGTGCTTGACACCGCGGCAACGCTACCAACGATGTAAACGTTCGCTCGGCGACTGGCGCACGCTCCTAGGTCGAGCGCATCGATCGGAGCACCCTCTACCACCCGATTGCCCTGATTGGCTGGGCGGGGGTACGCGATGCGCGCGCACTCACCCGGCAAAGGGTGAGTTTCGAGCATGTGCAGAACGATTCTTTCTCGCGGTAACGCTACTTTTGAAAAGTTCGCAGCGCGTTTTTAATTACGTTCGACGATTCTCTTTTCGCGATTATGAAGATGTGCTTGTGCGAATGTCAAGTGCCACGACGGAGATTCAAGCATTCTAATCATACGGCGAATCTACGACATGTGGCTCTCGTCGTCGAATCTAACCTCGATCACTGGTAACTTCGGCTGGTAAGTTGAAACTTTTGAATGCTCCATATTCGCCATGATACAGGTTAATTTCGAACGTCAGCTGGCCGCTCGCGGAATATATGATTTGTATGGGATTATGGAAGTTGCGACTTTATTGTCTAACGAACTTTTCAAAGTCCGCTACTTACGTGCGTAGTAGCGGCATACGTATTGTCGCTATCCACTATATTTAAGTTATTCTTTAGAAGATGATAGGCTTAGTTTTACCGAGGTTATTGTTCGTCTTTCTATCTACCAGACGCAACTCAAATCCCAATTGCGATAAGCGTCCATTGGATCCTCATTATACCTGGCCAACGAGACCAGGAGGTGTTCAGTTTAGTTCAGGGCAAGCGGTGCGCATCACATCTCCACTAGAGACCGGCCTTATTTTTAAGTCTATTCCTTTTTGGTAAAACCATACCAATTATTGTCATCAAAGTTGTTCGAAAAAGCTCAAGTTTGCGACAGTATGTATTTCAATTGTACACAATGCGGCCACTTGCATGTATGTATGTATAAGGAATACAAGGGTACTGTTTCGGAACGTAACGGTCCCAGCGAGATTTTCATGTATTCACTTTACATTCATATTTCTTCAGAGATAGTATATTATATTAGAGTATTATACAGTCAAGAACTTACGAATCAAGAGAAAGGTAGAAAAATGTAGAAAAATGTGGGCGAGCAGAATCAGTTCATGGCATGCATGCCTGAAGCCATGGAATGGTTCCTGATTTCAGGTTTTACATTTCGTCTCATATAAAATGCTTCGTTTAAACAACTATTCTTCTCTTATATGGCAAAGTTACGATTTCCCAATGGCGTTGGACAAAAGTTTTCATTTACCGCGATCTATTCCTCGTTACTAAATTCCTTACTTAACCGTATCTCAGCGCGTATACGCTGGTAATTCTGACATCGAGACCGCAGGAACATGCTTTTACTGTAACATCCTAATTAGTATCAATCGATAGAATTAGTGCCACAAGTGGTTAACAGCCACATTTCAAACCACATTACACCTTGCGCTATAATGCCCATTCCGAATCGTGACCACTAATTGACAGGCATCAATATTCAAATTCTCCAAGAGGATTTGCATTATTTGCAAATTTCCAAATGTCACATATTTATAATTCTGCCGGAGACTTATTCATGTATATGGCTCGGTGGTAGTTAGACCGGTAATTTCTATAGAGATTATTATCATTATAATAATAGAATTCATTTAACGTGAAATGATTAAAACAAATTAGGCCATATATTGAGAATTATATTCGAGCTGATTGGCTCGCTTTTGATTTATCTCGATTCTTTCGATTAAATCAAAAATCAAATTGAATGTCAACGTTCGATTGAACTGGGACGTTATACCGATATGTGTAGTTATGAGTGGATTTCATATGCGCGTACTCGACAGCGTATGCTTCTAAACGTTCGCAATTTCCGATCGAAGCTTTATAGTTACGATGAAAACCGGTGCGGTAATCTCGCGAATTAGTTCCCTTCGAAACCCCTCAAAATTAGGTCAGCAAATTCTATAACCTAACACTCTAACGTTTCTACAACTACACACTATCTTATCGTCTAACGTTCAAAGTCAAATCGTGTGTTCTCCTAAAATCCATCCAAATACGTTCGTTCAACCCTGTAACCGTCACAAATTCCCTATAAGTCGCAAAAATCGTATTACAATGGCAGTTTGTTATTGTGATATTATCGATGAAGCAAGGAAATGAACCCGTCCCGTGGCAGCCCCTTTGCGAAATAACGAATAATGAGAATGAAAGATCCCTAGTGAGAAATTAAGAACACGAAGTCACTCACTGCAGACGAGTAATTTTCGCAATGGCTCTCACAGTGGTGAATCGCCGAGTGTATAAGTTCGGCATTTACGAGCTTTTGTGAAAGATCGACACACAAGCCACTAACGGGGAAAGAATGGTTGCTCATTGAAAGTGCCGGAACACATAGCGCGAGAAGAATTCTTTACATTCGTTAGATAGCGAATATCACACAGCCGGCTGGTCCAAAGACGCTGCCCTAGCAGCAAATATCTGACTTATGCTGCCGGATGTTACAAAGGACGTAGCAAGGCTCGCGTCGTAGCCCATCAAAGTTCGCTTGGCTTGTTCGCACCAGTTCCAAAAGACGAGCTGCTGGTTTCTTGTCTTCAAATCCGCCTGAAGAAGCGCCAAGTTCTTGGCGACTGTCGCGTCTATTCTATGCACGTGGTGACCTTCCACCACTACAGGAATCCTCAATTCTCGCTTGTCGCACCTAAACGGCAATAAAGTCATGTTACAACTAAATAAAATGAACGTCCCTCGATGGAGGGGGGGGGGGGGGGGGGGGGGAAGGTCCGGAAGTGGAAATGTGAACGATTACGGACTGTAATAACATCACTTACCAAGACATCACTCGTTCGCGAAGATACTCAGCTGCCGGATAACTCAGTGATTGTTTCGGTGCCACATAAAGAATGACGTAACTATCGACAATCCTTTCTTCGATCAATAATCCAGGCCTAGCCGCGAAATAGAGCAGGAGAATTAGATTTACTATGATTCCGGCAATCGTCCCGTACTCTAAGCCGAATGCCAGGCAACACACCACAGTAACCGTCAAAGGTATCAGATCGATCTCTGGAAACCGAGACAAAGACCAAATTAATGACGGCGAGGATTCTCCCTGATTGAGAACTTTCAATTGTATTAAATGCGACCGAGTTGGATTACCTAAAGAATTTTCTACAATCGAATTCAATGAAAGAATAAACTAACCAAGGTTCGAGATACAATTCCATTCGTAATTAACGAGATACAAGTTATAATGGAACATTGGTTGGATGCATTTATCAAGCGAAAATTACTATGGGTTTTTTTGTATTATTTCCTGTCACAAAACAGTGGCACGTAATAAAAGCAAAACCTACTCTTCGTTCGCCAGAGCACTCGAAAAACATTGATGTCGAGCATGTAATACATGGCAATTATAATCACAGCAGCCAGAGTTGCTTTTGGAATGAACTCGAAGGTCGTTGTCAACAAAGCGCAGGCCAAAATCACCAGCACTCCAGTAAAAAGGCCACCCATTGGGGTTTTTACTCCGGACGCATTGTTCACAGCTGTTCGCGTGAAACTTCCTGTGGTTGGCATCGATCTGAAGAAGCTCCCGAAAACGTTACACAGTCCCAGTGCCAACATTTCCTGATTGGCATCAATCGCTTTTCCCTTTGCTGCCGATGAACAAACGTGAATTTCGCTTTCAGTTCTCAAATAATTTCTGTAGAAATACCGTGTGGCGATAGAAACCTACCAAAAGCTTTTGCAATAGCGATGCTCTCCAAGATAGCGATCATTGGAACTGTGATTATGCTGCTTCCTAATTGGCCCAATAGATCCATAAATACGTAAGTCTGATTGCCAGAGTGAACGGTGAACGGTGGTACACCAGGCTCTGGCAATCCTTCTGTTATGTTTCCCGTGATGGAAAAAGGGATATCGCCATACGTGGAAAACACATAAGCCATAATTATTCCAACAATGACGACAATAGCATTCCGTGCTAACGTTATTAGCCATAAAGTCACTTGTAATTTTGTCCCTTTCTTCTTTCCTGGGAGATTCTGTTTTCGACAGATTCATCAAAACAGAATCAATCAATACCCTTCAACGTGTCAGGAAACGAGCTAATTGTTTTGACAAAAGTATTTTAATCGATGCTGATTCGAGATGGACTTTCGTTCTGTACTAATTTAATGGAAGCTAATGATAAAATGACAATGACAATGTATCTGTTTTTTAATTTTAAAATTAACTTACTTTGAGAAGTACCAATACGACCATGCTGCAAACTCCCAACACCAAGTCCCACACTTGGAGTTCGTGAAAGCGATTAATTAATTTGGAGATTGCATCCGCGAAAGAATCGCTTCGACCTTTTATGCCGAAAAGTGTACCAATTTGAGAAGCAGCAATTATAATTGAGGCTGCATTACTGAAACCACTGATCACTGGCATGCTGATAAAATCGACCAGAAAACCCAAACGTAATAATCCCATGAGCGTAATTACACAGCCACTTAAAAAACATATGAGTACCTGTAAAAGCAGTGAGACCACTGTTAATTTGCTTTACCTCGTTGTTTACAACAGCGTATACCATAACAAATTCGGAATCGAGTATCCATCGACAATAAACAAGAGACAATCGAAGTGAAACATAATTCCTCGATATTGCACATCCGCTTCACATTTCATATTAAAAAATACACCGAATTAATGATTATAATTATGTCCAACGGAACAGTCGGACCATGTTTCAGTCTCAATTTTGCTGGTATTACTGTATCGAATATTCGGTTGCAAATTCTATTTCGATTGGAAATGGCACTTATTTTTAAAACAGCGGAGATGGAAAGACGCGAATAAAGAGGAAGTTTCGTGATGCATCGTATGTAAAATGGAAGTCGTAAAGTCACACTTACAGCAAGATCTTCGCCGAGTTTCGTAACATAGGGTTGCGCTAGTAAAGCCATGATCGCAGTAGGGCCAACGGTAACATCCTTGCAGCTACCAAACACCAGGTAGACGAAGCATCCCACGAAACTGCTGTACAGGCCGTACTGAAGTTTTCAAAAGTTCACCTAACGAGAATCGGCTACCCAAGTACAATCGAATCGGTCGTACTATCTCTAACATAACTAATTCAAAAGAAGCCTTCGCAACTTCGCCTACATTAAATAGCTAGCATAGGGGCATATTTTCAACAAGAGTTTCTTCGAGCTACTCTCCTCGTCTCGATCTTTTTCTGCAGAAAACTCGACAAGTGTTTTCTTTCATGCGCGGTGACTCCTCCATTCGATACTTACAAGCTTTGTTCGCCACAAAGCTTGAGTTTTGTTGGCTGCGCGAGACTCTCAAAACAACCAACGCTCGTCTCAATGCGTAAGTCATTTTGTTATATTAAGGATAAAACGATACCGTTACAGTTGATGCGAAAAAACATCTTTATTCATGACTATCGCAATTTCTCTGACACAGTCTCTAGAAAACACTCGGCCAGTTTTAACCGCGAGAAATCATTTTGTTCTTACGTTAAATCCGACTTGCTCAACAGCCCTCAGAAGCAATTGTATTAAGTCGTTCGGAAAGTTGTTTCGTTTTTTTTTTCATGAAAATGAAAGACGATTTTTTTATAGCAATTAAATATTTTATTGAATTATTTATTGTTCATACTGGTGTAATATCTTTTGCTATCTTTCTGGTAGTAGCATAATTTACGCTCTTAAAGTGTTTAGTTTTTGCTGGTAAAAACTGATCCAGGTGATTTTTAACCTCCTCATTTGAAGTAAAAATTTTACCATCTAAATTTTGTAGAAACCGGAACAAGTAATAATCAGAAGGTGCGAGATTTTGAGAATATGGTGTTCTCTTCGGTTTAAGTGAATCATTCATTTTGTCCAGCTGGTGATAGTACACTTCAGAATTGATCGTTTTGTTGTCCGGTAAAATCGCAAAAAACGATTCCTTTTAAACTTAGGCGTTTCAAATGATCATGAACGGTCGATTTCGATAAATTAGATCACTCAGCGATTACACGGGTTGTTATTCGACGACTCGTATCAATCAATGCCTTTATT
The DNA here is from genome assembly GCA_963989405.1 of Trypoxylon attenuatum. Classification (NCBI taxonomy): domain Eukaryota; kingdom Metazoa; phylum Arthropoda; class Insecta; order Hymenoptera; family Crabronidae; genus Trypoxylon; species Trypoxylon attenuatum. Next base: position 16,539,971 of record OZ022489.1, on the reverse strand, counting down.
GTGTTTTCATCAACTTTAGTGGCCTTCCAGAACGTGGTGCGTCTACGAGGTCAAAATTGCCGGATCGAAATTTTGCAAACCAATTTTGACACTGGCATTCTGTCAATACGTCTTCTCCATACACATTGCATAATTTTTTTCTTGCTTGAACAGCATTTTTATCTTTTCGATAGTGAAAAAGTAAAATATGTCGAAAATTCCGTTTTTCACCTTGAATATTGGAACGGGTACCTACCAAAAACTGTTGCGTAGAATTAATCAAACTTTTTCACAAGCAAACCTTGTTAGATCAGCTGTCGAAACATATAATAATTTTGCGACTTATGTTTGAATTTGGGTGCGAAAAAATACATTCAAGTCTTTTGTTGGGAAAAAACGAAACAACTTTCCGAACAACCCAATACTATCTTCCTCTTGCCTCAAATTCTACTCATTGCGAGACAAATGTTTCTAGCAGTTTAGAAACTAGTACTAGAAACTCGAAAGATATCGGAAATTTTTGAGTACCTGTGCTGGTAGTCCTGCCACAATCGCGTAGGCAATACCTTGTGGAATTGCAGTTAAGCCGACTGTCAATCCTGCCAAGGCATCTTGAAGAAGCGTACTCAACTTGTAACTCGGCAGCCATTCTAACACTGGGATCCTCCGTAACAAGGTCTTCTTCACGTTGCACTTCGGTGTCCTTATGTTCCTCCCTGCGATTCAGAAAATTCGATCGTGTCACTTCACCAGCAATTTGTTGCGCTGTCACGAACAATGAGCCTCTCCCAATGAACAGTATTCTCGACGGAAAGGTGAACGTTTTTACCTAATGCATCGTCAGATTCATTTCAGACATCCTGTTAGTTCAGTATAAAACACCTTGAACACCGGATCAATCGAATGAGTAATAACCACCAAATAACAAATGATTCGCATCTTTTTTTTATATTGAAAATGAAGGTGTCTTTTTTTATTAAAAAACAGGACTATTAGACACGTCATACATCGTTGACAACAATGTTATATAAATGTGAATGTTAGTGTACTCGTACGATTAGCGGTCTACACCTACGTTCAATGATGCCCGAGTGTTACGACATCTAGTCTTTTTGCGGAATTACGTCAGAATTAATCGCGGAAATACCCTTTTTTCATCGAATGCCACATACCTTGTCGCGCAACGCTAAGCTAAACAATATCGTTCCGCATTAGTGGAGGACAGTGCGAAGGTGTGGGTCTTCGAATAGTCGAAATCGTTATTTTGAAGAAAGTTCGAAAGCTCGTGGAGAGTTGAGGAAACTGTGAAGTATCTCATTGAGAGTAGGAAGATGAATTTCGAAGTCCTAATGTACAGCATTACGAACAAATACTTTTAAGAAGCGCGACTAAGCGTTCCGCGTAACTTTTTGAGCCTTACTTGCCGGTATCGGAGAGTACATTCTGCCGAAGGTATACTTCTGGTAACTGCTTCACAACGAAACTTCTTACTTCTTCAATTAGACGTATAGCGTCGAATTACTTTCTTTATTATCCAAGAGATAAACTACTTTCGTGGATGGTTATTCACGATTTTCTCCGGGAAACTTACTGCCGAGTCTTAGAGCACGAGCAACGCAGTCTTCGTGTATAATAGACACTGGATACAAAGGAAGTAGACTTCCCATCCGACTGTTAATGCGAGTCATTACTACAGGATGCTTACGCTAGTCATGGTTCTTTAAGATAATCATGCTCGCCTAGTCATTTTTGACTTATTCCATAATACGAAGAATCTATCTATACAAAAGAAAAATCACTACTCTCTTGCGACTCTGTAAAAATTCACCGTCTCGAAATAACACTACTTACCTTTAACTTTCAATATTATACCGTATGAATGATTAGGCTAAAGTTAGAACTATTATGGGTTCTATTTCCTGCAATACCTTGCTCAGAATGATTAATAGCGTTGTGGAAATTGAACAGTCGGTGTTGATGCCATCGCAAATAATATATTATATACAGTAACTATTCGTATAAAATAACAAGGGAATAATAATCTTATGTTGGGATTATTCGGTACATATAGTGAGTCTCAAGAGTATTCGTACCTTCTTTGGAACAAAAGGTCTTCTTCGTGATGTCTTTCATAAATTTTGTGAAGTGTTTATTTTTTACTAATTGTAAGGAAAAGAAGAAATGATGGATTTTTAACTTTTTTATCTCAGTATCTTGTTTAATTTTAATACATAGGTTTAATAAATCGGAATAAATTATAAGTGTCCTAAAAATATCAAGCTCGATTCACGGTGTAATGAGTTATGATTAATGAAAGAAACCTAAAATGATCGATTTTCATGATTTCTGACGAAAAATCAAGATTTTCGATGAATTTTGAGCTTTTTTCATACATCATAACACATTGCACCGTTGTTCGATTTTGGCAAAACTTTTGGGACACCCATAAATTATTCAGATTTAATAAACCCTATATATTAATATTCCAAAAAATACCGACACAAAAAAGTTAAAAATCTATCATTTTTGTTTTCCTTATAATTAGTAAAAAAATAAACATTTCACAAAATTTATGAAAGACATCACGAAGAAGACCTTTTGTTCTAAGTTCAGAAACAGTTTTGAGTCGTTTGGATTATTACCTAAAAAATTACACTGCTTCAAGGAGAATACAAATACCCTTGAGACTCGCTGTATATGAGTGCAAACAGATATGCATACGAGACAGATATTACAAGTATAGTCGGCACTATAGTCCTCGCGGAAATTCGTACAGATCACTTGAAACAACGTAGCCTTGAAACGTTTAACGGGTGATGCTCATCGATATGCCCTTTGCGTTTTAATTAATTTAATTAAACTACAAACTGAAATTGCCACTCGTTCTCGTTTATCAATGGATATAAGTAAGTGTTTACTTTCGGGAACTAGAAGTCAGTTTGCCTGAAAATTCAGTGACGAGCTCAGGGGAAGAATGACAAGGTAAAATAGCAATACGAATGACGTATCAGCCTCTCTAGTGTTTTCTTTCGTTCAATTGCTTTACCAGCTGATAGATCGAGCATTCCTTCCATAATCTTATCGATACAGTTAATTGAATGACCATATACACCTACATAATATCATGGCTTCTCCACATTTGCTGGTTCACTCCAGCGGAACACACGAGACACCACTTTACGTACACCGTATCAACTTGCCGTTTATGGCGAACTCGCGAATCACCGGAGCCAGGTAGAACGGTTAAGAAGAAAGTTCGTGATGTGTTTCGCACGCGAGAAATCGTACAGTTTTCGCGAGCAGTTTCGCCGACACACTGACACTCTTAACGAAGTATAGCGGAGAACGAAGCTTTCGTGGCAGCCAAGACACGGGTGGAGGAGCTTTCGTGTTGGCGATTAACGGGATGATAACGCGTTTAGCGCACGATTACCCATCACTCGAGATAACGGTCCTTACCACTCATCGTGATATATACATGCGTTAACATTGACCAAGAAAGAATCATTGATAGTAAATATATACTAATTCGTTTATCGAACACTTGAGATTTCGGAATGCAGGTTGATCGCACGTCCGCGCACTTGAATCTCTTTATCGATTTTCAAGACAGATGAACTGCCCTGGTCACAATTGACACTCGCCACATGCACTAGTTCTAGTTAGTCAGATAACTGCTAGTGTTTTCCGTCCTCTTCGAATATTATAACGCGTGACTTTTATACACCAAATGTGATAACAGAAATCACGTGTTGAAAACGCGACGGAACTTCGCTGTACAAGCGCGACGAGTCCTCGGTGCACCTAGCACTTTGTTCCAGGTTTACTTTGCATTTATCATAAGCTTCAATATCGCATAATGACACGGGCGAGTCTAATGCGACGGATAGTTCTCTATTTGACTTTTCTCGAGTAGTTCGTCAAACAATCAAACAGTCAGAGTCAGTAATTAAACCGGTCTGAATTTACACATCTATTTGGGATTGCCGCGTGTAATTAACCCTTTAGTTGTAGAATAATTCGACCGGAAGGCAGCCCTTTGAAACACCTATGCCAAATAATTCCGGAAATTCGTGCAAATAATGCAATGCCGCTGTATATCACTAAAGAGAACTGCACAGTGGAATTTTGAAGGAAAATTTCCTTCCCTGGGAAATTTAGAAATTTTATTTTAATATTCTATCTAATATTTCTTTTTCGAAATTATTCCTGCTCGCCTTACACGCCGAAGAAGTGATCGATGTCAGATCAGTGTTGTATGAGAAAGTTTTATCGAAACATTGCATAAGTGCTCTACGGAACTGTCAGATCTAATCCATCAATGTCATCTATTCAGGTGAGAAAAAAAAAATCACTATACATACAATTTGCAGACCTACTAGCGAAAAATACTTTATCGTTTCTTAAGAATACTACTTGCAAATTCCCTGATCTTTTCGAGTGCCACATGAATCAGAGAGCGCGGCGGTAACAGTGGGCAACGATCTCTGAAATTACTCACGGTGCTAATCACGTTCGGAGAGGTATAAATTGCGTCAGAAGAACTAGTCAGTTTTAGAGACACGAGACAATCGATTATTCAGAATCCTATTTAAATGGTTAAATCCTCAGAATAAATTACATTTATCCAGGAACGACTGAGACTTAAAGCAAGCAAAAAGAGTCTGGGTGTCTGGGAGCGAGCAATAAAAGCATTAACCAGCAATAAAGTCACACTCTTATCTCTATTTGGATTGACTGTGCTCGCGCAAATTGACAAAGCTGAGTGATTCTTCTGGTAAATTAATTTCTGCCAATGCACCTTGCATATACATATGTACGTGCACATGTATGTACACTGTTCAAAAGTCTCATAGCATAGACATATTTTTCCCAAAAATAGGCCAAAATTGTATTAATGATACCTTAGCCAAAATTGATTGAAAGATTACGATTTTTTTTTAAATTCTACCTTAACGTCTTTACTTTCAATTTATATGTTTGAAGTTTCAAATCGATGCGCGCCTATGGCTACCCAAGTAACATTCTCCTGCAGAAGCGATTGTAAATGGTTTGTATATTATACTCTTTTCGTGCAGAGCGACCTGTAGATAGTCTGTAAGTAGCCTTTCATTGCAGAGCAGTCTGCATCTAGCCTGCGCGCGTAGAATATTCGCAGGGCAACCCGCAGGTAACCTGTAAGTAGTCTGTCGTTACAGGGCAGTCTGCATTTAGCTTGCGCGTGTAGAATATTTGCAGGGCAACCCGCAGGTAACCTGTGAGTAGTCTTTCATTACAGGGCAGTCTGCATTTAGCCTGCGCGTGTAGAATATTTGCAGGGCAACCCGCAGGTAACCTGTGAGTAGTCTTTCATTACAGGGCAGTCTGCATTTAGCCTGCGCGCGTAGAATATTTGCAGGGCAACCCGCAGGTAACCTGTAAGTAGTCTTTCATTACAGGGCAGTCTGCATCTAGTCTGCGCGCGTAGAATATTTGCAGGGCGACTTGTAGATAGTCTGCAAGTAGTCTTTCTCTACAAGCACCTCTGCATATACCCCGTACGCGGAGCATATATGCAAGATGTAGATGGCAATTTAAGACAGCAACACAATCATCATATCTGTATATACCATGACCTGTATACAGCTTGTATAAGACCTTTACGGGTTACAATACAGGTTTTGTACAGAATCATTTCTGCAGAATCCGTCCAAAAACTTCTTGCAGATGGTCTGTGAATGGCCTTCCGCAGAATTGATTTGCAGAGAAGGTACTGTATATAATCTGTACAGGAGGCTTGTGCAAGCAAAAATATTACTTGGATAAAATCCCTTAAAACTAAGGGCATGTTTCACGTATAAAAATTAAGGAAATTCAACAACCTCAACGAACTCAGATAAATTTTTCTTAGCAATTCTGAAGACGACGAAAGATAGGCGAAATTTTTCCCTTTAGAACAAAAAGGAGATTCAAGCTACTACGAATTTTCTTTCCAAAGTTATCGCATTTTCAAGCAATCCTTCCACTTTCGTCGCTATCGTACCGCCGACATTGGCATTGGCATCCCCGATCCTCTCGAACACTTATGACTCGTCTTCGCCCTTGTCCCTGTCGTGGTTGCACTTCTCCAAGTTGTTGAGAACGGCGCCAGATTCGAGAAACGGCTGACTGGTTCGTACCAAGCCGTCTTGAAACGTGTGATTGCGAGAAACATTCATCCAAGTCTGCAGTAATTTGTTCCCGCTGGATTTCATTTAATAATCGAATTTTCGGAAGCACAGAATTATAGAACGAAAGACTGTATCGTGTTTGTTTTCATCGTATTCAATTCTTGTTTACAAACGCTGTCAGTTTTTATTATCTAAACGTCGACAAATCTTATTGGCTAATTTTCATGAGCACCGGAATACCGCAAAGTTTCGATGACCAATTACAAGATATAGTTTAAATTTGTACCGACACTTATACAGCCACACACAGATACGCCCACATGATATGCAAAATCCGGTCCGTAGCCTCCCCGTGGTGCACGTTGGGTAATGAAACGCTGGCGGTAAGATAGCGACGAAAATGGAAGGGTTGTTTCAAAATCGTAGAAACTTGAATTTCTTCTTTTGTTAAAACGGGAAAATTTCGCCTTTCTCTCACTGTTTTCAGAATTGCTGAGAAAAATTGATCTGAGTTCGTTGAATTTCGTCAATTTTGTCATGTCACACGTGTTCTCAGTTTTAAGAAATTGTAGCAGCAGGTGTGCATCTAATTTATAATTCAAACACAGAAATTGAAAATGGGAATATTAGCTTTAATTTAATTAAAAAAAAATCGTAATTTTTCGATCAATTTTAACCAAGAAATCGTCAAATTTTTAAGCAGAATTTTTCTATGCTACCAGACTTCTGAGCAGTGTATATTCCAGCTGTATATTTTAAAAGTATTACAAAGGAACGAGCGTGGATTATATTGCTCAGTGAGCTTTAAATCGTTCGTACGGACAAATTAAATTCTATCCTTCAATTAGAGGATGCGATTAACACGCGTCGATTAATTTCACGAAAATGACTGTTCGCCAGGGATTTCACATTATTTTGCGACAGCTCACTTCCGCTATGGCACAATGTTACAATTATATCTGTACGATTCAGTAATACCCGAAATAATATTCTCTGTGTAGTTAGATGTACTGCACGTTCCACAGCTCACTGAAATCTGATTATAACTTTCTCAGTTCTGTCCAGCGTGCCGCTAGTTTTTGGGGAACTGTTCCCTATTATATTCATGTGAGCAGCGCGCGAAGACTTATATGTACATACTTGCTCGCGCACAGTTCTATTATTCAAAAACTCGTGTGCACCACTAGCCGAGGTTTCCACGACTCGAATTTAGATTCGAAGCCGTAAAAGTTGAACGACCAATACTCTTGAATCTTTCATGATGAATTATTCCAGTTCTAACGTTGTATATTTATAAAAAGCCTTAATCAACTATTTCTCCGTTGCGTTTTCCAAATCAACACTTTTTCATGCAATTCCGTCAGAAAATAAAACCTGGGAATAAACGCATCAAATGTTCCAGTAATAATACCTGATTTTACCGAGGACAATAGTATCTGCAAATATACTCTTCGGGATGGAATTTATTTGTACCATTAATCAAACTTCCGCTGAGAAATATTTTCTCCACAATAATCAATTACGCGAATCCTTTCCACTCATACGAAGAATCGTTTCTCCAATAGTATAATTAGTTTCGTGTGATAGATAAAAATCAAATAATAAAAAAAAAGTAGATTTAAAATTAAACCCACAAATTTTCGCAGCCGGTAGGACTCGAACCTACGCTCCCAGAGGGAATCTGATTTCTAGTCAGACGCCTTAACCACTCGGCCACGACTGCTACAAAGACATGAAGTATTTAGAACTTTGAAATCGCGTAATATGTTTCTAACAAAATAATGTATATTAAATAATTAAATAAAACAATACCATGTCACTCGATAGTTTCGAATCGAAAATAAAAAAGTAACTTTCTACTATCATTTTTCATTAATATATCTCACACTGGTCTCTGCGAATCGGTAGGAAGAGGAAAAACAGTTGACGGCTCGCGCACAAAGGAAACTAGTCGTCCATGATCTAACTGCCAGACCGTAAGGACACACCGTAAAACAGACTTGACGTTCAAGTGAAACGATCGCCTCGCATTCGAATGACAATGAACAAATCACTGCGGAAAGGTTGAGCCATGGAAACTCTTAGACTCACTCAATAACGGCGTCCTTTCTTCCGCGCTTCTTCCTTCGGACCACATTTTTGCATAAGCAGTCGTGAACTAGTGACAGACGAGCCGCGTGTGTACATCGCGCGCAAGAAATGCACTCGAATGCTGCATTGGCAGAGTGGGCAAAAGTCTGAACATCTGAAACCAAGTTTGTAGTTTGAACTCCTCAATGTCAGCGAAACGATTTCCACAACGTCGAAAACTGGATGCATAAGATAGATTCCGATTCCACTTTAAATTGTGGATTTTACAACGATCGGTTCTGAAACAAAAACAGCGGAAAATGCACATAGTGCAATACAAAGAGAAGTGCAAAAGCAATGTCGATAAAGCAGAGACTGTACAATGAACGTTATCGGTGTTTCAATGCGATCATATGTAAGCGATATTACTCACGTGCATATAGCTAACGCGATAACTGTGACCATGATTCAATCTCGCCCGGTTGGTGAAACGTATTGCAATTGGTGATAATGAGATATTCTCTAGAGTTAGGTGCATTTTTTTCTCCTTGAAGGTCAAAGGTCACGAACATTCGCAGATCATGTTCCAGACATACTTACAGGAAGATTTTGTTTGTTTATAAGGGACAATAAGTATCTGATTCGCGAAAGTGATTTTAATATTAGGGATAACGTTGCGTTGGAAGTTGTTATTTATAAATTAGAAAATCCATATTGAATATACTGTTCCGTGATATTATATTGTTAAAACCTCTAATGCTAAACGACTGCGTGTCAAAGCAGGGCAGAATGGACTATGAGTATGCCTGGGAAAATTGACATTTAATTATTTCTTCGCTATTCAACGTTGGCGATGTTTACAGTAATCACATTACGCCGGTCATTCCGCTATATTCACACTAACTGCAGAGAGTCCGTTGACATTTTCTTCATCGTGACTAAAAATAGAGGGTAAGTAATTTCGTGAGAATGAAAGAAATCGAAGTGGAAATTAGAACATTTCTCGCGAAGCGTTGACTTAATATATGATCGACTATTTATTGAAAAATTGCTATGGTAACACTCTCGCGATTCGCCAAAGAGAAATACAATGCACTGTCCTCCGGAGTGACGCGGCGACGTTGCATAATTAAATCTAATCTGAGAGGAAGCTCGCAACGGATGATCTCTCCTACAATTGATTACCAATCGATCGGCCTTCAGCCAATCGACATCGCACTCTTTCGCGGCACTGCTTTATTGCGGCAAATTGGATGATCGTGAGATCGATGTCTCGAGATAATATATACTTACATATTAAAATCCCGGCGTCCTTGCGTTTTCAAATATATATATACGATGTTCAACGAAGTATGTAACACGAGAAAACCACGTTGACTCTGACATACATAGATCTGCGTAGAGTCGCCTATCGACTTCCGGCCGCGACATAATGCAGGGACTATTTACTGCTTCGATTCTTTTAGGGAAATGAGCATCCGCTTTTTACCCGGCCCTTGCTGCCGTTGAAATTTTATCCTAAAGAGTCACTTTAGCTTCGCAAGCTACCACCTGCGCGCTCCAATCTTGCAATTACTAGTCCTCCTGGGATGAGAATCGTTTTTGCGCTTCACGAGAATTTTTGCTCTCGAAACGCGTGTCATTAGATAAATCAGCATTAAGTCGCTTGAGTAATAAATATGTCCAAGAGTTCTTCGGGGGAGGAAAAATAATTGTGCTTTTACGAAGAGTGGTAGAATTATCAGGCTGCCAATTCTATATTTATTAAGCAGATCGCAACAGTCACCGAGTCTGTCTTCGATCCTTGTGTTGACGGTGATACCTACATCCGGTCTATTTAACTTATGTATACATATATAATTGACTCGAGTTAACACTTTGAGACACAGGATTTCAGATCAAAAATAAACCCATGTTACACAGGAACTTTATCGGGTTTTAAATGAAACAAAATTGGTACATTTTTGTTAATAATGGTATAATATGATGTAAAAATAGAACAAAATAGTAATAGTTCATTAAATTTGTTGTTATTGAGCACGACTAGTTGTTTTTTTGTGTTACTCCACAAGTTGCATGGTAGAAAAAATTAAATCCCACCATACTTTAATCATTTACAAACAAATTTAACCATTAATTTTTATTACAAAACTCTTTACCCGCTTATAAAGTACTAATTTTTATAACGATTAACTTACCTCTGCGATTTTTTACATGAAACTAAGGAACAAATGTTAGTGCAATAATCCTCCCGCTTATAACAATTGGTCAATCGGTAATTGCGTGTTGAATATTGTCAAGATAAGGAATACATTTGTAAGTTTGTTTGATGACATTATTAACTGCTTTACGTAAGTAAGACGAAATATAAACTTATGCACATGCAGCTATTACAAGATTTCGCGGTGGGACTAAAAATGTCCCACCATAACGTGAAATACATCAAAAAGGGTCCGAGTCTAAATTGCACGACCCGATACTAAAGAAACTAAATACTCCTCGACGAACTAATCGAAAGAATCTATTTGCAAGAGCAATATAAAATTGGCAGACAACCGTGGTGGGTTTTAGAATCATAAACCGACAAGTTTCACTGTGAATTTAAACCAGAGAGTCAGTACGCTCGGAAAGTAATACGAGTTTAATATTTCAGTGGTTAGTACAGAGCTTAATGTCAAGAATTTAGTAGCGCGCCATGTCAAACCCATTCCATTAAGCATTCTCTTTGATTCAGTAACCGTGGAAGCAATTCTCCGGCAATTAACGTTTGCCGTGATTGACGGTCTGCCCTGTCAAGCGTCCGTGACGGTTATTGTATGTCAGCTCTGCGATTAATTAAAAAAACATTTTACTATTCTCACGAACCCCCATTATCTCGCTCATTTGCAATCGTCCAGTCAGTGATCAACCGCGCTATTTCTGCTTTGTAGTCGCTTTCCTTCACGGTTTTTCCTCTCACAGTAGCCGGTCGTTTGTTATCGTCGCATCGATATGACAAAGTGTAAAAGGACGCATCGGTTAAAAAAAGGATCCAACGGTGAGACTAATGATTACTGTCTACGATAGGTATGCAATTCCGGTAGCATGATCTATTCACGTGTACCAAGTGCTATAATGTTACTCAAAGCAGAAAAACGTTTTAATTCGATTAAGTTGCTCGCGACTCACGTGGTTCGAGCGTGATCTATCGATGTGTATACATGTTCCGAGTTCTTAGATCCGAAGCATGTCATAAATTAACTTAGTAGCAATAATAATCGCTGTTGAGAAGAGCTTGTGCTCGAAGTGTATTGAAGCAAAGAGTCTGTCTTAAGTGATTGAACGTCTCTCTCTCGCGGTTCATCGTGTTCCCCTTTTTTCGATTGGCACCTCACATTGAAGAAATACACTAGCCTTATACGGGTTCGCGAAAAAATGAGCAGCTAGCGCGGAACACATTCCCGAGTTACGTAATTGATTGTGTAACTTTGAGAAACACATATGTGGTGGGTACTTAGATACTTACTTACTCTCCGTGTCCCACGCGAATATGTGTATTTATTCTTCAGCGGACGAACTGATCGTACACGTCGATTGCAAGAGCGACGGTGTTAGATTCTAATCAGTGACGACACGTGCATCACTGCTACGTATTCAGATAAAATTCTTATCGTACTCGTACGATGTCCTTGCCACCGAATCCTTACGTTATCACGAACTTCGTGTTTTTCATCATACAGACACCGATGATCTGAATGATAATTCCCGGTGATAACTTACCTATCGTTCTTTAACACAAGATTACCCATGGAGTACACGATTCTCGTATACGGTATACCGAGGAAGTCAAATTAATTAGTTAAAAAAGTACCACTACCATCTTAGACATCAACTTGAACTTGATATCGTAATATCGTTGATTCAAATCGAAAGCGCAAACAGGAAAAAAAATATGTAGCTAGGTGTTAATTGAATTTTAATACAGGAAATGCTTCGGTCAATTCTCGAAAAAAAAATTCCGATCAGAGAAATAAACAAATCGGAACGAAGGTGCAAAAAGGATAATGGAAGCGAACAAGAGACTAATGTTTTATGCGACTTCATAAAGTAATGATCTGTTGTAACTTGAGCTGCATCAATTAATTTTTTTCATGTTACCAGATTTCAGATTCAGTGTTCTCCATCTGGATAATGTTATTTATTGAATATCAAGAGACAAGGTTTTGTCTCGGGCCAAGTAGAAGAAGACAGACCTTGTATCTATTTCGAAGACAGAAGTTACTCTTGTCTTTGCAATGTTAAAACTCCATAAACAAATTAATTTTTCAAATTTTTATAAACAATTTTCTATTTTGGAGCCATTGATCCAGCATATCACCGAATGCCAGTTCATTTGAGGTGTATTTTTGTGCCGAATTAATTCCATCAAAGGCACACGTCAACTCGATCCTTATTCGAAGAAGGATATTGTATCAGATATATGTAGTCGCTTCTGCGGTTCGCGAAATCAATTATTATTGCGCTAATGTATTTTTAACAACTGTAACACTTATCACTCAGAAATGAGTTATTAACCGGCAATATCTGATGCCGGTGAAAAATTCATATGCATGTTCTTTTCAATGTCAACCGACCCACATTTGTTATTTATCATGCTAATGAATATATTAGAACTGCGGAAAAGCAAAATGTAAGCGAAAATCGTAAAGAAGAACGCGTTTATCTAACGTAAGCTCATATTTGAACAAAGTTTACGTTTCCCAAGGAATTCACTGAAAATTACATTTTATTAATAAGACCAAGCGAATTGATCTGTGTATTTAAGAACTATACTGTCCTGTGTGGCAGGACCGATATTCGCTAGTGGAATCAATTAAGCTCCAGTGCACGTCAGCATTTTTACCGAGCCGCAAAAAAAGGGAACCGATAACAATGGAATCCAGAGGACGAACCACTAGCACACATTCGACGAATTTGCCGCAATTTCACGGAGACAGCAATGTGTGCTTCGCAAACGACGGATGAATTATTAACGAACACTGCTAGTGTGCTCTCTTCTCTCTTGCCTTTGAAATACGACGAGCTAGCGCGTTTTCGCTCACTCGTTCTCTAGGGTGCCCTGACCCTCCCCCACGAATCCCGTAAAATCAGCCACTCCAATTGACTTTGAATGCGAAAATGACCGCGAACCAGGACAATTTTGCCAGGTGACAAAAAGCTATATTTCCCGACGAGGATGGGATTCGAACCCACGCGTGCAGAGCACATTGGATTAGCAGTCCAACGCCTTAACCACTCGGCCACCTCGTCCGATGTCGAGGGTTTTGCTCAAATATCGTTTTCTTCCTGGGTATCATTTTAGCAAATAAATTCGCTAATTTCTCCAAAAATCTTTCACTCACCTATTTCTAAGCGCTGGAAAAACGTGAAAATATCGATATTGAGTACTTATGTACGCTCGTGGAGCATAAGTCTGAATTTACAAAATGGGGAACACGAATTGGAAAAGAATTCAGAGCAAATCCCATTATTTCATTCATATCATGCTACATATATGTATATAGACACACGTTATTATAATAAATAGTGTATGAAGAGTTAAAATGAATACTTTTATTAAAAGAATGCAATGATCTATTAAGCAATGATCGTTGGATATTAAAGCAATGACTTTATAAGTTAACTAGTATGCAAACCTTAGCTGACGCATTGCACTGCGGCCTCGAACTTGAGCGATAGTACAAGGTGCGCTGACTACACTTAAATGCACATGGACTCGCGTTCCAGACCAATGAGTTTTGTAACCGTACTGAATTGATTTTATTCTTTACGGTTGGCTCAATCGTTTCGTGGATCCCACGTGGAACTCCAATTACATAATGATCCCGCCTGCAGCGTGCCACGACAAATGCCAATAAAAAAATATCGTGTTTTCCACGATACGATTAGCCGATCCCATTTGTATCCTTCGATTTTATCGCCACGAACTTCTAAATTGACTGTCTTAACGAGCCAAATACCCGCTCGAAGCGAGTGATAGTAAGTAATACAATATCCTAATGATCTCAATGGACAGTCGAAACTTTGAACCAAGAGTAAAAAACTTTCAATGATATATCCTGGCCACATTTCGAATAATTCTAAACTTTTTATGACGTGATATTTTTTTTGCTGCATCACAGAATGACTCTGATTATTTTCGTACCTGGAAATGTGTGCGGTTCATAGAGAAACTGCACACTCGAGTAACAAAAGTGAATAATAATGTGACTTGCAACTAATTTTCATATTGTTTTTATTTTTTTCCAGATTGCTCCGGCCCTCCCCTACATTCTAGAAAAAGGCTCGTGCCTCTCGCGTTTTCTAGTTCGGAGATATAAATTTTGAACTAATTCAAAATTCAGGTGCTCGTATCTCCGAAAGGGTTGAGTTTTCAACTTTTTGTTACAGGACTTTTAGGCTTCTACTGACCCCAAAAATACGTGATTTGAGTTATGTCACGAGTCACAGAATCACATTGTACATATACAATGCAGAGAGGAATGAAAAAATAAAAAGGGACAAGGGAGAGGCGTTATACCAATGGAAGGGACGAATGGCGGAATGCCTGTCTCAGCAGTGTTCTCTAGGAATTTATGAAGAATGCAAATAATCTCATCTACAGACAAGACCGAGGCTCAAGCGTAGACTGCGTGGTATCGCGGTAGATGTGTGCTGCCTAGCTTCCAGCTATCAGCCAAGAAATTCTGAATTCCTTGGATCACGCGTTTACTACTCGAGCCAACGCATCTCATTTTCATGGAGTTCACGTATCCTTAGTGTGCTTTCTAATCAGGCTCGGAGTAACGTTCTTTCCTGGTTTATATAAGTCAATTTACATTTTTGATACGAGGGTTCCACTCACGTCTGCTTGACTTCGTTCGCCCGATTTGGATCTCACTCGGTCTCTCTTTTGCATGAGCAATATTTATGACGCTTGCTCTTTGTGATGAATAGGTTCTCGCTAAAACAATTACGATTCTTAATTGTCGAGTAATTAGCCCGGCAAGTGTGTTTCGCGGAAAACCGAGAGAACACAATGAACGTGTTCAGTTATAATGTAGTACATTAAGCGATCGGCTATATATATATATATATGTCTGCCCGGCGAAATACCTTAGAAGTAACAGAAACGTTTTTACGTCAGATGCCGAGAGGAGCATTTGAGCGGCACGAGCCAGACAGCGCGATGAAATTTACGTAAGGCGATCGAGTACCGTTGCGAAGCAAACCATCCAAGCTCGTAGTCGATTAAATTATTCGGCACGAATCCACATGCTCCGGTTTACCATTTAAGATTCTTTCGTTTCCCCACAATCAAGAATTCCCAATTCTTTTCTTCGAAGTTAAACGCTCCCAATCTTCCACCACGCGGAGATTAATGAATGGAAGAGATAACATCACGGAATGCAAGATCTACTGCTCTATGGTAATCGAAACCGCGAGTGCACGGGTTCGCCGGTGATGCAGTTTGGAATTTAATTTAAGCCGCGTAATCGTTGGAGCTAACCGAAAGGAGACACCTCAAAGACGTTCGGCATGCAAGTATACTCATCGAATAATATTAATTTTCTAGAAGCACCATTTACGCATAGCTTTCTCACATTCAAGGACTCTCGTCTTTTTGTACTCAAGCCGCCTGGCATTTCCCTGATGCGCAACGCTACTCAAGCGTGAAGAAGATTTCCGCGAAAAAAAAAAAAACAACACCACATGACTATACTGGGATTGTTGTTGAAAATTGAAAAAAGTACCCACAGCACGCGACATACATGGAAAATTGTCCGATTCGATCTCATGTCACATCGTTCTCCGAATCTAGCGAGACAATAGGATTAGAGACGGCTTCCGTGACTCTAATGCGATCGGTAACCAGCGACTCCCTCTTGTTTATCCCGAACGGGGAATCACCTATATCCCGGCCAAATCGTGCAATTATCAATTTGAATTTCATCGGTGTATGTATTCGTTATCGTGGATCATGTAATACGTTTACGGAACGAGATTTCTCTACAGGTACTTCACAGCAATCGGAAATAAGTGTTTCTTGAAAAACTCTCGAGACCGGATGTATGTAGCTTGCTCGAATGAATTCGATCGCCACTTTTAACTAATGCCACACACGGATTTAGCTCATCGTTGGACCAGCGCGGTGCAGGAACGCTCGCGAATTCACGTGAATTCTGTTGCTAATGGGCGTGATACTGCGCGCTGCCTATGATGTAAGAGAACGGAAGCAAATGCACGATAACGAGGAGGAGCCGTGCGGAAAAAACGGCGAGGCGGCGACGAGCGTAGCTAACTTCGCTAGAGAGGCTTATCGCTCGCAGCATGCGGTATGCATACCGCCCGAATTATGTAATGCAATCACTGGTAAACAGTAATTAGAGTGATGGCCGTGGAATTCTTAAAAAGTTAGACACTCGTCAAAAATACCGCGGCTTCGGAGGCTTCGGAGACTTAGGTCCAGCTGCAGCACACACCAGGAGACTAATCCCAGTTCCACTGTTCGCACTGTTCCACTATGCGCTTTATGGATGAATCCACTATGCGCATATACGTATATCCTAAGATTTATGGATCTAGCTTCTTTTCTTTTATTTACTGACCCCGCCGAATTTTACACCACCCGGGAAGATTTTGATCTCTCGAGCGTTCTTTGCTCTTTGTTTACTTTTCCAATTTATAACCTGTCAACTAATCGCGGGGAATGACCGAACTAGGAGAAACTCTCAGCCTTCTTTTTGACATGTAATCGCAAAGACCTTCCTCTGTTACTTTATAAAGGACTTCGCGGAAAATGATGACGGACCTTGGTAGCATCGATGTTTCCCATAGATTCATGAATTCCGACTTAACGCAGCTGGATCCATTGAGAAATCCTGCGGTGATGCAATAGTACGTTTGAATTAGATCGCTGCACAATGTTAACCCGTAATGCGTTATGATAATGTCTTCTCTTAACTACGTTATCCAGGTTGACTAATGAAGCAATGTAGATCGCAATGTTTCGCAGCGTGTCAAGCAGATTTCCACGGTTATGAAAACGTATAATCAGCTGCAAATCAGAATCACGATCTAGGGGACTTAATTAGCACATTTCAACACCTTTGACGAATAGTGCTTTTTAATTGGAGTTTTGAAGAAACCGCCCGTGGCGCAGATCTCTCTGCTGGTAGTAGTTTCACGGACCTAAGACCTTCAGGTTGTATTGTGTTCGGAACTATGTGCCAGGTGTCGGGTGCCGGCTGTGCGAAACTGGTTTAAAAACCGCCAGACTGATGGACGGGTTAGGAACTGCGTAGTACTGGATGGGCGTGCCTACTAGAACGATTTAACATACCCGGTTTAGTTTCGTCGGAACGGGGCTCGAAGCCATAACGAAACGTCTCATAAATACGGCGTCACCTTTTTTCTTTTTTTTTTTGCATTCAGCTGGTCCAAGGTGCATCCTAATCGGCAAGCTTCTCGTAGGATTCTACATAGAGGTTGTCGCAGCATGGTGCGCGAGGCACTGGGCTTTTCAGCCAAGCACATAATACTGCACAGAGTATAGAGACTGTGCTCGAGGCTTCGCGCGCCGCGCCATATGAATTTGTTCAAAAGTCGAGGCAATCCTTTAGATTTGTTACACCATATGCGCAACACTCGAGGAGTGTCATCGTTCTCGCGCAAGGCAACAAGTAGTTTGTCATTTTTTACTTGCGTTTTTCTAATGTGTTCGCGCGGTATGCGTGAAAAAATGCATAAAAGATTGGTTTACATAAGCGCGGTGGTTTAGTATACTCGCGTGTGAATAATGTCCGGAAAGACATCGAAGTGATAAATCTGCTTAATATTCTGATTCCTTTGGAATTTCAATTAGTTTTCGAGTAAGAATCAAGCGCTGCACTTCTCGTTAGCATATAGCCGCTATGACATCTCACTTCGTTTCGCGTTAAACGGGTGAGCGAATTCGACGAAGGAAAAAAGTAATTCAATGAAAGGTAATTTTCCGATTGCGCGATGACTACTAACCAGATGTCCATTGGATCACAATAAAAAAAAGCTCAAGCAAGCTTTCCATCTTGCGCTTAATTATAGTTCAATGTATATCCTGCACATGCATCGGTTTTCCCTGAGTACACGGACCACTAATTGATCGTACATTCACTGGATTTGCAACGAATGACTTCATTACGGTGCGTAAAGTTTCCCAGGTACTTTTTTTTGTATCGGAGTAACTTCAAAGCTCAACACTTTCAAAAGCAATATTCCAACACACACGAGTAACGCAATTGTTTTGAAAGTTATCGAAAAGTCTTGCATAACTGTGTCTCGCGAACAAGAAAACTCCGGTTGAACTTGGAAAATCGATTGGGATTCTGGAAATGAAAACTACAACACTGCCATCGGAACGATTAACATTCTATAGCGAGCCATCCGTTAAGACTTATCGCGTTAATCGAGTAACGGTAAAAGAAGTACGTTTTCTTAAACACCATAAATCACAAGCCTCTTATTCTCGACCCTTTTCTTACTGAATCTTAAATCTATCTTAAAGCGACACAATAGAGTTGACTCGATTAATAGCCTATTTCCCAAGGATCAGAGAAATCTTGATATTGTCCATAAATGAACGTCCAACATTTATTTCCCTAATCGTCGCACATACTTTTGTCCTTAGAATACACGATTCGTCGTACACCGTGGAGATAAGTAATTGCATGCTTTAACGCAAAATGTATGCAAAACTATGCTTTTACATTGCGTGTAGTACATTTGTTAAATTGACGTTCGCCCATGTTACTCCAGAAAATTTTCCAAGGTAATTTTGCTCAGTCGTACAATCAATATAAAACGTGTTGGACTGCAGAACGAGGAAGACAAACTCAACGAAGCAATAATACTGTAGATTAATAATCTTCCGTAAAAATAAACACCTTCGTTAGGTCCTATCAGTAATTAATTAGAGCACCGGCAAGTAAACAGAGATCACTGATGTGTACACAGGTATGTATATGTATATATTGTATATTGCGATTCGACCTTGAGTCGAAAAAGTAAGTGGAAAGAAAACGAGAAAAGGGAAGGCGGTTAAGGAAACACAATTGGGGTTGAATTGTCCAATCGTAGGGAACCGACAGCGTGCTCCTCGTGAATAGCACGTGGCGATGTTTTGAGATCCAAGACAGGGACTCGAAACGCATGCGCCTGTTGAAGCCGCGGCAAAGCGAATTCCCGTACTGTCAGACTCACTCAGGTGTGCGCATCCGTACGGGACAGTCACTGACTTGCGCGCTCGATATAAACTTTTCATCGCGATTAACACACCAATTTCCTATAAATACAGCACAACCGCACTTCGAGATCAGTTTTCAACGGTTCACTGCGCAGTTCTAAGCTATTCCGCGAAAAACGCACGTTATTCTACGATCGATATCGATAACGCCAGTTTTGCGAGAAAGTCGCGTACAACAAGTGCTTCGAGGAGATTCTCGCGATATACATATTTTGAATTTCAAAGCTGCAGGATCTGTTTTCTGTGGAAAACGCGGCAGTCCAGTGAACCATCTGCGTATGACTGTGAAACAACAAGGACTGTGTCCTTTTAAGCAGAAGGGGACACTCAGATTAGGTAGACTGCT
This sequence comes from Trypoxylon attenuatum, assembly GCA_963989405.1. Taxonomy (NCBI): domain Eukaryota; kingdom Metazoa; phylum Arthropoda; class Insecta; order Hymenoptera; family Crabronidae; genus Trypoxylon; species Trypoxylon attenuatum. Next base: position 16,520,128 of record OZ022489.1, on the reverse strand, counting down.
TAGTAATGATGGCTACGAGAGATAGAATTATCGTGATTCGTCGCTGGATATGATGTGACGCTAATAACAGATCAAGTGAGTATCCGCTAGTAGAATTTTCATGCACATGAACCTCTCGATCTTCGTAGCTAGATCCAATTGGAAGAGTATATTGTGATTCGTGAATTTTTCAAAGCACAATCGAAAACATCTTTCCCGTTTTACTCTTGCTGACTTGCACTCCACATTACTACAGTGTGTGGGTGTTGAACGTGTCATCGCACTTGTCGCACAATACACGCAATCCAGTGCATTTTGTCGACCCGTGTCCTATATTATTACGAAACTCAAATCATACCGCTACGAAACCCGCTTCTCTGTGGAATTGCATTCTTTTGACTTTTTCAAGACAACAACACTAGACTTTTATCAAGAATTATCTTAAGTGTACGCACTCGAAAGGATAATCTGGCGATAAATTAATAGCATTTAATTGCACATCAATGAAGTAGCACCTGTTGTTATGGCCCTGCTTTCCATCGTCTACTTAAACGTGAAAATATCTACAGAATTTTACATGAGAAAAAAAGTCTAGGGAGAAAGGGTTATGGGCGAGTTAGTAAGTCGATGGAAATCAGCTGTGGTTACTTTTCATGCAAGCGAATTGGAACGGTAATACGTTTTTTCAGGCGAAGGCCTCTCCATCGCGTTGACCGATATACTTTTTTCACGCGATTATGCGTGTATACAAGATGTATAGAAAGATCTGTCAGTGTATCGATCACTCAACTGGTGGTCTATGAAATCGTTCAGAGAAAGTATCATCCGCTTTTATGTAGGATTATAGGCCTGCTAAAAAAACTTTCGCATTCGAATTAACTACATGCTTTAATTTTGCGTTCTAAAACTGTTTCCTGGATGCTAAGATACTGACAATGAATTATGTTCCCATCGAGCAGCAGTATAGCTAATTTATAACTTTGATCGTACGTGAACTTTCGCTCATATTATTGCGTACAATTTTTTACCGACATCCGTGTGGGACTGATGTGTATGACACTTATGTCATACAGGGATATTGCAACAGTTTCGACCGTTTCCAAATCAGGCCACAACGTAAGATTTCGAATTGCCGCATTCGCGAATGTTTATTTTTTGCGTATTACCTCGTTCCGATATACAAAAAGCGTTTCTGAAACGTTTCGATCGTTTTCCTTGTTGCAACTTTGTCATTGTGCAGGTGGTGCATTTTAATTGGCAAGTTAAAAAAAGCTGCAGATGGTTTAAATTTACCGGAACGGATTCGCTAGAATTAGTTATGTACACGGGAATTATGCCGGCTCAAATTCCTTTCCCCGGTGTCAGATACACTGAAGCGTCAACATTGAATCAAAGCTAATCAGCGGCAACGATTACCTAGAATTCGCACCATATGTGCAAAACTTTGCAAAAGTTTCGTTATAAACCGCGATGCTATTGCGCTGTCGAGTACACTTGGTACCGGTAGCATCGCCCAAATACATCGTTCTCCTATCGGGCGAATAACTGCGATATTACAGAAAATCATTTTTTAATCCTATAACCACGCAGATTCTCTTCGGAAAAGAATGTCCTTGAGAAATCAAAAGATGTAGAATCAAAGCGTAGGTCAAGTACCCATTCGATATTAATGTTTGCTTCAGAAATCTTGTACAAATAAACAATGATAAAAAGTTTTTGGAAAAGAGATTAATATCTTTCAGTGAAACAGAATTTATCCAGAAACTGAACGTTATAATAATACAGTGTAATTACTGAGTAATCTATTGTAATTGGTATTGGTGAACATGGAATTCCAAACAATTTTCTTGCGAAGTAGTAGATTGAAAATAGAGAAATATGGCGAAGATATTCATCATTCTATCACGGCGACCTGTTTTGTCTGGTGTCAATTACCGATGCGATCGATCAACCAATCAATCATCAGAAGGATTCAGTCGAGATAGCACTTATAGCTAATGGTATCTAATTTCTGGATTTTCAACCAGTATAGACGGATTAACATTGTCACTATTCCGCACTACCGAATTAGATAAAGGTACCAGAAGAGGTAATCACAAGATCCGGTGAATACCATTGTCGTCGTGATAACCTTCGCATACCTTCGAAGTGACCCAATTCCTTGTCAGACCCAAAACACTACCAAACAAACTATACGTATACTCACACTCCAATTTTCCCTTAAAACGAAGATCACACCGACAAAGATTGGAAGGAGTCTACCGACGCCATGATACTATTACGCTGTATAATTTTTTAATCGTAGCAACGCGTTAAGTCCAGATTAACAGTAATGAGAATTTCATGGTTCTACGATCCGAGGTTCTACGAGGTTGTGCTAACAACACTCTATAATCCATAGTCTTTTCTTTGTCAAGGTAGCAGTATATACGTTACTAATCGAAAGCACAAGGGCAATTAGGCACGTGAGTGCAGTGGAACGAACCGTCACTTGGGAAAGTGAAATTTTGATAAAAGTAAGACGGAAATCACTCGCTTTGAAGTCACGTTCCGCTGGTTACGCTTACATATCCATACGTAGACCTTACACAAGGATACGTGTAGTGCGATAAGATTTACCGTGCACATAGCAACGTGTTCAATCAATAATGCTTGGCTACTGTAAGGTAGAAAAGTGTAGGAAGAAAGACAAAGAAGCAAGAAGAAACGAGCTGAAAAACCATTGTGTGTATCTTATTCAAGAAAGGAAGGAAGGAAGGAAAAGAGAGTTGAGTCATTGCGAGACTGCCAGGTGTATCGTCTCAATCGCCAAATGCTTGGTTGCTTCGAGCATGATTTCGTGCTCGAGTCTCTGCACACGTAATTAGCAACGTTCAATGGAACGGATTCCAGTGGTTGCAAGCTTCAATTGCAGTTAAGCGACTTATGTAACATGCTCGAAAAAAAAAACACCCGGGAATCTCGCGAAGCGTAACTTCCGCGAGGATATAGTAAATCGAGCATTAATTTCTATTTTTATAATTCGATTCAATCACTGCTCTGTTTTTTAACATACACCTAAATATATAACTCTAAAGTTGTGATGCAAGAAGTTCGTAGAACCTCGGAGTTCGTTATATTCTAAAAACGCTAATTTAATAATAAGATGGTAAATGTCGGTCATTAAATTTGAAATGCGTTAACAGAAAATATAAAGAAATTAAAATTATCACTTTTACAAGCGACACGTGTGCCTCACGGCCGAAGCATAAATTTCGTAAACATCACTATTGAGAAAACTCTCTACAAAGTGCAAAGTTGTGGAATTTCAGTACATGCGGCTGGATTTGCAGTCGCGTTTCGCATTATTCTTACCGCAAGTTTGATACGAGTTTAAGCAGGACGAATGACACTATCATCCGCTCCATCTGAGCTGAGTCTCTGGAGATCCTTTAATCTGCCTTTTAAAAGAAACTGGAAACTGCACCTTGATATAAATCGTTTATAACCGCGAGTATTGCGACTTCAGCATGCACTCGAACGTTGGTGCGTTAAATTAAAACGAAATTTGCATATGCAGATTGAATGAAAATGCGACGAGCTTTAAACGCATTTCCGAGCTAACTGAACGAAACAAATAATCCCTTGTGTTTAATGGTTCCATGGGTATAGTAGCGTGTAATAGCCACGAGTAAATTGGTGGGAACTTAATTCCGTTATTTCCAAAATCCTTGCCACAGCAGTTCCTCACAGTACGCTTATTATAAAATGGAAGTGTAAAAGTTCTTATCAAGCAAAACGTGACTTACTCTTTGTTGTAAACCGTTTACGGGTCAGTTAATACGATTCCAACTGCCCTTCATCGAGTTCACTCGAGAAACTTGTCCATTCTGTTTTCGATCAGTGCTACTGTTACTTGGCTAATGGCATCGAACGCCAGAAATAAGAAAGCAGTCGTTAAGCAGTGCCGAATAAGCGGAAGCATGAAAATTAGTTAATGGAAACGGAAGAAGAAATTTCCCTTAACGAATATAACAGGAAACGGTAATTGAATCATATGTGGAAATAGTTGAGTAGAAATATAAACTGCAAGTATAACGTCACTTGGTTTATTTCATCTTTATTACCATGTGACATTTATACTTAATAAACATTCGCTAAGTATTCTCAAAGTGTCTTTTTTAAATTTTCTGCACCGCTAAACTAATTGACATGGAACTTTATTATTCCCTCGAAAAAGAAAATTACGTAATGTTGGATGATGAAGCTTGCACAAATGGAACAATAGACAATTTGTATTTTTTTTTTTTCATATTGTTTAGAACCGTCACGCGAGGCTTTCTAACAATGGAGTCGCCCGGACTGGAGATATCCTAAATTCATTTCAAAGCTCGTCGATTTTCCCTGCTCTGTGTTTCTCTCGAACAAGCCAAAGGACTAGCGAACCCCTTACGATCCCTTGCGTGCCGCAAACATGTCCAAGTACAACGTTCAAGAGGAGTACGATCTCGAGACACGGAGAGTTCGACTCACCGGGTACAGTAACAATGCCCTCGAGGATTTTCAACGCAACGGGAGTAACGATCCTGACCTGACCACTGATTTAGGCACTAGACTGACTAACATCCATATTTGCAACAAGAATGACAAGAGTGCCGATGCTGATGGTAAGTCAATGATTATGGAACTCATACCAAAATTATTTATTCGATTAAATTGACAATTTATTCAAGCACAGTCTCTGATTCAAAACTCTTAGAATAAAACAAAGGAGCTGCAATGCTTTCATTTAAATCTTGTTTTACCATTTTTTATAATCGGATGTCGAAATTCCGATGTATCAAGTGGCGTGAATTAAGTGGCAATCTGTTGCGAGAGCACAGCAGTTTCGTATAATAAACAAACAGGCCAAAAGAATTGGAACAATCTGTGACAGTAGAAACTGTCTGAATTGCAGATTCTGCAGACGCGATCGATTTAAAGAGCTAATTATTTAAGAACGCAAGTGTCTAGACCACTTTACTCAACTATGCAGTCGATTTCGAGTGCAATCGATTTATTATATCATTTTACCAAACAAACTTATTACTCTACATTTCTATAGGAAATTGTTTTTTGCATTATGCAAAAACTTCTAAACTATTTCTGATACATTATTTTCTCATTGACAATCATCGAGTGAAAGTATGTTTTGTCTGATACAATATTGATTTCTATCACTTGCTGGTTTAAATTTGATTTCTTTGAACTTGTACCAATTTCGATTCATCTAATTATGAGAAACATAAGATTTAATTGCAATCTATGTTTAAAGATTAATTGCAGATTAAATGCAGCAACTGCAATCGACTCACTGAATTGTTCGTATTTTTCCATCACCTGCTACATGTTAATTACGCAAGAAAAGCTACCAAAAGTTCAAAGATACCACAACCACTCGTCTGAGCGATAGAACATCTGTCGAATTCATTGCAATATGCTCCAATAGCAGAAATACGTGATTACATACTTTAGATATTAAAAACAATGAAATTTCCTCGAAAAGAAATCACGAAAGATCGTCGTAAGATCGATTTTGATATCAACGATGGACTTTCGATATAAGTGTTTTTTTTGTTGTTTTTTTTTGCAGAACCTGAAAATACGAGGAAAAGATTTTGTTGTTCCTCTACGCGAAGTTGGATACGACAGAGGATAAAAAAATCATGCCGAAAGAAATTATTGTACAAAAGAATACCCATTCTAGCGTGGTTACCGAAATACCGAAAGGATTACATAGTGAGCGATTTAGTTGCTGGCCTTACAGTAGGGCTTACTGTTATCCCCCAAGCAATAGCCTATGCTAATGTTGCCGGGCTTCCTTTGCAAGTATGTGTGACCGCATTATTGATCCATTTTAAATTTTTCATTTATGCTACCTTCTATCCCAGTTGCATACACGTAATTATTTAATGTATTTCAGTATGGTCTCTACTCTTCCTTTATGGCATGCTTCATTTACACAATTCTTGGTTCTTGCAAAGATGTGCCGGTTGGCCCTACGGCGATTGCAGCTATTCTCACAAGAGAAACATTGCAGAAGTCGCAATTAGGTGCGGATTTCGCAGTGTTTTTAACTTTTATTTCTGGATGCATTTGTCTATTGATGGGCGTCTTACAGTTAGGTACTACTCACAATTCTTCGACATTTTTTGTTTTTTTTTTTTTTTCGAATTCTAACAATCGAAGTTGAAGAGAACGTTGGATAAGAATTTGACGTAATCGACAGGATTCCTGCTGGACTTTATATCCGGACCAGTCTCAGTGGGATTCACATCGGCAGCTGCCATTATAATTGCAACGAGCCAAGTGAAAGACATTTTAGGTATACCTGTCGGTGGAAGTAAATTCCTTGACGTTTGGCAAAACATTTTCGAGAAAATCGATGAAACAAGCCGATGGGATACTATTCTTGGCATCAGTTGTATCATCGTTCTACTTTTATTGCGGGTAATCATATTTTCTATTTAGCCTCTCATATCCTTGAGATGATCAACGAATTATTCATGTAACGATTTGATTCTGTATTCGACAGAAAGTGAAGGACATTCCAGTGTCAGGGAAAAGCGCAAAAATCCCGTCGACTGTACAACGAATTGTAGAAAAGTCTCTCTGGCTTATCTCGACAGCTCGAAATATTCTTGTGGTAGTAATTTGCGCAGTAATGTGCTGGCTCTTGGAATACAATCTAGGTGCCTCACCCGTGATCCTCACGGGCCACGTAAAACCAGGACTCCCGGAATTTCGTTTGCCACCCTTCCAAGCGCATGTCGGAAATGAAACCTACGAGTTCATCGACATGGTCTCCGCTCTAGGATCTGGTTGTCTGGTAGTCCCTTTGTTGAGTCTTCTGGAAAGTATTTCCATTGCCAAAGTATTCAGTAAGTAGATTCGAAAAGGATAGAAAAATCTGCTTGATTTTATTCTTTTGACGAATCTATTCGTTAACTTTGTAGACGAAGGGACCCCAATAGACGCGACACAAGAAATGCTGGCTCTAGGTGCTTGCAACGTTATTTCATCTTTCGTATCCTCCATGCCTATCACCGGAGGCCTAAGTCGCGGTGCGGTCAACCACTCGTCTGGAGTAAAGACCACCCTCGGTGGTGTTTACACCGGGATCTTGGTGCTAATCTCACTGCAGTTCCTCACACCGTATCTTTACTTCATTCCTAAAGCTGCGCTTGCGGCAGTTATTATTGCAGCTGTTGTGTTCATGGTGGAGTTACACGTAATTAAACCGATGTGGCGAACGAAAAGTACGTTTCTTAATTTTTTTTAATAAATAATTCAGTTCAATCCCCAATATTTATTATATTACTCTGTATATACTCTTTTTATTTTGCAGAAATTGACGTATTACCTGCCCTTGCTACGTTCCTTTGCTGTCTCTTTATCAGACTCGAAATAGGCATAGTAATTGGCATCGGTATCAATCTCCTATTCTTACTCTACTCGACCGCCAGACCCTCATTGCGAATGCACAAAGCTACAGTAAGTACAGCTAATCATGAATTCCTGCAGATAGTTCATTCGAAATTCATTTCTTTTGTCAACATTCTACGCGCGCACTTGCAAAACAATGGGTACAATAGAACTGCGGTTTTCTTGCAGAGTGTGACTGGATGTGAGTATCTGGTTATAACTCCTGATAGAAGTCTGGTGTTTCCGAGCGTCGAGTATGTTCGTGCTGTGATCAGTAAACATGGTACAAAACAGGGCACCGCGGTACCTGTCGTCATAGACTCTACTCATATACAAGCCGCTGACTTCACTGCAGCCAAAGTAAGTTACAATTTAACAAAAGATGCTAGTTATGAAATTATGATTTATCGAATGCTACATTATGGACGTTCCATTTGTAATTATTTGCAGGCTGTGAAAAGTTTGACGGAAGACTTCTCTAAACGTGGACAACCGTTAATATTTCATAATTTGAAGCCAAGTGTCATTGAAATCTTCCGGGGACTTAAACCTGCTGGGTTGAAATGTAGTTCCAGCGAAATCGAACTGAACGATTGCCTCAAAGGTAATTTACCACAGTGCATATATCCAGTGCATAAATTTTGCATGAAAAACAGAGTTGAAAATATAGAATGAAATTTTTTGATGGAAGACCCTGTTTTCGAGAAAAGTGAGTTTGAAAATTTGCCAAATACGCGACTTTGTTCTGCGTTACTTCAACCTTTCTGTGCAAATGTTTTGGAGATTATGCATCGCATAAATCGAAGTTCAAGATTACAACATTAGTATTACCTTTCGAGAATTGGTTTAATTCATAAATTGCTGGAAGTGCTGCCCGCGTTGTTGTAGACATACTTGTGGTCTTCGTATTAAAACATTAAGGACCGCAAAGAAATCTGTAAGACACACGCCTGAGATCGCAGGATTTTGGGCAAATCTGTACGTTCTAAAATGATTATAACTTTGTTATTTATGAAGCAATTTATGTAAAACTTTCAGAAATTGTAAAATAGGATACACTTTAGGTAGTCTCTTTAAAAAATCTCCCCGAACGGCTGTTCATTTTCGTATTGTCGTTGAAATGCCAAAATGTCCATATTTGTTCGAATCTATGGCGGCTCATTGTTTGCGCAAATATGGGGGTAAATATCAAAGGATCGGCGGACCATTCATTCGTAAGACGAAACGCGAAACACAAGAAAACTCGTGAGCGGTCCTTAATGTGTTAAATTCCTATGTACCAGTTGCAACGCTTTAAACGCTCGAATGCCGTCACAATTGCTTTTTCTTAAGTGTTTAATGCTCCTTATATTGTCACTATGCATAATCGCACGCGTATTTGATCGCGTACTTGCCAAATTTTCAAACTCACTTTTCTCGAAAACAAGGCTTTTTATCAAAAAATTGTAATCTATATGTTTTAATCAGTTTCTTCTGTAGAATTACACCCTGCCCGATTGTACCATCGCTTACGGAACACCCTGTATAATTAATTATGTTCGTTATAAGTATTGTAGTCTACATTCTACTCTTCAATCTCATGCGTTCTTCTTTACAGAATACAAAAATACGACCTCGAATATCGACAGGTATTGAAACACGGCAGCAGAATATTCACTAAACATCTGTGACCGTTATACTACTTAATTATACACAACTTAAGTGGCAGTATTATGCTTATAATAAGACCGTCAGCGACGTATGCAGTATTATTGCAAAAAAAGATTTTCCTCTAGGATAAAGATTTACATAGGAATTAAATGTTGTGAAGTGTATATAGATATTGTATACACATAGATAGGCATATATTAATATAAGCACAACATAATAATTTTTACCATTTATTATATTATGCCGATGCGTGATACACATAGACATCGTAAAATATCAATGTCTTTCGTACATGATTTCTAATATTGTAATCAACCTGAGAAAAAAAAAACACATGTTCATAAAGAACTAAACCTTTACTATAATTTGCCGCGATAATCTAAATGTGTACATAAATCCTTTTTGATGCAAAATTAGAATATCTATCGATGCATGCGCCCTTGAATTACTCGATTACTCTCAACGTATGTTAATTGAAAGCGAGTGGCCGTGCGCCACCAGCAGGTTTAGCGATGTAAAATGTCGCTTTGCCGGAATATCTGTAACGGAATAAGAAAATAAGTGAATGACGCTGAAAGAAGCGAAAGATAAACTGTCAAATGAATTAATAGAAAAAACTAACTTTGACTGCATATTCTTAATAACTTCATCGACAGATTCTTTTTGTAACAGCGTAACGGTGCAACCCCCAAAACCAGCTCCAGTTAGACGACTTCCTAAGACACCATTGACCTCTCTTGCTGCTGACACTAAACTGTCAAGTTCCGCTGACGATACTTCATAGTCATCTCTAAGAGAATTATGACTTTCGTTCATCAGCTGACCGAACTTTTTAAAATCTCCATGTTCCAACGCTGCCGCTGCATCGATGGTTCGTTGAATTTCCGTCACCACGTGTCGAGCTCGTTTTATCGTTACCTCAGGTTCGTTTTGCGCTTGCAACGCTAAAGAAAATTGTATTTCCGAATCAAATGTTAAATCGAACAACGTACATTCAATATATGCTACCTTGAATATCATTCAAAGTTGCTTCTCGAAGACTCTTCTTATTCAACTTCTGGGCAGCTTCGTAGCATCTGTCTCGTCGTTGGCAATATGCACTTGAACTTAACTTGTGCGGAGCATTCGAGTTTGTAATCAAAAACAGATAATCATTTACGTGGAGCATTGGAATCTGTTTAGTACTAAGATCCCTGCAATCGAGAAGTAACGCGCAGCCTTCTTTTCCCATTACGGATATAAATTGATCCATTATTCCGCATGGTACCCCAGCGAAATCATGCTCAGCCCGCTGACACGCTAATGCCTGAAATTTTAATGATATAAAAGTCGCTAGAATTTTGGAAGTACAGTTACTCGATTTAATATTCGGACACTCTTTGAAACAGTGTAATTTCTTAGGTAATAATCCAAACGACTCAAAACTATTTACGAGCTTAGAAGAAAAGGTCTTCTTCGTTATGTCTTTCATAAATTTTGTGAAATCTTCATTTTTTACTAATTATAAGGAAAACAAGAAATGATAGATTTTCAAATTTTTTATCTCAATATTTTTTTAATTTTTAATACATAGGTTTAATAAACCGGAATAAGTTATCGGTATCCTATAAATTTCGTCAAAATCGATTCACGGTGTAATGAGTTATTATTAATCAAAGAAACCTAAATTGATCGATTTTCATGATTTCTGTCGACAAATTAAGATTTTCGATAAGTTTCGAGCTTCTTTGATCCATCATAACACATTACACCGTTGTTCCATTTTGGGGAAATGTATAGAATACCGATAACTTATTCCGATTTATTAAATCTATGTATTAAAATTTAAAAGAATATCGCGATAAAAAGTTTGAAAATCTATCATTTCTTATTTTCCTTATAATTAGTAAAAAATAAACATTTCCCAAAATTTATGAAAGACATCGCGAAGAAGACCATTCTCACGTTCCCTGATTGAATCGTTTGGATTATTACCTAAAAAATTACATTGCTTCGAAGAGTGTCCGAATATTAAATCGAGTAACTGTAAGTACGAATTCACCTTGTCTTCGGGCTTTTTTGCTTGCATGCCGGTTAAACTCTCCAGGAAAGTGTAAGTTGCAACCTCTAAAGCAGCAGAACTACTTAATCCAGCACCCACGGGTACCGTTGATACAACAACCGCATCAAAACCCGTCACGTCACCTTTGAAATATTATGTATAAAATTATGTTACGTTACACGTATATTAAATGGTTGAAAAACATATACTTTGTAATAGAGATACTTACATGGAAAATTTGCGATACAGCCCTTCATATAGTTCGCCCATTTCGGTTCTCCTGGTTTCATATCTTTCCGATTAGAAATATCGAATTCTGTCCGACTTTCCGTTCCAATAGCTTCACTTACGGAAATTATTTTACATTTTTTCACATCGTTGCCTCTTCCAGCAATTACGGTGACCATAGGCAGTGCCTGTCGAGTCGTCAACGTTTTTAATGAAACGGAATTTCTTGTATTTTTCTATTAAGTCTCTAATTTCTATTTGCAAATATATTAGAAATTTCCTAAATTTTAGATATTGTAAATTTCTGCAATCGTGAACGTTGTAATTATCGACAGTTCATTCGTCGTGTACATTCAAGAAATATATATCTCCGTGTATTCATCGGACTCATATCAGTTTTCACAACATATACGTAATCTACTGGAAGGAATATCTCCATCTTATGCATTTTATTGTCTTACGTGACCTTTATGTGAATGGATCATCATGAGCTCTAATAAAACTCGTTTATCGTGTCGTCTTATATAATTTCACGATATTTATTAAACTTAGTAGTAAACTATATCTTGTTCTATGGTTCGAATTAAAAATGACTAAAAGTTATACCAAAGCGTTTACAAAAGTATTAAATTTCCATAGTTTCAAGTTCCATGTTTTCAATATGAAAATAATATCGTAAATACATCGCCACTCATTTTCAGACTTTTAAACAAGGGCGCGCTGTCGCCTAGAGTGTCGCACTGTCTGCGATTGGAATTTGCGCGCGAATCTGATGACTTCTATCGGGCAATTCGTATTTTCCTAATTACGTAAGCGTATTACGCGATGCAAAAATTCAGTAAGATTCAGCATATCGGTCTATCAGTCTGTTGGTCTACAAAACGATAGAAAAGGAAGAATGTGCATGTACTAAATATCCCAGTGAAGGCAGAAAAATCGAGTATTCGTGCTAACAAGACCTAACAGCTTAATAGAGTGCAAGGGAATTGAAATATCCGTTGAGTAATTTACCATTGGCAAGACAAAACCTTCGTTGTAGTCTGTATGCTCTCCAATTAAATTCACTCGACCCGGGGCACACACACATACACTCGCATTTTCGCCAAATTCTTTCTTAAAAGTTTCCAATGCCTTTTTCTGCACTTCTGCCACATCCGGTATGTTCATAGCCATTTTTCGCCGAGTTCGTCCGTAATTTTCCGCCACACAACAGCAATTTAAAACTCTATTTAAAGAATAGATGTAATCAATGCATCATCAAGTATATGCAACATATACATATAGATATATAGCAGATATATATATATATAAAAAAAGCAATCGAGATCGAAAGCCTAAAATACAAACGATCGAGTCACACGATTTGGTCGGTAGACTGACACTAACTGACATTGAAAGTACCCGCAGAGCTTTACCACGACTCGACCGGTCGAATCTTATTGTTAACGTTATGCCTTATCAGCTGCACTTCCGCTTGAATGTGTGCGTGCAAAGTACTGCATATATCTGTAAACTCTTGCACATATGTATGCAGAAAATGTTTGGTGCGCCAATAGCCAATAGTATCCGAATATACCACGGGTGAAGTAGCAGTACGCTTTGATGTGACCAACTACAGTTTTGGAGTTAAAGCGGAAAAATGTCGATATCGTCAGGCCGCGAATTATAATTGGTGTTCAATTAAAGCGGAATCTACAACTGATTATGCGATGTCGGTCTCGAATCCTCTTATTAAAGAGCTCAAAGGTAACGGCGTTCACTAGACTCTTTTATAGGTTAGGCGAATAAAGTATTGTAACTGCATCGATAATACTTCGATATTCTAACTGACAGCGAATAATTTAACTTGTTTATATAAGAAAACTGCGAATGAACAATCCGGTTGATTATAAGTATGATTTTTACCTCCTATTTTTACACGATTCGGCAATGAATTCGATTGAAAAAGAGAAGCGAAAAAAAGGTCATTGAACGAAAACTATAGTCTACGTAATGAAGCGATACATTATCTTGTATTCTTTTGAACGGTGGCTTAATGGAATAAGTTGTTAAGGAAAATTGTTAATTTTGGAATTTGTACTCGTAAATTAATTGTTAAGGGATCATGGAAATATTCAATAAAGTTATTATCTTCTGACGGTAGGGAATATTGCGGTACATGCACGCGCATCCCCGCGAATTATTTAAATTCGAATTAAAGGCGGCCCTCGGCTTTCGCACAATTCGCTATTTCGCACATTTTTAAAAATTCAACTTTTTAATCCTCTGCGGTCGGTTGTCCCCTGTGAGGGGACATCGAGAGTCAAGCAGCCTACTTGGCTGTCCCCTCTCATTGTCAGACTACATACATACAACGTTGTTCTATCTTTATAAAAATAAAAAACTTTATCAAGAAAAGAAAAAAAAGGGTGATATTTAACTAACTCTTGACAAGTTTATAAAGGAAACACCAGAAAGCACTTAACACGCCTCTTTAACTTCATTATGCATACATATTGATAAATAAATATTTTAAAACACAGTTTTTAGTGCATATTTTTTTACATCCCTCTACTTTCGAACATTCAACATTCGCACACACTTTAGGAACCAATTATGTGCGAAAGTCAAGGGCCGCCTGTATTTCTCCAATCGCTTCCTTTCCCGGTAAAATCGAACTCTATTGACAAAGGCTTTAGGATTCATTTTTAATAAATCTCATTTAAATCTTGTGCAATATGTTTACGTTGGATTATTGTTTCGTCACAGGTTGGACGCGAAAATTAACAGAATGTACTTCGGAAATAAACGATTCCAATCCAGATTTATGGTTATTCTGCAAAAGCTTGGAAACATGTTTTCAAACTGGTATATTGATGCATTTTGATACTACAGGATTTCCAATGTTACCTGAAGCTTGGTCGTGGCTATCCAAGATTCACTGTAAACACTTAAGGTGAAGAAAAGATAAATACAATTTTATAAACAATTTCTCGCGTCAAATTCCTAGTTTTACGAATGAAATTTTCAATTCTAGTTCCTCCGACACATATTCCTTAACTGTCGAACAAGTAAAAGAAAATTTGAAAGTGCGTACCGCCGTCGGACGTCTTCGACTTCTGATTCGAACATGTTTAATTCGAAAGTGCCTTCACATTCCAGTAGAAATACTGGTAATTACCGAAGGTTTTTTTAATACTGAATTTTAATTCAGGGGAAAATATAAATAAGTATTCTTTTTTTTTTTTTGAATTTCTTAGGTGAGGACTCCCTTATTGGCAAACGACTTTTATGACGCGAAAAGCATACTGGGAAATGATATATTAGGAGAGATATTCCTGTCAGTCCTATTTCAGGCTAGCAAACTCAATTTCAAACTAGATCTAAGGAATGCAAGCTTTTTAGACGATAACTGGCAATTGCCGGAATGTACAGCTTTAGAATTAGTGCCATGTCGAAGTTTAGGAATCTCAGTTTGGTAAGCGATTGAAAGATTCGTGAAAGAGTATTATACACATTTCTGATGTTATCTATTTCCACAGTTTTGTCAAAGGACGAGCTTTAATAGTGAAGGTAGATAAAAGTTCAGTTGCTGCGGAAGATGTAAGTATCGTAAACATGCCCATAGATGTTAGAACTCCTGGAAAAAAATTAATATTGATTTCTATGTCTTTATGTTTCAGGACAAGGTAACAATTGGAGATATATTAGACGAGATAAATGCACATGTTGTAACGTCCAGTACTCGGGGAAAGTTACGCGACATTATGCGCAAATCCTCCCGATTACCAATTTCACTGTATATTGTTAAAGTAAGTACTTTGTTTACCTATTTCTTAATAAAGCGTCGATTGAATTACGATTTTCGATTTTAGCATATCTGTAAGGATACGAATGGCATTTATGGGCCAATAGCGCATTTAATACGATGGTCAGGAATCGAGAATATGCAAAGGCTATTGAAATCATCTTCAGCCGGAGTGCCAAATTTCAATAGTGACAATAATCCACAAGAACCACGGAACCAGAAGTATCTGAATGCCGGATTTTCTATTACGTACTGTGGATTAATATACGTCGGTACGAAAGGTGACGTGAAGCAGATTGAAAGAGCAATTTTAAGTCTTCTAAAATCAAAGGATGTCAAATCGATACCAGTGAAATTTGAATGTCTGGAAATTGGTATTAGAGTCACTAGTGACATGGATGATACGGTAAGATGGACGAAAGGCGAAACATTTTATTACTTAGTAGAAATATAATAAAATAATAGCGCGATTCTCGATCTTATTGTTAGGTAATCTGCAACCAAAGCTATATGGAGATTTCATCGTGCGGGCGTACTATCAACATTCCTGATTACTTTGCATTTATCGCTGGGTACTGCTCGTATCAATAATTGCAATACTTTGGAATATTTAATTAATTAGATCGCGTTTAGATTGTGATTGATATCTTACAGGGACTCAGTTTGCAATACGGCGACAAGATTCGAAGCGTACGTGTTCCATCACAAAAATGAAGAAGAAGTACAGACCATATTGCAAAGCTTGGGTCAAGGATTCCAGCGAACACATTACGCCGTTTAATTTCTACATCGGCGACCACCCGACGGTGGATCAAAAACTAGTCTGTCCTAAATTGTCTACGTATTTAGCATTTGTGATAATGCTAAACACACCTTCACAAGACATTCCCATTTATCTATTTTTTCTAAGCATATACCACTAAATATTTATTCTTTACATCCCTTTATCCCACTCACATGCTCCAAACAATAAATACTTTTTATCCAAAATCAATTAGGGGTGAAAACTCTATTTATTTTCTAGATTCTTGAAGGAAAACCTATATTCAAATTTATCATATAATATGTACTTACAAATTTAACAAGCGAGAGTATATTTTTTAAACGGTGTACTTTCCTATCAAATTGTGAATTTCAATGTTTGCGTTTATTACAGGATAAAATAAAACACACAGTCAGTATTTCTTGCATCAGCAACGTTTTATTCTGTCCCCGGTGAATGTAGCTAACGTTCGATTCAATTATGAACTTAGCTAATTGTAATATATAATGTTTCTACCTCGAAACCGAAGGAAAATCACAAGTGAAAAAAAATTACAGTTTCTTGGGAACAGAAAGAAATTGAGTATGAGAAGCGCAATTTAACAGTAATCTGACGATTGTCGTTGAGCGATTTCGGGCCAGCATTTTCGAATTTTAATTCAAACTTTTATTGAGTATAAAGCATAATCGAAGCACAGGACGTAATATAAACGTTAGAAGGAGAAAGAGAAACAGAGAGGGAGGAGTAGACCGATCGAAGCTGGCTGATTAGAGAATCAGGAAAGAAACGATAGGTCGATTAAACCATGATCGCGGGTGTTACGATCGCAAACAGAATTTAGGATCCGCGAAGATCAGCGGAGACTCGGATCAGGTGGTCCCGTGCGGACTCGAAACCTCGGGTTTCCTCGAGTCGCGGCCCGATCACGAAGACCGAAGACCTTAATTATCAGACGACTGGCTTTAACTCTGGCAAAGAACACGTTAGTTGTGGAACCGTTGTTAAACGAGTAGATAAAGTACCATAAAGCACATCTCGAGTCAGTCGAGTGGTCATCGTTGATCGTCGAAGTGGACGGGGGTTATAAGCGTAAAAGGGTCAAAGAGGGTCGAATTTGGATAAAAGGAGTCGCGTTCCCCTGATTGCGACGTGCGCGGTGGGCATTGAGCATTGCGCTGTCTTACCGTTCTGGCCAGCTCCCATCGGCACTATCGGCAGAGGAGACGGAGGAGCACATCAGCCAGATCAGAGGAAAGATGGCTGCGAACGTTGCGGTGGAATGTCAGTACTTTTACGAGGATGTCGTTTATCGTGTGGACAAAAGAGGTAATGTCGTATTTGGAATCGTCATGGAGAACGACGACGAAGACATGTCTGAGGAAAGTCCTAAGAGAAAAAAGGGCGAGATTCGCGTGGTATGGCATCCCTCCGGTACGATGGAGTTAGTCAACTGCAAAAAGGTATCGAAGAATTTTCCTCCTCGAACAATTCATTTTCCTCTAATTAATAGATGGGACTTGTAATATAATTCATTGGATTTCCATTTCATTTGTAATTTCTTCTTTTAATATTTACGTTTTCATCGATGGGAGAAGCGACACCTGCATTGCGAATGCTGTTCGCGGACATAGATTAGATTCAAATTTTAAAACGATAATCTATGGGAATGAAGAAAGTTGTGATGCAACTGTCAATTTTGATAAGTCTATTATGTGGGTGGGTATGGATTTTCAGGTACACTTGGCAGATAGAGCACTCATGCCAGGTGATGTCGTACGTAGGATGATTAAAGGGAAGGATACACAGAGGGGATATTGCAGAGATATTGAGCTTGCAGCTTGTGTTCAAGTAATTGGTACTAAACAAGTTCTTACGAATATTAAAAGCGAAGACTTAATTCCTTTAGAGGTACGTAGCCAAGATGAATTAAGAGTCGGAGTAAGATTCTTGGTAGTAATGATGATAACCTATCGTTAACGATACTTACCTATGTAGGAATTCGCACCCGATATTGCGGTCTGCATGGATTCTTGGGTCGGAGGTATCAGCGTAGCACATTTCAATTTATGGTTAAGTACACCGGATGGATCTCGTTGCGTTGTCAAACAGATGGATTCCAGAATCTTGGGACAACTAGAGGACAAACGAGACAATGTGGGTACCGTAGATAAAACGTTGGTAAATAAGAACTACAATTGTTATCTTCTGCAACAGGACAATGACTTTCCCCATTCGTCTGTTTTTTATCCTGGTCAAAATCTATGGGGACCAGTTCACTGCCTGGAAGACGCACAGTGGATGACGTGTACAAAAGAAATGAAGACAAAAATCAAATCTAAGCCACAGAAATTGACAAAAGTGACGGTAGAGAAAGTGGAAACCGATTGGGTCGGAGTACGCTGGCAATGCAGAACGTATTCGAAAGATGGTGCTTGGTCCGAACAGGCCCAACCCAAGTTTGTGGTAGATTGCGACGACTTGAAGAAATTAAAATTGCTTAATGTCTTCGAACCTTCTACCGTTCAAGTTGGCGATCGCAATTTTTATGTTATAAAGGGTAACGAAAATATTATAACCCGTGAACAATGGAGGAAGCAACAAAAAGAAGTTTTTCAAGTTCCTAAACATAGTCCAAAGAAAACACGTCCGAATATCTGCGTAACAAAACCAGCAGAGGACAAAAAAAAGGATAAGGAGAATGAGAAAGATAAAATAGGAGAACAGCAAATGGTAGAAGAAAGTGCTCAAAATAACCTTAATAGCTTACAAAATGTAACAAGCAATAATACGTTAATGCCACCAGCTCATACGCAAAATACAGAAAGCTCCGATGACTGGGATACCGAAGACACTGGTTCGCAGAGCGATACAGCTTCCGTAAGATTTACTGAATTGTTTAACTTTTACCTAAATCCACAAGGTTTTGGGTTTTAACAATACGTTTCGTGTTACAGGTATCTAGTGGTTGTTCCAGTATGTCGTCTATGGGTAAAAAGAAGAAAGGTCCTGCATTAATGACTAAAGTATTGAAAAAGAAGAGATTATGCAAGGCAAAGAAAAAGGTTCCGCCTGTTGCGTTAGTGCCAGGCACTAAGATCGTTGTGGAGACACTTTCTACAAATACAAAAGCTAATGTTGTGTGGCAAGATGGTTCAGTTGAGTTTGGTGCGTGTATATTCTTCTGTCTTTCCAATTCATTTGCATAGTCAATTGCCATATTACTTAACAGTGAAAAAATTAATTGATCCAGGTATCCCATCCACGCAATTATATCCAATTCATCACCTCGATGACAAGGAATTTTTTCCTGGTGACTTTGTCGTTGACCAAGAAGAAGAATCACGGATGTATGGTGTAGTGCAAAGTGTGGATCACCAAGGTAGAACTGCGAAGATCAAGTGGTTTAAAACGTATACATCTAGCCAAAATCCGCAGTAAGTGACATGAGTTACGTAATGATACCAACAAAAATATGTACATTGGTCAGTAGATTAAAATGAAATGTTGATTACAGACCAACTTTGCTGGAAGAACGAGAAGTAAGTGTGTATGATTTGAAGGATCATCCCGATTTTCAATATCGACCTGGAACGTTAGTCATTCGAATAGCTAATTTCGAAGGCGAGGATGCAAATTGTACAGCTGGACAGGTATTGGACAATTGTCCAGAAGGTCGTGTCAAAGTGTGGTGGGTTGACGGACATGTAAGTATGTGTTGGCCGCAAGATCTCTACAGAGTAGGTGAACATGACAGCGATGATGGAGAACTATGGGACGATGTGTCATCCGATGCATCGTGGGAAACCGAATTGGAAGATTGTTTTATCGCTGACACGGATGGAACGGAACAAACTGAATTGGAGAATATCAAGCCAAAATTGGCAGCACATATAGAAAAAGCTCGTATAGCAATGTCTAGATTGGAAGAAATTTTCACGCAAAATCCATCGTTGCAAACGACAGAAGTGATGCGAAAATTATTGGAAGTTTACAAGGATTGTCGTTATATGGACAAACTTATGGGAACTTCGTTCTTTCATGAGAGTCACTTTCAAGAACTCTTAGAGCGAGTGAGAGAACGAGGACGAGCAAACGTTGCTCAACGTATGGCCGATCAAGTTACAAGATTGTTCACTCAGAAATCTGATGGCTCGGAGGAACATGTCGAGAATACTGTGGAGAACGCGAGCAATATTCAAAATGGAAATAACGTTCCTAACAAAATCATTGCTACGGTTACCGATACAACAGACACCGATAGCAAGAAAAACGATGAAGACAATAATAAACATCAGGAAGTAAAGGGTAATGATTCGATCGATCGATTATTTATAAACGCAAATCCAAATCCGGAAGATTCTGGTTTGTATTCTGCTGAGAATTCGAAGAAGGAGTCTGGTTCAAGTGAATCTAGTGGTGAGTTTTTGTTGAGTGAGGACGTAAACAACGTTACTGATCGCACAGTGGAAAGAACAGAAACGGATAAGGTTGTAAGGCCGCAAATACACGTAACGAGTAGCCACGTAGCTAATTCACAAGTTTGCGTAAAACTTTGCACGCTAATAAAAGCGCAATTGATATTGGCACACGCCGAGGTTTCAAAACGATTTGGTTTATCGAAGATATCCTTATCGGATGCCGAGAAGGGTTCACCTCAGAAGACACAAAGAAAGGAAGAAGAGAAACCCGTCGAGTTATCCCAGGAACCAGCGGATCCAATCGTCGATATTCCACCACCGCTGTATCCCGAAGGTGAAGGATTTTCGATAGAAGAAACCGCACCGGACAGTCATAAATTTAAGTTAACAATGTTTCAACCTATCGATCCAACTAACTTCTTTAGAACTGTGTCAAAGGAATTAAAGCTCTTGAAAAGTTCTTTGCCTCCTGGTGTCTGGGTAAAAGGATTCGAAGACAGAATAGATTTGTATTCTGTGATGCTGCGGGGTCCAGAGAAAACTCCATACGAAGATGGTCTTTTTCTCTTCGATTTTCAATTATCCGCTGATTATCCTGCTGCGCCACCCCTCTGTCACTATATTTCGTACTGCAGTGACCGGCTGAATCCAAATCTTTATGAGGACGGCAAAGTGTGCGTTAGTCTACTTGGCACATGGTCTGGTCGTGGAACAGAGGTATGGACGAATTCCTCGACCCTCTTGCAAGTGATAGTATCGATTCAAGGCCTTATTCTCGTACCTGAGCCATACTTCAACGAGGCTGGCTTCGAGAAACAAAAGGAATCACAGCAAGGAAGAGAAAACTCACGAATGTACAATGAAATGGTCGTTTTGAAATTGGTTCAAGCGCAAACTAAATTACTCCAACATCCACCGCCTGTTTTCAAAGATATAATTATTGGACATTTCGAGAAGCATGCAGAAAAATTGCTTGAAAGATTAGAACTTTGGATGGACATTTCCGAACAACACAATGACCAACATCCACTTTCTCCAGCCACACCCAATACATTTAAAGAAATAGCAGAGACCGGTAAGTCAATTTTATCTTGATCTTAATCGATATTTCCATTTTCGAGAAATTACAACTTTTCTACCGCAAAATTTCTAGATAAAAGAATATTACCAGAGTTTCCACTAATCCCAGCATCTCGTGGCTTTTGCATAACGCTCCGCAAAACTCTAGCAACATTTCGAGAAGTTTTGATCAGAGAACGCATAACCGAGGGGCAAAACAGTCAACAAGACTGTGGGAGTAGTACGGAAGAAAAGAAAGAACAACAAACGATCACGAATGATGAGAAATGTTCCGAAGCTCACAATTTAACCGAGACCACTAACGAGAATCATGAATCGAATCGAAACAACAAGGATCAGGAGAATAGCAAATTTCTTGCAAATGGTAATATAGCTAAAAACAATGTCTCTTCTTCAACAACAACTGTGAACGCAACGCCGTTAAGCGAAACGAAGACAACTATCCCCGATCGTACCACCAGCTAGCCACAAGGTAAATTTAAATTTAAACCTAAACGCTTACGTCGTAAACAATATCCGATGATTCGGTAATATATATTCAATTAATTTATTATACTAACAACTTGAACAATGTTCGCGGTATACATATATATTCATATTAACACCACTATATTAACAAGCGAATAACTCCTAACAGAAATGCCGCTGTCATTGCTCCGCAGTTAGAAATACACTTGTTACTATAGAGTAACCAAAAATAGTAACTTGTAAGTATGATGATAAAAGAAAAAAAAAGCAGATATACTATATATACAAGCCAGTACGACTTTGTCCTTGTACACAATTTCGTAAATGACAGAGAATAAATTGTACAATTTGATGTATAATATTATATAATATATAAATACATCGCGTTCCCCATAAATATATATATATATATATATAATATATAATATTATAACGTTAACAATTGTAAAACTATTATTCTATCATGGGATATAAAAAGTATATGCAATACCATGTGCATTTAGTTCTGTAATTCCGCGTTTGAAATAGAAACGTTCCACGAGAGAATATAGTCACAAGACGACTGATTACTAAACAAAAAATAAAAAAAGAAACTACTTCAGACCACGAATGGACCGAAGTGCTAGAACAGGAAAGATAATGTAACCGGTAGCAATATTGTACGTCGAGCCAACCAAAAATACGTCGCAATAGTATTAAGAGGCACGATAATAATAGTTGTTACTTTAAAGATCGTTTTAATGACTCATTGTGTCTCCGATTACCCGATTACTTACATGCCATCCAGTAAATACGATATCTCGAATGAAAAATTGGGGTGACTATAACTGCAAATAGACTCGTAGCTTAGGAAAGAGAAATTCATATTTAGAAGGAAAAAAAAAAAAACACTTATAATTAAAATCCAATGTTATAGATTCTTCTAGCGTAGTTTGTAAATTACAATGTATATTAGATGCTCCATAATCTAAAGTCAGCCTTCGTTTACTAATAACACTTGTTTCATAAAAACATTCAAGATCAATGATCTTCTATAGTTCTTATGTTTCTTCTTTTTTTTTTTTTCCTTTTTTTCTATGTATAATCCACAAATAACGATAATAAGTACTCATTGTTAGTACTATTCCGGTATTCGTGGCGCGCAGAGTATTAGTACTTAATGTGTACGATACGAATCTTTTCTTCAGTATTATATATATTTATTCCTATTTATTTTGAAACTCTCAGTTGCGAAAAAATTGCGCAGCGCAAGTTTGCTGAAAAAAACTGTTTTGCAACATGTGCGTAAAATGGAATCAAAAAATTAGTTTAGTATTATTTGAAGAAAACGATGAGTAGGATAGTTAAATTTTTTTTTTTACTTCATTCCAATCGATATTCAATAATAGTTGTTTTATGGCTAAGCCCTATTCGATCTGCAGCGTTTGCACTCACGTTAATTTAATATTCGAAGTAACAGAATGAAATTTCCGTAATGTGCTACATAGATATAAAAATCAGGAAATCATTTATTTTCAAATAGTTTTGTTCAGTGATTTTCTTGCCCATGGTTGCAGTATATTGTAATAATAATACTGGATACAGAGAAATATAATATATACGAAAAACCAAAAAGACCCATGAAATTAGTCAAATAATATGCCTGCTGTTAGTACTTGTTTTCCTTCCATTTGTTTTCTAATTCAATTTTGAGTGGTAAAATCAAATGATGAAAATTTATGCCCGCATTCATGATTTTTATGCTTCGCACATACAATTTGTAAAATTCTTCTCAAAAAGTACAACACAGGCACCAAAGCAAGATTATAAAAGAAACGTGAAAAAAAAGCAAACCCCATGATGCATCGAAATGCTATACCGAAAATAAGTTTATTAAATCAATCAGTGGTGCTACCGATATTATTATGGATTTATTTGTATAACGACACTTGTACCGTTTTTCTTTTACTTGCGCTATAGACGCTAACAAAAAAATGGTAAAAAGTATTGAAATGTCTTGCACGAGCAGTCGGGGAAATGCTTAAAAGAATATGAAAAGAGATAGGCATGACAGTGAGAATAAAAATTCTGCTCATCGAAACATTAACGTTGTTTCCTTTAAGGAGTATAAAATTCACACAATAATATAATCAATGGCACACTCGTTAGATTTACATCAAGGCATATCCCGCCAATTAAAAATGAATATTGAAATTAATATTCGTTGATCGATCGAGAACTGGCGGGATTAAAAGAGCGCAGCTGATGGAGATGAATCGATAGAAAGGGCGTTCGCGCCCCAAAAGTTTCAGTAAAATTCTATGGTGCTGATGTGAAACTAGTAATGTGAGATAACGCTTGATTGTATTGTGAAAACTCTAATTTCTATAGAAGAACGAGTGATGTATAATAAAAATTGATTGGAGAGAAGAATGATATTTAGTTAAATGAAAATGTTGCGAGGACCGATATGAACGTGTTGCCAGACACGGTAGCAAGCTTGGTCACGAAACTGTCGAAAAGTGATGTTTAGAATGCCTTGTATATGTGCCAGCAATTTGTATTTACA
The DNA here is from genome assembly GCA_963989405.1 of Trypoxylon attenuatum. NCBI lineage: Eukaryota > Metazoa > Arthropoda > Insecta > Hymenoptera > Crabronidae > Trypoxylon > Trypoxylon attenuatum. The sequence continues at coordinate 16,495,723 of OZ022489.1, read as the reverse complement.
TTATTACGGTACTTATATTCATAAGTCTCATAAAAGATTTATTTTCGCTGCAAATGCTTGGATGTATGAAGTTGACGAAAAGGGAAACCGATATACTATAATGGTCGATGCCAGTTACCCTAGTTCAATAGTACTCAACATTGAACTATTTACATTCTCGAAAGAATTGCATTTTCTGATTTTGCTTCTAAGATCTTTCGTGTAGTACAGGAAACCCTATACAAATAATAACTTCAATATCAAACTGAAGTTTCTGTTATCATTGATTTATTTTGACAATATATCTCGCTAATAGCAATTATAGGCTGTATAAAAATTTACCTGCTTCTTTACTCAGAAATTATAATTATATACGTATGTAAGGATGCTTCTATATACCTTGGCATCGACCACTCCCACACTACACAGTCACGTTATAACTCAATATGTATGTAACTTTATTTCTTTGATTTTGGGATCAATAAAAAGTGATTATACGATTACAAAAGTTAATTTGACATGTTCTATATTTTCAGTTTGTTAGATTACGCCTACGCTACACCCCCTGAATCTTCGAGCTGCATTTCCACCAGCATGGCTCAGACTCGCGACGATAAATTTCAGTTGTAACAGACATCCTGAGTCATTCCAACTTTGTCCACTAACTCTTGTCCAACAAGTATGCAATGTTTCCTTATAGCGTATAAAAACATATCTCTTACCGCGTAAATTTCGGAATCTTAAATTTTAAGGAACATTGAAATAAAATTTAACGTCAAATATAGATTTACCTGAATGTTACCGTAAAAATTATCCCAATAAGAATATGTTTATAAAATCATCAGAAATGTTTTTTATCTGTCGTTAAAATAAGCAAATTATTTTTACAGGCCCAATAGGGCTTTACAACGAGAGAGTACCTTTTATCTCCGTGTGAGAACAGATAAGATGCATTCTCTACCTGTTATTATCAATCCCTCTTATCAGCCCGTTGATTCATCACGGATTTTCACCGTCGACATTACTTAGTTGTTCTTGAAGCGGGTGTCTTCGACCTATTCTCTGTGTCGTATACTAGAAAATTTTCATTCACCGAAATGTTTTCCAAAAAATTCATGGTTTACCTTGGAATCAGCATACGTAAGTACAAAATATTTATTGCGTATATAAATACGATTAGCATGTGCCAAGTAATGGTACTGATAAAGCTAATACGTAAGCTTTCACAATAAACTACTTATTTTTCAGCCACATCTATATTTTGCATTGTAAAATAATTATCCTCCACGTTAAAGTATTTCAAAGCTATGCCCTATATTCCTGTAGAAATTGTATTTTTGCATACATTATTTCGCAAGCAAAATTTCGTTAATGATACAGTTAATGCATTTTACACACGTAACGTTATTATAGACGGCGAAAGTAATTAACTCGTGTTACATATTCAATTTTACTGCAAATTGGCACTATTTCATGTTTTAACGTAATGATTCATCCGCTCGGGCGGGTGTGACACTTACTGTCTTCTAGATAGATACATGCGATATAAATGTGTAGAAAGCGTTCTTTTCAGTCGAATCGAGTTCGAGGACTTGACCAAATCCGAAGCATGTGCCATTTTACAAAAGTGTGTATCGCGACACAGAGAACTCAAGGCAAAAAAATTAACAATGACATATAGATTGATAGTATTAATGCCAGTTTTAACCATTTCTGATATAACTGGCACGAATTTATTTTGCGGTATAGTAGCATATGTCTAATTATGATTATGTCCGTATAAATAGGATATACATCCGTTCAACATATGCAAACGTTTTAATGTGAATAAATTTACCTTTTCGTTTTACGTCGTTTCATCCCACACAAGCTTTCATATTTTGCACAACTAATAGTTTCTCTCGACGAACTAAAGTTACAAAATAACGCTTGGTTCACCGCGTAAATAAACACTCATCGCAAATTCAAAAAGGTATTTACAAATTTTCCTGTGTCTTCTTATTTGGGGGACAGTGCGATTATAACATATATACGTATGTACTTTCAACACAATTAATTGCGAAAAAGTGTGCATATTGCTCGTAATATAATACGACGCACATTACTAAATCTAGAAAAATAATATATTCGTATTTTGCCGTCTAACGTGTTACATATGTGCAGTGATTATGGGGATTCTTATGGAGGGAGCCGAAGCAAGACGTAAAATTCTGCGAGGAAGGAAAACTATAACGAGACGTTATTACTGTAAGTGTGAAATACTGACGTAAAAGAAGAAACTCAAATTGAGAACTGTGATTATCATGATTATCATTGTGTTGACAGGGGGCACGGCAATACCAGCTTGGTCTATAGCACTTCTTGCAGGAATTAGTATGCTACTAGTCGGCGGAGGGCTTTACGCAGCACTACAAAAATTCGTAGTCGACGCTGCTCAAACAGGAGAAAGACATACGTACCAACCAGCCTTGCAAAACGAAAACTTATAAGTGTACGAAACTATCATTTACAATTCATTGCATCATTAACTTTTGTTATACATTGTATATGTATCGTAAAGGCAGCATTTAAACATTTTCAGAAAAAAGATTATTATTTTTTTTTTGTATTATAAACACAATTAAGATGTGTTCCTGTTTTATTTTATTACAATTTTCTCTTGGACAGTCGTCTATCCCCATAATATTGTTACTAGTCTGCGTTATTGAAATCTCTGGTACGATTATTCCGCTTAACTGTACCACTTCGTTCTATTTTCGTTTACGAGAACTACCTTAAAACGGGGGAAATATTTTCTCTTAATTACGCAATGTTTATGACTGGTTATATCGTCGTTGAAGTATACGTAAATTATAATTAATCCTCCTTTAAAGTCGCAGCGGTAGTATAAAATCGTTTGCCGTTTACCGTTTTACACACACTCTCTGGGTTAAAGGGGAATTGTTAATTTTCGAATTCGTTACATTGTTCACTCGCACATATCATATACATTGGTTGTCAATCACGGGGTTCTGTGAATGGGGTGGGCAAGGGGAGAGGGGGGAGAGGGGAGGGGGCGCGATTATTTAAAATTCTCTGCGATGATATTTATCGGGATCAAAGTATGACGTAACTACAACACGATTATTAAATTTCCGTCCAGTAAGAGTCTGCTGTGCTTTCTGACAGTCAATCACGCTATTGAACTCGACAAACACCTGTAAAACGTTATAGGTAATTTAGTAACATTCGGGAATCCAACATCTTAGAAATAGAGTAGACGTATATACAGTATAGGTCAATTATACATACTTTTCCACATCCAGGTACATCTACGCCTTCTATGGGCCTTGGTATTTCCACTGATCGAACTACACCGTATTTGTTGCATTCTTCTTTGATATCCTCTAAAATATCTTCGTATTCCTCTTCTTCCATTAATTCTTCCGGGGTTACCATGTTCAGTAAGCATAACACCTGAAATGTAGATTTTACGAATTAGGTAACGAATAATGCTCGAACGATTAAAAAGTTGAAGAATTAACAATTTGTAAGATTATTATATATGCAATGTGTATTTACCTCGGTTGGTGGACCGCTCGTTCCAACCATGGATAACCCAGGTACTTGAATTTGAACAGGAGCTTGTGCGCCAATCATAGGATTCTTAGCACCCACGCTGGCACGTTGCACTATGAGTTTCTTATCGCCCAATTGCATTCCGTTTAGCCCAGCAATTGCTTGATCGGTCATCGATACATCAACATACTCGCAAAACGCGTAACCCTTTGATAGTCCTGTAGCTGAATCCTTCACTAGATTGAACGCTCTCAGCTGACCGAAGCTCATCAATAACTCCTTCACCTGTATCACGACAATTCCACTGATTACTTCAGTATATTGTATAATCTACAATCAAATAGACTATGCAACTTCTATTGTATACGTCATAGGTCTTATTGAAAATGCAAAATGATGAAACTAATGAAATTCTATTGATCACACCGATTTTGTTTGCTTGCTCAAATTTATGCATTCCGATCGTGTGATCGATCAATCCGTTGTTAGATTTTCAATATAATCATCATATTGTGTTGGAAATTACGAATGTGAAAATATTGTTTAGCAATAAAAATGTTTATAATATACATTTCTTAGCCCATCAAATATGAAAAGACTTTGATATCGTCGAATTTTTTAATAATCGCGTAAAAGAGTTAATTAAAATGAGAAAGTTGCATTGTCTTAAAATATGAAATGAACGCATAGGAAAGTATGCTTTTGTCTCTCGCCTACTTAATTTTCATTCAACATCTTCGTAGATTCATTCGGATCTAAAAATTCTGTTGTACTCCAGAACGGTTCACACTAGACTCGTGGGAAACCTCAACGTCCCTCTGTAAACCTTCCAACTGGGAATCCTCCGCCGTTTTTTTTTGTTTAATTTCCCATCAAGAACTGTACTGTAAACTTACCTACCATACATCCATTCGTTTTCTCATAGACACTGAAAACTCTGAAGCAGAGATAACAGCATGTTGCATTCAATGAAGTTTAAAATATCATCCCCCAAAATGCTTGAGATTTCCTGGATAAACGAGATAGAATAGAAGAGCTTTCTATTTGATTCCTTTTTTGAACAGAAAGACATACTACTTGTAAGCATAAGTCTTGCATAAGATTTCACAGCTGTTGGGGAGTATGGATCGGTATACATCAAGTGTTTGTCACGATTCGAAGACTTTCGTTTTCATTTGAAAACGATCGTGATCTTATGTCACTGTGTCTATAGGATAACGATTGATTCTTTGCCTAAGATACAAAAATGCATCGAGATGCATCCTCATTAATCTCCTTATGAATGAGCAACACGCTATTATCGGAGAGAGAGAGAGAGAGAGAGAGAGAGAGACAGAGAGAGAGAAGTTAACGATTGAGAAACGCACCGTTCATACAGAAGGACCATGAACTTCAGGAAGGGGGCTAGAAATTCGCATAAGCCCAACGTACGAAGGCATGAAAATGATATAAGTACTTGCCTCGAGGGACTGGGCTAGCCTCTCTCCAGGCAGTGTGGTATTTTGTCATGTTCGGTAGTAGTAGTAGTAGTAGTGGTAGAAGTAGTGGTAGAAGTAGTGGTAGTGGTAAGCAAATGCTTTTGATCGGCGCGACCCTAAGCTAAGAAATGGGGAGAAAGGGCACTGGTATCAGTCCACAGTTGCTATATAAAAACCAAACGGTTGTATTTTTGCATGTGTCGTTCCAATATACTGTCACTGTAGTAACACAGTTGTTTTTGCACTTCGATGATTGATGCAATTTCAGCAATTGATTCTGTTCTGTTTTTTTTTATTGTTTGTTTGTTTTTTTTTTACTTTTTCTTTTCTTTTTGCTTAGACACACTGTCTTTGCACAAATTTGCACATTACTGATACTCGAACGCATTGAGTTTCGTTCGCGTAACCTGTAAACGTACGAGGTACAAGGACGAAGAGCTGTAAAGCCTGAAAAGCCTGTAAAGAAAAAGCTGGAAAGGAATGACACTCCTGAAAAAGTACAGACACCGGCAGACTTGGAGCTGTTACCAGATGCACATAATATTATGTGTTGACCCTGTAAGCCCATCCTGAGGAAACTGACTTGCTAAACAATAACGTTGGTTCATATATGTATATCTTGTAGACCTAAAAAATCTTTACGCAGACATTCTAAGTATCTTGAGAATGGTTTTCGAAAACCAATGTACTTCAAGACACGTACTATGGAAGAGAATCTTTGTTGCATCTATCAATATAGAAAAAATCCAAAGGAATGACGATCACACGTTGATAATGTAGTTGGACAACCCCCCCCCCCCCTTCCCCCTTGGTGAGTGACTTTGCCATTCTTGATAGAATTGCCTAAATAAATGTACTCCAAAAAAAATTCGTATCCCCTTTGGCTGGGTCCACGATGTCCCTAGAAAGACTGTAAAAGACGAAGAAACGATCGCTGCAACTGCATCCCACCTAAATGCTGCAACGCCTCTACGAGAGTCCCTATCCCCTATCTAATTACTTTTGACTCCATCATGGAAAATCTTTACTGGAGAAACTGTGGAAGGTGACGTATGTGTTGCGACGTGGAATTTTCGAACGAAACCTAAGCCACCTATCTAACTAAATCCTGATCGACGCTGGAATCCAATGGATACACATACATACCTCTGTAGCAATGGGGTAGATAAGATCTCCGTAAATGCAATTTCTGCTAAATAGCTAAATACCTATGATATAATTTAATCCTTTGGTATTTCTCACAATGCTGAAGATTTACCTTTTCTCAGTAAATCTAGAACATTGTTACATTTTCATAGCCATTCGTACTCACTGACACCAGCGATGCATAAGTAACAATGGTAGTTGTGTGACTGAGGACCGCGTGTCGGTTAAGCGTGATGCAAAATCCACCGCTAATGTCAGCGTGTAATAACGGCCCTCAAAGGTGTGCATTAAATAAAATCATTGAAAAATTTTGCATTCATACCTGTTCTTCGTTCAAATAATTGGGCAAACCGCCAATGAAGATCTTGTGTGGGGAGTCTAAAAAAAAAAATCAATCAAAATCTAAGTAAAAATATCATTTTAAGCGTAGATGTACAAGTATGTATCAAACATACCCGGAACCGTACCTGGCACGTTCATGCTTGGATTGTCAGTCATTCCGGGCATAGGCTGGTAATCGTGTGGTCTCCTAATTTTTAAACTCTGGCCTTTAAAGTTGATTCCGTCAAACGCCATAGCCTGTGTTGTTTCGTCTATCGAACGAAACTATAGGAAAAAATAGATTAGAACTGGAACTTATTATTATAACGGAAACTTATTGCACGTAGAATTCTTATTACCTCCAGGAATGCAAAATTCTTGTCTAAGTTGATCTGACACGCTAATACTGGATTGCCCGCGGCTTGGGCAAGTCCCGACAGATGCATTTGCTGATTGAAGAATTCCATCATTTCTTCTTCTGTTACGCCGAATGGAATGTTCCCTACGTAAAGTCTTCTTGCTTGTCGTGTAATCGTACTTCCAACAACTGGCACAGCGGCTTGAGGTGTATCGGCAACTATATTCGCTGGTATTTGTCCAGCAGCTTGCATAGCTTTATACTTTGCAATTACAATAAAAAGCATAATGGATAATTAAACTCCTATTAATGTCACACAGAAATCAAAAATATGTCCCATATACGCTTACCTGTAACGGCGTAATGTGCTCAAACCCAGGTGGTGGAACATCCCAATATAAAGAAGGTTTCCGTCTTCTGGAACTACGATTCTTCTTTGGCGAAGAACTTCTTTTCCTATCTCTTCTATCCTTAGAGCGGGAACGTGAACGCTTCCGCCGATCTCTGCTCCTAGATCTGTGCCTCCTATCGCGATCCCTTTCCCTGTCTCTGTCTTTGTCACGATCTTGACGGTCACGATCTGTTAAAATATTTCATTTCATAAAATAAACATGTAACATAGATTCGTGCAATATTGCATAAAATTTTTATCCTCGAAATTCAAATAAACTCCAAACGAGTCAACCCATATTTTCACACGAGTGGACCAATACACATAAGCCTCTAATACGTATGTATGTAAATATGCATGTGTTCTGACCCCAAAATATATAGATGCATAATGTGTATATGTATTTTATTGAAGCTACCCTTTACACAATTTGAATAGAGTACGATACAAATTTGCATAGATTGCGAGAATCGTGAATCCTGCTTATAGTAACGTAAAGTGATTTGTACAAGTATCGAGAAGATCCTACATACCGAACGACTAGACTTAACCCAATGAAACAATTAGGTGACTTTTCATGATGTGTTTGTCACATGAATATATATCATAAGTGGATAATGCTGTTTCATTAAAATGAGCTAAGGTTTCGTTTCTTTCGAAATCAAGAGCCACAGTGGTTAAAATATTTGCTAGAAGAATTACCGTACCCATTAGAGCAAGCCTATGTGTGGCTGTATTTCAGGTTACGAATTAACGCAAAAATCCACCAAAGACGCTGCGGCGTCACTATATCCACGCCAAACTACTACCCGGCCCCTACGAATCTGATATCTTTTTTCGTTAGCACTATTGCTAGAGGAATTGATCCTGAGTATGTTTACTACACACATGAATACATCTTCCTCCGGCCATTACGTTCATCCAACTTATTTACCTGTTAATAACGCGGGAAAGTTGGGTGGAAAAGACAAGTAAATGACGACGATAAGAATGCTTACCTCCATTGTAATCCTCGCCCATTTTTCAACCCTGTTACTTAGAAACTGTAACTGGGCGATCGGGAGATATTACACTAAAACGGTTCGCGGTACGAAGTAACACACCACTCAATCTCAACGGGAGGATTTCTCCTCAAATGGCGAAAGTATAGCGGATAGCCGCACACAATCTAGCAAATGTCCGATGAAGCATATGCGACTCCCTGCCAGCAGACGGCGTAAAGTGCGACTGCGGCTCAGCTGGAATTGATTTCTTGTATTCCATACTGTACAAAATAATACCGAATCTCCGGAATAAAAAAGGAATTAATCGTGGTTGTTAGAAGATATTGCATTTTTATTTAGATATTATATTGTTTTACGGGTTGATATTATGATCAGGAATAGTTTTATAAATTATCGATTGTATCGATTTAAATTTCCAATTGAAAATTGTTTAACCATCTGAATACCAGTCGTTTATACAAATACAATTACAATACATATAAAATATCATGTATATGTATAGCGGAATTTATTAAAACTGAATGAATTCTTGTACATTGCATTGTCTTTTTCCATTTCAATGAATTCTAACAGTTAATATGTACATGCATAATGTCACTTGTATTGAGAAAGATACTTAAATAATAATTTGGCTTTTTTATCGCGATACTATCGGTATTCTTTTATAGCAAGGGATTTCGGGTTGTAATAAGAATTGAAAGATTGAAATGTTAAAAAACGTATTCAGTATTTTAATAGTAATCCATTGTATTAAGATACAAAATTCTTGTGAGACATAAACTAATATTGAAAACAACCATTTTCATGTATTAGAATCCACAGTAGTTTTACGATTCTTCTTGTTGTTCGTCCAATTCCTCTTTTTCTTTTTCAAAATTACTTCACCATCAGGCTTTACGATAACTTTGACGCGACGTGATGTCGTACTCAATTCACCTTCTACATCGCGATAAGCCTTTGGTCGTCGTGGCCGTACAATCGGTACTTTTACAGTGTTCTTATTTTCTAAAACAGAAAGTAATGCAAATTGAAAGTTAGTTATTGGATTTAAGCATACAAATGATTAAACTGTATAATAACTTATCGCAATGACTTACTTAATGTCAAGTAAATAGGCAACGCAGGACTCGTAGCAGTTTTAATTCGAATAGCACGAATATTAGCCCAACCACCTGGATAATTCTTGGAAAGTATATTACACGCAGCTAATATATTGTCCGCTACTTCTTCCGCATCCATGGCAGTGCTGCCTATTTGAGTTATATGCGAATCTCCATTGGAGTGTAACTCCATGCTTGTCTTCTTCAATGCATATTCTATTTCGTGTTTCAAATCCTTACTCTGCATTTTGATCGAAGTTGGCAACTTGCGCTTCATATAAAAATATTTTCCTAATAAATGCGATAAATGACCAGCTATTCTTCCGTCTACCAGAAAATGATCATAGCTCGACACGAGCTTTCTCTTCAATTCGTATTGGTCATATTCGGTTTTGACCTGATTTAGAGGGATTATACTTTTTATGGCAGTACAATCTTGTTTCGATAATAACTCTTGATAATGTTCCACCGTTGGCTCAAAGTCCTTTCTTCTTCCTCGCTCCAAATCGCAAACGAATAACGCTACTTCATCGTTTGGAGACACTATTGAATGTGGCAACAACCTAAAATAAGATAACGTTGTTTTTAATGGTTCGACAGAATTCAACTTATTCTTAAGAGTTTAAAAAGTGCATCATTGTAAAAGTTATAATCATGTAATGTATCTCATAAGGATCCATTGGTAACTTAAAGAATATAATCATCTGATTATTTAAAAACACTGTAAAAAACGAATATAATTCCACATATACTTACAGCCTCATTTGCCTTCTTGGTGTTTTCGGTACTCTGATACAAGTAACCTGCAAAAATACTGGATGGCTTTCGCCATCGAAAAGTGCATTTTTGTTTCTCAATTGCTCCTGTGTTAAATGAAAAATTGCAGTAATACATTGTAGTATGTGTTCTCTTGATAAATCTTCCAATTTCTCTTGAGTAGTCGGAAGATCGAGTTTACGTTGCTTTTCCGTTGTTGGTGTAGACAAGCTTGCAGACTTTTTTCGTTTAGCATTTCCATTCTTATTTTCAACATTTTTTACTTCTGACTCCTTTACTTCGTTCTTCGTATTCGTGAGTTTTCTCTTTAGTGGAGGAGTAGTATTCTCATCTTGATTTTCAATATTCTTCGACTTCTTCTTCACCGGTTTCGCCACGTGTTTTTCTGTGACTTTAACCTGGTTTTCATTAACCTTTGCACTCACAGCTTTTTTCTCCGGCGTCGATACTTTTCTTTTAATCTTTTTATTTATTTCTTCAAGCGGATTTTCATTCGTAACTGATTTATTTGCATTAACTAATTCTGCAGACTTCTTCGTACTGCGAAGCGTCTTACCTTCCGCAACATTGGTAGACTTCAGATTTTTCGCTATCTTAACAACTTTGGATTTAGTAGGTTTTTTTAATTTACTCGATGCTCTTAATTTTTCGACTTTCATTGCGGATGTACCGGAGATCTTTTTGCGGGTTACACGTGGAATTACCATGTTGGAAACACGCGGTAATTATGGCCACTCAACCCAGCATAAGGACACGAAAGCTACGAGCACTGTACGGTATGAATTATATACATGGGCGGAAACGATATAAGCGGAAATAAGACAAAACGTGACCTTTGCGCATAGCGGCGCGCATGATTCCGCGTAGTACTGAAGTTGAAGTTGAATTCTCTTTAAATATTGTATTTGCGGTGTAATTAATAAGTCACGGTTGTATTTACAGGATTTAAAAATAATCAATTGCATTACAATCATAATTAAAAGTACCTAATAATATATTTTTATAAATAAAAGGCTTCATGAATGTCAGTATTCCAGTACGCCAGTTTCACCTCGACACAGATGCAGTTCTCTTGTCAAAGATGTAAATCATATTTTCGCATCCGACAATGGCATTATTTCTGGGAACATATAGTTTAATAATAGGTAAAATACAATACATATTTATAATCGTGTTTCCTTAAAATTAATAAAACTCGCTCTATTTCCGAGTTATTCCGGCATTTGTCTCCTGATGCGCATGGTCAGAATTCGATGACGAAATACTTCAAATTCAAAATCCAAGACATTTTTCATGCCAATCGAATTGGATACCTTTATTATTAATCTACGCTGTTTGCTCATTACACTCCATTTACCCTTATTTTGAAACTTATTACGTACTAACGTGCGGCGTACAGTTTATACCATTCAAGACCATTCAACCTATATAACGTATAATAACTGCAAGTCAGAAAAAATGCTTTATCACACTAAGCAGATAAAACATTATTGATACTTGATATGATATGTACCTTTTACTTACGGCAGACAACTGACTCCGAAGCAGTATTTTGAAATATTGCCACACAAAACGTGTATCTATTACATTTTCACTAACTACATCGTGTAAACAATACGCAGAAGCTTGGCAGTGTGAGATAAAGAAAATGAAAATGCTCGTGTAAGTAGCATCATTTACAGATAAAACGAGAAAAATCAAAATAAGTGCTTAATCCTATTACAGGTAAAAGAAATCTTTAGTTCTGTACTTAGAGTTCTTCTGTGTCCAAGACTGTTACACTTGGTTAACCAAGACAATCGGGACCAACGATCAGTCACACCGTACGTCACAGGTAGCCTTGCGAACCGTTGCACTCCTTTTCTGCTGAAACCTTCTTTACTCCCTTCCTCCCTCTCAAGTGAACTTTTTTTATATTCTACCTTTCAATTTTCCAGCTTTCCCTCCTCTTTCCTCTCCCTATGTATGTCCCGCATTTCGACCATATTCCCTTCCAATCTTCCGTTCAAATAAATATACTAATCTGTTCTTGCTGTATTTACTGTACTTGTTGCATGGTGCACCGCGCGTTTAAAACAATGCCCATGTCCGTTCTCTCTTTTGCTATCGTTCTATTTAAGGTATTCTTCCGTGAACTTACTATGAGGAAACCGCGAGCTCGAAGAGCAAGAAGAACGTAGGTGGGTATGGATATGTTTGGATTAACAGTTGCTTGCCATTCTTCTTGTAGAGCAAATCGCAAACCCACAATGTTCAGTATTTCGCGTTACGCATATGCTCTTCTCCTCGTTTGCATATGTTCGACAGTTGTATGCGTGATTTTGATCACTTATTCGTACTTACTACGGGATAACACTTGTAAGGACATTACCGCCAAAGAAATTGTATACGAACATGTACCGCCAGAAGTGATTCCAATCACGTTCCCGCGGAGACTAAACTTCACCGACGAACAGGTACAAAATAGCAACTATAATTTGAAGAACATATCGTAACTATAATAGTGGAAAATAAATGTTTTTGTATAACCATTGATTTTTTCATGTGCATCAGATTAAACAAATGTCGTCCCTTGGGAAATGGCTTTTTCTTTCGGAAGCACGTGTTTCCCGCAAAGTGATGGATAACAAAGCTGAACCTTACTTGATCTTAATTTGGAGACACGGGCCATTTTTGGAACGACGACATATCAAACGATTTTCAAATACCAAGTTAGCAAAAACGCTAATAAAATATTATATACGGTTATACTTGTTTAATTACGTTTCTTTAAAACATTCGGTATATTTCTATTTTTCAGATTCTCACCTTGGGAAAATTGCTCGGCGAAAAATTGTATACTGAGCTATGCAGAAAAAGATATTGCTACAGCGGACGCGGTTGTAATTCACTTGCATTTGACAAAAGGTGTATCGGAATTACCACAACGGCAACGGCCAAGTCAAAAATGGATTTTTTTGACGGATGAGTCTCCAATGCATACGTTTATGAGTGGTAATCAAGAATTATCAGCTTACGATGGCTTGTTCAACTGGTCAATGTCGTATCGATCTATCAGCGATGTACCGGTTCCGTATGGTAGAACGATTCCTAGACCAGCTAACTTACCAATTGGTACAATTCTAGAAATATATAATTCTATCGGAAAGTTTAAGTCTAAATTACTTGCTATAATGGGTAGCAACTGTGTTGGTGTTAATGGTCGATGGAATTATGTGAAAGAATTGAAAACAATTCTTGGTAATGATCTTGATATATATGGAAAATGTCTTAATGGAAACAGTACTGCTTGTCCGGGACATTTTTCTATGGATTGCCCTTATTTGAGAGCTTACAAATTTTATTTAGCCTTTGAAAATTCCAATTGCAAGGAATATTTAACAGAGAAAGTTTTTTGGCATGGCTATGAAAAGTGGGCGGTTCCGGTAATAATGGGTGCATCGAAAGAAGATTGTGATCGATTGTTGCCACCACGATCGTTTCTGCATGTCAGTGACTTCGCTAATCCATCCGCTCTTGCTAATTATATACAATATCTTAACCGACATTCTGATAAATACGCTGAATATCATGAATGGCGCAAGTATTATACCGTGATCAATGAACATGGATATTTCGGCAGTGCATCGCGACATTATTGTCGGATTTGTGAAGCACTCAATTATAATTCCCCTGCGATTAAAGTGTATAATAATTTGAAATCGTTCTTAAATAAGGAAAAAGACTGTACTGTTTAGTTATTAGTACTTCCAAAGTAAATATTCTTATAATCGTAAATTATTGTAAATATTTTCTACAGTTGCTTCATCAAAGCGTATAATTGATACCAAAGATTATTTTAAAAGTATTAAATAGAATTATACATTGTGTTCGAATAAAGTATGTTAGAAGTATACAATAATATCAAAGGATCAATTTTAATTAACGTTATTTGTGTTATGAATGTAGTGATGCAGCCATTTTTATATAAATTGCAAAATGAGGCGATGCGTGAATAATGCTTAATGTAAGATCTTATCACAATATAATTATGTAATGGAACGTCTAACAATAAGTGACGGTCTTGTTTCGGTCAAAGTAGGTTAGAAAGATATGATAAATCAGTATTAAATAAAAAGTATTCCGATGTATATTATGTAAAGATGCTTTATATTTCTGCAGTTGAGCTGGAAAGGAGTAAACAAGTAGAAAACCAAAGTGCAATGTCGTAACTGACACGATAAACTTTTCTTGAGAATGTAGTTATTGCAGGTTTGAACTTGCGAAAATACTTCAATGCACAATTTGCATAGTGCTGTGTTATCCAAGCTGTTATTTCTAACCGCATCATTATCTCGACGCCAAGTGACTATATTTAATAAAATTCAAAACTCACATTATATTTTGAAACGCGGTAGATATACCGAAGCTATGGATATAGATTGTTTTAAAGGGCATCTTGATCGCTATAATGGCGTGACTATCAATTCAAATGAGGAATCCTGCGAAAAAAATATTTTCAATCAGCGTCTCGAAGGTATATCGTAATTATATCACAATAAACGATCTTCTTAAATCAAAAAATTCCAATTAATTTAAGCAAGGCGATAAATGACTATGGATACGTACTGTCTAAAGTATGTACAGAAAAGAAAGGGATGAATATTTACTCAAAGAATGACTTTTGTTTTTAACTGAACGAGCTAAGAGTCCTCTTCACAATTTGGCAATTGTATTGTAATTAAATGTTTACTTTTAGCTTCGTTACAACATTGGCTAAAAGAAAACAGACGCACAATATGGTTCCGAGTTTACTTGTCTCATTCGGAATGGGTACCGACTCTTGTGAACAAAGGCTTCAAGTTTCATCATGCAAAGGAGGATTATGTGATGCTGTACCAGTGGTTATCAAAAACGGAAGAATGTAACATTCCGCCGTATGCTCACACTAATTTAGGCGTAGGTGCATTTGTGATTAACGGAGAAACAAATGAAGTATTGGTTATTCAAGAAAAATATGCTACGCGTACACCTATGTGGAAATTACCAGGTGGCTATGTGGAGCCAGGTAGATATATACACACACGTTATTCCTATGTTGAGAGAAACATATTGCACAGCAAAATCAATTGAACTTCACAGGGGAGAATATTGAAGACGCAGTGAAGAGGGAGGTTTTGGAAGAAACAGGAATTCAGACCGAGTTCAAATGTTTGGTAACATTTAGACACGGACATGAATATACTTTTGGATGTTCCGATATCTATATGTTGGCATATTTAACTCCCATCAATTTGGACATTCAAAAATCTGATAGAGAAATATCCAAGTGCGAATGGATGAAGGTAAAAAAAGTAATGTACCGGACGATTATGTTGAAAGCATTATTTGCGAATGTAATAACGCAAGCGATACGGATATAAGAGTTTTTTTTAATAACGTTTTAGTTAGAAGAATATTCCAAACACCCAGCTGTACACGAAAACAACAGAGTATTAGCAAAATTATTGATGGAGTTTTTGGAGCACAGAATGGGACTTACGGTAAATCATACGGTACATCCTATCACTAAAAAGCCGATTTGTGTCTACAATATTTCTAAAGTTAGTGCCTCGTTGTGAAGAAAATCATGTAAGTTTTTAATTAATAGTTTGGGATAAGGTTTCTATTACGCACAAACTTTCAAAGGTGAAGTTATGCAAAATTGACTAGTTCTACAATTTTAATACAAAGTTTTATTTACTCCTTCTCTTTATAATTTCCTACAAACTGTATAAATACATTGTAAGAATAAATATTTACCAATAACTAACCAGTAGTTTGTAAATAACTTATTTGTTGAATTTATGAGATAGGTCCGAGTGAAAAAAAGAATTTACCAATTCGTAGTTCTCGTCAATTTCGACAATTATTATATAAAGATCGAACTTTTTCTCAAAAACGCACATTATTATCCTTCGATCATTCGTAGAATCAACATGATTTGAATTCGTACGACACGTAACCTCTTTTCTACCTAGTCACAAATACAGATATAGTACAGTGCACGATGACGTCACACACCTGTTTTACCGACCTTCTACTGTCAAATCGAGAATTGTGTCACGAAATACCCTAAAGAAAATGCATTGAATTTGTTGAAATACTCTATACTCCTGAACATATTCCTTAGCAGTTAACCGCACTTTCGCAATATGCTATTACAAAAGCAACAGATGGATTCGTACACATTCTTAAATTGTCTTATTTCATTAAAGTTTACGTTCAACAGTTGAACTTATAAGTTCAACGTATACGTTGACGTGTTGCAGTAATGTCAAGTTGGTAGAGATTGGCAAGGTGTGATTTTACACAACGTAGGTCGTGTTGAATTGAATACCCATTGAATATACCGACGAGCGTTCACGTAATAAGCAAACTGGTTTTGACGATTCCTCGTGGCAACGCAACTCATAGATATTTAACCGAGTGTGTTTACGAATAACTTTATATGAGAAAGAATAATTGAGAAGATGGTTTCGGTGATGCAGCCATTTATGGTAAGTCTACAGGTAGAAATACATCTATTACCGGTCGCTTTTTGATTCTGACAATTATGGTATTTTGCGTATTTACCCTATATGCAAAATAATAAATCATTGATGATCTTTCGCTTTGGGTTGCAGGATATTGAGAGCTCACGAAGTTACATTGATGAGCTGTATTCGCCGGATCCTCAAAAATGTTTGGAAGCAATTATGTGAGTTCAAATCTGGGTTAACCTCGTATCTCTCTTCGTTAAAAATACTGTGACTAATAAAGATGTGTCGACGTTTCATTCAGTCAAATTACTGTAGCTAAATGATTTCATTTATGCTACGTATCGATGAACATCGTTCGGTTCCTTCCTTCTATTGATTATGCAGTGAAGCGTATATGTTCAGTGTGTATTTTGTGTGTTTGGTAGATGTCTCAAGAATTCTGTTATTGGAAGCAACAGGCAAAAAGGTTCGGTAATAGCTCAAGGTGTAGTGCCACGGTTGTTACAGCTTCTTGGAGATTCCTCCGATTCGATGGGAGATCGTATAAGGCTCGAATCTGCAGTGACATTGGGTTCGTTAGCCAAAGGAATAAACCAACACGTGTTAGCTCTAATAGATCTTGGTGTAGTGCCGTTACTCCTTCAAGTTTTACTTTCGACACCTATCGACGAAACGCCTATCGAAGGAAAGCCAAAAGTCTCCGATCTGTTAAATGAAGCCTGTTTACGCTGCTTACGTACAGTGTTTCAACATGCTGCTGCGCCGGTACATTCGATATATCAAGATCCTGCGCTGGTGCCACGATTATTGGCATTGGCGAGTCGATCGATTACATGTCAAGTGTGCGTAGCAACGATATTAACAACTGCATGTAAGGTAAATAATTATAATCCTTAAAAGAGAAACGTATGAATAATTCTTCTTTTTTTTATACTAAGTCCAGTGATTTGTTGAATAGACAGCCGAAGAACAGAATGCACTATCGAAAGGAGGTGCAGTAGAAACCCTTGCAACGCAGTTAGACTCACCGTTAGCCGATGTACAATTGCCAGCTCTAGCATGCTTAGCGAATATGTGTTACCAGAACCATATGGTGTCGACGATGGTTGCTTCGGCCAGTACAAGTAATACACCTCAGGGTAGGTTGGTATCGGTAGCACTGGGACAGTTGATGGGACGCGAAAGGAGTTCCTTAATACAATTGGAAGCTGCAAGGTGTATCGCATACATGCATAGAGCTGGCGCACTGCCATCGACAGATCCTCGAGTTGTGTATCGTGCTTTGCCTTGTCTCGTTAGACTTTGCCATCGAGATCGTCCGCCACGCGAACGAGTGGCAGCTGCGGAAACTTTAGCGTATCTCACAGAAGTTGATACAGACTTACAACGTTTGGCTTCCATTAGTAATCATTTAATACCGACACTCGCTGAGCTTTTGCGACCACATCCGCAAGTGAGTAGTGCTTAGCTTTGGTGATAGACCGATTTAGAATTGGAGTTGAGATAGTATTGGTTTATTTTAGGTTCAGGATTCTACCTTAACGCAAGACATGCGACAAGCTGCATTCAGAGCATTCGCATCTTTGGGTGCTAACGATGAAGACATTCGCAAACGAATCATTGAAACAGAGAGCTTGATGGAACAAGTAGTATCGGGTTTACAAGATCCCGGAGGCTCACGCGTTCGGTTAGCCGCTGTTAGATGTTTGCATTCTCTTTCGAGAAGCGTGCAACAACTTCGGACAACGTTTCAAGATCACGCTGTCTGGAGACCGCTTATGCAGTTACTGCATGGAGCGGACAAAGGATTAGAGGGTAAAATATAACAATATTTTTCAAATTAACCAGATATGCGAAAAATGTAGACTTATACATAAAGCTATCGATCTTAAGTATTGGAAATGACGTAATTTTGCTAAGGAATTATAAAAGATTTTATTTTTGTTAGTAACGTAGTCACTTAGTATAATGAAATAACTTTGTGCAATATTAAAATGCACAGAACGTCTGACAGAAATACTTTTTGTACTCATTCTGTGATTGTGAGATATCGATTCTTGGGAAGAAATAAACAAATACTTCTCCTTATATATATATATAGAATAGAAATTCTTGATACATAAAGTTATGTATATTGTAAAAAGTATTTTGCTAATCATCATTAATATTAATGTGATTATATCATAGGTAGAGGCGAGGGTGAAGATGATTTAATAACTGTTGCATCGAGTACTTTATGTAACTTATTGTTGGAATTTAGTCCGAGCAAAGAACCAATTCTTGAATCTGGTGGAGTAGAATTGCTCTGTTCGCTTACTAAACGGCCCGACCCAGCGCTACGATTAAATGGAATTTGGGCTTTAATGAATGTGGCATTTCAAGCGGAACAAAGAGTGAAATCGCAAATCTTATCGTGCTTGGGCACAGATCAAATTTTTCGACTTCTGGCCGATCCAGAATTAGCAGTTCTTATGAAGACGTTGGGTTTATTGCGAAACTTGCTCTCTACGAAAGCACATATAGATCGCATAATGGGTGAACATGCAGCTCACGTTATGCAAGCCGTTATATTAGTTCTGGAAGATCCAAAGCATCCGGCTGATGTAAAAGAACAAGCTCTCTGTATTTTGGCTAATGTCGCGGATGGTGATCGAGCTAGAGATCATATTATGGCCAATGAAGATGTGCTTAAAAAACTTATGGATTATATGGTTTGTATTCGCACCTTTCTATTCCTTTCCTTCCGAAATTCAAATCTCTTTACATAAATAGACAAAACCAAGCGTAGATATCTACACTCCTTTTTAATTCTCGATATTGTCAATTTAGATGCATAGCAATGTAAAGCTGCAAGTTGCAGCAATTTTCTGTGTATGCAACCTAGTTTGGAGGGAAGAGCCTGGAGCTGCGCAGCGGCAGGCTCGTTTAAGGGAGTTGGGTCTTTATCGTATTCTTCAAGAATTACGACAAACCAAGGACTCGCAACTGTTTGATAAGTATGACAAAATCAATATGTAAATATAATAACGATATCCAAATAGTTAATTCGATCAATTGTGTGTATCGAAATTTTTTCTTTTCTTTTTTCCACTAACCAGATAATTTATCTTTATATTTCAGAGTAAAAACTGCCATGGCACAATTCTACGATGCCTGAATTTCATGTTACCGATGAAGGTTAGGATTTGATTTTGCGTTTTTTTTATACTTGAGATAGAACTACGTTTTAGCGTTAATTCTGTGATCCCGTACTTTGTTGATATATAAGTGCTTTAAATTTTTATAGGAAACCCACAAAAATAATATGCCTAACCCATGTAATACATTTGTGCTGTATTTATTTTTATTTAAAAAAGAAAACAGTATATACGATATCTCTTTTGTGTATACTGAAGAAACAGTATACAGCATAAAATTTCTGTTAGGAACAAATTCCATTGGGAAATTGTTCAACGCGTAATCGATATTAAAGATATTGATAAAATTTTCAAAATGCGAAATTGATAATGAAATTGATTGTATTCGTACAACGCACCTTTATACCATTTTGGGCATATTGTATTATAATTGCATGTAGGAAAAGCTCATAACAATTCATTATCTTAAAGAAATATCTGTACTGTATTTAGGACAAATATTTGACTAGCATATCCTTTACTCTCGAATCTTACATCTTTGGTAGGGGGGAAAAAATGGCGATTTTTCTGAAAGAATCGACGTAATTCGCAATCTTATCAGATCTTTCCGTAAACCTATTGTATGTGGAATGTTAACTTTTTTGACAAGACTCAAAACACTAAATACAAATAGTGATGTACATGTATGATTAGGAGGCGCGCATGGCGCAGTCTTACACAGTGAAAAATAAAATTGTGATGTCTCTTTTTTTTTTCTTTTTTGTTCTTTTGATCGTTGCGATAATCTGCATCTAACCATACCGTTAATCAGCATCAGTAATTCGTACATTATGCAGACGCGTTGCTG
This sequence comes from Trypoxylon attenuatum, assembly GCA_963989405.1. Lineage (NCBI taxonomy): Eukaryota > Metazoa > Arthropoda > Insecta > Hymenoptera > Crabronidae > Trypoxylon > Trypoxylon attenuatum. Next base: position 16,475,127 of record OZ022489.1, on the reverse strand, counting down.
TCACTCGAAATAGTCTCCATTGGGTTGTTAGCTAATGGATCCAATTCCGCGAATAGATCTAGCCAGGAATTTCCTTTTTGTTTTCCCGTCTTGCTTTTTTTCTGTAAATCGAACCAATTGTCTTACAATTAGTTATTGTGTTTCTTCTGATTTATGGGAGAAATACGAATGTTGTGATTGAGTAAATAAATAGCGCAATTCTTAAGTTAAGTTGAGATGATACTGAAACCTGGATATTTACACTTACTTTATCGTCAGCGTTACTCGTAGGCATAGTTTTCTGTCCGATACCTAGTGTTGCATCGCCCAAACTTTGCTTTAAAATATTTGGTGGTAAAAATGTATCACCGGAAAGGGCTTCCCATTCGGTATTAATACTCTGTTTGTCACTGAGTAAGTCATCCAATAAAGTAACACTTTCCGACGCTAACGTGCTGAGTGTATCGTGTGCCTGATTTTCGGACTCCAAACAAGATAAATTATTCAAGTTAAAGCTTGAATCGCATCCAAATATATCCATATTCAAATCTGTTTTATCCACGTCTTTGCTTCCTTTTGTTTTGTTACCACCACCTCGTTTCTCTTCCGACGATTGTGTAATACTATGGGACGCATTTTCACCTAACGTTAAATTATCGAAAAATTGGTCAAGTTCTTTCGTGTGCTCTGTACTGGAAGGACTTGGAATAATGCCATTTTTCGAGGAACTAGAATCCATATTTAAGCTTCCCATGTCAAATATATCTTTTGCATTGCATTCGAAGTCGAGCAGTTTCTCATCGTTTGTATCCTTTCCATTAGTACTTTCGGAGATTGGTTTAGCTTCTTCGCCTTCCTCTACACTGTCATGATAATCCAAATCAAAAAGTGACAATCTGAAAAATAACAAACCAATGGTTTCAGGTTCATAAAACAGTTCTGGTTTATTCCGATACTAAAAACTTACTTGTCTTTTTCATCAGAATCGTCATCGCCACCAGTCTCTTGTGCCAATTTTGTTGAAGCCTCTGCGAGTTCTCTTACCACCATAAAATCGTACCGTTGATAACCCTTGAAACTGCCTGCTATTGTGGCATAAGCTTGTGCCGACTTTTTGGTAAAGTTTAAAAGTGTGCTCTGGTACAAAACTAACGCATGACTAAACATATTGCACCTTGCTGCTGCTAAGAGATCAACCTTCTGAAGGCAATCAAATGCCAAAGTATCGAACACTGTTTTTCCTCTGTTTATAAATGAAAAATACAATTATAGAATATTTTGTTTTCGAGAATGCAAATCTTCTGTATGATACGTACTGTCGCACACGGGTTTGGACCTTCCGAAATCGCTCTAGTTGTTTAGAAGTATCCGGATCTAACTCTTGAGAAATATTCTTCATCCACGATAATGCAGCACGATATTCCGTGCGTGCCTTCTCCATAGCTTGCACGTTCTGCAAGGTATCTTCGATGGCCCGTTGTCTGAATGTTTCTACTTCCTGATACAGTCTACCGAGTGGAACTCTTAACGCGAGCCTCTGTTGACCAGAATAAGACAGAGATTTGCCAACCGCACACATCATTTTACCAGCTCTAGTTTTATCCTGTTTGCCAGCATCTTTTAAAAATCTTCCCATTGCATTTTCTTCTTGCGCTAGGTCTAAGAAGAAGAAGAAGAAGAAGATGAGAGTTCGTACAAATTACACAAATATTTGACATTGAAGGAAACCAAAAATCTATAAAGAAATTGCTTACTGCATAATCTTTCTTGATATTTATCAACGACTCTCTGCAAATACGAACAAGACTCTTGAATACTACGAAACAATTCCAATTTAGCATCTAATTCCGCGTCCGACGCAACTATGCATTCGTCTTCCTTTTTTCCTAATTTTCTTGACAACGCTTGTTTCGTGACCCAATATTGATGCTGCATTTTTGTGATAGCTGAATCGTCGTGTATGTGTGTTTTCTGAACCCTGCAGTCAAAGGTGTTTCCTGATATACCTGATCCACTTCTACTGCTGAAATTGTAAGTTATGTATATATAAAAAAAAAAGGAAGAACTGTCAGAGATCGTATTACGCGCAACGTTGTTGTACGTCGGCTAACTTCCGCATCTGACAACGAAATACATAAATATTTCGATAGAAACCAAGTAAATATTATATTTTTGACACAATACTTACTATGCATTCATGTCGGAAGACGATTTAGGTGACAGACTGCTAAAGACTACTGTTTATAGTCGGAACGGCTTGAATGCAGTCCCAACGTAATTTAATATATCACGTAACTAACATTTATCATTCCCTCATAAACATCTTACGTATCTTTGCCTGCTAATAAATCGAACTCAAACGCAAAATTTTCACACAGGACACTAACTTGTCACATCCGCTTACTGTCAGATTATCAGGTCGCAATCAGTTGACATGTTCACTCTTGCGAGTGGAGCAGCCGAGTCAATTCTGTCACACAACCCCCACAGGCCCCACAATGGCTTCATGCAACACTTTAACCGTCTTTAACCTGCGAGTATTATAACGTCACAATTTAGCAGAAGTATGATATTTCAAATAAAATATCAATATACTTTTAATACGAAGTTCAAAGTATGGTTCCTTCACAATTCATTTCAGATTATTCTTATGAAGAAAATTAAAGATATATGTTGACAGGCTGAGCTTTAACGCGGGGAGTGTTACAGAACGCAAGTTGAATGCGTGTCAGTAGTCGTTGATACGCACTCTCCTATCTGTGTGCTTATCAAAAAGCACACGCAAGGACTAAACCTGTGTTCCCGTGTACTACAAAGATTATATTCTAATGACTAAGTATGTAGTTAAGTTTTGTAAAGTACAATTTACACTTTCCTTTATCTAACGTAATTATTATCTTCTCCCGTAAAAACGCGGATGGCAATGAAAATATTCGAAAAGATTCGATGCAAAATTGCGATTGTCTTTTAAGCAATTCTTCCTTCAAAACCATTAATATAGTATCATTTATCTTGTTCGTATCATTAAAAAAATAGAGAAATCAATTCGGTAGTCTCTTTGAACTAAAACATTCTTTATATAATAAGATCCATGTTCAACTTAATACTAATTCTCAGTTAAAACTTTACCTTTATAAATGAGTTTAAAATTTATACGAGTTGCTGCGCGATACAAATTTACATTATTAATATTAAAGATAAATTGACGGAGCACTGACTTTTCAGATTGAAATAATTTCACCCTAGACACCCTGGGTGTTTTCTATTTCTATCGAAAATCTCGCATATCATCTTAGACATGATAATATTGATTGAAACGGGGGTAGAATTTATCGTCGTTTAACATAATGCACGCAAACTTTGTAAATGATTCTCTTGATGTATGTATATGTATGTGGGCCAATCGGCAGCACTGGCAAACTTGGGGCGCCATTTATAAGAATAATTAATAATAAAATAATTAATCCTGATGTAAAGAGTTAGATGCAGCGTGTTACATGCGGTGGCGCTCCAAGTATGCCGGTACTGCCGATTGGCGCACATACTTGGTAAACATTAATTTCACTACTTTTTCACGCTATAATACTATTGTAAGATTTTGAAGCATTTCTCTGTGCTATATATACTTGGCGCGTTTTTGTATGTTACATGGATAATGTAATGTCATTGTTTGGGATTTCAATCCTTTTTGTACACTTTAAACTTTTTTATACATTGTGAAAATTATGGTTGATATATCCATACCGCGTCTCTTGATTAGAACACTTGGTTTCGCGCGGTGCAGACAAAGATGAGCTGAAAAAAGGGAGGGAGCTGGGCCAGTCTGTCCTGGGTAATGGGACCACGAGGGGATGCGCGGTCAGCTCGATTTGTGACTTGCGAGCATTCGGGAATGCTCCTGCTAGTCCTGCTCTCTTTAATACCATTAGGGACCTCTCTGGGCCCACATGAGTACCCTGACCTACCGCAGCTAATCTTTGTTCCGCGCTCTTTTATGTAGAGGCGCGCATGAAACGAGTTGCGAGAAATCTCAGCAATAGCTGAACGGATTGTCTTCCTATTTGTATAAATCAGTATCAATCGCATCATGTCAGAAAAAATCAGGTAGGCGAATGGAATAGTCATTGTTTCAATATACCGTGCCAGGTATTAATGATTGTATTAAAGATTGTATTAAAGATTATTATCGGTTACCATCCGAATAGATATCGTCTCCCGTTATGCAGAGTGGAGTTATGGAGAGGCTCTACCCGGCCCTACCCCCTCGATTCTCGAGCTTCAACTCTCATTTTCTCTTATCGAAAAGGATATGTTTGAGATGGGTAGAAATAAGTCGTTGATTAAGGATTTAGCACTTTCCATCACTGTTAACAGAGCAATAAAATTATTCAAACTGGAAGATCAGCAACCTATACATCTTAATGACATCTTTGACTACGACTTGGATATAAGGAATTCCTCCCCTGGCGTGCCCTGGGAGCCTGCTTATAAGACAAGAGGCGAGGTTATGGATGATCCCGCGGCCAGAAACTCAATTCGATTGTTTTGGCATAGGATCAAGGATGGTGAAGATATCCCACCCCCCAAATGTAAGGTGTTATATCCTGCACATATGCAGAGAGATACACCGAATTTTTGTGCAATATATGACTATCCAACAACCCTAACTTTAATGGAGGCATGCTTTTGCTTGCCATTGACTGATGCATATAAACAGGGTAAAGCCCCAATTGGATATGGCTATGATATGGTCACTGGAGGTGCCAACAGCTTGCGGCGCCGTTTAATGGGAGTTAAAGGAAACAACTACGGTTGTTTTAAGTTCTCAAATTTTGATAAGAACACCACTAGGCAGTTGATCAGGGTTGCCTTCAATATCCTGATGATGAATATCGATTTCACTGCTCATCGAGGTGGGGGGATACCCAGGCTAGATCGTCTTGTAAGAGCTTGGGACTATCTGGTTCGATACTTCATCGAAACACCATTGTTGTTGGGCAATGGTACATGTTGGAAGAAGAGTGCTGGCATTCCAAGTGGATCCTATTTCGCTCAGCTTATTAGATCCATTGTTAATTGGATTATAATAAACTACACTTTCTTAAAGTTGTATGGACAGTTTCCCGAAGATTGCATCGTATTCGGAGAGGATTCAGTTGTCACCTCATCTGTAAAGTTTTCGGCCTTAAGCATGTCTGAATTTACAAATAAATTCGGAATTGAGATTAATCCTGTTACATCAATTGTGACCACAAATATCAATGAGGTTGAATTTCTTGGATTACAAATTAAAGACAATTAAAAAAACTATAGTTTGCTACGAATACACGTCTAACATGATTATTTGACCCATCCAAAAATATTAAACTAACAAGATCCTTTTTATTAAAATTGCGGGTTCGATTAAATCTATATTTATTATATTTAGATATTTACGCTTTTCTCCACGAAACATTATTGATAGTTATAGAGTCTGCAATAAGGAAAACAAATTCCGATTTTCCACCGATAGAAAATCGTGAGTAATGGGTAGAAAATGTACGGAGATTATATTTATAATTTATATTTCAGAGATAGGCAGAATTAAGACAGTGTGTATTTTGCATTAAGCTCTTAATAATTCTGCTATAGATATAGAGGCAGGGCAAATTTAGTGACCTAGATTGTTAAAAAGTAAAGAACAATAATGTGCAGTGAAATGAGAGCGCTACTGAAAATGCAAGTGATCTGTGCATTTATCTATTTTTTTACAAGTCGGCCAATGAGTAAGGACAGACAAGTTACCCCATCTGTTGTTTCTAGGTCGTCGTGACGGACACACGGATCATGAGCAAAAACAGCAAAAAGGCAATGGCGGCTAGTGGTAGGATTCATAGTGAGTTTATTATGAAAAATTTCGAAAAAATGTGATTTACACGACAGAATTAACGTGAATCTATTCGAGGTATGTATTGACGTTTCCAACATGAGATTACTGATTTGTGTAATACCCACCTCCCTTTCTGTCACGGTACAAACCACATGCAACCACATGTGGATCTGAAGTTAAAGAACGATTTCTTGGAATAACATACCTTGTCACGGTACAGTTATTCATTCAATTGTGCGTAAAGTGTTATTTACGTATGATGTTAAATTCATCGAACGCAGCTTATTATAAACGAAAGCTTTCCTAATATTTCTGAGTTAATTCATATTCGATTTATTTGCTCCCTCCCAAGTGCTACTAAAAGATGCTTCCGTAAGGTAATCGGAAGGGATGTTACATTTTATTTTTGATCTATTTTTACCACTTTAATATGTCGCTATTTCTGTACCTTGATACACGGCTACTTTATAGAACAGAATTGATATTTCGGAAAACCTGAAAGAATTGGGGTTTACATAAAAATAATTAATTTTAATCAATGCATGCAGGCTAGTGTCAATCATACAATGTACTGTCTGTTCGGATTAGAGAAACATTTCGATATCTATTATTTTATAGGTCAATTTATTTTTACACTGTGCTAAAAATCTTGATATGTGCAATTTCCAATACAAAATTAACTCATATCTCACATTGGAATTTCTTTAAATGGCAATTGATTTTGCTCCTGTGGTTCACTGCAAGAAAAGTTTACATAATTAATAAGACAGTTTAAAATTTTGTAGGATGTTTTACTAGTCGGTCCGCAATTTTCTTATACTGCAATTTCCGTATGATTAGTATTTGAATTTCACTATATACTTTGGAATAATGCTTTATCCCAGTATAGTAGTTTTCTTCCATAAAATTTTGCTGTTGATTTTAGCTTGTGGCACAAGGGCAAAAGGATGGTATTGCCTGCCACGATAGAAATGGCACACAGTATCCGCAGACAATGGCTAACGGGCAGATGAAGCATTCGCCGAGTTGGACAAGCCATGACTGGTGGTTACTGACAGGCCAAAAAAGAAAGAACGTCGGCAGGCAGGAAGGAGTAAACGAGAAAGCGCACTTAAGTAATGAGCGAGACTCGGCATCATCTTCGCTCGGTCTCGGACTTATGCGCACCCGACGAAATAGAGGTACTTCTTCTAGAAGAGATTCGCGACCTGGAACCTCCACCTTCTGCGTATTCTAGACCCGAGGATATACAGGACTTCGAAATCGGTACTTGGATCAATGTGTATTACCATTTTCCGAGTGTACAACGATAACACGAAGAATACTTACGTTGATATGACAATTAACAGCAGGTAGCAGGACAGGGGGGCTAATAAGCTCCCAATCCTCTGAACTGGATTCTCCAGGGGTCCATTCGACAGTCCATTCTTGGGACTCGCACGCAAACTACCACATTCAATGTGGTCATGGAGATCACCATGGTCATGGTTCTTCCTCGAATGCTTTGGCTTGGCCTCGCGCGAGTCATTTGATTCTGTATTGTGACATACAGGGACACCTCAAAACAGCCGCAGGTGTTCTTAGATTACTGTTACTTGTAAGTATACTACGGTATTTGACCACCTGACAATTTTGTACTTCAAATTGCGATCCTAAATTCTAACTCGAACATTTTAGATATCGTCAGCAGCATGCTTGGCTACATTATGCAGTTCCGGTACTGCTAAAGTTAGCTTGTTTATGCTGCCTCTAGTCGGACGTTTGCGTTTTATGATATTTGTAACTGTATTCTGCATTTTGGTCACTGCGTTGTTACTCTTCCTGGATATTTCACACGTTGTCTATGCATTCCCATTAAATTGGGCGAAGCTGGTGAGTACCGATCGACATAAGCATAATACTAATTATTCAATGTCCGAATCGAAAGTTAATTTATCGCTTAGTATTTAATATCTTGTATCCTTTGACGCTGATATATCTGATAGATCTCCACTCTTATAGAATGCTTGGATATTCACTGGCATAGGCCTATGTTATGCATTGGGTAGTGCGTTATTAGCATTTTCCATATGGGAATATCACAGTGGAGGCTGGGTGCCACGTCGCACGCGTTCCCAATTGTCTGCTGCAGCGGCACTTGGACTTTCGTGTGCTCTGTTAGCCTTTTTACTTTCATGGATACAAGGTCGCAGTGGATCAAATTGTAAGGGTCCAGACAGTCGGAATCACACACCGACTCAACTTTATAAGCCTGTTGATAATTCTTCCTCTTCTGGGGTAAGTGAAATAAGAATCATCTTGCCCGTTGGATTAGTAATTATTATTTTAATAAATCTACATAAGTAAGAAAGTTTATTGATCCGATAGAAAAAAATGTATGCAACCAACGTTTACACACGCAGGTTACTCTCAAGGAGCGCAGCCCTAAAAGGCCAACTTCCTGGGCTGTAAAAAACCAACAAGCGAAGACACGTAATGCGGATAGCGATAATGGCAATGATAATCATGACAGATTTAGACAAAGAAAACGAAAGGATCATTGGGCTTCAGCTAGGCAACACTTTTTGCCTCCCGACGACAACGACGATCACAATGTTAGAGAAAACATCGAGGTCGAAAGGAGAAGAAGAAGAACTGACGATAGCAGTTCAGCTGGTGATGTAAACCTAATAAGTAAGGCTGATAGCGCTCACGTTACAGAGGAACCTAAACCTAGGCGTGTGCCGCAAAAGTTACCTCTTAAAACGGTTGAACGGCCCCGACCATGGACCGGCTCCGAACACAGAGCTAGTGGTTCGTCACAAATAAAAACTAAAACAATGCAATTGCCAGTAAATAGTAACGCACAGAATTATTGTGGAACAATTGAATCGAGATCGAATCAAGTGACTCGAAACGGTCTTCAATGGGGCGTGGATTGCGCATCTAGTAATAGCATCGAGGAAACTGTCGAAGTAACTACGACCCGTACTGCCATGTGGTCAGGACAATGGCATCCGCCACCGGATGATGTTCAACCATGCTCTAGCAAGACTGTCGATCCATACAATTTTGCTTGATTCGATTCAGAGATAAAACGGAACGGAGCATAATCTGAGTCAAATGAGGTAGAGTCGACGTAGATTGTGAGGCGGTTGGCTTTTGTGAACAGTTGTGAAATTTCAAAGCATTCTAATGAGTAAATGCATTTCCAGAATTAACACCACACGTTTGTTCTCCCTGCATGACACGCGTAAAAAATGTGACGTTTCGATGTTGCTGTTAAAAAAAAGACTCAATTGCTGGCAACATACTGAAAATTACGTACATTATAGAATCTTGTTACTATGGTGTTCGGAGAAACTCCGAAAAAAAAACAACTTGACGTATCTCTATTTCATGTGTCCTAACTCTGTTCCCATCCATGCATGAAATTGTATGTAATAATTCGAGATGTAAACATGAGATTTATAAAATTGTTGAGTTAACGTGTGACGAAGTGAATGAGACCATGTTCCAGAGTCATTGAGGGCGACTTACAACGTCATGGTCGAGTTTGCAGGGACAAAATTGTCATGTCCAAACACTTAAGAATCCTGTATAAAGTTGTTGCTGCCTTGTACATTTTCCTGCCAAGAAGATTGTGAATTTCTCCTTAGTTGTTTGGGTCCTGACGTTTTGCATTAAAAAAAAAAAATCAGACTGCCCCGACTGTGACATAGAAATGAATGTCACCTCATTCCAATTGTGTACCAAATAATAAATCTAAGTAAGTTTTAATGGGACTTGTAAGTACATAAGACCACTAGCACGTAAAACACTGAAATATGTATTTGACTAATGGTTTTTATTGTATTTTAATGCCAACGTACCACAGAGCTCTCCATAATACATACTTGGAGGACCTGTTAATATATTTGTGAGAACAGTGTATTGTTTAAGAGTACAAGAATGTGTATATACTATAAAGCCAAAAAGGGCAAATCTATTAATATAAATAATTAGTAAAATGCAGCTAGGTCGATCATTCTGCTACATTCGAATATATTTGGCTTAAATCTCAAATATACACGAAATTGTACCGAACAATACGTTTCTTTGCGTTATGCTGACAAGCATATACATATACATACACATATACATATATATGTATATATAAACATTCCATAACTTATTTTTTCTAAGACGATCTCATTAGTTTTTTTACTATTATTCTTTCATTATTCGGTACACACGTATACGTATTTGTCATTGTGTGTGTATGAGTATGTCGACCATGCATGCTGTTGAAAACAAACGAAATCAGCGCTCTGTATCGAGCAAAAGTTTTGTCGTCTCGAATATAAGAAAGTACGTAATAATCGATACAGAATATTTAGGAGACGAAATTAAACGTGCAATATTAATACTTTAGTAAAATATTGATTATTTAATCGAACAGTTAAGGCGACCGAAAGAACTGTGTTTCACAGAAAACTTTTGTTAGCCGTATACAGTCATACAACTGTTCATAAGAGCGCAACAAATGATTGATATATTATTGGAAGGCTAATATCGGTCCAGCTTCAAATAACTTCTATGCAAAAAAAAAAACTCAGTATGCGTGGAATATTATGTTGCATTATTATCTCTTAATTGTTCTTTCGTATTGAAATATGCTCATGAAACGATGTTATATACAGAGATGGACTTACAAACGGTTTAATGGTAAACTTAGTATATTTACGTAAACACATTCGTGATTTATTCAGTCACGATTGATGTTGTTTCGTAGATTTCTGAATTGAAGTTTCTTCTAATTTTTCCATAACTCAAATCGAACGTTAGAAGTCTGTCTCTGGTTTTGTATAACGATTTACGCACCATATTTTCAAGCTCTGTACATATAATTTTTGGAAGAACTAGACAAGAATACTCTTAACACGCAAGTGTATCGTAATACTAATTCTTTTATTTCATCGAAGATCTCTAGTCCTCTCTAGTCGAGCACTTTTGTACAACAATTTTTCTCCTTAATGATTCATCAAGTCGAAAGAGCAAAGTATTTTTTAGTACATACATATCGTATTAGAAGTACAATTCATCCTGCGAGCCGTTAAAATATATAATTGCGTTTCCCGCGACCGATTGGCCCCTTTATAAATTTCTCTCATACCGAAAGAAAATAAGACAGGACAAGACACAACCTCATGAAATAAATTCCCCATGAAAGTTTCTGCTTAATTATACTGAGACCACAATGAATCACAACGTACATGAACAAGTTCGCTAATTTTTCGATTAAGACCGTACGTACCAAACCACTTTGTCTTTTGATACGATAATTAGATAATATACATGTACACATGACACGTTTTTTTGGGCAAATGCGCGTGTGACGCGCTATTGTCAAATCAATTAATAGTGTAAGGAAAAAATGCGTGTTCATCTAGGATCCTAATGAAAAATTGTAGCATGTAATACACAGCAGCTTCGTTGTGGCAGACGTTTGTGGTATCGCGATTCTCGCTCTCTGTGTACACAACGAAGAATTACAACTAAAATTCTCCTGTACATGGTAAACGCTGATATACTGGCAAATATTTAAAAAAAATGCGAATAGATTTCAAGATAAATATCCCGTCCGACGAATTGTGGTCGTCGGGCGAACTGTTACTTGATATAAGATACATTTAGTTTTGAGTTAAAAGAAAAAGATATATGTACGGACACTGCCAGAAGAAATATAACGCTCTTTGAGTGTCGTCGTTGTCATCGTCGTCGTCTATAAATAATAATTAATCGATCGAGTTTGTTACTCCTCAGTAATTCTACATCTGAGTGTTTACCTTGCTACGATTTGCCACATCTTATAGTCTCGATTTGTCAAAATGTTAAACCTGTATTACGTGCGAAACTGTTATCACGATTAATGTATTTCTCTGGATACTTCAATTGGAAATGGTTTTCGAATTACGGCACAAATACTTATTCAGATATTGAGATTAGCAAAAAGTGAAAGGCTATGCAATTATAATACGTATTATACATTATGCTAGTGCGGCAATATGTTTCAACCGCCCAAGGACACTGTCCATTCCGACAATTTCGCTTTTTATTTACTTTTGATAAAAGACGCTGGCCGAAAGGAAAACCTGATAATCACAAAACAGATTATTAAAATTCTTATTGAATTATAATGAATCTTTTTTTCTTCTTTAACTACTACATATTCTTCCTTCCGATCCTCGGATCACTATTTCAGTTTTTTTTTCTCTCTCTCTTGCTTCCCTTCGTTCAATTCTGCATCGCATTGCGCTAAACTCACAAATACAACTAACAACTGACAATGTGAAGGCTATACATATACATATGTATATGTATTCGCTCCCAAAAGATAGTATTATTCATTTAACGCACAACAATTTTCTACAAATCTAGTCTTTACCCAATTCTTAGAATCCTTTATCTTTGTATTTCAATTTTGCAAATATACATTTGAATTCGTTGTTCTAAAGCATTTCTCAAGATTCGTTGTAATCTTAAGCGCACGACGATATTAGCGCGATCCATTTGTGTTTGCACAGAGTCAGACTGAAAGCTCATCGACAAAAGTATTGCCGCTTTTCTCCGAATTTCCGCAAACGTCTAGTGAGTACTACGGCCTTATAGAAACAGAAACTATCTTTGGCGTAACGAGATTCAATATCAAGATGCCTTGGATATGCACGTACTCCTCTTCACTGCTACCGCAATTACAAAGTCGAACGATGACAATCCAAAAGTGTGGCGAGCTGATTGGTCTAATTGATCTGACTGTTCGCTGGATGGAAACCCCAAAGGGAAATGTTACTGCGAATGATCGGCTAATCTTAATACGGTGAATGTGTTCCAATAACTGGACTAGGTAGATATTCTTGGTACTGATAGCATCATTGTATCGGAGTAAACTGGAGTAAACCTTTGCGCGTTTAAAAAAAAAAAAATGATGCTGCCAATACTACATTATAGCAATCCTTGACCTACAACAAGATTTCTATTATAAATTTGTTGCGAGGATAGAGCAATTGCATAGGCTCGGTGTACAAAATGCGAGGAAATTGATTGCGAACGATGAACGACTGCGCTTCAACAAATTGCCAATGTTCGCGTAGGAGATTCTCGGCTCGTAACGTTTCAGCATAATTCGTTATGCGACGTAACGATTGTTCTGGACAATAACAATCGATGATCCACGTAACACCTAAGTTAACGTTACTATTTATTCTTTTAAATGTTGTTTTGTACACCTAGTATTAAACGGAGTGAGAGAATCGATGCACATGGTAATGTATAAGTACGACGATCTAATCGATAATGCATATACCACAGAATATTATAGGAAAATAGAGGCAACTTTGTTCGACGTTATCCCAAAGAGAACATATTCATTCGTTAGTTGATACATATGTTATAACTATATCACCCGATCGGCTGTAAGTGTCACGCTATAATTCTGCGCTCATTCCACTGAGACAAATTGTTATGCAAAGTGAGCCGAAATACAAATGAAATTACCGAAACAATCATTATAAATGAAGATACAAAAGTGTTATCTCTTGTCAGTACTCAATGAGACGTTAGAAACGAGATAAATGTGTGAAACAAAACTCAAAATCTCCTGATTCAACTGCCTTTATGTATGACAAATCGTTTTGCAATCTTTATCAGCTTCTTCTTCAATTTTTCACGTTATTGCAATCCGTGTCCTTTAATTTGCCAACTATGTCCTCCAATTTCTTCCGTTGCACTCGTTGTTTTACCAATTCGTTTCGTTTTTGCACGAAGCACTGAGCTCCCATTATTCTGGTACAGCTGGCTCTCCACTTCCTTCCAGTAGAACGTTTCGAACTATTTAACAGAATGCTCGAAGGAACGCACGAAGGGAGCACTAATTTTATGGAACTTACTGTTTCTCTCCAGAGTACGAACGCGACGACTGGAATACCAAGGTGAGTGGACTCGGATAGCGTACGACACAGTCGATTATTATTAATTTAGCTTCATTATTCGATATGTAAAATCGCTCACCTGCTGCTCAAATTTGAATTCTTTTCGAAACGGCTGTTTCCAATTGCCACGGCGCAACCAAGTGTGTGGAAAGGCGTGTACATTTGATAATCCGGATTGTGGCATCGAATGTACGGCAAGACGGGGACTTGTCATTAATTCTTCTTCCTGCGACGGCAGCTGCTGCTGTGGCTGCTGTTGCTGCTGGTAGGAGTAATTCGAGTAACACGATTCGTATCTGGTATTGCTTTCCATCGACGAGATAGAATTTGCTATTACTACTACAAAACAGAGTTAAATATCTGCGATTATTATTGTTACAGTATTTCCTCCCTTTCTAGAGATGATTTTACCGAACTTTTCGTCTTGGGCAGGGTAAAGAACGTATCGTAGTATTCGCGTTGAAATGTAGTTAGATGTGGCGTTAATGCGACTTCCTGTAAATTAATTGGTCGATGATGCTTTGGCTGATTCGTCGTGTACCTTAAAACAGATTCACTGTAAAAATACTCAGTTTTTAGATCAGATTGGTATTCTTCCATTATAATATAGATAATGTACCTAGATATTAAGTTTTCTCCAGAATCTTCGTTATTTTGTGATAGCCGTGGACCACTCGTTCTCAGAGTCTTTTGCCGAATCAGTTTTTTAACAGCGTCAGAAACAGTTTCATTTCTCTGCTTATTGGGAGTTTGCATAATTGAAGTACATTCCATTTTCTCGAGCGCGATATTAACTTCCTTTTTATTCTCCGCAACTTTCTCAACGTTCGCTCGTTTACGATGGTTCGAAAAAGAAATTAGCGAAGAAGGTTTCTTTTGCGGAATGACAGATGAACCCGGTAATTCTAAGTTTGTAGGAATTAACAGACGAAACATGTATGTTGACCAGAACGAATGAAACTTAATTAAAAGAAAGAGCATAATTAACGTTACCAATGCAAATATTCTTTTCACTTCGTTCCAGGAAGTTCTGTAGACATTTTTTTAGTGTACTGGAGAGAATGGAGTTATCGCTTATCTCGATGTCACAAGCAAACGTTCGATCACTCTCGTGCCACCGAACGAAATCCATTTTATGAATATCTTCCTGTTGCTTAATTATCATATCTCCGTCGATTCTCTTCAGTGAGCGTATTGGATAGATTTGCCTATATCGGCTATTGTTATTATGACAATATTTTTTGTTACCTCGATTACCACTTTCACTGGACATCTTATAATAACAGTCCGATTGCGAAAACGGTGTTTTACGGCCTCCTACTTGAAGATCCAAAATATCACTGTTATCCATGTGTTTCGGAGGCAGATCGTTGCAACATAACTTTCATAGAAAAATCATACATCATTCTTATAAGAGTACATTCGAGCCCAATATTTATAATCTTCAGAAATGATTAAACAAACCTGCAATACTTGCGATTCGGCCCCCGAATTCATCGGCACTTTATTAAGCTTATCAATTTTTCGAATGGGCATTTGAAGATATTTATTGTTCAATGACTTAAACGACGCTTGCCGATATTGCGCCGATATCCGGTAAGGGATGCTCTTGTACAAAAGACGAGGAGGATGTAACCATTTTACTCTCATTCCCGAATCCGACGCGAAAGGCCCTTCTTGAGCAACGACCGTCTCAAAATGCTGTGTGGGATTCACGGTAGATTGCACATATGGAAAACTATACTCGCAATTATCATTGACACTCTGCTCGTCGTTCACATAATTATTATTCGTTATCTCGTGTTTGGGAAAGCCGAGAAATTCCTCGGAAACTGAAGACACTAGCTGCGTGAAAAGAATGGAAATTTAGTCAATTAATGATATTACTGATATAGAATTTAGAGAATTAATAAACGTACTTCAGAGGAACGGGCTTTATCCAGTTGCATATATTTCACGCATGAATTACGAAGTTCAAAATCAGTGGTACTCAAGTCAGCTGCACACTGACTTCCACTGTTCACTATTGTGGACATGGATTGTCGTGACTCTTCGCGAGGAATTTCTGTTCTACAAAATACAATAAAATATAATAATGTAATGGTTATATCGCAGAGTGATGTTTAAGAAAAATCGTACTCGCTACAAAACATGAGATTATCTTTGGGCAATCCTGTTACATTAGAAATCACATCCCTCATTGCATCTTCCGAAGTACCGTTTGGTAAAGGTAAGCTTGATATCAATTGTTGCCAGGTATCGGTGGTGACATTTTTCGATGAAGTAGCGAAGGCTCTTAATATGCTTTCATAAGCGATTACCCCGTCATTGGGATGATACGTGGCTAGTAATCTGTTGATCCTGGTATCGTTATCTACTCGTGAGGGAGGATAATTAACTGTGCAACCTGTCTTTAGTGTTTCGTTGGCAAATGGATCACTCGATGCCTTATTTTCAGCTTCTGCAATTACAGACAATAGTTACAATAGTTACTTCGATTATGGTGGTCAAATAAAACATATTTGTGCAGAATTATTAACTCGGATACTGCATACATAGAGTGAAGACAATTGAATTGCTCGATAATAATTTTATTAATTATGTTTGTTTATTGCTTACCGGTACTAGTATTATTAGCCATTAGTTCTTGCGGAGGTAATATTAAGAGACAAATTCACAAATGTGAAAACACGTCTTGCTGGAATGTCCGAAACAAATACTGTAATACTAAGTAATGAAAACAGCTGCTACAACGTATTATCGGGAACAAACGAATAACGAATATCTCGGAAGTTTACCTGCGAAACGCCTCGACTGGTATTTGAAATTCGTACCGTGGAATGACTGTGATCACTCGAATCCATAAATATACAATAAAATTGACGAAAAAGAATATTTCGCGCTGTTACTATGCTATAGTAACTAATATAGAATTCAAGGGAGTATTAAGAAGTCCAATAAACCTCATTTTTAATTAAGTATAACAGAAACATGCGTATAAGACGTTTTGGGAGTCTGATGCGATACAAATGTTCACGAGAAGAGAATTACTCTTTTCATACACAATGAACGAATACCCCGAGTCAATTAAAGTTCACACGTGTGTGTCTCGTACGTAGTAGCCGGATTATTTAAATAAGATCGTTGGAGCTTTTTCGGTCTGAAGAGCGATAATCCCTGGTACTTTGCAAGTATTATAACTCCTCAATTGGTATAAAAGCGGTAGTAGAGTGTGATGTAGTCAATTCGATGCAAGATGCAGATAGTAAGAGGAGTTCTACTTTCGTCCTGTCTGGTCGCCTTAGCAGCCAGTGCAGCGTTTACTCTACCGCCAGGATGGTCGAAGGCTGGTGCAAAACCGGGTAAGGATACAAAATATCATTCGATCTGAAATTCAATTTAATCCAATGAAATTCAATTAACATCCACATAATAATTTCAGTCTACTCGAGGAGTCTTGGACCGCCAGCGGGAGAAATGGGTTCCATATCCGTGCCCTATATGCCGAAGTCTCCGATGTTCCCAAAATTCGTCGATCCTAAAATGATGATCTCTAAGAAGACAGACATGCTCGCCAATCTCTTTGGAGGAGCGGGACCAGCGGCTTACAATCCTGCCGCGGCCGCACCAGCACAGTACGGCGCCGGTGGTTTTCCGCCGTTCCTCGCGTCCATCCTCGAAGAGAACAAGGCTTCCGAGAAAGTAGCAGAAACTAGATCTGTCAAAGGAAAAGTTGCTGATGAATCCGAATTGTACAAGCGAGGTATTTTTGGTCCATTCAGCGGACCAAAATTCGGCGGAATGGGATCAAAGTTTGGAGCTATGCCCCAATATCCAACTCCGGATATGATGTCAGGATACGGTATGTCGGACTACTCGAGGAAACGCAGGAGCATCGCAACGGGTCCTGCATTAGACTTGCAAGCAATCTTCGCTGCCAATAAGGCCGATACGAAGGGACCACCACCACCGTATCCTACTCTTAGTCCAATCGCCGAGGAACCTGAAGCAGAAAGCATGGGAATGTTGAAGATGGGCTCCGCAACGCCAAAGGAATCCATGCCAGGAATGTTCAGCCCATTTGGCCCTGTAGTTAATCCTTCGATGTTCATCACGAAGAAGTACAGTTTTCTCGACACTCTCTTCAAGAATATTGCTACCAGTACTCCAGCACCGGCAACGACAACAGCGGAGCCAGTACCGAAGAGCACCATCGTACCACCAAGCTTCTGGTTCCCCACATCCATGATACCTACCCCAGGCATGTACAATGACAAAGTGTCCGAATTCCTGGACAAGCTTTTCGAAAGCTTGCAGCTGAACAAGACTGCTCCAGCGGAGGAGACAGCTTCCAGTCCAAAGAGTGAATTTGTACGCTCCGTCGAAGAGGAAACGGACGAAACCGAAAGCCGAGTTGCTCGATCCATCGAAGATTTATCGTCGATCGTCTCTGCTAAGGACGCCATTGTAGACAATATATTAGCGGAGCTTGGAACGATAAAAGGTGATATGGTGACAACTATCAACGACTTTATTACTTTGGAGAAATCAATGGCAATGTCGATGTCGATGATGCCAAAGAAGGCAATGAAGCCTTTCGGACCTGGAATGTGGCCTAAGGGAGCAAAACCAGACATCAGTCTTCCGTTTCAACAGAAGATTATGGTATTGAGCCAAGTGTTCGATATGCTAACGGAATTACAGAAAAATATTACTACCGCAGTTCAACAAGCGATCGATACCAAGATTGCAGCGTCCCAGGAATCGACAACTATGAACGCTAATGTTCCAGAAATCACAGCTGACGCATTTTTCGGCACTACTAATTATCCTCTTAATTTAACTCTCTTGGACGCAATTAAAAAGAGACTGTCTTCGATCGGGATGGATGCTCCCTCATACGGACCGGGTCCCATTCAAATGGGTTCAAAGTTTGCAAGAATGGCTCCGGAAGAACCTACTTCATTCTGGGTATCTTATCCAGCAACCTCAGGTGCTAAGCGCGAAATTAGCGAGGACTTTGCGGCCCCAAGTGAAGAAGAGGAGCGCAACGACAATAATCAAAATAAACAGAAGCGTGGAGTGAAGATGCAATTGCATCAAGGGTACCAAGGTTTGCCTGCTGGATCCATAGAGACTGTGCAAGCAGGAGGAGGTGCTACACCTGAACAACAAGGCGGTGGAATAAAATTGCTCGTAAGTACTAAATGATTCAATAAAAATACCTTTCTATTATTTGGACATTGCTAAGTACATACTCGTACAAACGGAATATCGAAGTAAGGGAGGGAGGGAGGGGGGTCCGAGAATGTCTACTCTCAATAGTAAAGATTACTTGACGCGCGTTCGTGCTACCCAAGAAACTTTGCTTTCAGATTCGAATGCCCGTGTTACATAATTCACAAGATCCAAGCTTTCGCAATAATAATTATGAACACTAGGTACGTGAAATATCTGTACTGTGAAATACCGTGGAAATGTTCGTTTTGTCACAGGGTGCCGATGCTAATGGAAATGACAACGCTTGGTTCGATTGGATGCAGTATTTGAGGAATGAACACCAGGGTCACAGACACAATCACAATCACCACTAGGCAATTTCCTTAGCAGAAATTCTATAGTCGGACTTTCGAAAATTTCTAATGAAATAATCGTATACAACAAAAAAAAAACAAAAAAACAAAAACATATAAATATATTGATCGTGTACGTCTGATACTTCGTTTGAATAAAGAATACTTTGCAGTATACAAAATTGGGAAAGGGAATGGCAATGGAAACGAGAAATCACTATTAATTTGATATTACAAACTTTACTCTCATATTTTACATGATACTTGTAAAAGCTTGTCGAAGAGAATACACTATGCGCGTTATATTATGCCTCTTTTTTTTAGATGCATTACACGTGATATATACAAGACAGATGGAAAGTGTTAATAATAACTATTGAATTTTCTTTACTGGTTCACTAATTACAAGCAGATCCAAAATCTTGTATAGTTACTACTTGAGCAGACGCACATTGACGCAATCCTGCATCAAGTGCGTTGCTTTGTATTTCTGCAATCAGCAATGCATTGCACGCAGGATAGCGTTAGTGTGTTAGGAAGCAGCAATGTCGATTCCGTGACATACACACGCACACACAGAGTCCTTTACGAAGTGGAGGGAAAACTTTTCTACTTCTGTCTAGTAAAAATCTTATTTCATTCTCAAGGTTTACTGCTTACGTTATTTCCTCTTATCTCAAGAATATATAAAATTCTACAAATACTGGCAGTATCTGTAAGTATTAATGCTGGACGTTCTACTGATTGCAATTCTTGCAATTCTGATAACTAAACTCAGAATTCAAGTAGAACTGACGAACCAATTGCACGAATCGTAGAATGGAACCTTCCAAATTTTGGTAATTCGCTATATTGATTGTACACACACACACACACACAGCATTACGACGTTAACAATTATTTATCATCTGCCTTTGGTTATTTTGGAAATAAGATCTTTCATTTGATGATCGATCCTCAATACCATGTATAAGGATGCAAGAGCACTGCCTAGCGTTACTAACAGTCCTAATCCCTGAAAGATGAGCTTTGGTGCAAATATTTTCCACACCATTAAATGACGACAGTGAATTGTTGCTGCCAGCATACTACCAAACGTCTAAAACAAGTGCGTATTACAAACATATTTTTTTCAGATTAGAATTCTTCCAACTAAACGAAGCTCATTGCGATCATACGAGATAGTATTCTGTTACTTACTCGAATACCATGAAGTAATATATACTTTCCGGTAACGGAGAATACCGCAGTGTGAAAGATAGAATCTTCTTGAAAAAGAATCAGTTCCCCTCTTTTCATGTCTTCGTCGACAAATTTGACTTTACCCAATTTCGGAAACATGAAATGCAAAGTGAAGGGAACGACAACTAGTAATGGTAGCATAGCACCAAGTATGATATGCGATCCAAATGTATTTATTCCTGTGTGACATTGAATTCTGGTTAATCGAATCATTTCGAATCATCGTTCAATCGATATGTAGAAAATACTGATATATATATATATACCAATAAGGATAGCTGGAATTATATTAGCATAAAAGTGGCCGCCTGTTCCCACAAAAGCGGCATCCCAATGAATCGTCGGGAATGTTGGTTGATGTCCAGTTCCATAAAAGAAGTATTCGGCAATTAGGAACCAACACAACAAAATTGGTGCTGGTACCTCAAGAAGTTCGGCTAGATTAAAAGTATAAAAGAATCGACACTTCATTACACTGATACTTGAGTCGTTATTTCGAAATTTGGAAAAAAAAAGAAGTACTTACCGACACTATTAGCGTTTCTCATCCGTTCTATAGCGCATAAGCCCAGAACACAGGCACATGTGATAAACATTAAAAACGTACTTGGTGACAGTAGATCTCCCAATAGTAAAGAATACAACAACATGAGAAATACGCTCAATGAGATAAATGCAGCACTGCAAGCTGTTCCCAGTCCATATACAATTGGTGTCTCATCAACTTCAACTCTTTTCCGGTAAATAGAATCTTTTATTTTCTCGAACAATCGAGGTACTAAGTTTTCTTCACTGTAAATGTCTATCGATTCCTTCTTCTTCGGAAGCAAAAAGATGCTCAGTGGGCAGTAATAAAGTGTAGAAATAGCGAAAAAACTCAAGAAATAGACTATATTGGGCAATGTGCTTACATGCCAGGACAGTGCAAACTTTACTTTAACAAATTTTGGAAACCTCTGTAAGCTCCAGTAACAACCCATGCAAACGCCTATCACAATAGGACAGTATTGCCCGACCAAGACGCTAATTGAAAATCCACAAAGATTCCCACAACTTCGCAGCCAGAGTCTAACTATTGTAATATACAACGCGAGAACAACGAGCGTGACAGCAAGCAATAAACGTTCCATATTGTTTGATATCACGGAACCAGCCTTTCCAATAACGAACATAGAACAGATACGTTGTTGTTGCTCTTCTCGGCAACGCCAAAAATAGTAGGACAAGCGAATTGAAAGACACGCTATCAAACCGAAGATTATTACAATCATTTTGAAATTTGATTTTGTTTGTGGCTTCGAAAATGGCTTTGTTTTCCTATCGGTAGTATCGTTCGAATCGTCTTGCTTTAAATTAATTATAATCAATGTGATTAGTGTAACGAGTAAGAAGGATAATACGTTGTCTTCTTCGACAACGTAACTATTGGAAAATAAACCACATACTGTCAGGACGAGTATTGCTCTAGTGATATATGTCAAGGTTTTTATTTTACGATAATCGTACCAGCTCATCGATACAACATCCCAATTTTTCGCTATGATCGTAATCAGCAATATTATCGACACTGTACCAGTAGAGAAGAAAACGTTGTTTCGAAATTCTCCTAAAACGTGAAAAAAGTATAATGAAAATGTAACAACGGCTGTAATCAAATTCGCAAATATCGAAATTTGCAGAAATGAAGAGTCAAAGATTTTCGACATACGATTCTCTGGTATTCCTGTGATAAATGAGTAAAAGAAGAATAAAGTGCAAAACATCAAAAGTAAACCTTTGGACATGAGACCAGAATCAAACTGAACCCAAACTTCGGTGCAAGTATCTTTTAATAATTTAAAATATTTCTGACTGTCCTGTACAAAGGATTTAAACTCTTTAAGATCGTGCACGTGTTTAATTTGCTGCGACAATTGAGTATACGTAATCTGCAATATTTCTAGTTGGTCTTTCGAAAATAAGGGTGCATCTTTAGAATACGCATCGATATATTTTTTCGTTTGAGCAATATTTCTCCAAATAGAATGCAACGGATACCATATCTGATCATTCGCATCCGGGACATTTTTCTCACTCGGTAAAGAATTTATTACGACAGACCCTAAATTAGAAAAAGGAATAGGCGTTCCAAGAATCGAAGCTAACGTAGGAACAAGATCGATCTGATTTACAGTGTCAGAATTTTCGGTAAAACTACTGTTTATCAAAGGAACAGTGGAATAAACGAACATTGCTGCTTCAGTTTCACTTTGACTGTCACCACCGTGATCTCCAGTCTCCGTCATTCCGTGATCACCGATCACAAATAATATTGTATCTCTACTAAGAGATTCCACTATCTCTTTAATCAAAGTATTCGTATCATTCAATTTTCTCATCATTTCTGGATGATTCGCGCCATGCTTATGGCCACAGTGGTCAATCCCAAGTACGTGCGCTATTAGAAGAGACCAATCTTTTTTCTTAATCTCAAAGAATACTCGATATCTGACATCTTTATCGACAGTATCCAAATCCCAGACGTTAAAAGAAGAAGATGGAAACTGCCGCTTAAACTTTCCAGGGAACAGATTGGTCCACGTATCGTCTCCCATAAAGACTATGCCCCCTTCTGCATTCTGATGGACAATGTTATCTTCGCTTATGTTTTCCGATGCAAAATTTGATCCGATATCTATAAAAGTTGGCAGTGATCCGGTCGTAAGACCCTTTAGTCGTTGCATGGTTGTGGTTGGTGGGTCTGCTATGAATTTGTAAAGGCGAGAACGCGTAGGATGACTCAGTAGAAGTTCTCGAAAAATTGGAAGCTTGTTGCGATAATAATGGGAAGCAGTATTTGAGCCATCTTCTTCGTGCCATTCGGCAAACTCGTACTTAAGAGCATCGACAACGAGCAACACTACTCTTGCTCGTCTTTCGAGACAAATACTTGCTGCTGCTTCGGTGTCTTGAATTAGACTCTCAATATTACAATCACCGACAGTTGTACATTGTTGACAAATTGCATGTTCAGGTCTTGAAACACGACTCAGAAGGAAGCCACTTGTAAAAACTAGTAAACCGGCTGTCATTAGATATGACATCCATCCCTGAAATACTAGGTAGCTCCATAGTTTGCTCATCTTTCTAAGACTTGTCGTTAGTCAGTTGTGTTCCTTTTTGTGGGAATGATGATGTCAAATGAATTCGAAACTAATCTTAACCTATTCTTTGGTTCCTGCTTGTTCTTCACCATTGTTACATCGAGACGGACGATCGTGATACTCGTAAAACGAACGTCGCCGCGCTTGTTAATTATAAATAAAAGACACTTAATCGATGATACATGTTTCACGAATAATGTGCAATTTAACCACAGCAATTTCTATAGCGGTACAGTGCCAGCGTAATAAGGTTAACAAGGTTAGGTTCTTGTCGGCGTGCGGGTTTCAGGAAAATAATTTGTTATTGCCATCTGTCGATCCTCATTGATACTGTTTTCTCTGTATCTTCAAAAGGATAAGAAGGAAGGTGACACACAATTTACGTGAATACCGAAATATCCCGCTAGATGCTTCTCTTTGTCCGTGCAAAAATAATAATTTGATTTTACCAAACACTCGTTTAAAAGATATAAAATTGTGGAGATCCTATATATTTGAATAAAATATGGATATATGAACACTAAACGATTCATCGAAAATTATTGTATCACGTGTATGTTTCTGTAGTTAACATTTAGCCTGAAATTAAATGATGTTGTGTGCAATTGGTTTTCTTCTGTTTAGGATCATAATATTCTGAGACACAGTTAGTTAGTGAATTCAGGGAAATTGTAGTAACGTTATGTTTCAATACCTCAAATGTTTAAATTCTGTAAGTTTGACATTTATCGCGAATCAAATCGTAGGACACATATTAGCATCGACCAATGTCGATCCCAATCGTGAATTTGATCACACATTTAGATGGAAATCATTCGAAGATGGTTTTGCGGAAGCGAAAAGCAGTGGGAAACCAGTGTTACTTTTGGTTCACAAGATCTGGTGTCCAGCATGTCAGAAATTGAAAGCGAAAATGACGAAATCAGTGAGAATGATTGAATTAAGCAATCAGTAAGTGGATCTATTGTATACACTCAACGGAAATCCATCGTATGGATTACAATAGTGCGACAAATATAAAATATTGTTAACCTGTATTGTACAGGTTTGTAATGGTGAAGCTAGAAGTGAGCGAGAATGGCATTGGTAATCAAAAACGATTGCAGCCCGATGGCAAATACGTTCCAAGAATATTATTTTTCACGTCGGATGGACAATTTATAAAGGAAGCATATAATCGCTATCAAGAGACTTCCGACGAACAACGATATTTCTACAGTAACCCGGCACACGTAATAGAGACAATGTTATTAGTGCTGAAAAATTATTCGAATCAAGCACCGCTCCAAACACCAAAACCAAAACAGATTTCTTCGATTTGAACGATCAATTATACAACAATAACGAACGATACAAGGATTGTCTTGAATTCCAGTCTATTGTAACGAATGAGTCACGGCTTTAAGATGAAAACGATTATGTTAAACCTTGTTATGCATACTTCTGTCGATTAAAAATGTACTTCTATAGAATCTGTCTATTTAAATCAGGCATGTCAAACACGCGGCCCGCCAATACATATGACCTGGCCCCCCGAAAATTTTTTAAAAACAGTCAAATATCATCTAAAAAATAATATTAAACAGTGATTTTTTTTATTTTCCGTTACAACTTCTATTTTGTTTTTTTTTTATATATAAGATGTGAAATATTTATTACCTAAGTTTAAAAAATGACATAGAATATAAAACAACTAGATGTATGTATAACATCTAATACATTGAGGTTGACAATGAGTGTAATAAATACATAAAACACGTTACAATCATCCCAAAAATTGTATTTCACTTAATTTTTAAATATTGGCAACAAGTGGTCCCCAACTTAATACAAAATAGATAATATGGCCCGTCATATCATATGAGTTTGACATGCCTGATTTAAATGTCGAACTTTAGAATCCGAATGTAACAGGAGACTAAGAAGGGGTCTGCGAGTCATCGACAATGACAGTGCATACACACAGTATATACTCGAGTACAACCAATCTCGATGCGTGACGGGAGCAGGCGTATCCTTTAACACTCTTGTAGCCGTTCGAGTCTGCGCCCATATATTAAACACTTACTGAACCAGTATCCACTGGCCTATCGCCAGCTTCCAGAGGCAGGCTTGGCGGCGCTTGCGTTTGCAACAGTTGCTACATCATGAGACGATACCGCATTGGTCGGCACGTTGATTCTCCAAGGGGTTTCTCTGTCCCCTCTTTCGTTAACCACGCCCAGTTCACCCTCTCAAAGTAACTGTTGCATAACTGCGCGTGTTCGTAGTACATGCTCTTACATAAGGATACCAGTTCTGAATATCGGAACACGTTTTTACAAAACTTTTTCCTTCACCGAATGACTAAACTATAACAAAGATGCCAATCATTAGGCTACATTCAACGCGTAACAGTTATTTACAAGTAGAGGCATTATATTTTCTCGTTTCTCGGCCTGAACATATTAGGTTCTTCGAGAGACGGAACTGGTGCCATTCAGGTCAGTAGGCGTCGGAACAATTCCGTGTCGGAAACCGGCACGTGTCATCGAGCAGAGTGCGCCACGGACCAAAGTACATCTGTAGGCGTTTTCTGTATGTTTGTTTGTTCCGACTTGGCGCAAAAATTACTGAGCCGATTTCAACGATACTTGCACTATTCGAAAGCTAAAAGTCTTGGGCATAATATGATGTGTGTTTTATAATCCTGTCACGTCAGGTAGCCGAGAATGAGCTACGTGTAGAACGATTAATTTTTAGTTACTTTTGTCTCGCCTGGCGGCATAAGGCGGTATGGGCCGTCGTTGGGTAACGAGCGAAGCGAGTCCGATCAGCTAGTATAGTATAAGTAAGAAAGAGCGTAAGTGTACTGTGAGCGCGGGAAGACAGATATACAGACGATATACATACGGAATAGAGTGGACCGGATAGGGTGATGCAAGGGTACGAAGTAAGCGTACGCATATGGGTTATGCATGGATCTCGGCGTCCTGTGTTTGAAGGGTTGCAGAT
The DNA here is from genome assembly GCA_963989405.1 of Trypoxylon attenuatum. Lineage (NCBI taxonomy): Eukaryota > Metazoa > Arthropoda > Insecta > Hymenoptera > Crabronidae > Trypoxylon > Trypoxylon attenuatum. The sequence continues at coordinate 16,448,378 of OZ022489.1, read as the reverse complement.
AATATATAGCCCGTTTCGGCAGAGAGAGCTTTTTAGCTTTGACCGTTTCATCCGTTGGCGGTCGGGGTAGCCGGCTATTGCTCCGTAATATCGACATATCTATATCTACGTCCGTCACTTTTTTTTTCACCTCGGTTCGCCCGCAGTCCTAGCAGCCCCTGGCTTTGCGGTCAGGGGCTTTAAAAAACGAGGCAGGACATTATTTTTGCTCCTCCTCCTCCTCCCTACGGCAAGCGGTACTCCGCAGCAGCAACGCGCGGGCCACCGATATCCGAGTGACCGGTCCAGTCCCACTCCTCCAGTCCACGCTCGTTTCCGCCGGCGCAGCTTGCAATGTGCCGCATCAGCGAATCTGCAAAAATGAAGAGCCGGCCACCGCCGTTTCGCTCCGCACCGCACCGCTCCGTGGGGAGAGGGAGCGAGGGTCATCGCTTTTGCGGCCGCGGAGAAAAACCACGGATGGAGCAGGATTGCCACGGAGACATGGCAGCGGAGGAAGAGGCGGAAGAGTAGGAGGAGGAACAGGAGGAGGAGGAGAAGGAGGTGGTGGTGGTTGGGACGAACTCGCATGGAGGAAACGGCGAAAGGAAAAAGCGCGATTGACGAAAGAGAGAGGAAAAGGATTATATATCTCGCACTCCCCCCGTTGGTCTGTCCATCCGTCCGTCCGTCCATGCAGTCGTTTCCACCATGCGGATGTAGATATATCGAAGCTACGGAGCCATTTTCAATTCAATCTGTTAAAAGCACGTCAAAAAGTCATACGGTATTTCACGGGCGCGCTAGATCGCGCTGTGTCGGCAGTTTGCGAATCCTGCGCTAATATATCAGCCCGATGCAATTCTCTTGCGGAATCTCCTTAATACTTTCACAACCGCATGTTGGGCGTGATTAGTACTCGGATGGGTGACATCCGAGAGGATTGTTTCATCCATCTTTGAGAAACACCACGTACTGTTGCGCACATAGTGGTTCGGATCCTACTTAAAACAGTAGGTCCTAGGGCATATGACCTTAGCAGTCGGTCCCGAAAATCAAAAACAAACAAACAAACAACCGCATGTTTGAACAGTGAAACGTCGCCAGTGGCCGGCAATGTCGGACAATACTTTTGCCTGATAAAAATATCGAGCTCAAAATTTTACGATAATCCCCATCCCTGCGTGGGAGTCACTACCAATGACACCACATGAGTGTCACCGGCATACAACGACTAGCTTGCCTATGACACCACATTGGTGTCACCGGTTGTGAAAGTGTTAATAAGTCTTGCGCACGAAAGACTCGTTATTATATTGCAATACTCGTTCTATCAATGATCTTGGGAAACTTGTCAACGTGGATCGATAACGATCGCCGAGCGTTGTTGAGGGAAAACATCAACAAGTGTCGCGTATACCTGTCACCAGTTCAGCCGGTTACACTCGAGATCGAGATTACATTTGTTGCCATTCGCGTAATTGAAATGCTTATTCAAGCGTGCACACACCTTTCAGAGATCACAATCCCAGATCACATCCGAGATAGGAATCTGTTAGTAGCCAGGTAGAGTCGCGATGTATCCATGTAAAGTAAATGTAAAGCATTTTACAGCCACTCCACACCTGCTGCTACCTTACCCGGCTGTTTATACTTATAGCACCCCCAAACTAATCTAGCTTATCCGATCAGAGTGAGTGCGATCGGACGGTTCGATGCTCGTGGTTCGATCCAAGCAATGTTGGCAAACATCGTAATTCGATAAGTATGAGTGCGATCTTGATCTCGAAGCTCGATCCCGAGAGTAAACGCTCCAGGGAGGATCCCACCCTCTAAGTACACATTGTTACGGAATTGTGGTTACCTGCTACTAAAACTCTATCAGATGCTTTTTGAATCGGCTTCAGAATTCGAAGTAAGCAGCGTGGGAGAGTCGTTGGAAAATAAAGCTCGCTACAATTTCAAACACCCATGGTCGAAGTAGAATGTTAAAGTGTGGTCTGAAGCAGCTGTCGTATCACGGTCGAATTTATTTATCTAAGGCAGGCCCCTAGAAACTTTTTAAAAAAGTCTAATATCATCTAAAAAATAGTATTAAACAGTGATTCTTTGATTTCCCGTTACAATTTACAAAGTGTAATCAATACACAAAACACGTTATAATCATCTTAAAAATTGTATTTCATTTCATTTTTAAATATTGGAAACAAGACGCCCCCAACTTAATACAAAATAGATAATGCGGCCCGTCATATCATATGAGTTTGACATGCCTGATCTAAGGCAATCGAGCAATGAAATGGAAGATCTTAATAGTACTAGAATTCTGCAATTTGTGCGACTTTCGACGCAGGCAGTTTTCCGACACTTTTAAAGCTTGCGCGTATTGGCATAGCTATCAGTTTATTGATTTAGCCATTGGTGCGTGCATACACCTCGAGTGTGTGATGCGCTAGAGTAAAAAAAGGGTTCGTATTGGCATATACCGATATAAACGAATACTCGTTCGATTTCTTTTTAACATTGCTCAAATCAATTTAACGCTTTTATTGTAAATCAATTTATTCGGGGTATTTATTATTACTGATAAATCGAATTGTGATTTATACAATCGGCTAAAGTTGAAATATACAATATGCGCTGTTTTATTAATATTTTTATTCTAAACAATGAGCATTTTTATCGTCGTCTATCGGGATACTATACGCCTGTCCAATTCGAAGCGAGCACGAAGAAGAACTTTATTTAAATGCAAATGTCGAAACCCTCACTACTCTGCGATTGCTTAGTACGTAGTTACTATTCATTCGCATGACTTGGTCAAAAGTGACAGTAGTGTATTGTGTTGGCGAAGCATATCGCGTCAGTATGTGAGGCTAGGTATAACAGGAGGTTGGTTGGTAGGTAAGCAGAGATATACTGGATCGAAATCATAATGCGTACAATGCTTTTCTTCCATTCCCATTGCGGGTAAATAACATCTGTACATTAGATCACTATAAAATCGGTCGCCATTGGCGAACGACAATGGGGCTTCCCCCATTGAAATCTCATTGTAGAACATGATTCAAGGAAGGCTCGTCGCGATGACGGTACGCTCTCGTTGTGGTTTATAGAACGGCGGGGCTGCTGAATCGAGAAGAGAGAGCAAGAGGTCTCGCGAGCGAGCGCGCGCGAGCGTGCGAGGGAGAAGGCAAATAGGCTCGAAGAAACAAAGAAAGAAAAAGAAGAAATAAGCGAACTAGCGAGTGAGGGAGCTAGCGAAGGAAGGTAGGAAGGAAGGAAGGAAGGAAAGAAAGAATACGGAGCTACGAAGGGAACGGGGGAAGGCGTGCATGGTTAAAAACAGTCCAACGAAACAAAAGGCGGAGCATAGAGAAACGTCTGAGCATCGCTCTCCCGTATTGTGTTTTACGATGGAACGGGTTTTAAATAAAAGAGTAATGTGTTTGTCCGTTGCCTCCACCACTGTAGAAAATACACACGTCCGATACGCGCGTGGCTGTGTACGCACAGTTTATTGAGGGTGAGTAGGTAGGTGGGTACGCGGCTAGGTATGTCCCCCTTTCACTCGGCAGATATAAACTCTTAACATCTCGCTGGAACAGCGTGTTCCGCCAATCGGCGAGGTGCGCGGGCGTGGCCGCGCCCCAACGCGGCTTCGCGTTTGGCCGAACCCTCGGGGTGGAACACTGTGGCACAGTGTTTTATTTCGCGCGCCTCTGGAGGGGTCTATCCCTCTCCTCCGATACATTCCGTCTACCTTCCTCTCTTTCTGGTACCCCTCGCCGCCCTTACCGAGCCGCGAACCAAGCGCTATAGTCTCTTTCTCGTTCGATGCCACCCCTCTCGGCCCTTCGCGCGCGCTCTCTCGCACACCAGTGCTCTCTACCCTCTCCTCGCAATACTCACCGCCCTGCCGTACGTTCGCTTCCTCGACTCCCCTCGACACCCCTCGACACCCCACTCCACCCCCTGATCGCGCCGAGTCGATGGTTATACCACCTCCTCGTCCTTCCCGTCGTCCGCCTTCGGCTCCCTCTTTGCTGCCGCAAGCGATACCACTGGCGCACCCGCTCCTATGTCTCTCCGCGCGCTACCTGAATCGACTCTCCCGGGATGCTGCAATTGTTGACAATGCCCGAGAGCGAGAGAGAGTGAGAGGAGACTCGGCTCGGGACAATTCCGCATTTCGTACCCCGACACCCGTACGAGCGGTGCCGCTCTACCGCTCTGCCGCTCTGCCCGCTCTGCCCGCTCTGTATCGCGCTCGGCCTCTACTCTGCCGCCGAACTTTTCCAAGTGTGGGCGCGTGCGCGCGTCTCTCCTGACACGTTCTTTCCTCTTTGCCTCTCCCTTTGCTCCCTCGCGTTACCCCTCTCGCCGCGATTGCATCCCTCCCACCCCCTGCGCCTCTCACGGTGCGGTGTGTCTCTTTTCCGCGATCCTCTCCGCCGCCGGCAGAGAGAGAGTTATACGAGAGCGTTAAATGTGATTTCTTCGGTTGAAGTAAGAAGAGCCGCACACACCAGCTCCGCTCGATCCTCGCGGAGTAACGATCGAAGGAGAAGCACTGCGGTTCGTGTTCACCGGCCGAAGAGTATCAACGCTCGTGGGCAATCACACCAGAAAAGAAGTTTCCGTTGGTGAACGGTTCGCCGAGGCTCACCGAGGATATGGTAGCGACCAGTGTCAGTGCGTATCTGGCTGTGTGCTCGGTCGAGACTCTCACGGATGTACGGAGTGATTCGTAACCGAGTTTTCTTCGCCGCTACGGTTGTTACAGTTGCCACAGTTGCCATAGTACGTGGTTGGAATGCGACTGGACTGAAGGTACTGTGCGCGTTCGTTCAGTGATATCCGATCGGTCGTGTCGTTCGCGTGATCATGTCGCTGCCGCGGGGTGTCGGTCTCGGTGTCGACGTTGGCCAACTGATGCAGCACCAGCAGCAACAGCAGCAGCATCACGTGCTACCAGCCGCCTTCTTTCTGCGTGCCAGTGCCGAGAGATACCAAAGGACACCAAAGTGCGCGCGATGTCGTAATCACGGGGTGGTTTCCGCGCTGAAGGGCCACAAGCGTTACTGCCGATGGAGGGATTGCGTGTGTGCGAAATGTACCCTCATCGCTGAGAGGCAACGGGTCATGGCTGCTCAGGTAAAACATCGCGTGGTAACTATCAGCATTCTTTTGACCAATTGTCATTCCCCTCGTACTCCGACGCGTTTCCCAATGTCAACGGAAAAGTGGCTGAACTCGCGGAAAAAAGTCAATCGGGAGCCGATTTCCCAGCTGTACGAGAAAGCGGGTTAATCGCGATTTCGTGTGTCACTCCAGGCATAAACTTTGGAAACGGGAATACCTGCCGGCAATGCGGTAAAAAACAAGCTTTGACGTACATATGTTAAGTGAGCCACTCTCGTGTGCACGGTCTTATGAAACGAACAGGGGGAATGCGAGCTGATTTAATTATAATCGCTAAAAGCGACTCTCGCAGAATGTGACTCGACCCTTCAGCTTTTTAAATACGCTTTTCTTTCTAACGTCGGGCATGTGTGCGCATTTCCCTTGCCTTCACACGAGAACGAAGCTACACCCCAACTGCAACGCGACTTGTACTTCTGCTGCTTGGGCTCGCACAAAAATTCCACTTTATTTTCTTCATCCTTTTACCATATGTAGTCTTATATTTACTTCCTTGCGTATTCAGAGCTTTGCTAACTTGACCAACTAGTCTGCGAAACGTTGTTCGACCCTAGCATGTATAGAGTTACGATTAGCTGTGCGTAAAATGCAGTGGGTAAACCTTCTAAGAGTACTTTCCAACCCTATATCCTTGTACGTCCGCAATCTTATACGTACTCGAGAATTTAGTGTAAGCACCCTTACTTTACTCTGCTCTTTAGCCTCTTGCCTCAAGCTTCATTGTTCTTCTACTCGAAGGATCTTATATCCTCGCAATTTGCCTATAATCGTCGTATCGGCAAACACGATGCCACGATCCACCAACTTGCCAATTTAGCCATCGCGACGACGAGTCCGCGATACTGCGGTTACTCTTTCAATTTTCTTTTTGTTCCACACTAAATTTCTAGTGAGAAATCTAAAGTAGTCTTTTCGCTATCGAGATAAACTCCACCAAGGCTCCACTATGCGTCGAGTCTCGAAGAGTCGTGACTGATGGGAACTTTGTTTCAGGTCGCTCTCAGGAGACAACAAGCTCAAGAAGAGAGCGAAGCACGCGAATTGGGCCTGCAATTGCAATACAATACCGGCAGCTGCACAACCGCCCCCGTTTTGCCTGGTGCACCCGCGGCATCCACGCCAGCTGGTAGTCCACCCCCGCACCCAGCCCATGTACCAAGTCCTGCCGGCTTGGCAATTCCAGCAGCCGCAGCAGCCGCAGCCGCGGCCGCGGCCGCACACATTCAGACCCAACTTCAGCATCAGCAACCTGACTGTGGCCTCCTTCAGAGAAAGAGAATCTCTCAGGATGACTATCGGCAACCGAAAGTCGAGAAGGCTGATTCGATCGTCGGAGGCATTGCAGGTAAGCTTCATCTTCCGATAAATATACTCTTAACGAGTATGCCTGGTGGTCATACGAAATGACCGCTCTTCTAGATGTATAGACTATTTGAATGCTGCGGCAACTTTACCCCATTGGCTAGTACATCTATCTATCGATAGATAGTAGATAGGGACAGAGGGGTTCTCGTTAATCCATTCATGCGCATCACTAATTAGATGACGAAGCATTTGGTTACCTTAAGAGAGTTACGCAAGCAACCAGAAAGCTATCGGCGACAAACAGACACTTTAGCCGCTTATATTGTACGAGTATGCCTGGCGGTCATACGAAATGACAACTGTTCTAGATATTATAAATTGTAATTAAAATGATTTGTACAAAGGTGTCTGCTAATTCAAACTGAATTACTCAGGGTAGGCGGTATCAGTATATATGGACTATTTGAATACCGCGGCAACTTCACTCCATTGGCTAGTACAGTTACGCAAGCAACCAATAAGCTATCGGTGACAAACAGACTCATTAGCCGCTTATACATGAGATAATGTATAAGATTTCAACTATTGGTCCCAATATGCAGTCTTATAGTACTTTACTCAAAGTGAAAAGAATCCTGGAAGAGTCTAGGCCGAAACTCTCGGAAAACTTGGGAAAAATCGTGGGAACAGGTGGGCATTCGTCGTAAGACGTAGGTGTCGTGCGGCACTTGCGTGTACGAAGGACGAGAGCGCGCACTTCGGGGTTAGGTGAGAGTGCACGCGCGTGCACTCCATGGAGGGTGAGAATGAGCCCGGAAGGAAAAGAAGTCTAGAAAGGAGCGAAGGGTTGTGCTCGGAAAGAATTAAGAGCCGCCACTAACGAGTAGGACTTTTGCTTTAAGTGGCATAATAAGGGGCCACGAGTTTGGCCATTATTTACTTAACATTATGGTCTCTGGCCACTTGCCCTACTTAGCCACATACGCACGTTCCTAATGGGCACTTGTACGCAACTCATGCGTATTAAATGCACACGGCTCACTCACGGTCGCGTGCCACATTTGAACTGCTCGTATTGCAGTTTTAACCGAATGTCCAATAGACCTCTTTGCAATAATATCTCATTTTAACCAGATAATGCATCTTACTTGTATTTGGAAATTTCTTCTACTTCAGGGAAACAGCAAGATTTATCCTGCTTAGCGTTTCCTGGGTCTTCGGTATTAGTTTCACTAGTGGAATAATCGAAAACAGGCTGCAATCCGATTTTTAAAAAGTTTATTATGATTTAAAAAGTTATAGTTTCAAGTGAATTGCACGGTATCACCTGGTCAATTTCAATTTCTCTTGTTCAATTGTCACCGTCTGCGTACACCAAGTATATTAATTATAGGAACTGCAGAATAATAGAATTTCAGCGGCGGCACGCGAATTCCCTTGGCTCTTTGGCAAAGGGCCCAGGGCATATGGAGGGTGAGCGCGGCCGTAATTATAATGCTGTTAAAGGACATCCATTCTGTGAATCTTTTTTCTTTTCCCCCCGCGAAAGAATTTATGTTCCATGAAAGTGAACAGGCTCGCGAAAGGAAAACGTTCAGTCATAATGTTCTTTGTCGACCCGCCACGCTTTTTTGCACTCCCGGAGAAAAAAGCGTACACCAGAAATCGCCCAGGAAGATGATCACTATCGGATTCGTTGGGTTTCTTCCTCTCTTCCTTTTCTTTGTCTTTCCGTATCATCCCACTGCTACCGATAATATCTTTTATTTGCATTCTCAATTCAGTAGAAAGTCGCAAGAAAATCGAACAGATTATCTCTAAGGGAGTATTTAGACGACAAAAGAGACACTTTGACCAATTAGTGAGCAATTCCGATTATGCGAAATAACTCTACTAAATAATGATAAACGTAATTTTCTGGATTGGTAGCAGTAAACTTTTCAAATTTCTTAGATGCCATTTTCACAATCCTTAGCATAGAGATGAACTAAAATTGCTTTGTAACGTTTCGATTGCTTGGGGTGGAATCTTCTTCAGATTTTTATTCTAAATTCGAAATATACAAACATTTGGTGTACTTAAAGTTAGATGAATATAACGTGGATGTGTGCAAATTTACAATTGGATCGTGTAAATTTAGAATGTTACAAGAGTACAATTTGGAAACACTTACATGAACTATCTAGCTGACATATTTCTCTGTGTGTGGGGAAATCGATTTCAAAATATTAAATCGAAGATTAATACAGAGACTCATCTGATTCGATATCTTGGAAGAGCAGCTTCAGTTTAAACAAATTATCGCGAAATTTTGTTGATGTTGCCCGTAACAAAGCTCGAAAAATTGAATGAATTATTGTACCTTAGACGCACAAAATAAGTTTCATTCGAACGACAATTATTTGTTTCATTCGACTGTGCATCTACTTTTTTTTACGGAAACCAGATAAGATACAACGACCAAATATTCGTGAAAACTCAGGCAAAAAACAAAATAAATAATACAAAAATTACCAAGATTAATTTTAAAATTCGGGCTTCGAGATGCGTTGAGTCACCATTAGGACAACGTGTGTGCCAAATTTCATAGCTATAAGTGCGATAGATTCTTCTGGACATTGTACAGACGCACACAAACATTCCTTTTAACCTTTTAGGAACGACGCGCCACTATAGTGGCTTTCGTGTATGTCATGTCTCTGAACTTCTTTTGTCTTCACATTGATTTACAACAGTATTAACAATAGACAGACAGAATATACAGTCTTTGTTTTTAATACAGCAGTATCAGACTCTGCCGTCCAGGGAAATAGCCACACGCAAAATTTAGCCGTACTTAAAAGGTTAATATAAGGATAATTATAGATTCCAGTTATAGAATATGTGTGTCGATTACACTTGGACTTCTTCTCTGACAACCCGTGCTCTGGTTGATGGGTTCGCGATCGCACTATGGAGTTGGGTGTCTTTCCATTCGGTCTTCGAAACACAGTGCTTACAGTAGTGTATAGAGAGGGGTACGTCTTCAGTCGAGAAGTTTAGCAGTAATTGAATTTCTCGGGCCAGTGCCTACGACCGCGAGGGATTCTAGGTTGGTTAGTTGGTTGGTTGACTGGCTGGTTGCTTGGTTGGTTGGTTGCTTGGTTGGTCTGTATTCCGGTTAGGTCGAAGATCACGAGGTTGCCAAGAGGGTAGCTGTGCTCTCCTGTGAACATGTATAGGGAGAAACTCGGTGATACCCTATTATCCTGCACCTTCTACGCTGTTCCTCTTCTTAGATTTAGCCATATACACAGATAGACATTCGCATTCTATAGCGGCTAACCACTCTTTCCACCGAAAACTTCATCGCTCCAAAGTTAAACGTTCTAATCACAATCTAAACCTCGAAATTATTCGCAAGTTCATTCGGCTTTGATGCTAGCATTATCTTCGATACAAGTTTCGCGAAACGCGAAGAATTGTATGGATTCAAAGTAGTGAGAGATAAGGGATGAATTACGGTTGAATCACGTATCAAAGGAGAAGACTTGCGGCACACAGTGATTACCGTCGAAAAGGAAGAGATGTCGAGATTTAGTCTTTCCAGTGAATTCTCCGAAGTAGGGAAAGCCGAGCTTTGTAGAGGTTGTGCACATACAAGCCGGTAGGTCGCTTTTGTGTGTAGGTGTGCGGCGCACCCTTTATCCCGAAGGATCACTTGGTCTCCTTCGTCTACGGGGACCATTATCCGGCAGTTTCTCACAGGAGAAGCTTCTTCGAGTGTCCAAGAAACTTTGTGAAAGACCAGTTCGCTTCCGTTCTTCGTCTTTCGTGGCTGCGGAGGACACCAGGAAATTATTTCAGTCGGCTGTGTACGCTTGCCCGCACTTAATGTGGCTCCTCTCTGTGTACGCAAACCCCTTGGAGTGGCGATACCGTGCCAAGGCGAACACCCCACAAGCGAAAGGCTCTCGCTTCGTGCTACCCGACCTCCCTCGCACTTTCTACCTCTCTCACCTTTGTTATTGCTCACCGATATCTTCGTGGTTCTGCATTTTAAGCATCGAGGAGTCTGGCTCCCCTCAAAATCGTCCTGAAACCTTCCTACTTCATCGCTAGTGTCAATTTACAAGTACTGGACCACCCCCCTTCTCTCTAAAGTCAACGAAACTTTGCTTGTTTAATCTGTAGATCGGTGCGACTTCGAATCGATTGGATCTTTAATTCCGAGGGATTTAATGCACCGGAGGTATTGACTTGGTGCATATTGAGATTGCTGGAGATAGCGAATGGTATGCACGGGTTCGTCCAGCTACTTAGCCTCTTGTGACGTGCCTGGCTACATTGTTTGCAAAGAGTCAGCACGACTTCGCGGAATACTGCTCCGCGGAGTACCAGGTTGTCTTAGAACGTGGCTAGGTATTTGCATAGGTGTACTTGCTCGGCCGAATGCATGTACACGCGCAACGCCGCCGAAGAAGCACGTTTCTAAGCGTGTTTGAATAAAACTTCTGTCAGCGTCTCCAGTTCTTCGTTCGTTTGATTTGTCGGAACATAATGTACTATGCGACACAACTGGCTTTTGGAAAAATTGTAATTCCTAGAAACTCCTCACGGTGGGAAGTACTAGCCTCCGAAAATAGCAGAGCCGCCGTATCGTGGAAATTCCATTGGTTTCAATAGCGATATCTGGAGCAATCGGAACGATGAGAATGCGATTGATTCAACGAAATATTTCTCTATTCAAAAGTATAATCGTTATTCTAACCAATCCTCGTTAATGCTCTCGACGCAGCGTTGAGAGATTCATTGAATAAATTTCTTAATACCGACGCGTAGGCAGCAAGCTGGAAATCTATGTGGATAAAGGCTTCGCTTGATCGCAAAGTGTTTTATATTCAATTTCAACGATTTTCCTTACAATTATGCCTCTCGACTCGTGCAGGAGAATGTAGCTCGTCTTTCATTCGCCGGATGCAACTCCCTTTAAACGCCCAACATCGACGGGCTTAAAATATGGTTTACAAGTCGCATGCAGCCCTCTCGAGAAAAAGAAGCGCTATCAAACAGGATCGAATTCTTTGCCGCGAAAAGGCTTCTTTCAGCTCTGTTACATCTCGCGAAAGAAGAGTTCTCTCGAATACAATTTTAATTAACTCACCGGATACCGCAGTCGCAGCAATTTTCTACAGTCTTCCTACGGAACTTTTGGAGCTCTTAAGTACCGTTCCCTGCATCCTCTCGCAACTAGAGATTCGTGCAGAGATACGCGATACGATTTCGAAAGAAAGTAGCATCAGTATCGAGAAAAAATTAGTGGAGGGTAGAAGTGATTGACCGGTAAGCGCGAGTGATTTTCGAGGCGCTTCGGTTGAGCGCAGATACGAGAGAAAAGATCGAAGGCAAGAGAAGGGCGATGGAATGAGGGAAAAGAGTGAAAAGAGTGAAAAGAGTCAGGGCGAGGGTATGCCTTCCCCGTGGCCCTCTCGTGGCGTTCAGCAACCGTTTACGAGGCATAAACGCCGAAACAAAAGGCGGCTGGGCGCGAAACAATTAAAAACGTTACGCCCGATCGCTCTCCAACATTCCACCCTTCCTTCGCCCGTTCCAGCATCCCTCTCTCTTTCTCCTTCTCTACCCTGGTGGCTCTGGCTGCCCGCCACCACTCTTCCTCTCGCTCTTTAACCACCCTACCCACCGGTGCCTACCAAGTATATACACCTCCCTCCAGACCGTTTTCACCCGTTTCACCCGTTTCACCCCTTGCGCAGTGCGAAAACACATGGACGGGTAAACCGGCGCCTACACAGTCGAGCCTCGAAACAAAAGGGAATCGCGACGATTTAATGACTGATCGGGCTGTTGCTCGCTGTTGCTGTCGCCGCTGCCGCTGCTTGAGGACCTCTCTTCTCTTCCTCCCTCTTCTCCTTCACCTCTCGCGACCCCTTTCCTCCGACACCTTGGACTTCCTTCCTTCCTTCGTCCCTTCCTTCTTTTCTTTCTTTCTCTCTTTCTTTCTTTCTTTCTTTCTTTCTTTCTTTCTTCCTGCTTCCCTTACACTCTACTACTCGCTGCCTCTTCTTCTTCTTCTGCTCTCTTTCCCCGTTGCTCGCTGGGCCCTCGCGCCCTCTCCTTCATCGCTTTCTGCGCCAGCACTCCGAGGAACTTGCTTTTCGTTGGCGATTTCCATCGTGGGTTTTTGCGCCAGGGAAGCCTGCTCGGCCCGATCGGCCGCTGCTATTTTCCTGGCGTATCGATACGTAATAATGAGAGTCTTTTCTCGCTGCTCAGCAGCCGACGCGCGCTCTGGATACGCGCGCGAGAACGGCCCACGCTCGAATACCCCTATGCGACGAGCTCCCTCCTCGGCCTTTAGCGCACCACGACTGCTCCTCTCCTGCATCGCATTAATTAATCGTCATTGGCAGCGGGACTGCGAACCTTTTTGTCCGAAGGCAACCGCTCGGCTACGGCACACTCTGCGATTGACAAAATCGCCTATCAAGAAAGCTGTGCGCAGTTCTGCACACACACACGCACACACTTCTTCTTCGGGATATTCCCTGTCAGACTTGTCGCTATGCTCCGGGCGACGAACGGCAGCAAAAGTGCAATTGTTCGGTGGCTGAGACGTCTGGTAATTTTACGGCCTCCGGGACAATGGGAAATGATAATTCATACGCAGCGGTTTCCGCAACCCTCGCAATAACCCCGGGGTATAAAGGGCAGAGAGAACAGTGCAGCCGCGATACCGCGGGGTCGCATGGCCACTGACACTGCTCCTGATAACTGTAACGCCTCGAAGGGTTATTTATGGCTAAATTCTCCTTTCGCGCCCTCGTTTTTCTCCCTTTTCCCATGGTTTCACCAATTCACGCTTGCCCCGTTAACTCGTCCCTTTTATTCTAGCCCCGTCTCTCGTGTCCTGCGGATAAACGCACAGAGGATAAAAAAACTTGCAAGCCAAAATCCTGATTCTTCTCGCTTTTAACAATCTCACATTTTACAATTATTTCATCTTTTTGAAGAAACCCAGGACGTAAAAGGAATTAGGTGAAAGCGCAAAAATGGGATTGTCGATTGAGCTAACAAGTAGAAAACTTGTAGTAAAAGAGACTGTTGAAAGTTAAGAAGGGTTTAGTTGTATCGAGGAGTGGTAGGCAGCGGCTGCTCGGTGGCGGCTTAGGCTAAGCCAAATTTATAGGGATGTTTCGTGTCCTCCACAGTTGCCCTGCAGCCTGTGTCCTATTACTCCTATTCTCTATTATGCAGCGCCGCCGTAGGCCGGAAGCTCCCGATATCTATATGCCATTCTAAATTATTCGGCATTGTCCTCGCATGATTCCATTGTCCGCGTCTGTCTCCACCGTGCGCGGTGATACGCCGCGCGTACCGCGCACACCACAGCTTAGGGCGTAGACCTACAACAACACCGACCCATGCATCGCGTCTCTCCAACGCTCCTCTCTCTTGTATCTGCTTCGAGTGCGTCTTGTCATCGGTCAAGAGTGGCCCGCTACCAACTTGTACGTCCGACGCGCCGGACGTCTCATTAATCGCACCCTCTCTTCCCTAAGAATCCGCGTACAGCCGTACACGCTTCGGGACGTCCGCATGACAAGGCTGCGCCAGCTTTTGGCTCCTGATGGATAATGCCTGCGCCAGATAGCTCATTATGCCTGAAATACGTGTCTTCAATGTTTGGTGCAGAAAAGTCGACAAATTTCAATCTTATCGCTAGTCTCTCGATGCTTATGTAAATATTAATTTTAATATTTCTAATTAAATATTTCTATTTCCATTAATCAATTGTAATTCGTTAAGACTCTAATGGAAATGGGTGAGGAAATGTTGATTAAATACACTTCAGAAGTACTCTTGGTACTGATTGTCTTTATTATCTTCGAAAATAAAACTGCACGAGGAAGGATCGTCTGTACGATTCGGAAAGCTATGACCGACTGACTAGCCGAGAGATCAGTCATAGAGATTAGACATGGATATCTTTCTAATACAAAGAGTGCTAAGGAAGACTACGCTTCTAGGACCCGAAGTCCCATTGTTTATACTAACAATAAGATAAACATTCTCTTCCCCGAAGCCTTTGCATCGGTGTCGATTGGTTTTTGACTCTAGGAACCAACTCGTAATATCCCTTCTAGTTGGGAACGCATATTCCAACAGACTCGTAAGATGAAGTTCTGATTGTTTTACGTAAATTATTAGGATGGATGTTCCAAAGGATGCGTCCAATTGAATTTGCAGTTAATTTGTTTTGAAGAAACTCGCCTTTACTTCACAATGGAACCTTGGTCGATTTTCCACCAGCGACCTTCCTCGTGGAAGGAGGATCAAGGACAGTTTTATTAGCTTTCTCACTGGTCTCAAAGTACACCGGTATGGGATACGTTACACCTCTCACAAGAGACACCCGGCAGAAGTTAGATTTCATCCGTGTGTGCTTGACGGGAGAGAGATTACAATAAATTGCTCGTACCCTTCTCGAAATTCAAGACAAGTATCGCTCGCGATGCGGGGCAGGAAGGGCCCGAAGGAGAAAAGATTCGTGTTCGCGATACTGTATTCCTTCCCTTTTTCTATCGGCACTGCGTCGCATTGCTTAAGGGCGTGACCTTACACAATGGTTTCCTGTTTCGCACCTTTCTCACCTATCGATTAGCTCGTTGAGCTTCTGCCCTCTGAAAAAAAAACTTGCCGCTAATCCGCTCTCGTGCCAAATCCCAACTCGAACAGTTTCAACTTGAATCGCGATAAAAACTGGAAATCGTAAGTTCGCTAAGAATATTCTGCTTCTTCGTTCGGGTGGCGAATTCAGAGGCGAAACGACGCGCAGTTATCAGGCGACTCTTGCTGTGCACGTCAGCGTGCAGCTATCCGAAGAATGCGAAACTCCCGCGGGTGGCTTCAAGGGCGCGGTAAATATGCAGTTGGTAATAGTGCGACTTTATGAAGGATACAGCGTACGAGTTGGCACCGAGGAAGAGGGTGGATCGAGGGACACGGTCGGAGGGACAATGGCGACAATGATATTTTAATAAAAATTCATGACGGTGGAAGAGAAACAGAAAGATCGAGAAAGAAAGAGAGAGAAAGAGATGGGTGCGTGGTTGGGTGTATCGTGTCGAGTGCTCGTCACCACGGGGATCTTCTGCACGTCGCAGCTAGCGGCTACATTAACAGCGGCACCCCCCGATATTGCATTCCTTTCCTTTGACGTTGGGTGGATGTCAATTATTATTAATATTACTATCAAGATGCCTGACTGCCTCGCTGTATCGTGCATTGGAATTTCTCACGCTGCTGGAATCCACCGTGACGTCGTCGGTTCTCGGCCAATGAAAGGTCCCGATATTACAGTGAATCCTCGGTTTCAATAAAGTCGAGTCATCATTTTCCATCGGAGCAATTCGCTCATCGAATCGCTGCCGATATTCATCGACTCGCAGTGCACACGCCAGGGGTATCTTGATACGCGCAGGAATTTCTTCCGTGAATGCTCAAGGCCTCAACGTCGTAAATGGTGTGCGGTGAAAGCGAGGGTAGTAATCAATCGGGTAATAAGGCAACGTTCTTATTGAGCAGTAACGAGCGCATTGCTTCTCGAGCGGGGCAGGAGAACGGCAGGACGCGAAGGTCCAGGCTAAACGATCGAGCTGGGCCAATCGTCCCCGGAGAAATACAAGTTTCGAGCGGGGTAGTAACGATGGGAGAAAGAAATCGAAAGAGCATCGTGGCTGACCGCATTGAAATCCCAACCACTCGAGTATCCTGCTAGCTGCCGGTGACGGTGCTCAAAGGTATTTTCAGGATGAATGAGACCTCGAGCCAGGGAGAGCGGTCAGGAAAACGAATTGGCCAAGGAAGAACCACTGTACCGTTCGAGTTATCGAGGTTGTTAGAAATAATTGCCAGAGGCCACGTGGAAAGGGCTGCTGCTTCTGAAAGTAATACTGACTTCTCGAGAGCACGGTTATAACGTGCGGAGGCGTATGCACGTGCAGAGCTATTCAATCGCCGGCAATGCGTGAAAGAATCCCGCGCCCGTTGCGTTAGGTGGTGGAAGCTTGGCTCGGCTGACCGCTCGTTAAAAAGTTTAACCGCCCGTTTATTAGTACAGCCGCGAGGGTGAGATGCGAGGGAAAGGTAACGAGAGAAAGAGAGATTGATAGACCAAGGAAATGTAGCTTCTACCCTCGTTGCTTTCGAGGCCCCCCTTTTCATTCCGCACAAGTGCCTTCCGCCTTCTATTCCCGGATAAATCTTAACGCGCTCACCGCACACCGAATCGCTCGAGGAATTTTTTTCATCGGTTCAACGCGAACCAAGTTCATCCTGTATTCCCGATCTTTCACCGATTCGCGAGTTCTTTTCGACAAGCCAGTTGCGATATCGTGTCGAATAATGCCACATAAGAAACCATAAACAAGCCCACGTTTCTCAATCACAATGCGTCCGGCTGTTGACGCGTGTTGCACGCGGCAATACCATTCTAAAAGCGACAATTGGCATTGCTTTTCTCAGGCACAAAGCGCTCGAGGATCTCTGAGAGCACTACTGGAACAATGCTTTCGGCGAACGACACCGGTAACGAAGAAGACCGTGACTCCGATTCCGGCGGGGAATTACTGGCTGACCGTTCACTGGGTACGACTACTTGTTCTCTACCACTCGCACCACAACGTAATCTGCATTGTCCCTTCAGTCCTCGAACAGTCTACTCGTTCAAAATTTGCAATTAAAAGTAGATTTCTCTAGTGATCGATGGAAATTTCTCGCGTAAATTTCGCGTAGATAGAATTTTGGATAGCGATGATTTTGATTCAAGAAATATCTTTTACGCGAATCGGATATTGACACATCGATAAACGTATATATGATAATAGTGCCAACATCGACGGGCATGCCGGAAGCGGAAGTGCCACGAAAGCGAACTAGCAGTCTGAACGATTCCGAAGATGGAAGTCCGGAACCAGGTTCGCAAAGTCCGACGCACACGCCACCCCTAACTCCAGCGTTGACGCCTCAAAGAGAAGACACTCCAGCGCCTGAAAATCTGAGCCTACGCAAAAGTGGAAGTCCTCAACAAAGCCAGCAAACTCTTCAACCGGTGGACTTGGTGCAACCAAGGCCTAGTCCCCCATTACCTTCGCTCGCGGTAAGCTATCGATGTATTTCACGAATTCTTTTAAACCTTTCACTGACATTCCAATTACTTTTTTCGAGCTCCAATTGCTCTAAAAGTGATTCTACTTATTTCCGATTATACTTGCAGCGAGATTCGTTCAACCGAAATCTTAATTAATTAAATTTTAGTATTCGTTTTAGTCTCAATTGAAAACTGGTTTGATCCGGGAAGGTTCGCGTTGCATATCGTTACAGGCTGCAGCGACGGCTGTTCACTTTCCTCCATACGCGCCTCTTTACGGCCCGACGGCAAGTTCCTTGTACTGTTCACCGGCGTTGTACCAGCATCAGCATCACCACCACATTCCAGAGCCCCGCGATATCCAAATGCAAATGCAGATGCAGAACATCCAACAATCCTGCGGGCTCCAGTTACAGCAACAACAACAACAACAGCAACAGCAACAGCAGCAACAACGGTCCCCCGTAGACGTCCTGTTGCGAGTCTTTCCTGGAAGACGCCGCGCCGACGTGGAAGCCTTACTTCACCGTTGTAAAGGTAGGATACCCGCAATACGATATTCGAAGCTTTTATTCAGGAACATAATTTGATAGAGCTCGGATGATTTCTTTCGGAGTTGCTTCCTATGGTATGCATTCCATTCGAATCTACCAAGATGAAACACCCTCCCTTTCATTTTTACGGTCTTCGTTTTTTCTCCCTGGAATCTGGCTACTCGAGCTACTCATAATAATTCCGTATTTTAGCTTCTCTTGAGAAAAAATTCACTCGCTTCTCTGCCACGGATTGTGGACTTATGCTTCGGGCTGCTTTAAGACCGCGCGTCGGAGTAACGTTCAGAAATAATCTTTCGGGTCAGGTTTCATTTAACTTGCCAGTGATTCTTTCTATAATCATTATACGTAATTCGCTTGTAATTAGAATCAACACAGTGCGTTAGAAACGTTACATTTACAATTTCTTACACCAACGTATCCAATCGGTCGAATTAACAGTAACATTATCTTGGTATCGTTAACTATCTTGAAAACAATTTGTTCGGCAAAGACAAGGAAAGTCAGCGAAAACTGACTGTGCCAAAAAAAAGATGAGGAATAAAAGAGAGTAGAAAGAATCCCGTGTGTGTCGTAGGCGACGTAGTGTCAGCGATGGAAGTGCTGGTCTGCGAGGACAGTCTCCAACCGAAATCCGCATTCTCTCCACTTGCTGGTGCCCTGGCCTCTGCCGCGGCAGCTTCAGCTTCGGTCTCAGCAGCGTATGCGAGTCGTGCAGCCTATTGTACCACGCCGATACCTTCCACCAGACACAGATTCCTCGCAGCACCTTACACCGGTACCGGATATCTGCCCACCGTGATCAAACCACCCAATCAGAACATCCACGCGAATGGAACTGGTGACGCTTACCGGGAAACCAGTCCCGACGATGCCAGTGACAAGACTAGCTACTCCGAGTGACCTGACGACACTCAGACCACAACCTGGTCCTATCTGCAATAACGTATCCCGCGTGATGGTTTCACGATGCTCGAATCTTGCCGCGATCTTTCCTTCGACGCAACAAAAATTCTTCCTGGAAGTTGCGTTTAGATTCGCTCGAGGCAGAGCGAAGTGAAATCGCGGGTGACTTTTTTTATTGCGGATCTCACAGACAATGGAAATAGGGAAAATGAATGAATATAGTGATCGAATTCTCGTTTGCTTTCAAGAACACCGGGATTATCGTTTGGTTACTGTTACAGTGACTAGAAGAGCTACGTGATACCGCGAATGATAGCTGCAAGTTTGACCACGGGGTTCTATTACGTCCAGGATTAATGGGTTTAGTAATAAGAGCAAAATCAAAAGACCGTTCTTGCCAAGTGGTTGAAGCAACCATTGGGAGATTCGAGTTCCTCTAGGATCCGCGTTGCGTCTCTTGTGTGGGTAAAAGGAATGGTAATTTGAAAATGGCTCAGGATTACGATTACTCCGTAACCGAATGAACTTCTTCACTAATATCAGTGTCGGACGAGTGCAGTGTTATCTTTAGACATTCCGGTGAAGTTACATTTACATAATACATTCTTATCGCCTTTCAGTGAATTTGTGGACTTTGACTAAACTCTCGCGGTGGTAGTAACGAAACTCAAGCGCCAAGGTTGCATACGCACGGAGCAAATGGGTCTTGCGACGTTCCGTTCAACACGATCTCAATCCGTCGATATCCGTCGATATTGTATACTATATATATTCGTCAGTAAATTATCAGTGACTTGCCCCCCCTCGGAAGGGTGAAAAACGTCATTGGAAGCGGATCTCAATTTGCATCGTGACACGACAGCGAACAGTGAAACCTCGAAGGTGGCGAACCGTAAGAATATACTTTATACATGTGTAGATAAAGCCGACAATTAAAGGAATATGTGTGTAGACTATATTCAGGAAATGTCACAGCAGGATACAATATAAGGGAGAAACTTGTAAATAACGCGTGAATCGCTTTAATCAATTGGAATCTCGCATTAATCGAAATTCTCGGAGTATGTTAGAAGTTACACAGGTATGTATACATATACGGGAACGGTACGCGAAGAAGTAAATTCGTGTGCGTATACATAATATACATAAGTGTTTGCCTGTAAGTATCGTACTTGTAAGATGTTTAGATGATTCGCCGACGACAACCGAATACGTCGTACTTTGTAGTTACCATGATATGTTACTCGAAAAAATGTATAGATGGAACGTACGAACAATAAAAAAGATATTGATACTCCACATATGGCTATCGATAGTTGAAGGGAGAGGGACACTTTTGCCAACCAATTTCTTTCGGTCATATGGCAGAGGAAAAATCGACGATTAGGGTCCTGAAGCCAAATGGTAGATTGTCAAGATGCAGCTACGATTTCCGGTGGGATTTCTCGCAGATTGAGACTAATTCGTGATGGCAGGCGAAAAGAAACGTCCCTCGTTCGAAAACAAGATAAAGAACGAAAAGTAAAATTATTTTCACGAGGGAGGACCTTCCAGCTGGTTGAAAACCCCAGAAGCTCGAAAATAGGGAAGAAAAGGTATCCGATGTCGGATGCAGTTCGCAGGTGTAGAACGGATATGCGAGATGAGTGCAGACCCTGGAATCTTTGAAATCGGATCAGTTTCATGCTCGATCGAATCCCGATTGGGTCAGTCACTGTCGAACAAACGCATTACCATCGACGCGAGTAATCAATTTTGTCAGCCGATTTGCGACGTCGACTCGCGGAATCGAACATTCGAAATTCGTGTTCGGTAGGGAGCTGCTATACAGCTGGCAAGAGCAAATAAATAGGCTGGTTGGCGTAAATCACGACAGTAATACAAGTAAAATATTTAGATAAAAGCCCGGCTATTATTGTGCCGGCGACAGGCCAATTAATTTTACAAGCGTAAAATCGTCGGGAGGTCGACGCCAATAAGCTTCGCACAAAGCACCTCCGGAGAACAATTAACAGCGCGGGAATTTTTTCAATTCCAAAGTGGCAACAGCCAGCGAATTCCCGCGAAGCGAACGTTTTTGCGATATCGGCAAATTACCGTAGATCCGATTTCAACCGAACCTGCCACGCGAGAATATCACGATAGAGGTAAGTGCCGCGTCGGTGAGGTATAGAATCGTAGAAGCAACCAGGAGCAACTTTAAGCCTGTAAAATGCGTGTCGCCGCAGCAAGTCGATGGCAGTGGCAGCGGTGCGGTACGATGTGGTTAGCGACGATATAACCGCGATACTCGAATAATTACGAGGGCGAGTGTCTGTGGAACGGTAACGGGGCGCGCACATACGTCGCGGAAGGCTTAGGTACACACGTATCGATGAAATACCGATAATCGATTGGCCTCTACAAGGCATATATCCGATAGGTCGATGCCTGAACACGCGCCTAACGTTATATACCCGGCAATTTGTACCCGCGGTGCACGGGCATTATAATGCCGCGGCCCGCTTATTATTTACGAGCCATGGCTGCCTGGCTCCAGGGGTGGCAATATATCGACACCCCGTGGAGTTTCCTCCTTTGGCTACTGGTTACCATTCATAATGGAGCATAATGGTCACCCCTTCTACCCGCGCTGTACCTCTCCGCCAACCAGGTTTAATCCGCAGTCAGAGTGCAACAACCCCCTGCCGTATACACGGTAGCTCTACCCAAACGGTACGCCGCACCGCACCGCGCTCTCCTCCGCAACCGGGAATTTTAAGCCAAGCCACTGTAGACCCTAGATCGAGAGAGGGGTTGCTAGACTTGGAAACCGATCTGCCTGTAACCAAAGGGGAGCGCCCACTGATACGAGATTTAATTTAAGGTCTCCGTGAGCCGACCTACAAAGGACACCAGTCGATCGAATTAATTCGCTCTTATCTTCGTGATTGGTACGTCACAAATGTCTCGGCAGGGCGTCGTTCTCGCGCTCCTTCGACTCACCGGCAGCGAGAGAGCAAGTATCCAGTGCCACTTTTATTTACCGAATGCTTCAAATTTCCATCCGCGGGAAACCTGGCTACCCGTATAACCGGTAGAATAGCTTTTAAAATTTTTTCGACTTCCATCAATATTTACCCTCTCTCTTTCTTTCTTTCTTTCTCCCATCCTCCTCCTCCTCCTCCTCCCTCTCTTATATCCCTGTTTTTCAAGCTGTTGTCTCTCTTCCGTTCTCTACCTGAGCATCGGTTCCACCGCGTACCTGCGGTATACACACACGTGTACGTGCGTATCCATGGAACCACGTATGCTCTCCCACGTATTTGGAGGACTCACCCGCGGGGTACAAGTGCATGAAAGCCAATCGAAAGATCTTTCGGACTATGCGGTGGATCACTGGCGAGTATAAAGTGTTGCCGAACTTCGACAAACACCAGCGGCTTGTTTGCTTGGCGCAAGGGTGCACAGGGCTTCGCGGGGCTCGTCTTCTTCTTCTGTGCACAGAGGACCTGCTAGTCTGTCAGTGTATTTGTACGCCGCCTCTCAGACGTCGCGCGGAAGATGACATCGGTAATGTAAGTGGATATCGTCCGTTAGGCGTGGAACGTGCGTTCAAATCACGCGGAAAGAGTATTCAATTACATTGCTCGAGTCTGCGTCTCGAGGAAAGAAAAAGAAGAAGAAAAAGAAAGTAAAAGTATTAAGATCCGCAGGAAATCGCAGTTTCATGCTTCCTGCGAGATATTATTCGAACGAGGCTGAATCGCGATAGTACGCTTATTGATTTCCTGGTGTAATTAAAGCTTGGATCAGTGGCGAGACTCGCACATTTCCATCGATAGGAATCGGTGAAATTGCGAGACGCGTCGCCCGCATTTCCTCTCGTATCAGGATATTTCATTGAGCAATACTTTATTATCTTCCGGAGAATATGAAGTGGGGCTGGTCGGCGTTAGACCGAGCCGAAAGGGGGGCGAGAGAGAGAGAGAGGGGGAGGGCAAACGAGGAGGATCCATGGCCAGGGCAGCCGACGGAAAACAGTGAAAGAAGAGAAGGATGGTAGAGACGAGGAGAGAAACACAGTAATAGACCGACGGCTCGGAGGAGACCACGGACAGTGCTGGTGAAAATCATACTCCTGAGGGGTGTCACGAAACAATTCCCAACTGAATAATATTAGTATCTAACAATGGACGTGCTAAATTGAAATACAGAGAGCGGCGCGCTCCGTTCGCACCACCCCCGCATTCTCACTCTGCTTTCGCCGCTCTCGCTCCCTTTCCACACCCTCCTCTCTTGCAACCCCCCCGATCCCTCGAACTCTCGCCCGATCCCCGTGCGATTGTGTCTTGGTACACGAAAGCATGCACACTCGCTGCACCTATACGGATTACCTAGTGGCCTTTGGCTAGATGTTCTCACCCCTTGCGCGTATTCACTACTCCGTCGCGTCTGTGTCCCATTCGCAAGGGCGAGAAATAGGATGCAAATGAAATATTAATTAAATCTATGAAGACTGCCCTCAACACTCCCTTCCTTTTCGCCTGTTGCCGCATCTTCGGTCACGCTTCCCCTGAACTTGTGTCGCTTCTTTCAAACTATCCGCTCCCTCTGATGTCATTCGAGTCGCGTTTCCTTTCTTCCATCTTTCCGAGAATCTCTTGTGTCTTGGAAACTCAGTTCGATTAGGTTTACTTTTTCATTCCGGTGTTTTTTGGTCGATATTCGGTTGTTTCTAAGGAGATTCTTATACAGTACTAGCTATTCTATTCTTCTATTCTATTCTTATACAGTACTAGCTCTCGTTCGGTGTTGCCGAACTCGGCGGACGTTACCCGACGACGACCCATACGAGACAAAAGTAACTAAAAATTAATCGTTCTACACGTAGTTAATTCTCGGCTTCCTGACGTGGCAGCGTTATAAAACACACGCCATATTATGCCCAAGACTTTTAGCTTTCGAATAGTACAAGTGTCGTTGAAATCGGCTCAGTAGTTTTTGCTCCAAGTCGGAACAAACCAACATACAGAAAACGTCTACAGATTTATATACAATATACAGATAGGTGAAATTCCTTCCGCCAGTCGGACTATTACTTTTCCCTTAATTTTCCACTTGGCGAGCGTATTTAACTGTTTGCCGGGGCGAGAAACGAGAAGGCTGCCGCCATCAAATTCGTTCTATCGGCCGGGCATATTCCATTAATTACTTTCACTTTGCGTCAATGGCATTTCCATTTCAATGATCGTCTCGGCGCACCCCCTCGCGCGAGCGCGCGCGCGCCCGTGCTCGTGCTCGCGCTCTCACCCGCCCCAAACCCGTCAGCAACGCAGCTTCCACCGCGAACATTGCCGACCGACCTCACCAACCTCCGTCAGCGAACTTGCCACCCCATTCTATCAACCCCTTCCACTGGATTCCACTCCTTCCTACTCGTTCGAATACGTTTTGTACTGTAAGTTAAATATAACTGCCGCGCGCCTGCTCTCTAATCTCTGGAAATCTTTTATCCCGACTGTGCCGCCAGTGGAAAATTGCAATTGAATGTCTGAATAACTTAGACTCGAGTAGAGAGTTAGAATACGGACACACGAAGATCAAAGCGATCTTCAAAGATCTCCTCTATCGCGAGATCATCGAGGCCACGCGAACGAGAGAAGCTATTACCGTTACGTAAGAGTTACTTGCATCGCACGTTAAAAGCACTGCTTGCAGTTCACTTGCCGCGTGTTGAATAATAATGTTAAATTGGAGTCTTATGCAATCTGTGTTTGACTCGCGAGTACGCTTTATGCAGGTACGTACATAGGTGTACACAAGGCCGAGTGTAGGCACGGTTTCAATCGCGTTTTCCTGTTTGCCCATCCATTATGGCTACAATAACAAGGAGCGTCCACTCCATCAGCTTCTTTTCCAACCTCCCACAGCTCTTTCATCTCGCGGTACTCGTAACAGTCCAGCGAGATCGGAGAACACGGTGTTGACCCTATTCTCCTTTAAACAGCGTTCGTCGAACCTCTTTGCTGCTCGTCCTCGATCCTCGAGAATCTCGAGGACCACCGGAAAGAAAACAGACCGCGGCCAAGCACATACATACATATACATACATGCCTGTCTACGCGTACACAAAAGTATACAAAAGTCTACAATGTTTCCGTGGTTCCAGTCCGCTTCAAGCGAGGCCGCTTGTAAAATCGCCGGTACATTTTGCCGGCCAATCGAACGTACAGTATCCACTAAAACAGATGTACCAAGATGGTAAGTAAACGGTCGTTAAGTGAATTCGCGTTAACCTGCTCAAACAAAGCGAATCGTCATTACATCACCCAGGTACATTTTTAACGACAGTCTTACCAACACTGTAGCCACACGGTGGGTTTTCAAATACATACATACATACATACATACATACATACATACATACATATACATACATGTATACCTATGTAACTAGAGTTTTTAAAAAGCAGCTGCGAATGGTAGAAGAAATAAAGATTCGCGTGAGACTCCCGCAGAAGCTACGGTCCGTTCTTTTCTCGCATTTGCATAGTCATCAGAAACGAATCAAGGAATTGATCGATAAAAGTCGCAGGGCGATCGAGCCACATAACTCTAATGCAATATCGTGTCGATCGTTCGAGGCGCTGGCGAAGCTGATCTATTGTCCTTTTTACAGGCCACGTATTTTTGAGTTCGGCCGGAATAGTTTCGTGGTGACAATGAGAATACCACCAGCTTCTTTTTCACCGCGAGTCTTCTCCCTAGCTTCTGGGGCCAAAGATATTGAATACCGTTTCACATGCCCACCACGTAGCCAGGCCGCAACGATCAGGCGGAAAGCTTCTTCTTTATCGCGCTTCACGGTGACCTTATAGTACCTCTCTGACTTTTCAGAGCGCACCCTTTCCCCGCGTGCGCGCTTCTCTCTTCGTCCCTGAACCCGCTCCTCGTGGCTACCCTCTATTATTCGACGATATTAAAATTGTCTTCTATAATCGAGGACGCTGCTAGCACCGCTGGGAATAATTCCTTCGGCTGCCTCTTTAAAGATACCCACCGCATTTTTGCCCTCTTTCCGATCTACTATTATATTCGGAACTTCGGGTAATAATGCAATAACTCCATTGTCTCGGTGCGCGGCACATTGCAAACCGCGGGCAACAGCTGCCGCGTACTTGTTTCGCTCGTTTAGTACTTGGAAATAGGCCTGATTCATTTCGTCCCAACGCTTAGCCTGATTAAATATTTAGCCACCTTGATTGAACAGTAACCTGGTGAAATTTTACTCAAACAATCGCCGACAAGTAGACCTTCGAACGTTAACGTCACTCGAGTATTTTTAATAGATTTCGGATTATCAGATTGTCGGAAGACTCGTTTTAAATGACTCAAATGAATTTCGCAGGATGTTTAATGTTTAATGATCTACGACTATAATATTGTTACGACCCTGGCGTCGCGCGCTTTCTACGCTCTGAATGTGTTTCTCTGAAGGAATCTCCGGAGTGATCGAGTTGGATAATGACGGCGATTTGTAGTTGTTTGTTGATTGACAACCGTAAGGGAGAACCTCTTCAACCGTCTTGGAGAGAAGACGTGTTGTGCTGATGAAGAGTCTTAGATTTCTATAGTTGTCGTCTGTGTACCCAGGCGCAACAATATAATAAAAAGGGTGTATGAAAGTATAAATTTGATGAAAAAGGAATTAGTGGAAGCTAATGTGGCAATATTCAGCCATGGTCGTGTAAGGTTTGACACAGTCTAATCCACGCTATTTCATGCTGATTTCACCCTCAATTTTAAATTAGAAGAGTCGCGCGCGTATCATGTGTATTAATGGGGGATTAAGTCCCTGCGTGCGAGGAAGTATGCAGGCTCACGAACCGGGCAATTTAATTTAATTTCTCGCCTCCCCTCACGATTCCACCCGCGCCCTCGCGGTCTCTTCCGCTTCTTCGTGACCCTCGAGTCGTTGTCAATTGCAGGTCGACACCTTTGCCCCGTCGCGTGCGCCTAATCGCTTTAGAATTAACTGCACCCCTGCTCAGCTTTCTGTGGGGTAGTTCGATGTTATCGGCTGCCGACCAAACAGCCGGGTTACATATAACAAACCGTGACATGTTCTTCTTATCGCAATGTCACGGCTCAATTTACTGGACGATTCTCCTACTCTCATCGACTGTAAAATTGTACTATTGTACTATTATTCTCTCGGTAATTCATTCACGGTAACTTGGCCATTTTAAAATCTGCACCGCATCAACTCTGCAACAACGATCGCGAGATTCGTTTCTCGCTGGTAGGAACAACCTCGACTGGATTATTATTATAGTGAATTTTTTGTAACGCGGCAATAGTAATACAATGCGGCATTCGTCGAAACCGCAAAAACGAAACTGGGTTACTCGCCACTTTAGAGGCCCCCTCAGTTGGAGTAAAGAGGGGGTGGACGGGTTAGCGGGCGGGTTAACGGGCGGGCAAGAGGGTAAAAGGGCTGAGAGGTAAAAAATCAACATCGGAATCAGCCTCGATTCGAAAACTGTGACTGGCGGCGCTGGCATTTGGTACAATTTTTTCAACGAAGTTAATGTTAATCAGTGGCAGACGTGACGTGGATGGATGGTGCTCGAGTGGACTTCATGACGGCCGCTGCCAGGCTTGTTACGGCCGTATGCCATAAACGTGCTGCCAT
The DNA here is from genome assembly GCA_963989405.1 of Trypoxylon attenuatum. Classification (NCBI taxonomy): domain Eukaryota; kingdom Metazoa; phylum Arthropoda; class Insecta; order Hymenoptera; family Crabronidae; genus Trypoxylon; species Trypoxylon attenuatum. The sequence continues at coordinate 16,420,603 of OZ022489.1, read as the reverse complement.
AAGTACTCGGCCAATATACGTATCCCCGACTGCGCGACTCGTCCATTACAACAGGCTAGCGTACGATCGCACCACTCGTAGCGATCCGCGAATCCAGAATTATTTTATGCCGTTCATTTCGGATGCCCCTCCGCTGCCGTCTCTCTCCCTCTCTCTCTCTCCGCCACGTTGATCCTGGCCAATGCGAAAAGTTGTTTCCTGTTTTTGCGCGGATGAGCGAGATCGCAAACGAGAGCACGAGCGAGAGCGCGATTCTTTTGCGCGAAACGGCAAAAAATGACGCTTTATTGGAGCAATAAAGCGGATAACGCGCGGTGACGTTCGAGTGGGCACAGGTTTTCAATATTCCACTGATCCGCTGTAACGATCGTTGCTTTTATAAAGGTTATTTATTGCGCCATACTTTTCGGTCAGTGAGCGACGTGAAACGCGAACCAACGCTAGCACTCGGCTTGCTTGGTTTGCTCGCGATTCCAATGAATTATGACCCACCGTTAACATGTTTAGATATTTAGAAAACTCATTTTTTGCTCCTCTGCTTTCTCGCTTGCCGAGGATCGTTATTAGAATATATTTTACAGCGACTCTTCACCGTTCATTGTACTCATTATACATCCGCAGCGAAGCATGCTCCGCTCGAGGGAATCGGCGCCGAGAAGTTTCATGCTCAGAAGCAATCTTTGTTCGTAACAATTCTACCGAGTCGAAAGAGAGATCGCTGCAAACCGTGACCCGCATAAGAGGCAAGAAGAATGCGTGTGTGTTTACGCACGCATCGATCCTTCCGCTGAATTAGGCTTTGCCCAATACGCAGTGCGGAATGTTGCCTCGATTCCGGATGAAAATTTATTTACCGATCAATGAGACGAAGGGAGATGGAAGATCTTAATTTAAAAAGGGCTGGCGAGGGCCCGTGACATTATTAGCATAACTCATTTTCACGAGGCGGTTAACGGGGCGATCCATAGCCATTCACTGGAAGAGTGATGAATCGTGTGGCAATTAGAGCACTCGTTGCTTTTCCAATTCGGAGGATTAATGTGCGCGCAATGCCGTCATTACGAAATAAGAAACCGTACCATTAAAAGGCGAAGGGCTATTAACATCGCGCTATCAATTGACCGTTCACAAAACAAGTCTCTTTAACCTTCTCTCTTTCAAGGCTCTTCTCGAAGCGGGCTCCTCTCTCTGTCTCCCTCTTTCAGGCCCTTTCAAAAATCGCGTGCGTTCTTTTACGCACGCTTTTAGGGGCAAGTAAAATGCACACGCGCTCGCACGTCTCGTCTAACCGCGGCCTCTCCCATTCATTCGCGTTATGTAGTGTACAGTGCCATGTAAGTATAATAAATAAGAACGCTCGAGGACCTATTGTCCCGATTGTTTTCGATGGCCTCGTCGAAAACGACGAGGCATGTCGGCGGGGTGCACGCCACGGGGCTCGCACACACGCTGCTACCCTCTTCATGTCTCTTTCTTTCTCTCTCGTTTATTCGCGCACGTTCTCTCCCGCTCTCTTCTTACACGGCTCGATTTTTTTACTTCTGCAAAAGTCTCTTAAATACTCTTTTATAGCGGGTCGAGAAAAAAAACTCTGCGGGATTCCCGAAGGCAGCCACGAAGCTGGATACTCGGCCACAGTAATATGCCGTGTACGTGCTCACCATCCGTGTACGAGTAGGTACTTGCAGCCTTTTCCTCGCTCGGCTAAGACGGGATGTCGAGCATTCCGCGGGCTTCCAGTCGATCGAGCAACTGATCTCTCTCCTCTATTATACCTGCGAGCGGTCTTACGAGTGGCCCGGATCGATCCACCGATCGGCGTCGATCCTCTTATCCCGCTCGGATCAATCTCACCGAAAGAAGCCACTTCTGTGTCTTTTCTTCTTCCTGGCCGATCCGCCTAGCCACAGCAAAAAACAGTGGGTAGCTCTTGGACTAAGCGGTTCTAATTGAGAAGCGAGATCCTCTCTGGATGCTGCAGACCATAAAAACCATGCAGCGGCATGACTCGCGCGGTAAGAATAATAATATTAACATAAGGCAGCGATAAAGAACAAGCGGTACGAAGGGCGAAAGAAAGAATCTTTACAACCTAACGAGGAACAGCGAGGGGGTTGTGGTGTCATTTTTTTTTTTTCGTCTTGAGCGTGGCCGGAGCACGACAGGGGTGGGTTCCTGTGGCGGCTCGCACCACACCCCCGCATGGGTGCATTATCACTCGGGCGATAGCTACGTGGAAAAGCAGGAGCACCAACACAGACGAACGTACTTCTATCCAGACACACGAGAGGCAGCCGGGAAACCTCAGAGGCACCTACTCGTGTCACCCGTTCGGGCGGTTACGATGCCATTTCTATGGCTATTATTATCTGGAAGCTGGATCTTAAACGCGTCTGCCGGATATTGCCTCCTACGGCTTTGCCATGCGCACCGATAAAAATTTCCATGCAAATTATCGCGAGTAACGCCCACGCTTCTCTCTTATTCTTTCTCTTGCTCATTCGCTTGCCGATCGGCGCGCCGATCGACTCCAACGAACGAGCTTTTCCACGGTTTAACGCCTAGCGGAATCAGTATTGTTTGCTACGCGCACGTTTTCGAAAATGCAACCCACCCCTCTTTGCGTCGCCCTTCTCCCTTTCCGCCCTCAAGGACCATCAGTTTTGTTCTTCCGAGGAACAGCGAAAAAGCGTCACTCCCGTTTCGAATTCTTGGCGAACCGTCAGCGTGACCTATATGACGCTCGCTGCGGAAAATGAGAATCGAGGTTGCTGCGGAGATTTCTATTCAACGTATGTATGTATGTATCTTTCTTCTTGGATGTGTCTTCTCCAGACGCCAATCAAGCAGAATTTCGTTCTTGAGGGAGCAAAAGTTTTAGGGGTGGCGAGGTCCGGTTTAAAGAGATAATAGGCACACGCGTTCGTGATTATACACTCGGTGAATGCGTACTGAGCACGTAACTGGCTGCCAGCGGCCAATCAGTTAAGTCGCGCATTGTTTCGAACAAACGCGCGAGAGCCCAGGGTACCCCTAATCCTTGCCGCCTATCGAAAATCCATGATCGAAATATATCTACTCTGTCAAACGCATGCGTACCTAGATCGGACTACCCTTTCGTCCAACAAGGATTTTTACGGCTTTCAATCCTGTCAGAATGAAGGACGTGTCGCCTCTGGATTTGCCATCGAAATCTTTGTTATGTAGTTTGGCCATAAATCAGAATACGCTTAAGTCCGCGCTTTCGCACCGGAACGAAACCGCCCCCACACAATACGCTGGCGCGTTTATTTTTTTTTTTTTATTTCCGATTTTCGCGTTTAATTCGACGTTTCAGCAATTCGACGCCGTCATTTCAAAACCCGTGCGCCGCGCCGTGCGGGGCACCTCACCGGGGCGGAATTCACGATGTTGGCCCGACATATAATTTTGCGTCGTAAAACACTCTCCGTACTGTGATCCGTACGATTCCCTACGAAGGAGGATTAACATATTAGTGTGGCGCATTAAAATTCTTATCGGAAACGATATACAATATACGTATATAGGATAGGAGCCGCAAGTGGTCCAGTATATCTTAGGCAAGTAGGGTGAATCGAAAGGATATTAATGGTGGGAGGGGGCTTGACGTTTCGTCTCCGCATATCATGGGTGAATTTTGAACGTACCACGAACCCCAAGACCAGGGTGTGGGTCACGTGCCAGCTCGTCGACGCGACGGTAGAACTGTCGTCGTTCCGCTCGGCAACGTGGGATTATCCTGGCCAATAATTTCGCGGGGTCGAATTTGTTTGATATACTATATCCATTGTGTGATCCATAGAAAGAGGCTGCCCACTCTCTCTCTATTGTGGCCACGAAGACCGAGGGGAAGAGCAAAAGAGAGACAGCGTTATCTGTTGGGTGCACCGGAGAAAGAGAAGCCGCGGAAAAGCTGGCCCGCAAGGCGAGGGGTACGGAAACAGGGAAAGGGGGTTGGGCGGGAGCGAGACCAGTAGGAAAGGGACGAAGAGAACGAGATGCAAACAGAAGGGTGGTTTAGCCAGACTCACAAGTGGCAGCTTTTAATCTCTTCCTGGGATAACTCGAGTCGAGCCTGAATTGTACCTCGTTACCAGCGATTTAATTGCTTGTTAATGGATAATCGAAGTGTTTTACGGGTCGCTCGTAATACACCACTGACCATCGCTGCCTACGCCCAAAAGACTCGGGGCAATTGGCCCGAGGAGGCACCGAGAATATTATAATTTCTAAGCTTCGTAGACAAGGAATCCTCGCGGCTGAATATTTAATTAGGTTCGCGGATCCGGGAGATTTCGGTACGATGTATTAATTATTCGATTGAAAAATAGTAATGTACCGGTGATTGACAGGTAAGCGAAGCACGATGCTATTAAACCGATATGATGGCAGTGGCACTGGACGTTTCGCTCGGATGGGTCGCGCTAATTGGCCGATCAATCTTCATTAGAAAATGGCTTAATTACAGTACAAGCTCTCGCGCGAAACTCCTCCCAGGGGGCTGGCCATCTTCCTTCGGCCAGTTCCTTAGCTCCCCGGAAAGTTTAATAATTCCGAAACCTTGGCGAGATATAAATCACAGAAGGTCCTCGCGCCGTCCTCCTTTCGCCGTCTTCCTCTCTGTTACGGCCATAATTCGAAAAACTTTCGAGGGAACAAAAGTGAGGACTTTTGTTCCAAGTTTTAGTTCTCTCTCTGTTCCAACGACGGGACTGGCGAGAGAGCTGTGTTTGCGGAGCGACGCCCCGACAGTGTTTTGTTCGCTTTGTCTCTCTTCCTGTTAGGTATATAATGCCGTAACTGCCCGGACCATCTCCTCGTACCTCCTTCGTCCAACCTCCCGGCGAAAGGTACCGCTCGTTCCTTCTACTACTACTACTCATCCTCATCCCTCTTCGTTTCTCACCCTGGCTCTCTGACCCGGCTACGTTCTCCTCGTCCTTATTCTTCTTTGCTCTCCCGCGAGAGTTCAACCCCTCCACCTGCCCAACCACCCCCGTTCTCACTCTTTCTTTCTCTCTCTCTCTCTCTCGCTCTCGCTATCGTGGTTGCCTTCTCGGTCGCCCGCAGTTCCCGCTGCGATAGCGAGGCGAGCAAGGAGACGCGGTAAAGTACGCGGAGGACGCATAATGTTGAGGTACTCGCGCCGCGCCGCGCCGTACCGTTTTGTCGGTGAAAGAAGCTTGGCGGCTCGGGCCTCGAGGGTAGAGTACCGCCCACGCATACCGAGAAGAGAACCCACTGAACAAGTTTATTCCGATTCTTCTTTATACCCTTTTTCAGAGCCACTAAATCTTCGCTATGATTTGTTAATCGCCAAGCTCTTTGTGGCTCAGCTTCTCACCCCGTGCGCCCGCACCACCGACCCTGCCCAAGCTAGAATATTCCGTTGTTGGATAGCCGTCTTTGGCTACCAGTCGCGCTTCCTTCGAACTCAGTTAGGAGGTCGAGTGGTATCACAATCGTACTGTAGTATGTACTCGTTGAGAGTCACTTTTCTTCTCTATCAATGAGAATGAGTAACTCTAGCGACTGGCGGTTACAACTGGAAATTAGCAATTTATGCTAATAAGACGATATGATTTGGAGAACTTTGGAGGAAAAAATTCGTATTGATTCCGAGAGGAGAGCGAGCGGATATTGGCGGACATTTATTCGCGGCACCTATTAGGGAGGCACTCCGACAGGACGGATTTTTTTTAACCCTCGTGTACTTTTTGTCGACGGTAAACATAAAATCGGGCGTGAGCGACGGTACAAGGAAGAAGAAGGGGAGAAAAGTAGTGGAGGATGATGACAGTGGAAAGACACGTATTATAGAGAATGTCGATCTCGTTTTTACGAAACGGTGGGAAGACACGCGCGGAATGGACGCTGTCGATATCGTTTTCACGAACGACACGTACGTATAAGTTACGATGATGTGAGGCAGATCCATTAGACTATGCAATTGTCCACGTATTGCATTGTCAGCCGCCATGGAGATTTCTATTCAGGAATCGCGGAAGTCCCCGGCTGCATTGACGAGAGATGGAGGATGATCGAGGACCACTCTTGTTGCGAGAAGGAAAGAGATACGAGAGAGACAAAAACCCCTACGTTCGTGATTTAAAGGAAGCCTCTGATCCAAGTGCCACGTCCGGCACTGTTAGAAAGTCACGCGTAAGAGATTTTTCCTCCTGAGCAGCCCTTAGCCTCCTGGAATCCGAAACTATAGAGTGGAGTTTGCGAAACTGTACAACTTAATTAGGGTCGACGGAGAGAAGTATCTTGTGTCACTGTGGAAACAAGTTTACCTTGTCGACCAGTCTCGAATTCGGCTGTAGCGACCAATCCGTGACCAGGCTTCGAAATAAAACCGGCGCTCTGCATTTGTACGAAAAAAATAAAGGACGAGGGTTGCGTGCGAGGAAAGGAAGAAAAATCTCGGATTTCCTTGCTCCTTGCTTCGTATAGCCACCGTTGTCTTTCAGCCTCTCGAGTTTCCTCGATCGTTCTCACCACGCCCAGCAATTTACCGTGTGCTACAACTTTGCGATCGATTATTCCTCGATTACGGTGTAACGAGATATCGACCCGACACACACGCGCGTTCTCTTCGGTCTGCAGCATTGTGCACCATGTTAGCCCCGCGACCATCGTGTTCTTACGTTAATAGTACGACATACGGAGAAGCGCACGCCTCGCTACCCTCTCGAGAATCGCACCGGCCGCAGCCTTCCGAGACCTGTCATGCCCCTGAAATAATTATCCGGCCGCAGTTGCATTCATTTCGAATTACACAATGTGTCCTCGTGGCTCTTCTCCTGCGCGCTGATTGACAGGGAAAGGATACCGAGAATCTCTGACTGAATCACAAAAGCCGGCCTCTTCAAAATAGACGGCCAAGGAACGTCGAAAAAAGGGACCGACCTTTCCCGAGGCTTTATCGCTGATACCGAGCAACTTGGTATTAAAAAAACAAGTGTTTTACTGCGAATAACTCTACAAGTGACAAAAGATAAATTTAATATTGTTACGAATTGAAAATGTCTAGATGCCTTACACCTAAATGTATTATTACGCTCGGGGATACGAACAACAGTTTAACGAAACTGAGAACTCTTCTTATCTTATAAACAGTCTTCTTCAGTCTACTTCTTATCTTATATACGTACTAACTGTATAAGCGGCTAAAGTGTCCGTTTGTCGCCTATAGCTTATTGGTTGCTTGCGTAACTGTGCTAGCCAATGGGGTGAAGTTCCCGCGGCATTCAAATAGTCCACGTATGTATACTGATCCAGTAACATTTTCGCTTGCATAAGCCTCCTGTACAGATTATATACAGTACCTTCTCTGCAAATCAATTCTGCGGAAGGCCGTTCACAGACCATCTGCAAGAGGTTTTAGACAGTTTCTGCAGAAATGATTCTGTACAAAACCTGTATTGTAACCCGTAAAGGTCTTATACAACCTGTATACAGGTCATGGTGTATACAGATATGAGGATTGTGTTGATGTCTTAAATTGCCATCTACATCTTGCACATATTCTTCGTGTACGGGGTATATGCAGACGTGCTTGTAGAGAAAGACTACTTGCAGACTATCTACAAATCGCCCTGCAAATATTCTACGCGCGCAGACTAGATGCAGACTGCCCTGTAATGAAAGGCTACTTACAAACGACCTACAGGTCGCTCTGCACGAAAAGAGTATACAACGGAAAACTTTCAATAATTTATCCTGGCCACATTTATTAAAATTTTAAACTTTTTATAACGCGATATTATTTTGGGTGCATCACAGAATGACTGTGATTTTTGTCGTACCTGAAAATGTTGCTGCTTCATCGAGAAACTGCAAGAAAATCAATAATAATGCGACTTAATAATAATTTTTAAATGATTTCAATTTTTTTCACATAGCTCCGGCCCTCCCACATATTCTAGAAAAAGACCCGTGACGCTAGCATTATCCCGTCGGAAGATATGATTTTTTAAAACTTGAAATTTCAACCCCCTGTAATTCCGAAAGGGTTGAGATTTCAACTTTGTGTTCCCGGACTTTTAGGCTTCTATTGACCCCTAAAATACGTGGTTTCAGTTTGGTGCAAGGTCACTGACTCACCCTGTATGCAACCCATTTACAATCGCTTCTGCAGGAGAATGGGTACTTGGGATACCGCCTGCCCTGAGTAATTCAGTTTGAATTAGCAGACACCTTTGCACAAATCATTTTAATTACAATTTATAATATCTAGAACAGCGGTCATTTCGTATGACCGCCAGGCATACTCGTTATTAATAAAACAGCACATCGGTTCACACGTCCTTCCGCTTAGGAGATCCGGCAGATCCTCGCTTTTCCGTTGTTCATCAACAAACATCCACTAATCGCGTCACTATTTATCTCGATCCCTATGGGGATTCCTTCAGGGAAACTCATTCAGTTCGGTAGAAAACGCACGACGTCAGGCCGTAACAGTATTGTTACGAGTTGAAGTCACTGTGTATCTTTCAACCTAAAGCCTTCCGTATTCCTGTTACGACGGTGTACTGTGAAGTTGGTGCTTAGCGTGTTTCTAAGCAGCAGTACATTTTGTTACTAACAACTAGTGGAGAGTCGCCTCCTCGACGTCTAACCGAGCGGACGTGCCTCTTTGTTCCTCTTCAATAAATCCATTTTATAATAACGAAGTCTAAGTTACTTTACAATGATCCGAACTCGCAACAGTATTATGATGTTGCTGCTTACAATTAGATTGTATCTGAGCAGCAATGTGCTTGTTTCGAAGTACATTCCTTTAAAATTGTGCCCCAAATGCGTAACAATATATTTTGTTAAGACTTAGGATCGTAAGCGATGATCCGGATGAACAAGTTGACGATATATCTCGAAGGAAGAGAAGACGTACGCTGTTTAGCATAGGGTTGTCATCCCGTGTCTTTTCAAACAATAACGAGAGGACAATGACTAGTTGGAAATTCGCGGACAAAGCGGGTGTAGGCATGCTCAAATGGCACTTATAATGGAACTTATAAAGGGAACCATGCCTAAACGTACCTGCATATTCCCCGCAGATATATCCCGTAAACGCGGGCACGATTGCAAAACCCTTTCACAGATTCGATTCATTGTGCTCTGATTCAGTACAACGCGCTCATTCTCCTCGATAGCCGCGGATCGTGTAAAGCCATGCTTCGGGCACTCTTTCCATTTCCTCTGGCGCGATTATCCAATCCTAGTTTGGCAGGGGTAGAAAAGACTGTATAAGTCTCATGGGAAAGAGTCTACGTGTTATCTCGTGACCCCGGATTTAAACCTCTTACAGGCAGGGCCTCCCTCGCGGGAGTAAACAACGTGTTTACCCTCTGGCGAGCGGACCCTTAAACGTTGTTTTTGCGGTGGACTTGACTCCAGAGCGTGACTTTGCGGGGGTGAGCGTAAAGTCTGTAATAGTCCTATTGAGAATGATCATCCCCGTATCCTGCGAAGTGTCTGCCCTCTTCTGCAGTTTTGTCGCGACTCGCCTCGCGTAGGTTGTCTCATTAGAAGGGTAGTCGGTTGTATGCGCGGGAGTGCACTCTTGTCGGCAGCCCTCGCGTTTTCGAACGCGACCCCACCCGTCCCTTGCTCCTCGAACTTGAAGCTTAAAAGTCACTGAGCTGTGCGGAGAGATCTATCGTGGATAAGAGAGGGTTGGTCTTGCGGTAACGACTCGTGCAAACAGAGAACGGAACCAGTTCTGAGCCCGCGTATTATCTCGTCTCTCTGGGTTACGTTAGCCGAACAATTAGATTCGAACGGGGAAACCCTTTGACGGTGATGCACCGCGATGCACGGATCGCAGACATATTAGTATAATAAACGAGTCGTGTGTAAGCACGGATCACGAAACAACAAAGAGAATCGCTAGCCGAAGAAGGGCGTCGGTTGATTTTAATGCTGGGCCCAAGTGGTCCCGTCGAAATTATTTCATATCTCCTAGCTCACAGCGAATCTTTATGATCTCGTTCGCCCGGCCGGCTAATTAATCCCGAAAGAAATTTCTCGATGATTATCTCGCAGGCATTGTGCACGATCGTCCGAGCTTTTATAATACTGTCCGGCTCGCTGCTACCATTGTCAATCCGACATAACAACGCCCGGAATGTACATTTCAATTCGATTCCATGCACTTCACGCCGCTCTTTCCACGTGCGTTTTTTGGTGCCGCGTATCTTTCCAGTCCCACCCGATGTGCGCATCGGGGCTACGAGCATGATTATGCAATTGAACGGTGAAATAAAAACGCAACGAGCATTGACTTTGAAGTTCTACGCTCGACTGCCAAGTGCGAAACAACGAGAAGGAAGGAACGCTTGGCCAAAATCGCGAGCAATTGATAATTCGAGCGGTGCTAATTACTTTCTGAGCAATGAGTCCCACGATTCGAGTGATCTCTTGTGCGGATAATCGGTGAAAAGGGCATATTTCTTTCGGCGGTATGCGAAGGGGCAAGGAATCTTTTACAGGGTTACAAAACACGTACGACTGCGGTTTCCTTTCGCTTGAATCCACCACTCGGGGGTGGCAGGACTCGAGAGGAAGAAGGAAGCAGCTGACGCGGAGAGAAAGAGAGAGATGAGGTGGATTGCTTAGGTGTATGGGTAGAGTATCGCGAGCGGATTGGTCGCGTTTCCACATGTACACTCGGCGGCAAGAGGGAGAGGGTAGTAGGGGGTCGGCCGAGGGAAAAAGAGGGTGCTAGGGAGAGAGAGAAGGAAAGTGGGAGGGAATCCAATATAACTGCACACACGTTTATAGGGTCGATGGGAATATATTGGAGCGGATATTGAAATACTTGTTGGTAGTTTGAGTCGAAGGCGAGAGATGCCTTTCTCGATGCCATCTTGATTGCGCAATCGAGGCATCGGTCCCGAGTACAGAATTTGACGATAAAGATCGTACGGATTATAGAAGCCGATGAGCTACCCTCTCTCCTACTCTCTTACTTCGTCCTGCTTCGTCCGCTCTCCTCCACCGCTTCTTCTTCTCGGATTCCAACCCTCTCTCCGCGCCTTCCTCGCGCCCGAAGAAAATCGTGCGGAGAAACACGATTGGTGCGTGTCCCTCGTGTAAGATCACGGAAGGACATTGAAGTTATGCCAACTTTATCGCTCCTACCCCTATTTCCAGCTTCTCCGATCTTCGCGTGCTTCCACGGACGCGCGAAAAATGAGGGAAATTTAACAAGCGACCTATCACGCGTCTTCTACCCTTAAAATACCCTCGTTTTGCATACAGATAATTCACTGTCTTGCAATCTAAGCGATACTTTTTCTCAGAACTCTACTTGGTTCCTCTTTTCCCTGTATTCTGTCTTGAGAAGTTTCAAGGGATGTTTCGCTCAATTCGAGATTCCCGAGAAGTCGACACGGTTCTCCGCGAGTATCCTGTGTCTAGAATAGGGGCGTTGGAGGATTAAGCGGTAGAAGACAGAATTCCGGAGCTGCGAATAATTCTATCGAACGGAAATGCAATTCGCAGAAGCGCCGTCGGTCGAGTCTGAGTTCGAGTCGACAGATAGATAGAGTCAAGATTCAATTAGCTCTAGCTGTCAGCTGCATGATACTCGTCGATTCAATACACCTTCGCGTCGGTGTGCGCTTGCACGTGTATCGAAACGCGTACTTGCACGCACCCTTCTCCCTCCCTTTTCTCACTCTCTCTATTTCTCTCTCTCTCTCTCTCTTTCTCTAGTTCTCTTCCTCTGCCCTCGTCCCTCGGTAGTTCGCGAATGCATTATTACACGCATACGCCGCGTAAATTCGCCCGGGCATCCGTGAATTTTGGAAGCGATTTTATGTTAATTACCACTCCCTTCGAGCACTCGGCCCATGCGGTCGACGAGTTCGCCACGCTGCGAATAATAAACGGCACTGCGTACACCTTGGCAAAGTATGTCTGCAGGTAATAGAGAGTCTCGTCGATATTTGATAAACTGACGATTCCGTCGAGAAAATGAAATTACGTGCACATTTCTTTATATATTTTTTTTTTAAGTTTCCAAGAAAACTTGAACCTTTGGTAGCGCATGACTCGAGTGGGCTTTTAATTGAGCAGCGGTCGCGTAGATTAGGATTCATGAAAGAATACCGTGGAATTCTTGAGAGATTGGTGTGCGTGTAGGTGATGTAGGTATCACTTATCCGAGGGCAGGGCGATACCAGCCATTTTCAATTTATTTCAAGAGCCTTTTCGTGGTGGATAAAAGAAGGGTGCCACGACTACCGGTAGAGAGATACCTATACATCGACCTTCGGTTCTTCTACTCTCGACCACCACCAGCGAGTGGCTTCGCAACCAATAGCGGTTTCACCAACCTGATATTAAGGTATTAAACTCGCTTCAAACCCAATATCGCGACAGAACATTCAATACAGCTCTCTCTCTCTCTCTCCCCCTCTCTTTCGCTAAGTTTAATCAAATACAGCTAATATAATTTCAGAATCTTCTAAGATAAGTTTTAATAATAGAGAGAGAGTTCGATTGGATACATCTTTCGTGTACGATCTTTCGGAAATGATTAATTAATTAGATTATGGTTAGGAGATGATATCAAAGAAGATTTTTAGCTCATTGTGGAAAGTAGCAATTATAGAGACGTTTAACGCTGCTATTCACAAAATTAATGGCCATATATTCTAGATTCGTGGAATATAGCTGCAGGGCAGCAGCAGCTCCTCATGAGTACTAAGTACTTGCTCTATTCATTTGCTTCTCTGTGGATCCGCGCATCTACGTAGTTCTCCCTCTCGCAAGCGGCCACTCGAAAAACTCAGAGGAAATGCTCGCAAAATTATTGCATCCCATTGCAAGTGTAAAGGCGGTGAGTGCGGCGGTAAAATGAGCGTAGAGAGCCATTTTGCAAAACCCACGTGCAGCTACGTTTCAAACGGACCAATCGATTAGCCGCGTTCCTTTGCAGGACCAATTGCGAAATTAAATTGCACAAAGCTCGAATCAAATCATACGCGATATATCAAGCGTATTCGACTTTAATCAACAGCTGCGCGCCGCAGCAGCGATTCGATTATCGAAGTTACGATACGACACTTACAGCAGGAAACAAGTGCGGTCAACGTCCAATGGAATAGACAACTATAGGGTGAAAGAGAATTAGAGAAAAAGTTAATATAAACGGGGGGGGGGGGGGGGGGGGATTAGATAGAATGACGGATTAAGAAGGGTGGAATGAGGTGGTGATAAAAAATAGGAATAAAATGGCAAGCGAAGATTATTGAATCCAAGGGAGTTGGACCGAAACGAATGTGGGAGAAAAAGAGAGAGAGAGAGAGAGTACCGGAAGAGTGGAAGTCGAGGGCAAATGGGGGGACAGGAGGCGAAGAACGAGTACGGGGCAACGTGGGTGGTAGATGGGAGTAAGAGAGTTGTAAAAATAACGCAGTTAATTAGCAGCAAACCACTTTAGCAAGCTCGAGCCCAGTGCACACACTGTAATAAGCAAAGAACAACTCGCTGGCGAAAAACGCCCTCGAACACGAGGCAACTGAAACGCGCCAAGGCCCAGACGAGTCTCTCTTTTCGTTTCTGTTTGCTTTTTCTGCTCTTGCCCTCTTTCTCTCCCTCTCTCGCTGTTCGCTTCCTTCGTCAACCTTCCCTCTCTTACGCTGCTTCTCTGTCTTTTGTCTACAGTTTCCTCCTTTGCTGCTTTAACCGAGTCAGGCATAACGGCAGCCGTTTAACAATTTTCCTCTTTTCGTCTCCTCAAAGCTCGTTGCGACCCTGGCAACTTGTTCTCTGGAAGGCGCATTTGTTTCCCGGCTATTTCGCCTCCTCTTTTTGCACACCGAAGAATTAAGTTTTGTCAGAGCCTACTTTCCCCAAGGATTATTACCCGAAAAATCTGTTTGAGAAACTGACCTCTGTGTTTTAGCCATTTCTGACTTTCAGCAAGGGAATTTTCGAGATTTCTAACCGTCGAGTGGAATATCCACTCCATGCGGTGGAGCGTGTTAAATGACTGCTGCTCGTAGAGACGGTAACACATAGAAACAACGTGTAAATATGAGCCACGCGAAGCGAACGATTGTCTCGGATCGAACGAAGGAACCGTGTAAAATCTAATCGCTAGAAACTGTCAAGTACACAAACACGAGAGATACGGGAGCACCGAGGAAGAACCCCTTACCCTTACGAACAATGATCCACTCTCTTCTGTAGCCGACAATTTACGAAATTGAATTGGCAACATCAGAAAAGTGCAGGAAGCTTGCTCCTCGTGCATCGATGAAAAGGAATACATAATACCGGAACACGAGGATGGCGAAAGGGCGCGGGAGTAGAGGCAGAAGAACAGAGTACGAAAGTAAAGGGGAGAGAGAAAGGGCGAATAGACCGTGTTTCACGCCTCGTGGATTTCAAACCGTTTGAAATCCAGGTGGAAATAATACAACTTTGTGTTCCTTGTTAGGGATCAAAGGGAACCTACCCCAATCTTGATTTCGACATTCTCCGTTTCGTTTTCTCCCACCTTCCCTCTCCCAACCCACAGTAGAATCGCGACTTCTCTTTCGTTCCTCACTCTTGACACACAACTGGCATATAATTCCTCAAAGCATCTTGTATTTATCAGTTGCATTTCTAACTGGATTAGACTAATTCAATTAGTCTTCTGTTATATTACTCGCAAAAGACACAGCGATGGTACTAGGGTAAAATTTAAACACGTGCGAAAGGAAGAGTACGAAGTAAAGTAATTGTTTATCGCTGAACACATATATAAACAGGCAGATGATATTACTACCACTGTCATCTCACAATTAACGTTTATTTACAATTATATTTTATATGTATAATAAATAATAGAATTTGCCTACTACGCATCGTCTGCGGCTACACTCTTCAAACCACGCAGTTTCTTAAGCTCCTTGTATATTACAGGCATTTGAACTATAAGAAGAAAATAAGATAAATATAAGTGTGTGTAATGAGTTGTAATCGTGCATGGGTAATTTATAAGTTTACTGAATTTTCGTCACGTATTCGTTATTCTCACTACATCTTTATAATAGCGCAGATAAGAAGTTTAAATTTTGTTAAATGATTTACCATATGGGTCAAATCTTATTACTTCGCTTTTATCGGCAGTTCTGAGTCTCATAGTCACATACTTGTGTCCAGTGACCGTACTTTCCATGACTATCATAACTGTCCTGCAACAAAGAATAATACATATTAATCTTTGCTAAGAACTTGCTATCGGCTAACATTAAAAAACAATTAGCAGAATAATGAAAATTAAAAATCTATTCATACTTGCAACTATCATAACAACTACATATTTCTAGAAAAACAAACTGACAATTGTATTCAAAGTAATATGCTGCATTGTGATACTTTGCTAAGTCACAAGAAACAAAATAAATTAAAATACGTGTTGTTTCTGTGTATTAAAAAAGTTAAATTGTGTATAGAAAAGGTGAATAAAGTAAAACGTATACAAACAGAATCCATAAACAAAACATATTCTGAACCCTACTTACTTGCTCTTTACTTTTTTCAACAGTATATTCGTCAGGAACATGATTGTCCAAACTGTTATACTATACTTTTAGCGATATATAAAAACTCAGGCGTTTGACTGTAAAATAAAGGTTATAAAATACCGAACATCACAAACCATCAAGCTTGAGTTCTATAGCTGGTTTCGGGTTCTAGTGGCGCTATCGTGTGGCCAATGGATGTACCACACTTACCGAGAATTTTCAATCGAAATTAAAGTGATCTGTATTAATAACGTTTATACTGCGTGTATGAATAAATATAAATAAATATGGCAGATTCCACGCCAAGTGATCACACTCCGAGCACTTATGGTTTTTGATTTTAATAAATTTTTGATATGTTATAGTCCTTGGCCATCAGACGAAAATGCAATGTCCCGTTCCTCGCTATCGTTTATAGTTTCGATGTTATTAACATTCAGAGTTCAGGGTCGATATTTTTTTAAAAATTCATTTCTTTGCAATTACGATAGGTATCGAACCCTGCGAAACGGTCTGAAAGCAAAAACATTGAAGTTTTATAAAACAAATGCGTGGGCCCCATAATTAAAAACTAATATTTGTTATTACTGTTTATTTATTTTAATTGTTTTTTACTCAATAAACCCATCTTTGTTTCGCGTAAAATTAATTCCGCGGATACATTAGACTATTACTAATATTCTCTTAAAATTTGAAGGGGGCATCTAGTCTAGTTCTCGAGTAATAAATTTTTATTGCGGGAAGGACCCGGCCCGCCGCTTTACCTATGAGCAAATGAATCCATACTATTATTACCGTTCAACTACCCTTCGTCTAAAGTCGTTTACAATATTTCTCTTCGACCGCCTTTAAGTGTTGACAGTAGTAAAAAACTTAAATTTGAGGGTTTTGGGAGAAGGGGATGTTCGAGTGTTGTCGAAAAGAATTTCTAAGATACATCTTAGAACAAACTGAATTTTTATTTTTATAAAGACGATTTTTTCGACTGTAGGACGAAACTAGTAGGTTCGTTCCGCTGGATACGAGAATTACAAACTCTTAACGTTACAGGAACTTATAACAAGAACATAAAAATATACTTAGGAAAGACTTCTAGAAGAATATAAAAATAAAAAAATATTCATTGTTTTGCATACTGTATCTTTATCTTTACGTCGATGTATCTTATTCTATGTGTTTATTGGGTCTTTTCCACCGTCGCGATTCACATGCTCTGGAAAAGAGTTTGTGGAGGTCGAAAGGCACTTTGGTTCGGTTCCAAGGGAACCTTGTTGAAACCTTCCTGTCATATTTTTAACGCAGCGCACATATCACAATAGCCACGGTAAATTCGATTCGGACGACTTTAAAAAATGTGGAAAAATGTGGATCCCAAAACTAAAGATAAACAAAACGTGGAAGATTCGAAGTAGAGTCGATCATTTCGAAAGGAAGAATTGAAAGAGTATTCTTCAAGTAACCATAGTTTTCCAATTCGTTCTCTACACGCTGAACACGGCGTCCGCTCAAGTACAAAGACAGAGATTATATTCATCGGATCCTATAACTAAAATTCCTATGGCTTCCCGCAAACTGATCCTCTTTCAACTGCGTACCACTTTTTTCTAATAACACGTAACCTATATACTAACAGCTAAAGAAAAGTCCAAACGAATTTCCTTCCTTCGAGATTAATCACATTCCTCGAAATCAGCAATGTAACAGAGTACATTAAGAAGTAAGTCCGACCAATAGCTCAAAGTTGGTAATCTGACCTTTGTCAACCTTGTCTATCACAGTTTCCACAACCTCAATGTAATTTCGTTTAGGGTAAGAAATCTTGTTCCATTTACGACTCCGACATCTTCTCGTAGCTTCCTCTGAAGCACCTGCCAAGTATATATCGACGTCATAATTGACATTAACGCCTAGAATTTCGGCCGGCTTTTTAAAGCAAATTGGAAGAAGCCCAAGAGTCTTGTCGAAACATTGATTTTCGCTAAAGTGATCCAGTCGACATTTGAGGCGAATTTCACGGGGCTTATTATTCACCTTTGAAGAGTGCCATGACGCTAGTAAACCGCGATAAATTGCAGTATAAATGTATATGAGCGCCGTTCTCGCATGGGGATACTTTAGATATACCTGACTAATTATAAACGTTGAGATAGACTGGATATGCAGGGATGTTGCTAGCTTAAAATCATCAAAACTGTCAAATGCAATCTCCACGGTTCCACTCAAACTAAGTATTCCATCGGCCTTCAAAACTTCCGCTTCCCATTTCCCAATCCGGCTAAACACGTTACAAGAGGTCCACTGGAACTGCTTCACTGGGCACTTTTTCAAAACGTCAGACAGATAACCCGCTATGTCTTTCCACCAATTCGGATAATTCTCTCCATATTCGTCCAGTAGCTCTAGATCTCGATTTAGGAAGTAATAAGCGAGTGAAATATTCATCTCTAAGAAGAAGTCCGATGGTGGTAGATCTGGACTGTTGAACTTTAGGAATGTCACTTTGTTTGCCTGGACTTCCACTACACCCCACTCGCATTTGTACCATCCGTCTGTTTTCAGTTCCATCACCACCTGAAAATCTACTTGGGGGGCTTCTTTTGCTGTCCGCGGTGAAGTTTCTGGAAAATTAGAGTCATTGGAGATACGAATGATAGCAGTGAGCGCATAGGAACTGACGTTTTACTCATGATGTAATACCTCCATTTCCTATGATTTTGCCATGGCCTGTATCCACTGATTCCTCCACCCAAACAATATTCTTCCAGACTAATCCAACCTCCAGTCCATCTAGGTAATTTGCTGCGTGAGAGTCAGAGATAGCCAGCTTGTTCAGGAACCCAGAGATCACAGGGTCAGAGTAATGATTCGATAACCAGTCTATGGACTTTTCATAATTTTTCCAGAAGGAAACAACTTCTGGGTCCTTGACTTTTAGAGCAATTGACTGTAGATGTTTGAGTTTTTGTCTTGAGGTTGTGTATACTGCTGTTGCACAGAATCTTCTATAGCCAACAAGATCTAGCGATACAATTTTGGAGGAACAAGGGGGTTTATCTTCCATGGTCTCCTTTGTTCCTGACTTGCCTCCAGAAGTAATTGTCCCAGCAGGTTTTGAGTTCGGATTGTCCTTTGTGTCCTGAGAATCGCAGAGTGAACACAAACTCAATGAACACGACCATTCATCCAGTGGGTGATCACACTCCTCAGACATTTTTGTTTCATTATCAGTTACCGTTTGGTCGCCTAGGTCTTCCCAGTTGGCCGAGATTCCACTGGAGGCATCCTCAGAGCAAGAATTCATCGTTGCTTCAGAAACCAATTCCCCGGCTATAAAATCTTCTGAGTGTCAATTTCCGGACTCTGGAAATAATTATCGGTCGATGGATATGTTAGAAAGAGATTTCCTTGACCTGTCACCTGCAGTCACTAAATAGCCCTTTTGTCCCTACGTGGAAATTAATAGACATGAACAGACATGAATACGGAATCAAGTACAAAGCACGCGCAAATCGCGCATCAAAACATTTGAAATTTGATTGAAACAATGGAACTGCTACGTCGCGCATGCGTGATGCGATATCACCATTCAAAAGTTTTGTTTATCCTGACAGTACGCCGGTACGCCGCGCATGCTCTTGCCGAAATTCGCCAATTTTAAATTTCGCGCATGCGTAAATTAGCAGCGTCGGTCTCGACGGTCTATTATTTTCTCGTTTTACGTGCTTACTATACTTTATTGTTTATACGGTATCTATTTCCATTTCCAATAATTTCCACGAGGACTCTCCAGGTAACTTCAAGCGGCAGATCGTGGAAATCTCTTTTCAACATATCCGTCGAGCGATAATTATTTCCAGAGTCCGGGAACTGACTTCCAAGAGATTTTATGCCTACTTGGTTTTTAAAAGCAACGATGAATTCTATTTGTGACGATGCCTTCGATGGAATGTGAAGCACTGGGAACAGCGGACGTCCAGAGGGTAACTGACAATGAAACATAGAGTATTTTTTAAATTAAAATTTGAACATTTTCGAATAAAACGGTGGTTCGCGCATAATGGTACCTCTGTTACTTTTCGAGTTATAAATTTAAAAAAAAAGTTGATCCAAAACTTTGCACTTAACTAACTTAAAAACTATTAATGATATCCAAGAACGGAAAAGTGCACTTTACAGTGCTCGATGAAGTGCTACAAATCTACGAATTTTTAAAAAACTCCCGACCCTGAACTTTGAATGTTAATAACATCGAAATAATAAACGATAGCGAGAAACGGAATATTGCATTTTCATCTGGTGGCCAAGGACTATAACATATCAAAAATTTATTAAAATCAAAAACCATAGGTGCTCGGAGTGTGATCACTTGGCGTGGAACCGCTTATATGTAAATTGAGTTATTAAAAGACAAAATGTAATTATTTACACATTGACCAGACCAGTTACACGTAAGAAATAATGAATTATCGAAGACTTTTGAAGTGTATCACTCTCTGTTTGAAAAAAACTTTATTTAGAAAAGAAAAAAAAAAAATTAAAGTTATACATTCATACAAAATAAATGGGTAGTGGTACATGCTACCATTCACAGTTCGCAATAATTTGTACTCAACTGTGTCAATTGTTACAGAAAATCACGCCTGTATGTTTTTATACTTAATGCCAGTACAAGAAACACAACTTATTTATGAATACCGCCAGAGAAGACATGGAAATTTTGCATGTGTGTAAATGTTTTCAAAAGAAACTGTATTATCTCAATATAATACCAATTGCTTTGTAGACAATTCGCCAGGTAACGGCGTGCAGAAAAGCTGCGACACACAACTGTAAATACTGAGTTACTCCAAACTCTTTTTGTTTTTCGGCTCTCGACTTAATTAATGAATCACCTGCCGCCGCGTATTTACTCAAGAAAAAACCGAGCGCCATACGAAATATCGATATGCCTCTTAATTGTTATGTTTAGGAATTGACAAGTTGTATCGAAAACTTTACGGTCTTACATTAAAGAAAATGTGTTGATACTACTTGGCTAAATATGAAAATAATTAATTAGTATGAACGATGTATCGTTAGAAAAATCTTAACTAAGCTACAATGATCACTCACTATTTGTACCATGAATAGTAGACACAAGAAATTCCGAAGATTGCCGTAATCAAATTATAAGAAATAAGAATAGATTGTGCATATGTATTATAAAGAAGAATGTAAAGATGGAAAGAAAGTATTTGTGACTACCTCATGTGGAGTATGTATCATGATCCTTTCGTCACTTTATCATTCGCCATAATTTCTAATCTCTTCACTACTTTTCCCATATCGATATCCTTATTTAACTTTAGATAATCCACTTTTCGAACAACGTGTATACTTGACCAAATTGGAAGGAGCTTGCATAATAATCGTATGTGCTCCTCTAGCTCGTTCGGTGTTAATTTAGTGCGGAACGAGTTATCCAATTTGGCGATTATAAACTCTACAGTTAGAATTCCCTTTTTCTCAGCTACAAAAATATTGCGAAGTATTTTAGCTAATTCGGGCAATCTTGAGTACATTGCGGCTTCTTTGTCAGCATTTGGTGTCCGTGTCATTGCTTCCAAGGCTTTTGCTGCTTGTTTTGCACGGACCTGGAATATTTATTTTTTCCCTCAATATTTTTCTTCGCAAAATTCAATTGCAAAATTCACCTATAGTATAATTACATAATCAGTCGGATGAAGAAAAAGTATTTACCTTTTCCAGGAGGGCTTTTGGAATTCCTTTGAATGCTGTGCTAAGATAACTGTTCTGTGTCGTCGGCGTAGCTGGGGGAGTGTCAACAACAGAGATATTCACTTTCCGCATGCCGTCCTCAGTTGCCTCTGTATTCGTATCAGTTTGTATTGTATCAGATTTTGAAGTCATCTTTGCTTCCGCTAATCGCTGTAGAGCTTTTTCCATGCGTGTACCACAGTTGAACAGAGACTTTGCTTTGTCTGAAAATAAATAAACGAATGAACGTAATTCCGACAATGTAAATACGCGTTTCGTTCCAGATGCCGACAACACTTTTCACAGCTGCATATAAGACTGTATGTAATTAAATATGCTCCTTACCGAGAACATGCTGTGCAGACGTTGTCTTTTCGATGTTAGGTGGTTGTGGCAATTCAGCTTGCACAATTGGTTTACAAGTCTCCACATCGAACTCGGGATGCCATCGAACAATTTCATTCCTTGATACAATCAAAGGTGTTTCGAGATTTGATAAGAATTTTTCATGCTCGTCCTTAACCATCTCTGTAATAAGAAACAAAGTAGTATAAAAGATAAGCGATAAATGTGTTTCTTTTTTAACTGTATGTATCTCACCTAGCAAAATCTTGTAGAATTTCCTTCGTCTTTCCAAAAGTACCCGCGGTCCCATACTGTATTCCGATCCCGAATTTATAATATTGTCAGCATCAGGTGTGTTTCGTCCATTCGTTTCTTCGACAACCGGTGTAAGGACCAGCTCGTATTTGTCTTGTTTAGACGTCGAACCAAACGTCCGATGTTTCTCTTGTTGGAAAGTGTAAGCATCTGGGTAAATAGTTTTAATCTGTGCCAAGTGTTCCACAGTGAAGTTGCGTCTCAATAGTTCCTGAACAGCTGGCTTTAATTTCTTGAAAGTAATTGTTTCTTTCCTGTTGAAAAGCATTGCCGATACCTACAGACGTATTAATTATTAAGCATCGCAGATAATAAAATAATTCCACTGATAATCGCTCATAAAGATGACGCTTACTGTATCCACACATCTGAACACTTCCGCTAGGAATCTATAATTAAATGGCAGTGGTAAAGCAGGAGTACCACTTTCGGCAAGAGACAAATATTGCCGATATGCAGGTGCCTTGGTTGGGCTTCCCTTTACTGGACTTGGCGTTGTTTCTTTAGGCTCAAATAAGATCCGACGTTGAGGACTGGAATTTGCAAGTTCCTTATTCTTCATTGGACTCAAATATCCTTTAGTCGGAGACTTATATCCCTTCTGTGGACTAAAGTAAACAGATTAAACACTCGCAGATACGTTAACACAAATATTAAGACAACATTGATCCTTACCTAACAGGAATCTCAAGTTGGATCTTTTCGAATTTCTGTATCTGTGGCTTTTTCGGTTGATCTGACTTTTGCAATTGGTCTAGCTTCTCTTGACAGTTCTTAATGCGCGCAATGGAAGCTTTAAGCTCTGCGAGCCTTGACGATTTATTGATCCTGTTCTTGATTTCGGTCAAGCTCATTTCTTGCTTTGCTAACTTGTTCATAGCAGAACTTTTCTTTGGCGTAACGCATCCAGCTGCGGACTTCTCCGTTACAGGCGATGCTGTTCTCTCATTTTTCTTTGGCGTCCCTGGCATTTTCTTCTTTGGACTAAGTGCGCCTTTTTTCTCAAAAGGTACCTTCTTGTCGTCCAAGTCATCAGTAATTTTTTGAAAACTTTCTCTAATATCCGCGTGTCCATCCTGACTGGATAACTTACGGGAGCGTGATGCTCGTGTTCGTGTATTCGGCTTAATTGTCTTTTGAGTGTTTGCCTTCGAAGATTCGAACTGAATGTTACGAGCAGCTGCACTTTGTCTCGAAGCACGATTCGTGACTATTTCTTTTGCTGGTACGAGAACAACTTTTGGACTCGTTACCATGGTTTTCTCCTCGAGAATCGGAGTCAAAGATTCCGTCGATTCATGAGGTTCTTTGCTGATAGAATTTCGAATTTGGTTACTCACCAACCCTGATTGATTTTGCTCCAAAATGAGAACTTTGGCTTTACCACGTAAATCCTCACTCGCCTGTCGCTTGCGCGTGTTAAAATATGATGCCACTGACGGCTGGGACATTTTTTATATACGGATATATATACCGACAGGAATTCCGTTAAATTTTCGAAATGTTCAGCTACAATATTTGTGAAATACCAATGGCTATGGCAATCTGATCACGATAATATCACGTAGAATCCCGCCGTTTTTATCAGTTTGGGCGCGAAAACAAAGGCGTCAGCTGTGGGAGTTGGTAGTGGTGGTGGTGGTATCAGCACTGTCGCGTGGTTTTAACATGTGGGCTTCTTCGCACCGCAGCGACACTGTATAACGACAGTATCGCTCACATTCGAATTGCTTGTATTTACATATTATTCGTCGTCAGTTGCATCCGTTGCACAAATACAACACGGTTCTCCTTTTCGGTTACAATGTGTATAATAATATGCAAATATAACGTTCTAATTATTGCAGAGTTTGTAAATCAATGCTGAAACAAGTATTCCGTCTGTGATAATCTCGATTTCTTCACAAACTGTCGGTATAGCTTTCGATTAGTCAGACCTTCGAGCGTTAGATATATGTTTTATTGTAGTCAGAATTTACGTTTTGATTCAAGTGAAGTATCACGTCACATAACACACAACATATCCTTTAAAATTGATTATACGGCCTCGAATAAATCTCATACAAATTCGTCGAGACTACGTACTTAATTATAACTAAATAAATTCACTAAAATACTGCATTCCAATTTTATTCGTTTAATCCACACACTGCATTGTACGTAAACTATATAAACCATATTTCTTGAACATCACTATTTGCACTAACCTAAATTCACCAATATAGTTTGCTCCGTTTTGCCAAACTGAAATACGCAATACTAAACACAGTTCTGAACCTCAAAACATATGCCGACGTTTGGCGCCATCATCCATTTCATATATGATATACAAATATGAAACATATCTGAAATTATTTCTGGTTGCTCTAATGCGATGATAAAACATCTTAAAAACTACCAGTTGATTATTATAAAACTATAAACTTCGCTAACCTTTATCTTTATCGACTTATCAGATGCAGTACTATAAGTTTACACAACTGTCCCTTAGAACTTTATATGATAAATGTAAGCAATCCACATATAATCGGTGTCATATCTTGAATTTTCTTATACATTTCAAGAGTATTAATAAAGCAGCTATTTAAGTAAGTCTACGAATATCTATTCTTCTATAAACCTGTTAAATATCAAGTTATTTTAATTGAGAACATCAAGACAAAATATCACAAGTTATGCGAGTTTTAAATAATGATTTTAATTTACGTATTTGCTTTTATTTTAGATAATTCTGTTTCTTTATAAAAAGTAATATAGATTGGTTAGTGTTTATTAGTTTAATTTACTTGATCAACGTGAAATATCTAAGTTCTGTTGAAGGTTATGCTTGACACTTTGCACGTGTTTATGTAAGGAAAAGATCCGTACAGTAACCTTGTTACAGCCGCAAATTGCTTAATTTCCAGATGATGAGTGTTACGAAGTCTATGGGTTTGAGCTTTTCTAAATTACGCATAATAAAAGATCGACTATTCTCACCAAAAAATTTACTATATACAAATGTAGCTATATCGATAAGTTTATCCGCTACGGGCGATATATTGGAGCAGCATTATGAAATGGTGAAGGTAAGCAACTTTAAATCAAGTTAAAGGGTCATTCTATTACAATTATTCTTTCCTAGGGTGAGTGCTATCAATGGAATGCAATTAGAACTAGAAATATGGCTGTATCTGGTATGTCGATAGGCGTTATGTGTCACTATTGGTACAGATATCTCGATGCGAAACTTCCAGGCCGTACTCTTAACGTAGTATTAAAGAAAGTTGTTATAGACCAACTAGTGTGTTCGCCACTTTGTATAGCGACACTTTTTATAACAGTAGGTTTATTAGAAAGAAGTAGTTGGCAGGAATTTAAAAGTGAAATATTTCAGAAAGCGTATAAATTATATATAGCAGAATGGATTGTGTGGCCACCGGCTCAACTAATTAATTTCTATTTTCTACCAAATAAGTATAGAGTACTTTACGATAACATAATTTCTTTAGGATACGACATTTACACGAGTCATGTAAAACACGATAAATCGAAAACATATACATGACGTATAGTGTTAATTAGAGAAAAAAGTGACGTTTAGAAACCTTGAGAATCTATTCTTGACTTAGTAACTCCGTTTAGGGTTGTTCTTTTAGTTTGCATTATATTCTGCAGGCAGAATTCATTATAACCATATCTTTATGCATTCGTCATGATCGATACTTCTATTTTTGTTTTAACACTTAAGAAACGATAATGTATAAGTAAAGCAGAAAAATTACCCTGCGCAATTGTATAATTCATGAGGGAGAATTTAAATTATAAAGAAACTATGGTTATTTATTTTGATATGTGTTTTCGACTACAATCTATTCCTCCCGTGCGAAAGAATCTTATGCATTTATGTACAGTAAAAATGTTGAAATTTTATAAGAATATTTAATATTTACATGAATGACACATCTCTTTGTCGGTAAACTCTTAAAACATTCCGTCGTGAATACCGATAGGTACCAGGACTGCGATGAATAATAATAAATTACGAGCTACCAGTCTCCAATCATTTGGCACTGCATACGGCACCAAAATACGAGTCAATCTGTGTATCTGTAAAAAAAAATATCAAGTAATAATTACTATAACTCTTATCGTCCCAATGGAGAAAAATTATTATCTCATCACAATCTAAATCATTTTTACACTTACTTCATGACTTGCGCATATAAATATAAAGGAGGTGACTAGGAGATTTAATACTGGAAATTGAGGTAACAGTACTAATACGCCATGCGAATCAGCCGCTAGCCATATATGACCCTGGGCAACTAGAGTTTCTAGACTTATTCGACCTAAGCCAGCCAAAAGGGCAGAATGCTTTCCACGTAATGCTAACGAAGCATTACGAAGCGCAATGTATCCTATTATCTGTAAAGAAGACGATACATCAGTAAACACTAGATCAGGCATGCCCAACCTGCGGACCTGTTGAAGTTTTTAACTGTCTATATTATTTTAGACATTTGGACTCAGGTTCTCAAATCGTGAACCGTACCCAAAAATCAAGTAGGCAGCTCTAAATCAGGACATATATCAAACTGATTTACAACTAAACTTAATGGAAGTCTAGTACCTCTGGTATTGTCAGAAAATCTTACAATACCTTGGCAATGCGCATTACAGCAGCATTTGGAACTACTTATCGCTGCGCATCATTTTTTCCAAATTAAACTTAGTAAAAACAAAGTATCGCAGCAGGTTGCTCGATAAAAACATGACAAATCAACTACGATGCGCGTCGACTAAATTATCGGTTGATATTAAAAAAGTCTCAAATAAAGTACAACAAGTGTCACACATATTTTGAATGTTGTACGATAATAAAATATTTTGAATAATTTGGTCTTTTATTTTGATGTGTGCGGCCCATCTCAGTTTAGAAAATTTTTACTTGGCCCATCAACCAATTTGGGTTGGGCACCCCTGCACTAGATAAATAGTTTTTTCGTTTCTATTATTGAAAAGGTAGAAGTTATGAGTATCCTTACCGGTATGAAAGCGACGTACGAGTGAATTTCTTCGCATTCTGATACAGAATGGCATAGTATTGTAAAAGTAGTATATGCTGTGAGTGATATTAAAGCCAAGACAGAGGACAATGCAGTCCCTGGAATGTGATCTACTCTTTGTAATGCAACGAGGCCTGCGCCAAACGTTATTCCCCAAGCAACACTATACCTATCAACCCTCCAACGTGACCACCATTCACGAATATCATCGTCAGTCGTAACGAATAAAGCTTTCCATGGCCTTGTAACAAACACTTTCTCAAAAAATACCTATCAATAGTATAATTGTGCTTTAGATTTGTTATAGTAAGTAGCATTGATTTATATTAAATAAAATCGTACCTCTGACATGTATAATATTGTAATCATTGACACAAGGCCTAGGAGCTTCAAAGCGAGGTATACCAATGCTCTCGGTCCGTACTCGGCTAGGCTACCAGAATATATTCTTGGTGGTAGCCATGCTAAAAAGTAGATGACCAGGAACCAAAACGATACCAATGGGACAAAATGGTAAAATTGGTATGGTCTGTTCATACAAAGACAGAGAGATACCGTTAAAAAGTTTAATCTGAACAGTACCTGAAATATAAATACAGTATATAGAAAAAGAGACAATAAATTGACTAAATTTAGTCTTAATATGTATTTGTAATACTTACACGTGAAAATCTTACAAGCGATACATCCCCAGTTTGCCAAAAATAACAGAAGTGGCCGTACCCCGATAGAAATAAATAAGCTGAATTAATCAATCTTAAATACATATAAATAGGCAATACGTTTTTGGCTCCAGTCACGTGATATATGAGAACAACTGCTTGCATCAAGCCTCTCCATTCATCGGTTTGCTCACGATTCAATGCTCTGGGACCTCTCTCTCGATCTTCGGTGAAGAACAGCCCCAAAGCCAAAATGTAGCCGAGTGGCAACCAAAAACTAAATTCGCTGTAATACTTATTTTCCTTCATAAAGAAATTTGTTCTGCAATTAATGGATTAAAAGTTAGGAATTTTTAATACTATAGGATTCAACGTTAAATACTATTGAGTATTTGCATACCTGTCGCATAAATAAAAGTAAGCAAGTATGATGGAGAGTAACGCTAAGGAAGTTGTCAATGTATAGAAATCATGAACTTCGGGTTGCTCAATCTGTGCAATATCAGCATTGTCTCCATCTTCTGTATTCTCTACTTCGGTAGTAGTAAGACGGAAGTAAGTAGTGTCCATCCGAAATTGGCAAAATTTTCTATACAACCATATACCTCCACCAATTACCATGCTACAACAAACTATCACTTATTTTTGAAAAGATAGAATATTACAATAAATGTACAATTACCATAATGCGAGTGCAGAAAGACTTAGTAACTGCAAAGTTGTCGCAGGTTCCGGATAGCTACAGCAACTGCCATCGTCAAAATTCATATGATCATTGCAGTAAGTGTTCAGAAGGATCTGAACTTTATGTCGTAGCGATAAAGGACTAGCCAAGTATCCATCAGGGCTCTGCTCCAAAACACCAGTCCCAACTAATCTACTACTTTCCCAGATATGCGCATCGCTATGCGACAATATCTGCAATTGATTTATTCACTGAAATTAGTTACCAGTCAAATTGTTAACAGATTTTCTTACTAAACTAATCGTTACCTTTTCCGAAGCTTTATTGCATAAATTAATTTGTCTATTATCAATGGTCGATAGTTGTGCGGGCAATCTTTCCTTGAGCACTGGATCTTGCGGCATCCATAAGAATTTTGTTCCTTTCTTAGCTAAAAAATCTACTGGTTGCACTAATCTAACTAAACCCATAGTATATTCAGAATATAATTGGGTATCACTGTTGTTATTCGCGAGTATCGCCGATGCTCCACAGCCTGCAATTATTAAGCTTGGCGAATCCGTTTTCTGAAAAGAATAACGTGAACCAATTAATTATTCTTTATTTACGTGTTACCGATACATCGATTAAATCAATTTAACTTTTACCATCCAATTCCTAAGGTCTCCGATCATAGCATTGTCTAAATGTGGCCTCCATAAAAACTGTACATTAAGTCTAAGTTGTGCATCGTTAAAGTTTAAGTCTGAATTTTGTGGTAGTTCCGTAAGATCGGATGACTTTCCGTCGACCACAAATTGTGATACGAATGATTTATAGAGTTGCCTGACTCTACTATCACCCATAAATACAAAATAGTTACGGTGTCCCATAAAAGCTAGATACCTCATGCATCTGCGACTATCTCTGTGAAAAAATGTCTTACGATTGGAATAAAGTTTATATTTTTCCCAAGATATTCGATATCAAGATTCTCTGGTTGAAGTACAACGTACGTTTGGGTATAATAATGCATCATACAACCATAGGGCTGCCATTCCTTATCTCCCTTGTATCTGCCTTCAGTCAATAACCATTTGCAAGAATCGCTACCTGTAATATATTACACCTTTTGTTATACACAAAAATAGAAAGCTGTGATCAGCAATTATGCGAGACAACGCAAATTCTTGTAAATATAACAGATGTTATTTAGAATAGTGAAGCGAAAAATTAGAGGTTAAGTGAGAAGTGAGATACATTACCATAAATAAGATGCATTAATCCATGGTATACAATGAAGCAAAGAACAAGTGCTGTCGCTAATTTTTTTGCACTTGCTACTGTTATTAAACTAATAAAGTGTTCTGCTGAAGACATGAATAACTATTTTCAGTTACATTGACACTCGAAGGAGAGGTTTAACTTTTGATTCTAGAAGATATTCGGTTATAATGCGGATGGGAAAAAAACTTGATGAAATCAGTAATCCGACGAAATGCATAAATTCGACTATTGACTTATAAACCGGCATTTGAAATTCAAAAATCGTTCTGAATATCTGAATTAATATTGTAACTAAATACAATCGGAAGTTGCAAATTCATTTGAAATCGTATTATCGTGCTTCCGTATTTTTTTTTTATTGTGCGTAAATGCTAGAATTTGTATACGGATCCTTTAAATCTACCTTTAAACGAGTACTATGCACGGAGCTGTTACGAACTTATTTCTACGAAACTGAGCACTGTCAATAGAATTCCATGATAAGATATCTGTGAGAATCATTGGAAAGTCAAGGAAAGTATACTAAGTAACTCAATACATTTTCAAATAGCAAGGACGGCGTTGAACGAAGTCTATAACGTAACAAAACTGAGCAATTGATCTGCTATACATATGCAATCATATCGAGGACATTCCAATTCGCCTACTTCGGATATTCCCATCGATTTGGAATTTGCATTTAGACAATTTCATCTTATGGAAAGTATGCTCATTAGGGACCAATTAGTTTTGATGGACTAGCATCGAATAATGCAACGAACTACTTGTATAAACATTTTTACGTGATTTAAAGTTCGTGCAGAATTATTATTAGCAAGTCGCACATTGTACATCATGCGCATGCCTTCAACTTGCGACTTGTCAGCGCTCAAAACCGAATTATACATATATTTGTATACAGAATTAAATTTTATCGATTGCTGTAATTATAATGATCGTGTAAAAACTTAATTTTTTATTGGGTGGTTTTACATATAATATTAAATTTGTTCTTCATTCGGAATACTACATATTGGTGTTTGACAATAGTCTTACAGAAATAAACAATACTCTTAAAGTAAGTCTGCTATAAGAACACGTTTGCGAACTGCATTACTGAAACCTTCTTTGTACTTGTACCAAACCCCGTGTTTTATTAAAAGATCGCGTACGCGCGATGAAACTTTCTCAGAGTTCGGCGAAAGTTTATTTCTTTGTCCTTGTCCTCGCTTTTCATTTGTAATTGGTCGACCAAAGAAATCTTTGTATACCTGGAAATTAAAAGTCGAGGTTTTAACGCATCAAGAGTCTACATGATAAAATATACAAAATAATATTTACATATTCATTTGATTGTTTCTTCAGCTTTTTCGGTGATTTTGAAGAATTCGACGAACTAGTTGCGTTATTAGATAATTTTTCAGCTTTCGAATTTGTATCAGGTTTAGTCGAATCCTTAGGATTGTTATCAGAATCTATTGTAATCCCCGTTAAATTTGCGGCACGTCTCAAACGCTCAGCCTCTAGTTCCTGGACAATAATTTGCTTCGCAGCGTGTGCAAGAGGTTGGCGAGTTTTACATCCAGGAAAAATTCCAATCTCAAGAATATTACTGTAAGAAAAAGACAATGATATTCCTTCCGATTCCACGATTGACATCGAAAAAATATAGTTACCAATACTTACGGATCTAATTGATAAGTGTAAATTCCATTTAGATTTCGTTCTTGGCTAAATGTCAAACCGAAATTAAGTAAAATGTTTACTAATCGTGCTATGTCGTCCCGTTCCTTAGAGGACTGTAGATGCCCCGAAATTGTGCGTAGTCTTGGCGATAATAATTCTGGCAAAAATGGAGCAATGTCCGTTGTTAACACTATAGGATCGAGGCCACAACTTCGTTGAACGGTTGCTAAAATTCCCGTGCTTTTCGCTAATTTTTGACTCACCTGCAAGATGATAAATTCTTTTTTTGAAACCGTTCTCTTCTTTACGAGTTATATCTATCGCGTTTGTAATAAAACAAAATTCCTCTTACCTCATAAACGATACTCGGATAAAAAACCTTCACATTTCGTGCATTAGCTAAGTTAAAATGCCACGAGACGAATGCATAATTTGTGTAAGGCATTAGTGACCAACATTGGCGGCTTGCGATAAGAGATGTTATTCGATCAAAATATTCGAACCACTCCAATGCAGCTGATATATTTTTAAGTTTATCACTACAAACTTGTGGATAATTATGAAATATTCCTTGCGCTAGTTTTTCAGCTTCCCCTTTAGAATAAATGAAACAGTTTGTGTTATTTTTGATTCTGGTATAAAGCTTCGAATACTCGAATACTTACCACCTTGAACAGATTTTAAAATCATTCGTGCTCTGGTTGTCATGGTAATTATTCCTGATCTATCATACGGAACGGTTAATACTTGCTTCCAAGTATCAAACAATCCTTTACGACTGTCTTTAAGAGCAAACGATAAATTAGCACCGGATGTCGCTTTTCCAAGATATTGCAATGCTCCTAAGCAGGATCTAATATCACAGGCAGATATCTCTGCTAATTTCAATAGAGTATCAGGATTAACTTTTATATTTTCTTCCCGAGCTATTTCTGCTAGTCTGTCGGCTAATCGCGTTGGCGTTACTTCCGGCACTGGTATAACAAGAGCAGCGGTTCTAAGAGATCTGCAACACAATCGAACATCAAGTTTTGAGAATGAATTGTAATGTAACACATACACGTACTTTGGGAGATGTACCTTAAAGCTGGAGCGTACGGCTCATTACAAATACAGATAACAGGACGGTGGCAAACTGTTGATTCTTTGTCTTTCGATTTATCCTTTCGACCTTTCGTATTTAATTTTCCCTCGACAAATTTCAATAAAAGATCGATTGACGCTGTTGGTGCACCGTCAATTTCATCCAGCACTAAACAATTTGGCCGTGGATCACTTCCCATTACGGCTTTCATTTGTGTTGATGCTAACAGCACCTGTCTGCGTGTACAATACATTTGTAGCGTTTACTTCATTATGATTCGATAAGAATATTACCTGAAAGCATCAGGAGTCCGTTCATCGCTCGCATTGATTTCTACTACGTTATAACCAGCATGTTTCGCAACCACATGAGCCAGTGTAGTTTTTCCTAAACCGGGAGGGCCACTAAGCAAAGCTATTCTGTGAATAGGAAGACCTTTCTTATCTACTTCTTCTTCAACTTGCTGTACATTCTTGTAATTACTAAATCTCAATTCCATCTTTTTCTTGGGTGGCACATAATTACGATTAAATACAATTTTGTCCCAGAGTTTTAACCAGTGCAAGAACGTTCTATTTACAGTTTCATCAGAAAGTAGTTCGGTGTACGATCTTGGTTTATATTTTTCAACCCATAGTTCACCGTCATTTGGATTTTCTGTAACAGTATCGTGCGAAGGCTGTACGCTCTTTCGTTCAACATTTCTTACTATCTGCAATATAATGTCCCTATTTAGTAATTAAGAGGTTCGTCTAGCGATGTCTCATTTTGAAAGATTTACTCACAATTTCTTCGGCTTCAGCTTTTAGCTGATTATACAGCGTGGGAAGAAGATTTTTAACAGGCCTAAGTTTCTGGGGAATACCAGTTTGGCGTTCATTTTTTACTCTTATATATATACGTTGAAAGTCGTACGATCTGGTGAGCGCTACAAAATTCCATGGGGGGACTTTCGTGGATATCGTTTCTCTCTTTGGCCTACGACAGATTCAATGAAACAGTTTCAAAAAACAGAATATATTACAGAAAGCGAATTAGATATAATAGACATACTCATCGTAACGTTTATCCATAGAAAGTATTCCTGGTTGTTGAAAATGAAATTTTTCTCTCGCTTCTAATACTACTTTAATTACCTCCTTAGGCTGATTCCACCGTGGTCTCTTGGGATCCCTTATGTCCTCTTAAAGTCAAAATGTAACACGTAAGTTGCAATACCTGCATGCACGAATTCTATATATTTGTGTTTTGTTTCTATCTTTTGTTGAATTTGCTTTACTTGCCAATATTCTCGAGTTCCAGAATATCGTTTATGTCCCCAAATAAATCCTCATAAGTACGTTTTTTTGTATTGTCATTTGTACATGTACTAGAATCCGTTTCAATCTGTTTGCTAGTGGATGGACTGGAGTCAATATTATTTGGTGCTTCTGATTTATAAGAATCATATTTATTAGTTTGTGACGTTATTTGTGAAACAATATTATTGTCAGTCTTCTCTTGATTCGGTTCTTCTTTATTCTGAGTCTTCGCTGGCAGCTTCTGTTGGCTTGGTGTCCTGGCATCTGCTGTAAATAAAATACCTTGTTTAATAAAAATCTTAGAGCGTTATAATTTAAATTAAAGAGTCGAACAATGATTTACCGCGCAAACGTAGGATTCACTTATTGCAAATAAAGGTTAGATACTGCGTACCTTCGAGTTCTCGTAGAACTTCGTAATCATCTTGGTGAATTAAATCAAATTCTTCTTCAGGACTAGGAAATTCAGAATCCATGTTGCATATTTATTGTACTATTGATCAACAAAAGTTTAAATTTCGAAATCACTTTCATCTTCTCCTCAACAGTTTTGACTGACACATGTTGTTCTTGTTTCGTTCTTTGTCGCCGTACTTTCCCGCGCTCTGAGAAGCTGAAAGTTGGAGTAAGTAAAACTTGTTATGTTTTTGTATTTATTTTTTTTCAGGACAAACTGATCTGGTCAGATGCCCTAAGTAAGACTTACAGTTTTAGACGGAAACTTGTTATGTATACTACGAACGATATTGTTATTGAAATACAGTATTATAGTCAATTGGCATCTGTTATAGATATCATAAAACAAGAATAAATACCTTATTATCTCAACCTTGATCTCTTTTCTATTTTCCATGATCGGAAACTGTTTATCATGCATGGTGTATATTTGGTACCAAAAATACTTCATGGGAATCTTCTTTGAACGAACTTGATCCTGTATGCTTATCACGTATTTAGACACCGTGCAGCTATTTCACACATTTTACCTTGAATAACAAAGACCATTTTTAGCACAGCTATCGCTACACAAGCGAAGAATACTTTCTTTTCCAGAATGAAATTTTATTAATGCAAACGGTAATAAGATCGGGAAGAAACTGTACTGGCCATTTCTTAAACTTTATCAGAAGAACATTTGCAGTAAAGAGGAAATAATAAATGAATCTCTAAGTGACTTAGTTGCGGAATATATATTTGGAAGGAATTTAAAACGCTCGCCGGAGAGGAAGTTCTATTTTTAAAGATTTTCGGACATGCAGTTGACTCATATTGCGCTCGTAGTTGAATATATACGTACTCACATATGTTCGTGCCGCGCTGAAATACATCAGTCGGCGCGCATCGCTGCACGGTGGAGGGTGTATTTGTCATTTTAATTCTTTTCCTCAAAATAATACAATACAACTGTGATTCTTGCATTACCCATTTTCCAATTATTGTTTACAGCTTCGAATTCCTTATTTTTCATATTAAGAACTGCATTGTTACGCTGCATTTACGAATGAATGATAGTGTTCAAAACCTTGCAAACTTCTTGAAACTCAGTGAAACAGATGGTTCAGTGTGCCGGAGATAAAAATGTGACATACTACTGTTTACCACGCGAGTTCACGTCAGTTATTTTCAGGAGGGCATGGTCGACCCAGCGCGATTAAGACAGTCACCCAGTGTGAATCCGGTTCCGCAGAAAACACGATCAATAACTCGCTGTTCGTTCTCTAAGCGATTCAGTGTCTCGTTGCAACACGGTAAAAATGTGTTTTCTAAGATACGGGCTCGATTTCGTCTGTCGAACTTTGTGTCCTTGTATGGATACCGCCAATTAGAACAACACTGTTATCACTTTGGTACCACATGCGAGTACGCTATTCAATGTGCCGTACCAGCACGCCGCCAATGTTACACGACAGAATTTCAATATATCGTGTGTAAGCCACAAATAGCATTGTTGTTGCCTGTCGCTACGTAACGTTTGTAAGAAACTTTTCCCAAAAAGAGACACGCGAATCTTTCTCCTCAATTAGCGGATTTTTCATTGTTTGTTATTGTGTCGGAATAGTGAATTCGCGAGATCAATTTCGATCTATTCGAAATTCTACAATTACGTAAAGGGAAAGGTGAATAATTGTTACAGTGAGATTGAAGCGTTCATTTTACGTACAGATACGAAATGAGATTTTTAATTATAGGAGGAATGAAGCATGCAGACTTCAGCGCAGCGGACAGTCGGCTGCATTGGAAAATGTACCTTTGGTTTGAGCAACGAACAATTGGACCTCATAACGGATAATATAAATAAAACTCTCGAGGATCCAAGAGGCATAGAAATCTTCCGAAGATATTTGGAAAGACGAGGACTCACCGATAATCTTGATTGTTTATCGTTGTACGAAACCTCCGTCCAATCGATCGAAAGAGAGAAGAATCACTCGTTAGTATTTTTTATTCCTGTTTTGTTTAAGTTTCTCAATTAATTCATAATTAATTCGTTTTATCGAAGATTATTATTATTTATTCACAGGCATCTGGGAAAAGAAGGCATCTCGGAATCCTTGGTTGACGATGTTAACAGGGTGAGAGATATGGCCGAAGATTTGGATGGAGTGCCCGAAATTGATATGGCTTTGATGGAACGTTTCAACGAGGCTTTAGCGAATGGTTCGAGGATTGCTTTGCTCGAAGTTCTTCGAGACACGTGTGATCGAACTCGCGATCATTTGCGCCGCATTCACGGCAGTTTTCAGAAATACGCTTCGGAGCCTTGTCCATTATCGAAATAATAGTATCATTGAGCGAATAGTGCAACTTCTATCAAACTAGTATAGTATTTATAAAGTGAAGATATTTACAAACTGAAAGAAACAACGAATTTTTGTTCCTAACATTTTCAAAAAACCACCTGTATACATTAAGTATTCTTAAGATATGTGTACAACTTACTGAAAGTCTGTGATGCTTGACAGATCAAAAGGCTCGATTTCTATTAACGTAAGAATAAATTATTTTCTACTTATTACTTGCTATTCTTGTATTCTTGAATCCCACTGTACCGAATAACCGATGATTATTATTTCTGTGAATTATGCGAGCGATATTAGTCAGCAATCTTCAGTCTTATTTGCTTCGTATCGTGCATCTCAGTGTTCACTTGACTCTTAATTAACCATATCAAAGGCTGACGTTTAATCGAACCCTCGCTCGTGGGAACAGCGAATAAGCGACTCTTCTGTTATATTATTACAATCGGAAACTACAGCGCGAAATGTTTGCCTCAAATTATGAAATCAGGGAGTACGTAGTGAAGATAAATAATATACGGCGGACTATAGAGGCTTTAGAACACAGTTTAGTGATTTCACGAAATTTAGAGTCGGAAGAGTGGCTCCGATATGCATTAATCAAAACAAGAAACAGGACCGTATTGACTGACTTAAAAAAGGCTAATAAACGCAATAAAGATATGTTGAGTGAGTAAAAAAAAAAACTCAATTCTAATCTTGGGGTGATTATTTTTATTGAATGATCGTCGTACGTCGTTCTCAGATTTATTCCGTCACAGTGTGACAGATGCAAATCTTGGGAATGGAAGCATCTTGCCGGAGTCTTTGCAACGAGAAGTTCAACGAACTTGGCATAAAAAGTGATGTAACTGTATTATCCGTAACTTCGTTTCTTTAAGATAGGTAATTCGATTGATCGATAGGTACGACGCGCTGCTTGCACAAAACGAGCAGCTTAAGAAAGAAGTCTTTTTAGCAGAATGCATTATAAAGGAGAAAATCAAAGAGGTTTTTAATTGGAAGTTTACAGTATTAGTTAATGATACAAATGCGATTTACTTGACATTTACTTTGCTATCTGCTATCAAAGATTGACGATCTTCAGCAGAAATTGTTAAGCCTGGCTGATTTGATTATTGAACGCGATAAGAAGATGAAACAAATTTCTCAGGAATATTCGAAATTGAAACAACAAAAACAACAAGAGGAATTAATATTCGAGCAATATAGTAAAAGATTCGAGGTACCAATGAGTCATTAATAATATAAATTGGCTAATGAGAAAGTGGTGGTAAGAATTTACAAATTTTCAAGGTTCGTAGACAATTTACCTTTTGCGAGAAAGATGCTCGATGGCAACAACAAAGTCGCCGAAACAATCGGAATCAATTACTTTACAACAATTCAAGAGTTTCTTCAAAATTGAATCAATGAATTTTGTGATACTATATTCTTCTGTAGAATTATTATCGTTATTAAATGACGTGATCGAGACTGCTGTGTTCGCTAATAGCGCAACAATGTTTATCTCCTATTAATATAATAATTATGTCACTAAAGTGTAAGTAGATTATAAGATTCTATAAAATTGGATTAGCATCGACCACCGGCAGGTGCTTCACTATATGAGGGTCGAACCTGCTGAATGTCGTTTCACTCGGTGCGCGACAGCACTCCGAAAGCGGTGGTTAAAAAACTAAGTGACCCATAGGAAAAAGCGTAAGTGACAGTGGATCACAAAATACCATGCGGATATTTCTCTCTTTACTAATTTATTCTTTCCATAGATTTGAATTTCGTCCGTAGACGTCTCAAGAGAACAGAATAAAATCTTTAATTGTACCCTGAAGAATCGGATTTTAAATTGCACTTATACAAATCACGGATCACAAGAAAATAATCTCGAATAAAGTGTCCTGTTCTTTAAATTCTTTCGGTAATGCCATAATGTTTCACGTGTTGCTCCTGTTGTGTTCAATTATCTTAACTCCAGTGACTGTAATTAGTCTAGTGCTTCTATCCATATATCGTTTCTTCGTCGATTTAAAATTACGTGCGGAATATAAGGAAAGATTCGCAGGTCTTTTGAACGGCGAAGACTCTGTGTGGGCGATCGAAGAACCCACAGCTTTATCTGTTATCAATGTTCTCGTTATTTTGGAAAAAGATGCTCGCCACTCGAACATCGGATTTCTCCAAGCTTTCAGAAGTATGATTAAGGAACGCATTACCGA
Source organism: Trypoxylon attenuatum (assembly GCA_963989405.1). Lineage (NCBI taxonomy): Eukaryota > Metazoa > Arthropoda > Insecta > Hymenoptera > Crabronidae > Trypoxylon > Trypoxylon attenuatum. The sequence continues at coordinate 16,381,907 of OZ022489.1, read as the reverse complement.
ATCGCCTTACGAAAAGTTACTGTACAAAAGACGAAAGAAATACGGTTATTTCTTTTGGGAAAAATCCGAAGAAATTGATCTCGAGAAGAGAATCAGGTGGCTGGAATACGAGCGCACTAGTTGCGATGGTACTTGCGATAATGTTTATAATGGACATTTAAAAAGAATTCTACGAAACGTTTGCAATCAACCTTTGCCCGAGGATCACACTGCATCTTGGGAGATTTTAATCGGGAAAAATTGTCCGAGAGCAAGTTATCATTATCTCCGTCGAATGGAAGAGCGATCGAAGAATAGTAAAATAAAAATACCTATTTTATTCCGAATTCATCATTCTCTGGCTGATGGCACAGCTCTCTTGAAACTTTTCTTGGATATTATCGCTGACAGACATATTACTAATGTCGTGCTACCTCGAATCGGCCAGCTAAGCATCAAAATGAGAAACGGCGAAGATTTCGACACGATTACGGTAACAGTGCCACAGATTCATCGCTCGGACACGTGTCTACATATCACTGATCATACTATGACGTATTCGTATCAGAAGGATCTCTTGCACGCCTCCATGCCATTTACATATCTGACGACTTTTGCAAGTTTCACCAACGGTCTGCAGAATTGTTTGATAGTAATCTCGAAATTCCTTAAAGAATTCTCGCGAGATGAGATGAAGCGACAGATATATCTGCTTGTGAAAAATCAGTGCAAAGATATACTAAATTTCGTACGTGGCAATCTTTATGAGAAATTAAAAATATGTTTAAAGATAGGTAGCATCATAATTGCTGCTCCTGCGTGTTTGATACGACAGGCTCTTCGAAGTATGGAGGACAACAGGTTTATTTTTAATTTTGCTACCATTCATTCAACAAGTTTTCGTTTTATAGATGAATTTATAAATATCTTTTAATTTTAGCATTTTACACGGAGCAAAACTATCGGGCGAGAAGGTAGTTTCTTATTGGATGGAAGATGATTTCCGGAAACGAGAAGATCAAAGGCTACTGATCAAGATCCAAAACATAAAATACATCACCGGAGCACAGTTCAGTGACGTGTTGCTAGCAGCACTATCAGCTAGTTTGCACAAATGTTTTCATCGCGTATGTAATTCTTATTTCTAAAGAAGATCAAGTGAAAGAAAAATTTTTAATTATAGTTTTTATTCCTATTCAGATGGATTCGGATGCGCCTAACAGATTAATGGTGGTTGTACCACGTAGAGTTGATCAAGCAGAGGAAAGTTTCAATTTGAAGAATAGTTTCTCCGTTGGTTTATTGCCACTTTGCATTTCCGAAATAAATGGGAAATTTTCGGTGAATCCGAGCGAAGACTCGAAGATATTTGAACGATTAGAAGACGTGAAACATGCGAATGATAAATTAAAAGATGGACCAGATTATATAGTGAATCTGTTTACAATGAAGTATCTTTCTGCTCTTTTACCAGAAGATCTCTTGAGACCACTTCTCGAGAGTCATAGTACTATGGTTCTGAGTCAATTACCAGGGCCACAGGAAGTTCAAATTTTGGGTCATTCTCTTAAGAATATAGTGTTTTGGGTACCAAACAGGTTGGTGAACAAAGTTATTTAACAACAACAAACTTATTTTCCTTTACTATGAAATTCCTTCGGTAATATTAAATTTCACAGAAATTATACTGGTATTGGTTGCTCGATGTTAACTTACCGAGGCTACTTACATCTCTCGTTAATAGCTGATAAAGCTTTGATAAAGGATGAAAAAATCTTGTCTGAGATATTGGAGAATATTGTTCATGAGATTGATGATCTTTACGACAAATTGAATTTGTCGTCGTTCTCGAAGCGATGTCGTCTTACTACAACACCCACAAAAAAAGGTGCGAGGTCAAGAATACCATTCGTTTCTTACACGTCAGTAACCAGACCGATAAAAATGTAAATTTCTCCTATTTGTAGGAATCGGCGTGTTGTAAAAATTCTGGATTAAGTCTACAAGTGTTTTTGATACTATCGTGGTTGTGAATGTGGAGAGGATGTTTGTTGTATTGTGATATTGATTGTGATTTGGTACCTATTATTTAATAAATCTCTTTCCGTTAAACTTTGTCCTTTTCCTTTTTCTCATGTATATTGTATGTATGTAAATTCTAATCTGTCACGAAGACAAAGAAAATAGCGTGTAGATTATAAAATGATTTATTGTACATTCTTGCATTATTAAAATTGTAAATCGTGTACAGAAATATGTGTCGAAAGAATTGGCAGAAGATTATTCTTAAAGGTCGACTTACATCTTTCTCTTGCATTTAATAAATTCACATTTAACAAATACAGATGATGGTAAGTGTCGTTCGATTAGTCAAAAATGTAGAAATCGTCTGAAAATTAGAAGAAAATTATCTATGAAATATTAACAATAAGATGACACAAATTATTCGGAATTCCTTAATGTGTCGTTGGTACTTAATCTTCTCTCTTCACTGCAGCAAGACGTTAAATAAGTATCATTAAATTATCAAAACTCTTCAAGTATTTGTTTTGAACAATATGTACGGCCAGAATACGATATCAAATAGTGCACCGAGAAAAGAAAGCGCAAGTCTCCGGCGTCTCGTGAATTTTGGCGATTGATTTGTCGGCAATGATGATTTCATAGGCAAATGTCTTGGTTGTGTTATACGATTTGGTTTCTTTTTTCTGCTATCGACATCTTTATCACTCGAAACAGAAGAAGTCTCAGTGTCATCCGAACTAGTATCGATGTACCTCCGATGCTTTAATGGTCTAACATAATTGAATATCGTTTTATCGCGAAATCTTCAAAATTAAATATTCAATAGAAAGTTATAAATACTTGGAGTATATCCTTCTGCGTGTTTTCATCTCCGGAGAACTTTTCAAATCGCTAAAAGTATCGTCTGCATCCTGAAAATTGTGTCTCAAATTGTTGTCTGTGCACGAACGGCACAATGAGGTCATTTGCGAATTTTGCAATTGCATTTCACGGGGTAAATCGTTCAAGTGTCTAAATATTTCTGAGGATTCGTCAATTGAAGTTGATAGGTCCTCGCAAGCCTCGTCTACTTTCACTTTGGACGGTGGCCTTTTCTCCTCACTCAATCTAATTACAATTACATTTTTTATATTACAACTATAAATTCTGATTTTTACTTTAAACTGACTTTGAAGTGCTTTGCACGTGGAAAGTATCTGGGACTTCTTTCTTAGAAATGTTCTGCTCCCGGTTTATACCTACTGATTTCTTCAACGATGTTCTGTACAAACTGTCAACAAACATGCTAATTATTGCTGACTCATTAATTAGAGAGAACCTACCAGTATTCCGATCGACCGAAACTAACTTTTTATTTCTGTTCTGCACCAAAGAAGATTTTGTGTATGATTTTTGATCAACCGCATTTGCAAGTGGTTGAACGGTGTGTTTAGCCCGCGGAATTTTGCTGGATAATGGAATCGACGACTTTGGTCTCTCAGAATCACTAAACACGGTATTTCTTCCAGTTTTTAAGAGTTTCTTCTGATTAGTGCGCTTCAGTTTACTGGCCGGTTCCAGTTTCTTCACTGCGACTTCGTTTCCCGAAAAGTTCTTTATCGCATCGGACGAATTCTTCTTACGAAAAAAAAATGCAAAGTTATTCTTATGACTAATCTGTGCGTTATGAAGAACTTTGTTTAGCTTTCGCGTCAGTGCAAATACTCTTGACGCAAATCCTCGCGCGAAGACATGTCGGCAATGAATAAATTATAACACTGGTCCTTTAAACTAGGAGATTATATTAATGGCAGAAGTTATATCCCGAATCGTCTTTTCTTCTATCAATATCCATTTTTATTAACGCAATTATTTGAAGAAGCTCAGTCTCATGGATAAACATCAAAATTTCGTGTATAAGTAGTAGACATACGTAGATATGTGATAAATCACACGCATAACAATTGTCTCACAAAAGCAATTAAATTTCAATATAAATAAACCGAAAGTAAAATGGAAAATAATCGAAGCCTAATTTAAGGAAATTTCTAAAGAATCAAACCTTTAAGAGCGCTTTCGAAATATCTGTATCAAAATTGTCCTTCTCCCTTAATTCGCTGTCCTCGCTGAACAAGACATCGTGAAAATAACTTTCAGCTGGTAGCGGCTCATGTTTCGGTGATTCTAAGTAACTATAGTTTTTCCCTGTTTGCGGTGTTGTCTGATTCGCCGGATACCTCGCCTGAAGCATTCGAGATGTTCGTGTTACAATAACACGCAATACACATAACTTTCGTGTATTCTTGAAATAAGTTTTGAACCAACTGTTGTGGCAGGGCTTGTTTTATTTGCCTCGGCATCTAAGAACTTTCCAACATCCGGTTGACTGATAGCAGCATCATAGTCGTAGGATATCGACGGCGGCTTTTTTCGTTGAGCAATTCTACTATTTGCTCGAGGACTGACAACTTTCCTCGGCGTCTCTAGCGTCCTACGTTCGGATCTTCCGCTCATCGTTCTTGCACCATGGCTGCATTTGGGTCGAGCAAACACGTTGTATCAACTGTCAACTTCACTTGTGAAGCGTAACTTACTCTTCTCTGCTGAGTCCGAGTTGTTTTTTCGTATGCTTGCGGGCCTTTATCTTCTTCCAGAGTTTCGAAAGCGTCCTTGAGCCACTAGTTTTAGCTTTGTTTGGAGTAAGAGGCTGTTGCTTTGGCTCTACAGATTTAGGTTGGTCATTTTTCCACGTGGAATCTATTTTCGGAATTTGTACTCGAGGAGTCGGGCGACGAGGTTTACGTCGAGATCCGGACTGAAACGGTAGGTGTTTCCTTAAATTCGCCAGTATTTCTTGCGGTCGACTTCACATATTCCTTGAAATCCAAAAGGACCGCATTCGAGACTCGATTTAGCTAAACAAATGTACGTGCTCTGAAGTTTCAGCGCAGCGTTCCAATCGCAACGCGAAGGAATTGTGTGTATATCAAAGAGGGGATAAGAGAATTAAGAATGTAAGTAACAGTTGCGCTCTATCCGCGCTTCAAACAGGATTTATTTGATCGATAAATCTTCTAAAGGTCATATCTTCGAGATGTGTCGATAATAATAATTCTTATGGAAGTGTTTCCTGCAAGTTCAGTTCATAATAACAAACAGTAATCGATTTTTCGCAACGCGTCATGAGCAATCATCACAAGTCACCAAAACACTAGCAATTCAGTCTGTCATATCTGAATACACATAGTATATGTTTCATGGAAAATCGTGTAACACGGTAGCAAACGTTCTAAACTCTATATATCCGGGTAGTACATAATAATCGTTCGGTTATGTTATGTTGATTTATATTTAATAAAGTAGTGGTTGTCGTGATTCGCCACATTGTTTCATCGTGTTATGATAACGCAATAGGGGATCGTTTATGAGGAACGTTCTACTCGTATTGTAATACTGCTCATCGGTGAGTAATTTGTTATCTAAGTACCGGTCTCTGTAGCAATATACGGAAAACGAACCGCGAGATCTTCTCATAAGCCAAGAACATAAGTGCTGCGGTGAGTACTGTTTGTAATAGCTTTGCTTCCAGTCCCTTGTAAAGTCCAGCGACCCCCTGTTTCCTAAAATTGACATTAGCCATTAATTTAAAATTTCCACCTTAAGAAAATCCATTATTTACTCACTTCAAGATGTGAACGAGGATCTGTATTGTACCAGCGTTTGGTGGGAGATTCGCATACTTATGTCCATGCTGAAATCACAAAATTATAATTACCTTACGCGCCTTAATAATCCGTTAAAGAATTGCATGCCAAAGATACAATTCGTTTCAATTAATTAATCTGAGCTTGTTTATTAAAAAATTGCGAGCATGAATTACGAGTAGATAAATTCGCGTTATTCATGTTTCTTAATTAATATTTACGCCTGGCAAAATCAGCGCGCAGGTTTAATCTTGTCGATTAATCAGTGATTCATTTGACGATTAAATTTAAATAAGAATCCCGAATGGTTGCAGCGGTAATTAATTATTTCTATCCTCGAATAAACAGGCGATTAATATTACCATCCGACAAATTTACTCGTTATCGAAATTCGATTTCCCACTGAATACGGTGCATGAAAATAGGGCGATATTTGCTGGACACAGGTGAAATTGAATGCGGTTTGCTATCGGAACTTTGCATGAGAACATACCCTCAGTTTCGATTGAATCAATTGCAAGGGATAAGTGAGAGCCGTAGCGATGGTTTTGGCTATAGCTCCAGTTGCAAAGAAAATCCAAGCGGGTGGTTGCGCACCCCTCAGGGACACTGCCACCCTTCTCTTGATACTCTCGTACGTCATGAATTGGATGGCTGGATTTACTACCAACATTAGACTCGGGAGTGTACCCGCCCATAGCTTTTCCAAGCCTTCGTACCTCCAGATGTGCATCAGACCGTCTGAAAAGTGTCGCGAGCATTACGACATTGATAATTCAGGAACTTGAAGTGCATGCATAAAATATTCGTCGTGGCTAGTCGCAGCGCACAATTTCACAACTAGTCATCCCTGGTGGATTCTATCGTTCTCGCTAATATCTCAAGCATGCAATTATGCAAAGGCTTCTTTGTGCGAACGTGTATGTATGTGTATGTCGTAGCGAATGTTTCTCGAGCGCTTTGGCAAACCGTGCGGAATCGCTGTTTGAAATGGAAATTAAGCGTTAACAGTAGCTTGGAACCTTGGCAAGTCATCGAGTTTAAGTAAGAGTCGCATTGGGACATTCTGCGGTTATCGGATTATCTGTCGCGCTATTCGCTTCTCATCTCGGATTCACACTTTGACCGATGAGTGCTTTCAACTTACCGTAGAGGGTGGTATATTCGTTGTTGTTCTTCTCGGGGGCTTGACCGATGCCCCGCATCTTTAATCGGGTGTTCACTACCCAGAGTGGTGTCGTCGTGAGTACATTTATCACTCCTAGAAATAAGTAAAATTCGTTCGATATGTTGCTCTCCAATTTGCACTGCTTTTTCAGGCGAATTTCGAAAGATAACGCTACCTGCAATTGATGCTACTAGAAGATCATTTCCGGCAGTCTGATTCGTTTGACTCCTTAACAGTTTCAGTCCATGGAATGTGTAAAAGTAAACAAAATTACTGGCACACAAGCTTTGTAACACAGGAATCATTCCTCGGTATAAAGTGTACCTTGAACAAACATAGCTCTATGAATAATAATATTTTTTAAAACTTTGTCATTCAAAGCGAACATAAAGCTAAAAATTACGGATCGTTATTATGCAAAATTTGCATCTAGCAAAATTATTATCGAAATATCGGTATAATTTTTGTCGCTAAATAATAGAATTCGTATTCAAGAAAGATAATATACGACGTATAATTGGCACAGTATGATTTGAGGTGTGTAAAAATAACTTTTATAGCGTAATTTGCATTGAATGAGTCTTCGATAAACTTACGGTCCTTCTTTCGCGATCAGCTCGCGTATTGTTGCCAGCGTGTTTTTTGACTCTCGGCCTTCTTCCACTGTGCAAAAGAGAATAATAGTCTTACGAGTACGAACAACAATGCAATAACGAAGTATAAATAATATTCGGCTGCAAGTTAATTCTAGTAATGAATCCTAGAGAAGTTTACTCAAGCACACGATCTCTTCACCTTTCTTAGCAGCTGCATAATTTGCTTAATACAATGTTTTTGCGACTACACTGCCATTGAATATGAGACACGAGAATTTAAATATGAAAAGACTCAGTTTTTGCGTAACGATGAAGCGTAAGTTGCTATTCTTGCCATATCAACTGGAAGTATGCAAAGACACTATAATTTCGACGGTTGGAAATGTTTAACGATTGTGTCTTAAAGAAATAGTTTTAGTATCAACCTTGCATACGAACGAGGCTCGTTTCAAGGAACCAGAAAGTATGAATTATGATATACTGTATTTCCTTATGTTCATTTGCATGTGTATAGCAGCGTCGTCGGTCCACATCGACGGTAACTAATTAGATAATAATCCTAGTAGAGTTAAAAAAAACAGGAGCGTCATGACTCACATTGCAACCGGCTGCGTACCGTGTCCAATGGGAAGAAAGTTGCCATGGCGACGACGCTACCCTTAAACAAAAAGTGCAGGATGTTCGTTTTCAGTGACACCGGCAATTGTAGTATGTACACGCGGTATATTTCGAGCGACATGCAAAATTTGTGACTAACTTACGGCTGCTCCGGAAATAGCATGCACCAGGGTCTCATAGGACCATATGCCCGTATTGTGCCCTCCGCCACCCATTATCCTACCGGCAATACACCTTGGGGCGCAAACTCAGGAACTACGTCAAGTTACAACCTTGACCGTGTTTATAACATTACAAGTGCACGCAGTGCCTCTATTAACCAGTTAATGCAATCTGCGGGTAACGTTCGATTTATTCCCACTGGAATTGCAATAATTCCTTGCAATTTCTCCAATAATTGTGTTCGCGCGCGGTAATAAGTAGCGCTCCCGCCGGGCGTACACAGAGGACACTGTGAAGGTAATTGTAGCCAGCAGAGTATAAGGGTTGGAAGCCTTACGAGTGCACTCTTAATTGGAACACAGGTCACACTCTTTAGCTTACTACTTTTTTTTTTTTTTATTCAATACGAATTATTTTACGAGATTATCGAGGTAGACACTGTTTTCGAAGGTTCTCTCAAAGGAACCTTTGAGTTCCCAGGTGCATGGGGAAGAATGCCAGTAGAACCCCAAGCTTTAGCCCGGAACACTTCACAGTAAATCGAATTATTATATTTGACGTTTATTTACTTTTTGATTATCTGAGGTATTTCGATTAAGATAAATATCAGTTGTTAATTATTTCGCGACGGCGTCGATCGCGAGCTTCACGGTAGCCGCAATCGCGCGTCTCCGCAGGTTTAGTGTGGACGAGTGGCAGTAGTGCCGGGAGGTGCGTCGACACTGTCAATGCGAAATCAGCTCAAGACGTGGCTTATATAAGCGATGTCCACGTGCTGTTGGAGGAGGCACTGCATCGCGCGATTCTCCGTTGAGAACGGCCTTCGAAGGTGCCCGCGCTGCTCCGCTCTTCTCCTCTCTTCCTCTTCCGTCCTCAATGAGACTGCGACGTGCCGCAGTGAACAAAGTTCCCTCCTGAATCACGCGTTCGATGTCCTCGATGCAATACAACGTTTGCTCTAGCAACTTATCTTCGCAAAAGTTTCGGCGGACCGGCTGCTACAAACGTCCACACCCGACAAAATTATCTTGGACATGGCGGCTAGCAACGCTTGCGTGCTTGCATTATTGCGCTTGCCGCTTCTGGTACCGCTGCGTTCTGCCTCCACCGGTCGATGCGATCGAGCCTACTCGTAGTTGGTGCATGCGCAGTTTTGCAACGAGATCCTTCGTCTAGTGTCTAGCAACTATACATAGTTGTATTGTACTAAAAGATGACTCGACCTGGACGATCGAAGTCGCTCGATGCAGCGTGCGATTCGATCGATAGAGTCGCAAGGTGAAAGGTCGTGTATCGTCACAAATCAATTTTTATGATAATTAGATTGCCATTATATGGATGCACACGCGATATTCAAGTGACTACTCAATTAGTCTTTATGATAGTAATCGCAACCGGAGCGCAGCACTCAGGCGTTCAAGTATTTAGTATTGTATATTTAGAGTAGCGTGGCATATCAATTTTTTTCAAAGACTTGATTCATTGCCGATGCAACGTAGAAATTGAATGAACATTCGGAATACGTATATCTAAAAGTCGGCTGATGGTGCGAGTATGGTTTTTAGGTGACCTCCAATCAGATGAGAATACTAGAAGAATGATTCAGCAATAGCAATAAGTCAGAACGTTTTCAGGCGTTTTATCTATACAGTGTTAATCCGATGTTTATAATTGAATCTTTAATCGCTTGCCTTGAGAGTCGATCGATCACTAGATGCACTTATGAGTATGCAAGTTCTGCGTGAAACTGTTCCGTTAAATGTGCGAAATATGCATTTTGAGTATGTTTCTTCATTAATTTCAGTTAAGCTGTAAGAAGTTTTGTTTTTCTTCCCTTTGGGTGTATTTTATCGCGGCAAGCTGTCGGATATGACGTTTATTGATTGCCAGAATTAATTACAAGGACTAATAATGATTACCTTGATTCTGGTAAGCTGCATCCTCGTAATACAAAACTGAAGAAAGCACTTGACAATGATGATCATACTTAGCTTATTAAAATGAGTCGTCCCGAATTCGAAAGTGTTTACGAAAGTGTTTACGTCAACCGACTCCATCATTCGTTTTTTCTTCGACACTTTTTCAGTGAGTGGAGCCTTCACATTCGCGAAAGATGAAAACATTCCTCTTACATATGCACTTTAAGAAGATAGGATTCCATTAAAAAATTTCCCGAAGTTCGCGTGGGAAGAAGAGAGTTAAAAAAAAAAAAACGAAGGAAGATAGTGTGCGCAATAGCGTCGGGAGGTGGCAGGTGGTTCGTAGAGCCGGCGAAATGCTTTCGATCAGCCGGAGGTAATGGAATGAAGCCACGCTCGTGGTGACACTTCAATCAATCCGTATCAACTTCGAGATAAGAGAGATCAGAGTGAACTTAACGAGCAATGTTATCTAGAGCACCAGAGAGCTGCTATGGTTGTAGCAAGGATCTTCGACTTGCCAGCTTTTTCCATTTTACTTACATCGTGTTGACAGCATCATTAACAAGCACACTTTCTCATGAAAAGTCTTCTTCAGGGCCGTTTCCTTCGCGTCAGTCTGTTCACACAGCAGGAACTGCGACACGGGTTTACGGCGTAAAAAGGGAACGGAAAATGGATTGGTGTTGGTGGCTTGACGGGAACATGTCCAAATTAATTCGGATACCGAATCCTAGCTTCATTCGATCACTTCTTCTTTATGTTGGCATTTTTCCTTGCTGAAAACCCCCGTCTATCATTTCGTTTTACGACTTAAGTCAATTTGAGGATAATGTGTCGTTTCAAAGCGAAGGATTCAATAGTGAATTTTGTAATTGCTATTATCGAGGTAACATGTTTCTTTACGGGAATTTCTAATCCAATGTGATCTCGTAAAATACAAGTCTTTTTACCTCTTCGTCCCTTGTTTCTCACGTTTTTCCATCTGGAGAGTGAAAAGAGTTTCCCGAGGGCTTTAGTTCGCGCAGACTACAGCTGCGTGAAAAACGGTTTCCAATTTCTCTTCCGGTAGTTCCGTGAATTTGCCGTAGCCTTCGCTATGTATTCCGTAGATGAATATTTTGCTGATACTGCTCTATTCATCTTGGTGAACTGTAGAACGCTTGCGCAGAATTTTCTCTGCCTTTCTTGAAGCAATTGTCCTCCGGTGAACTTTACCGCTTTGCACTTTGTCTCGCTTTGCTCGCGACATTTCCTATAGGTGAGATGTCAAACTATCCGTGGACCGTAATAATTATTGAGCTAATTTGAATGTTTAAAGATCATGTTACTAAAAAAACAACTGTAATGCAATTTTTCAAAGTTACAGATTTGTTGCAACCTAACGCAGGTTACAATTTTAATTTAAGCAAAAAATGATTTTGCGATTAAGATCAATATCGATTTTATCTGAGAACTGAACGTTTTAATGAAATCTGCAAGTTTCGGAAAAGCAGTGGCAATGCTCCGTCTTGGTGTCGGGACGTGCCATAACTGGAATACCTCGCACATATGACAAAAGCGTTGCTCGCATGATGTATAATCTTTGCGATGCGTCGCTCGAAATTCTCAGAGTTCTTGTTCGGGTTTAATTAAACATTCCACCCGTCTGGAATTTTGCGTTCCTGCACCCGACTAAATTGAAACTCGTTCGGGTTGGGGTCTTCTGTTTGAAGCCTGTTACTCAACAGCCGGGTGTGTCTGCTATTTCTAAGCAGTGCTCTAGTGCGAAATCAATTCATTCGGAATCAAACTACCACCTTGCGTTGAAAATCGACGATTAGGTAAATCTCAATGACAATTGAATAGGAATTATCAGCGAACTCTTGACGAAGGTAAACGCAATTTAAAAAAACGAGCGGAAATGCTCCGTGGTTATTCAATTCTTTAATTCTGGAAATTCAATTGTATTCATTGAAGCTTTCTTACTTCGAACTATTCTTTTCCATGTTGATTTTGGAAAAATTCTGCCAGAAAGACCGTTGATTAAGATAAAAAAACTTCACTTTTTTGAAGCTTTATTTCCGAGGGGAACTACAGTAGAGAAGGTTTTTGTATAATTGAAACCCCAAGAGGAAACGAGACACGTTGTCAAATGTGTAACGGTTCTAGTCATGAGACAAAAGCTTCTTCTGTGGCTATGACAGTGTTTTCCCCGCTTGGCCCAAACCGCTAATGAAGTCCCTCGACTCTCAGTCCTCCTTCAAGAATATTCCTGACTATCGATTGGTGGAGTATAACCGAATGATGAATTTATTCTCAGCCGCAGACTATATTTTTAAACCTAATCCGTGACAGAAGTGTCGTATGGCATGAAATTTATATGTAACGGGATATTTCCTGTGATTTGACGCGCGCAAGAGGTTCAGGTACCTATTGAAATTTGAGAATCGAAAATGAAGGGTGGGAAGCACCTCGCTAATTTATTTCCGCCGTTTCGGAAAATCCACTTTTTCATGGAACTTGGCCCTTTTCCCAGTGCTTCATTTATTAGAAACCTCCAGAGATTTTTTCAAGCGACGTTTAATTAACGGAAAGTCAATTAACGCGCATACTTTGAATACGCGTTAAGTCAGTGTACTGAGTATAAGGTTTCGGCCGAGTCCTGGGATTTTCTTTTCCGGTGGCTGGTTCCAAATTAAACCTATTAAATTAAATCTGCCGGGTCGGACTGTAACATTACTCATTGGGATTATTAAGGTTCTAATTGAAGCAACTCTGTTATCCGTCGGGCCAGAGTATGATCGAGTCACTCAATTGCCTAGTCAATTACAGCGGATCTTCTATATTGGAAATCCAATGTCCCGAAGAGAAGCTCTTCCTATTCCGCAGGTTCTATAACGTTACGGAATCTAGCCACTGTTTCTTAAAAACTTTTTCGTCCAAGTTGGTTGAAAGAAGAGGAAAAGAAGCTTTGAAAAAATAAAGTAAATTATCACAGCCATTTAATCTTATCCGAAGATTTCTTTACCGGCGGGTTGATTAAGCGACTTAATCAAGTTTGTTAGACTCTTGCTGGCCGTGAAAACCCCGCCGACTAAAGGGTGGAAGATGAAGGGCGCAGTCGGTGGCGCCATGATCCATTTTTCACTCAAATTCACGGCCGCAACGAAGACAAACTTATTCACCGGGATAATTAATCTTTTTGCAATTTCTTCGTAACTATACCACAGTTGTTTACTTTTCTAGCGATCTTTCTCCGCGCTGCAAGCTGTGAAGAAAAATTCACTCGGTGGCTCGTCCGTGTCTAAAACAAGGTGTGCAAGTGAAAAGCTTGCCAAGAACGGAAAGGAAAGCAGAGACGAGGTCGCGCGATAATCGAAAACGCTTGGCCCCAGGCTCGACACGGAGACTTGATTTAAATAAATTTCAATCGAACCTTCCGTAAGTGATTTCCTGTCGCCCAAATTGAACTGTCGCTAAGAGGTATCAGAAGATATTATTATACCAAGATACTGCTGTACCGTTGCATAGAAACTAATTCCTAGCAAAATTCTGCTCGAAATGTTCCGCTCAAGTGAAAGTAGATACCGATCAATTAGAATCAACGAACAAATCAAATTATCTTCCCGATATCCATTAATCAGTTAAGTTTCACTTCGGGTTCAACTACAAAGAAGCATAATTGCAGTCAAAGATTGTGCTCTAGCGTGAACGAAACACGAGAAATCTCAAGTTCTTTGCGGGCTGTTTAATCTCACGCTTGAAAACGCGTGAAACAAGATTTCCTTGCTAGCACCTTGGCTAGCACCTTGAAGAAGGACGCGTCTGAGGGAAGAAGATGCTCCAACCGATAAAAGATGGTAGCTTAAACTTCTGGTTTTACGGCGCTTATTCTTCGCTCACCACTTGTACGTACAGGATGCACTCGTTGCAAGGAAGCTTAGGGATACAAGGATAGGAAATATCGAGGAAAGAAACTTTTCGAGGGAAAATCTCGATGACATATTCAGTTTGGCTTACGCGTGTGCGCGTTAATCTATTTTAATATTAAACATAAGTAAATACTATACACAGCTGCGGGCAACTGACAATAATCGTTAGAATGAGATCTCGCAGTCGGATGCAAAATGAGTCGATCCTCGCGTTTGAGCTTAATAACGAACGGGAGGATAGAGGCAGCGCTTACAAAATTAATTAACGCATTAATCGAGTAATTGGTCTCGGGGTTAGTACTCCCGGGAAGCCAGGAAGTTTCCTTCCGCGTTTATACGCCGCACGCGCATTAATTAATCCGTCGAGGATAGGTGGGAAACGGGCATTTCCATAATTTAAGATTCTTTTTCGTAGGTCACGAATAACTGTAAAAATGACCTTCCAGCGGAGCATCGTCGTATTAACGGAACGATTAGTGCGTAATGCTCCGCATCGTTTCACCTGTCGTAAATATCTTTCCTGTTTTGCGCTGTTTTATAAATACTTCTTCGTGGTACGTGCGTCTGGCATTTAACAGTTCCTGGATTCTTGAGAGTGGGGACAAGGGTCTTCCTGCGTCTAGACACATTCGTGCTTCGTATAATGCGTGCATGCGTGTTTGATTCAGTGCGGAAACATTGCTCGAAAAAAGTTTGTTACGCTAAAGTCGTCATACGCAGGAGTTTTTCGCAGAGGGGCTTTACAGTTGGAGAAAAAAAAAAAAACACTAAAAAAAACATTGATGTCACGAGGATAGAGCTATACATATGTAGAAGCTCGCTGTCTTAACAAGGTAATAATAAGAATTTATAGAGAAGTCAATGATGCGTGCGCATGTTTCGTAGAAGGGTTGTCGATCTGCGAAACTGCTCGTTTGGCAAGGGTAAATTTGTTTATACCCGCTCATTATTTCAATATTCATCGTCTTCTCTCAAATTGAAATGTATACAACCCAAAAAAAGCTTATTGGTCAGCGTTAATCGAAAACTGTGGATATTCCATTTCGTACAGCATCGCAACACAGTTTTATACAATTATCTTGGGGGCTAATGAAGGTCGGGAGGGACTTTGCCAAGTAATGACTTCACTTTTTTAGTTTGATTAAAGTCTCATCATCGATATCAACGTAGCACAGACTGTCGACATATTGAATTCGCAGTTTGTTAGTGTTCGACGGGCTAAATTGTGCGTGGTGCCCGTCCTAATGAAAATTTATCCAAAGACGTGTAGTGTACTGAGTACTTTTCCATTATGCTCGTAATTTAACTATGTACACGTATACGATAATTGGTTCGCATCTGGTAACATCGTTATTCCGCTGACTCGAATACCTAGAAAAGGGATACTTTCCGCGCTTCAGCAACCGGCCAGCAATTTCAGTGTTTCTCTTTCATTTCGAAGGGTTATAAGGGTTCGAACAGTTACAACGTTTCAAATTTAAATTCTATTTTTGACGTACAAAATATTCATCAAAATGCAATCGAAATGCGATATCAAGTGAATGCATATATGTTTCAGTTGTAACTAGAAATATTTCGTTTTCGAATATAGTTTCGACTAGTTGAAATCAAACATTTTTATTCTGTCGCTCCTTATCAAACACAGTTTCTATCAAACGATCTAACGGTTGTTAATCGATTCGAGCTGCACTCTCAATTTCACTGTGTTGAAATAAACCACTGATGTCGAGTGTTTGTATAAAGTATAAAAGCCGGTCATCGAGCGTCTGGATTCTGAGGCTATTCTTTCTACTATGAAACCGACTATTCCGAGACGTTTCTAATCACCTTTGGGACTACTATCGAGACGATGAGTCTCCTCCGATGCATCATCTAGAGTTATACTGAAATTTCTGCCTCGAACTTCGATCGCCGATCCATGATTATGACTTACTTTACTGGCACACTTTACTTACTTTACTTTACCACCGGGACGCTATGCTACAGCTATGTCTTTAATTAATTAAGGCGAGCAGCGTGGTCGGTTTAAAGATTCTCCCCAATTCGACAAGGTTTGCTCGTGGCTTCGCAACACTTCCTCGTGTTCTCTTCGATTGCTGCTATTCTGCGGACACTCCTGATTCGTTCGGTAGAAATTTGAACTGTTGAACTTCACGGGAATCGTGCTTCTCGTTGATCTTTACGCGGTTTATTACATCGAGAAATCGCTCGGGTTACATTGGCACCAGTGACAATGGCTTTATCTTGTTTCATCGATAATCTTTAAACAGCATCGTATAAGTTGTATGGACTATGGGTTGCACAGAAATAGTCGAACCTCCACCTTTAGGTCCTTGCGTCCTTTATCGCATGATGGTATATATGCCCAGAGTAGCGAAATGGAACTGACATCTCCGATAAAACTAATACGACGCTCCCTCTTCTAAAATTACGTTCTCTCGATCTTCAAGAAGGTGGGCCAATGGGCTGCATCCAACCGGACTTCTAGTACGTAGCCAGTGACAACTATCTTCGCCGACTATTAACGGCACTTGCCAGTTTAGTTTGGGTATAACAATAAAAGGGAAAATTCAGTAGAATTTCGTTATACAATGTACTGCCATTGAAATAAATGCGTTAGCAAGTTCGTCATGTTCATTGTCATGTAGCAGTACACCGGAATATCGTTCGCAAGCTCGAGAAAGCTAAAACTATGGAATGCGGAGTAGTTAGACAGACACAAAACAAAGGGTTGTTCCAAAAGCATCGATGAAACTCTCTCTCTCTCTTTCTCAGCGGTGACTTCAATGTAACCCGGATCTCTTCCGAAGATCGTGCCGGAAATTCAGAATCGTACTTGTAAGATAATACTCGAGTGGTTCCACAAGGGATATCACTGAATGGAGCAGGCCTTGGCAGCTTCAGCGGACCTCAAGGTAATTCTAGCTCCAGGCGTGTTGTTCTCGTTACCAGCAGCCAGGGAGCACGTTTTCGTCCTCATGATCATCAGGTCCGTTCTGATGCTGGGCCGACGTACGTTCGGCGCCACGACGCCGCAGGCGTCGCTCAGCCGCCGCTTTATGCTCAGGGTAGCTTTGTGCTTTGGCTGTAAACAGAAGGTCGCACTTTCAAGCCTACCTACCCGGAAGCTTTACCACCCTTGCGACAGTCAACTGGCTATTACGACTCGGAATAGGAAACTTGTCCTCACCATTTAGGACTGCAGGTTCTTTTATCTCAATCACGGTTACGTTTAACGTAAAACGCCGGAAGAAAGAAAGTAACAATGGACTGTTTTGTACCTGTGACGGTGGCAGCATCGTCGGCGAACCGAAGGTGAGAGGAACCTTCCTATGATGATTGGGCGCCATTTCTAAGGGTAAACCTGCGACTACAAACAGCTGATAAAAAAGCTCATCCACGTGGTAATTCCTCTTGGCTGAAGCTTCCACGAACACGCAGCAGTCATCCTGGGTAGCGCAGTATTGCTCTGCCTCCTCGACCGTCACTGTTCTGTAATGAGCAGATGCGTCGTCGTCCGTATGCGCGGGAAATCTAATTACAAGTGCGAGCATAGGAGAGGAAAGGTTGCCAGTACTAAATAATTCAATTACTTCCCAATGAAAATGTTATTTCGCTCGCAAAAGCCGACAAGAAATTCAGGTCTGTGGCATAGATGAAATTAACGTCAGCTATCGTTCACTTTATACATACTACATTATATACATAGTCTACCGGGTAGAATTGTGTATAGGTCGACCCCGTTTGCCCTTACGACGTGCAATTTTCCATGATGATAATGTTACAAGCAATTTTAGTTTTGTCGAGGCGAGCGAGAATTTCAACTATTAATATTGTGGTACCTGGGACATACTTTACGTCTTTATCACATTTGTTCCCGACGATCACCATTGGAACCTTCAGTCTGAATTGGCTCTTCCTACTCTTCGTCGCACTTTGCGTTGCGCTCACTTTTGACTCGAGGATCGCCTCTCGTAATCTGATAGCTTCCTCGAACGATTCCCGACAGTCCATGCTGAACACCACCAGGAACAGGTCTCCTGAAAGTTTACCTTGTTCATCGGTCACATCACGCACTCCTCATCTGCATTCAGAAAAAAATCTCTGGCATAAATACCGTGTTAAATGTTTCCTAGAATCCACTCTGTAATGATTTATAAACGTTTCAATATCGCCTAAGCACACTCGGCCAGGCTTCTATGTATGTATTCGTAATTCGTAGCCGTAATTCGAAATTGAGAATATAACAAGTTCTAGATTTTAATTGAATTAGTCTCGATAAAACGAACGGTGGAAACTATCGAGTTGCGGCTGTTCGATTAACCGAATAAGCCGATTAATAGTTTATCGGTTAAGTCGCTTAACTATTCTGATCGGATGAGTAGCCGCCAACTATTCACTGCTCCTGAAGTGTCATTAGTAATTAAGCCTTGCCGTGCAAAATTCGCCTCACGCTCGCTCGTAAATCTATTTTAAGGGACAGGGAGGGGGGAGTGCTGCAAGTCAGTAAACTAAAAACTTTGAAGCCAATCAAGACTAATTACATATTTTTTGTTTAGCATTGATTAGTTAAGCCAAATGAATTCGTCAGACCTACTTTTTTACTTTTACATGGAATTTTTTTCCTTTGCAATTTTCTGAGATCTTAACTTTCTGATTTATTTGTTAGTATTTCCCTGTAGAGGCAACACGTTGGGCGACCGAGTATATCATGTCACCGTATGGTAATCGCATGGGCGTGTTATGAATATGTATATCGTGATACTTGTCTCTAGAACGTCTAACGTGATTCACGTATTTATAAGCCGCCTTAATTACAGTCGCTTCCAACGATAATCCATTTTAGTTATATCATTTTATAACGAGAACCACGCCATCAGAATCCGATTCGCGATGCAACCGATCTGACGCCCGCACGCGCGCGGGCTCTATTCGGTTAACGTTGTACTCTTTGTAGGAACAAAAAAAGAAGCTTGTCGAAAGCTCTCTGTTCGTTAACCAGAATAATTGTAACCATACAGTGCAGAGCCTATTGGTTTTTTCTTTTCCTGCGGAAATAGAAAGTGGTGCATCTGTGTCAGTTCGCGTTTATGGTAATCCCATTAAACGCGCTTCTCGCTGTGACAGATTCGTTTAGCAAGCTGTGACTGGCGAGCTACTCGCGCAGAAATTCACCGCGAAATAATCATCCGCCTATAACAAGTTAGCTCGGATCCCTTTTGCCAGTTGCATTATTCCACGTTCCACGGCTCGCTGCGCCAATTTAAGCGGCGCTCACCTTTTACCACCTGTTACAGAAAAATCGCAAATATTTCTGTTGAATATCGTCAGACTTGCTTGACGTGACGCGCGCCATTGGATGTGTAATTCCCTTGGCAATAGAAGAATTCTCGTGGAAAGTAAACGTTTGATAGAGGGATTCGAAATCTATAAACGAAAGATATAAAACCCAGTGTGATAGGTTGATTGTAAGAAAATGAACGTATAGAGCAAGTTGTCTTATGGTATAGGCTATATGCTTGGATTAGTGTTCAATCCGGGAAAATCCAGACCCACTGGCACTCTATTGGCAATATTTCTTCGATGGTTCCATCCCAGACGAAACACTCGCGACACCGTAAGCGAGCGATGCGAGGGTATCGTACATAAATTGAGGCTATATCGCGCACATATACCCCAAATATTGCCACTCAATTCTCGAGCTATAATACATACGCGCGAGAGCTTATCGACGCCACATCGCACCGTGCGGCGTCGTAACAATACGCGCACCCCGCTGATACAGAGCTCTTAAGAAAAGCTCCTGGACTGGCGCCGGTGGTGCATGTAGATTTATAAATAATTTATGTCGACTCACGTTACTGCGAGGATACTACATTGAGCCGCGCGTGACTCGAAATGTTTTATTGAGACTTTAAGGGTCAGTGTTTATTTCGAATAGATAGTAGATATGTACATGTATAATGAGACTATAGATGAAAAATGTACTAATATTACCCTCTTTCGATAGGAGTTTATCTCGTGTGCTTAGACTAATTCTTTAAAGGCGATAGAGCACAATTCTCGACTCAACAAACTTAGACCCTCCATTTGGTAAGTAAAGTGGTACATTGCAGCGCTCGGGGTTTTCTCGCAGACTGCAAACAATTTTCCTAACTTTAAATCAGTTTTCCTGCAAGTCTACGGACACGAACACCATGTTGGACGGTGTGTAATATAAAAGCTATGGCAGCGCGAGGTACAAAAGCTCGTGAGTTACGCACACTGTCAGTTAAATAGTTTAGGTGCAATTCCTGACGGTAGTTGCTGATTACATTGCATTAGGCTGCCGAAGGAAGTCCTTTCGTAACTTTGCGTTACCCGTAGGACATTGTCTGTCAGGCTGAAATATATGTCAGGCATTATATCAGGAAGTCTCTGCATCCGAATCGAAAGGAATTCCCTTTCTCGCGTCGCGTCGTCGGTTGGCGACGTCTGGGACATCATTGTCTTTGCATTCGGGTCAGCATTCACCGTTTCGCATTTCCAAGCATCTCCTTTTACTTCTCGCATGAAAAATTTCTACCCAACCCCTATTTCACAGTCTGCCAACGAACGATTGAGAGTCGGCGTTATTTTGATTCTAAAGCGTCTCTCTCTTTTTTCTCTCTCTCTCTCTCTCTCTCTCTCTCTCCTGCTACTAAATCGTTTATTGAACTTTGCGCGTCAAAGTGAGGCTTCGAAATTCGCGATAGAGATTTTTGTCACACCGTCGATGTGCTACGCCAGAGATCGAACTTGCCGCAAATATTTAAACCGCAAAATGCGAGGGCAAATGCATCTTGTATCCGCAGAATTCACCTATCGAAATCGAACGAACACGCTGAAATTGAATAGTCGAATAGAAAAAAATATTGGCATCAACGCCGCCGCAGGCTTCGCGAACTGCTGTATACATTCATAACCGGTTTGACTGTAATTTATAGCGAAATCAATATATGTATAGCCGGTGGTAAAAGTGATCCGTTCCCGCGATTTGTTTTTGTCAAGAAATACAATTTTGTTCTACAGTATTTCCATTTTGCCTATTAGTAACAATTTTTCTATAGACTCGGCAAGACTATCTTCTATTTCATCAGTTTTACATCCTTCATTCTTTTTCCCTCTTTATTCATAGACTTCGATAGTTTGAGCAATTAAATTAGAATCTCGAGTGGAGGCAAAACATCCTATACGAAGCTTTCAAGTTTGACACAAACAGTATTTATACTTTGTCGTGATGGCATTACGCAGCGTTATCAGTATTGTGCATTGTTGTGGATCGTGGTAACGAAGCGCACTTTAATAACCAGGGCTCGTGTACTCTAATCTTGATATGGTCTCGCACACAGGCGACTGGCTGAATTTAATAACGGAGTACCCCTTTTTTCTCTGCTTTGCATACTACCGTATTCATGCGTCGCTTGGCAAACATTCCCAACGCACGGGCCTCATACGCGAGCACTCTAATGAAGAACACCTTAGAAGAAGTGGAAGGAAAACAGCGAATCTCTGTGGTGCACTGAAAAATTGCAGCCGCCAATTCAAATAGACCATTCGAGTGGTCGAGTGTGCAAGATGAATATGCGCGAAATTTCCAATATTACCAACCGCGTAAAGTATTATTCCCAAAGGATTTTACAGCGCGACGATTAAGCTGAAGAACATTGAACACCGGGACAAATAAAAATGGAAAATATTGCAAAAGCCGTTGCTAAATATTTGCAAATATTACATATAGTATATTTGCAAATATTACATATAGTATATTTGCAATGTTCTGCAAACATTGCAAAACGAAGAGTAGAGAATGACTTGGATTTTAATCGCGGTGGTTGAATTTATTTTTCGTGTATTCGCTACGATCGATCAGAAATTACGAACTATGTAGTTTGAGAAGGGCTCTTTAAGGTGCTCGCTTTAGGCTTTAGGACTTTCATTACTCACTCAAAGTCACGGTACCCACATTCCTTGATGTCACGCAAGTTTCTGGCGCCTCTTTGTTTGCTCGACAAACTCGATGCTTCCACGAAGATCCCCATCTCCACAGTTTAGCATGTCCACATTAGACAGTGGAAGCGACAACAATCCGTACAAATATTATTATATAATCACATTCGATGCAATACTGACAATAGGCTGATTTTAAAACTGTCCGACGCGAAATTCTATGTTTCCTCGATTATGAACAAGTAGATTTTGTTACCAGTGTACACAATTCGACAAACGGATATCGCCAGGAAATTTATTTCATCGGATCGCATAAATTAGAGAAAATATAGCTTGTCATGTGTCCGTATACGCACAGCCTCACTCCACTGGAAATTCGAATCGCACGTGGTAAAGCGTCCGAATTCAAACGCGATATATTTTTCGCTCTATCTCGTCGCGTCAGCTTATTCAATTTGTTATACCATTGTGTTTTTAACAGACGGTTGAAAAGTTATTAGCCATTTGTGGAAAATTGCAGCTTTCGATATCCTCCAAAGTCTCTGTCTCCTTCAATGGAATTGGCTTTGTTACATTGCTATCCTGGCAATTTCACTCTTGACAATGCTGTCTTATCGCTCCACTGGCCTTTGTCGAGCAATGATCGTCGCGTGTGTGGCCTTTCAGTGGGACCAACTTATGGCCTCGCTCCAAGAGAAGGGCCAAAATCGACGCAATCATTTTGTCGATCGTTAGGGTGGCTATGCCGTTAGTCCCTGTGCGTGATCTCGCTCGCCTTTCTGCTTCTTTTAACGTTTGCTTCATGCTGACTGCTATTGGCTTTTTCACCGTCGAAATATTCTTGTTCAACCCTCACGATAATTCACGCAGACTTTATTGCGGCTTTGGAACACCTCTCGCTGTCGCCGAATATATGTATATGTATTGCTCTCTCACTGATCTATGCTAGAGATTTCAGATTTATTTGACACGAAGAGAAATTGCGAGATCCAAATCCGTGATCGAAAAAGTGACGATAATCACTCTAGCGTTAGAATTTCAACCAACTTTTTTTCGAGAGGGTTGCATCTTCAATGCGGAATTTTTGGTAAATTTTCGAATGGTTATGTCAGTTTGCTAAATAGTCCTCGTTAGTCACGGACTATCAGTAATGCCGACAATTAGTTATAAGCAACAATTTGGGGAATTTAGTAGCTGGTCATGAACGAATTTCTCATGCGCGATGGGAGATAAAACTAGCTGGCTGTACAACAGACGTATTAATCATGGAAACAGATCCTTTTAAAGCTTGCGGATTCTCCAGTGAAACAGTTTAATCTATCTTGAAGCATAGACATCATCTATCTCGGATATCTTTAACGTTAAAAAATAGGAAAATGAACGATTCAAAGTCTATTAATGTTCTAATGAGTTTTTTCAAAAATGAAATGTAAACTTTGATAGTATTACAAATTGGATGTGAATTCGAATCTCTGGGAAGCTCAAAAATCGTTTCAAAACGAGGGCTCATGGTCGACTAGAATCTAACAAAGGCAGAGCTGCAGCGGTTTGTATAAGTGATATCACGAATATGTGCAAGAAAATTCGACGGTTATTCATAGCATGTGTTCGACGGATTAAGCCGACATGCGCGTCAACCAATTCGTTGACGAACAAAACGTGCAGGTCGATGCATACGAGGAGGAAAATCCTCAGGGACCGGAAGGATACGTTTCAAAAACTCTCAATGCCTCAGGGACACTGTTGGTCGCTTGCAAATATTTTAGTTGTTGCCACCATCGTGGCACGAGAACTACATCTACGAGTGTAACATTGGTGCATTAAATTTCACACTTGTACTCAGTGCGGATTCAGCAGGTTTCCGATCGGAAATTCGATATTCCTTTGAAAGGAGATTTTAATTTGGATACTCTTGGTGAGTACGTGTGCTCAATCGCAATTTTACTTTCCTTGCTGGCTTCAGCAATAAATTGAACCGTCTACGTGAGTTGGTCAGACTCGAGTCAGACTCAAATTCCAAGGGAAGAATATCTGCATGAACAAAGTATAGACGGTCGAAGAATCGCTGAGAAGAATCGCAATCACTGTGAAGGATATCTCAAAAAAAAGAAGAGAAAAAAAAAAACACCTGCTGCATGCATGAAACGCCCGAATCGATATTGGAGAAAAGTAACAATGGCGCTGCTCGTATTGTGCACCAAACACATCTTGGTGGTTATAATGCACTCGCGAGTATCTTCTCTATCTTTCTCTAGATTTGCTACTCGTCTCTACTCCAATCCGGAGTAATGGCTTCACTGGTTACTGCAGCATAAGAATCTGGCCTCCAGCGTCCGCAATTATGGCCGCAAACGGCTTCGTTAACGCCTGCCTCCCCAATTCTCTCGGAAATGGGAATCTCCAAATTTCCACCGAATTCCGTAATTAATTGCTTAACCGGCACGAAAATGCGTGACGTTTGCACAAAGTGACATGGTTACGAAGAGGAATCTTCGTCTCAACGAAAGAGAAGGATTCGCTGATTCATTCAGCGATATTCTGGTACTTCGTACTAAGATACTTGTTGTTAACAATTTCGTGAATATAAATTGCGAAATTAAACAAGCGTATTAGCGATAATGAAGAAGATGGCTGTTTATTTTGTGCTTTAAAATATACATGGATTACATTGTATACAGAGATAATCGGAACTCGGATGGTTTTTAAAACAATTTTTAGAAAACGAATTGAATTGATTTGTCAGACCAATGAATTAGAAAGAGTTATCGAAAAGTTATTGAATATTCAATATCGGGAATAATCCAATATCTGGTATTATATGGAAAGTGAGTTGTGGTAATTCAGAAATAGACAAAAAAAAGTGGTATAATCCAGGAGACTCGAGATCATAGGTGATCGGACGTACCGAGAGTGGCAGAGGAAAATTCGCATAGATGCCATAGCTGGCAAACTTTTTCCACGCTTGCACATAGCAGGCCACACGTCAGTTCAATAACTCGTGGGTTTGACATGTGTAGCTTCACGTGGAGCTCGTGCAGCATGTTGCGTGGAACACATCGACCCACGCGTGCGTGTGCTTTAAAACCGATTGATCAATATACGCGTATTAATCGATTCGATTTTGCTACGGATAACGCTCTTGCTCAAACGGTGTAATTATCTGCTAACGAACAGTCTACTCTTTGACTGGGCACACCTGTAATTTTGTTGAACGCGTCCGGTGTCGTTTAATAAATTCGTAGGAAATCTACAATGTGCTGCATCAAAGTTTCACAGTCCACCGGGTTGTAGTGAGATGCAATATTGTTGAATGAAGACTCTGTAAAGCACCCGGAATAACAAGAGACCAAGTACTACTTTGAAAAGGTTGCAATACGACTCGTGCAATAAAGTTGCAATATCGCAAGTGCTGTCGTTTTCCAGTTGGGTAAACTTTGAATTTTTCAGATATGGCTTATAAGAATTTCATTATTCCTCCAGTAATTCATATTGTCCCGAGTTCGCTTATTTCGTGTCCTGTTCAACTGCTCATTTCTAGTTTGGAAACATTGCTAGGATTAATATTCCGACGAAGAAGAATCGTCAAGACAACTTCTTAGATCGTTAGAGTGGATCACATTAATCCATAAAATTAGTGAAACCTCCCTAGAAGAACTAAACGTTGTTACTATCCACGATATCCTTGTATCTCTACCAACGACAAACTTTTTATCGACAGGTGTCCAATTATCTTCTAGTAAGTTCACGCTTAGCGTCAATGTTTCCGTGCTCCTATTCTTCCCGAAAAGGCTCTTAGCATGGATCTTATCGGTCGGGCCGCTTCCCCTAGGGTCTGGAAATTCGCGCAAAAGGCCTCGGGCGAATTCGGAAGGCTACTTCGGGAACTCGGGTGAAACTAGCGTGGCGAGTTAAGCGGCCTCGAAGAAAGGATACTCAACAAGTTGTGCGAAAGGTATATACTCGGTATAGGATCGAAGCTTGATACCTGAGGCTCGAAGAGAGTACCGTGAGATCTTTCCCCTCACCGGAAAAGGATTCGCAGATATTGAAAGCGCAAAATGGAAGATGAGCTGACGCCAATGCGAAATGACGTATTCTGAGTCGAGAGGGTAGGTACTTCATTGCTGGAAGACGTATCATGGAAATGCCAAGTTCTTTAGTTTTGAGACAGAGTTTTTGCTTCGCTGCAGAATTACAATGCAGAAGAACGGAATGTGGAAATGGTCACGTGTGCGTTATACGCATGATAATGCGTTAGATGACTCTATTACACTCACAAGTCAATGTTATTATAATTGCACGAGGACACGGATCAATTTGGCGAGGACTAAGGTGAAGCTTTGAGAACTTACTCTTCTCGTGAAATTGATGCTTAAATAAATATAGACTCGAGCGCGGTAGTGGTAGCCTTGTAACTTTGCAAAGACGAGTTTTGACGTGAAGTTTTAAGATTTATACCTCGAACCTCTTGAATATAATTACCGTAAACATCGATCTCAAGTTCGGTTGCGTAACAGACTTTAACGCGTATTACTCATAGGACATTCGCATAACATTGATGAATTTCTCAGTTCCGATTAGGGGAAAAAACATCTTTTCAAGGATCGCGTGCAATACGTTGATCTAAATGTATTTTGATTGCTCTGCATTCGGTTGGGTTCTATATCAGCTCTATTTGAAACGTTAGAGTCCCCTCATTATTTTCCACTTAGGAGATAGCAAATCAAGACTACCGTACTCAATCACGCAGCTGACATCGAGTCAGCACTTGCCAGCCAGCGACACCCCCACGGGGTCAAGAGAAACAGCGCGATGTGCTTTATACTCGAATTTAATTGTAACTTGTCGTCCCTTGGACGGTAGATCCAAGTTTTTCCATCTAATTGCTCCAGATGCCTCTCGAGGCAATGAGTCCCCGGCAATAATGCCTCTCGTCCTATAGCAGTTTGCTACCACAACAGATATTAGGGTTGTTACAACTTGATGAAACTTCTAATCCCCTTATCGTCGAATCGATTCTCTACAGTATGTCGCATGAAATGTGTATGGACAAACCGAGAGAAAAAAAGAGAAACGTCTGCTAAAGGCAATAAAAGAAGGGTGATTATTAAAATAGATTATTGAAAATAGTGCAATCGATCGATATATTCAATTAAAGAGATAATTCGTTTTTCAGCATTTTCAACAGAGAGGAATTTCTTTATGCACATTTTATTATTCCCTCTAGCATATAGAGCACGTTTCCTCTATTTCAGATGAAATGCACCTGACATATTTACTACTTTCAAGTGGCATTACCCAGTAACGTGATTTGTTGTTCGCGCACAGCGAGGAGGAAACCGTGGGGCGGGTTTAGACAGGTGCAAAAGAGAAAACGTTCATCACCGCTGGCGGTAAACTGACAAACTCACCTGTTAGGAAAGACAGCCGACGCATAGCAGGAAACGGATGGTTGCCACTGGTATCTAAAAGATCAAGCTGGTGGACTTCGCCCTTAATCCTGTAGAGTTTTCTATGGAAGTCCTCGATGGTCGGAGTGTAACTCTCTTCGAACTTGTTCGATAGAAATCTGTAACACGAGCATCCCCCGTAAGAAAAGCGACCCGAAAAGCTGCAATAGCGTAGGATCTGTGACATGAGATCACTCGGTATAATGTCGACGATATAAATTGCTCTAATGGAAGTAAAGTGTTGCTGTTAGTGGCGGTAAGCGATCTATGGAAGACAGAAATGCTCGCTTCTACGCTTTGTCACGCAAAATCATCGATTCGACTTTGATGTTTTCCGTTCGTTTATAGGTGAGCAAGGACACAGAATATAAAATAGCAGAGGTACGTTGACAATCTTCTATGAACACGAAATACATTGCTTTTCCCGAAATTGTCTCGAACATCACGAGAGTACATCGCGTTTGTATTGCGCGACTGTAGGATATGTGGTTTATATGTTGATAGTAAGAGCAACATAAAGGATATATATATATATATTATAACCATGAGCACGATGATCAGACCGTGCGAAATTCCTTTGTACTCTATATAATCAAATCCTTTCGTCCCTGGAGCGTTCCTCCCGAAAGATTCGATTACCGTCTCCTCACATCGATACCAGCAGTTCCAGACTGAAAGGCTGACCTACGATTCCCTTTGGGATCATCGATCCATTAATAATGACGCGACAGCATTCTCTTCTCACGAATATTGTTCAGTTTATCGAGGCTCCTGGTTAGTTAGTGGCTGCGTCTGGGTCGCTTTATTTTCACCGCAGTCGTAATGGTATTTTTGAGAAAGTCATGTTACCACCTTCATTACTCTGTTTAGTGAGGCGAAATGAAATCCTGGGGAGGCGAGACTGGTCAGGTTTCACGAGCGGAGGAAATGGCTACAGTGCTAGAGGAGTTTGACGGAAAATTGCAAGGCCAAACTCATCGTGCAACTCGATGTAAGTTCGGCAGGATGCGCCTCCGGTACATACAGGGTTACCGCTAACGAAGTGAAAGACAATGTGAGAAATACGCTTTGCACTTTGCTTGCAAATTCATCGCGATAGAATTCTAACTCGCTATCCACAGTTTACTAAGGTTGAAGATTTTTCTTGTCTAATGCCTTCTCCCGCTTTCGCAATTCTAATGCTCTTATTCCAAACAATTGAGTTTTAAGCATTGAATTCCTTTGATTAAAACTAGTTCACTTCTGACTTTGTAAGCTCACAGAGAAAACGCATGGGTATTTAGCCTCTTTGCTTTGGCACTCGGATTTCTGTAGAGGGATCTACTGAAAGAAGCCAGAAGTTTCTTGCAGTTCGAGCGGTCGAGTGCCTCTTTGCAGTAGGACGCAAAGTAAAAAAACATCAGGCAGCAAAACATGTGACCCTCGCGAAATTTCCGGTGAAACCTTACGCTTGGATGCCGTTGAAAAATTCCTGCTCGACGATAAACCTCATTACGGCCCTCTATATCGAGCAGCTTGACTTTAGAGCATGTTAGGTGGAGTAACGATGCGAAGAATAAGCGCAATATATTTAGGGAATGAAATCGTTGGAGGAGAGAGTGGGAAATATATAGTTACCGTGCTACAATGGCAGTCTTGCCAACACGCGCACTGCCAAGCATGACGAGGCGATAGCAATTCCGCGGCGGCGGTTTGCACGCGTCCTCCTGCGATGAGGTGGAAGCAGGACTTGGGCTGACTGGTATGGGGAGGATACCATCCTCCGCGCCCGAGGGCCCCTCCAACTCGGGGCCAGCTTTCGCGAGTCGCCTGTCCCGTTTGATGGGGTGCTCGATCTCCGGCTCCGGCGCGTTCCCTCTTCCGCACAGCCTCTGCACGCAGCACAGCAGTCGGCCGCACGCCTCCAGCTGGAACAAGGTAACGAGCAATCTCTGTCACTGACGTTTTTCACCCCTCGTGGTCGCGCCACATATTGGCTCAAGCTTTTCGAGTTTTTGGATTCCATGTCCTCGAGTGATCGATCATTTTGGAGAATGCTACGCTATTGTACAAACGAGATTTCAATAATCTTTAACTTTCCTATCCATCGAATAATTCAACCTAATTTCAGAATCGCTTCACTTAAATACTGTTTTTTTGAATAAATAATGGATTTATTAAGAATAATAAGTTAATGAGAAGTGAGCAAACTTTATATGTATATGGATCCAGGGTCGTTTTTGACAGAGGTGCAAAAGGTGCTGTCGCACTAGGGCGGCCGAATGTTATTGCCAAATCGATCAATTTTTGGTCACATGGCTTCTGATTTTCTTTAAATTATAGACTGCCGAAAATTATCCATTTGACGTAGAATCATCCAGTGTGTAAAATTATGATTAACGAAAATAATAATTAAAGAATCAGGAAAGCAGTGTGATTACCGAGCAAGATAACTGTGAGGAATAACATAACACTATCCCCCAGTGTCGCTTGAATAATTAGTCTCAAAGAATCTTTAAGAATATAATTTTTCATAAACGAATAAAAAGTACAAATATAGTATAATTTAAGAATAAATGTTAGTTACATCTCAGTTATTAAAATTCCCCAGGTATTTATTATTTATCTTTATGTAACTCTGACTGTTTAAAACCATTTATATTTCACGCAAGACTCGCCTAAGTCTTCTGATACATAGAACTAATATTAAATAATATTTTATTATTACGGGTGGCCATATTACTTTTGCACGTGGGCAGCGAACAACCCAGGGAGGGGTAGTGAATTCCCATTTGAAATGGATTCTGGACAATGCTTGTTTTCGAAAGGAGGACAATTCCTTCGCAGTGTGCTATCATTTCCGTATCTCAAAGTTAAAGTGGTGGCTCAGTTGTTCGGCGCAGAACTCTGCCGCGTCGCGTAGAATTCCTCCCAAACTTATCGAGAGGCGACCATTTCTAAAAGTGGGAGTGGTAAACACTCAAGTAGCAAACAGTTGTTGTTCGATTGGATCCGCGCAATTTTCACGCTGACTCGATTCTCATGTGTCAAGTCGCGAAATGTTTCTAGAGAGTTTGAAGACTCGTTTGAGAACGTGCACGACGAATTTCGAGGACTATATGCTTAGGATTGTGTTCCTTTCATTCGCGAGTAACACGTTCGTCGTCGAGTTCATATCGCAATTCCCAGCTTCCGGACACGTACAATAAGAGTAACGTACTCAACTGTGCAACTTTGTTTATGCGGTTGAATTTTTCCCTCGAATTGAATAAAAGCGCACACATGAATTTGCCGAAGAATGTCCATTTGGCTCGCGAAGTTATTAAGCGCGCATCGAGTCACCGGGGGCCTTCGGATACATACATACATATAGTATATACATGCAGTATGGGGTAGGTGGGATTGAATCGCGAATGAATTTACTTTCCATCGACCAAGCTGACCGTTAATGAAACTTTTCATCCGCAGTATGAAAGCATTTGGCAATAGCGCACCTGCGAAAAAGACAGAGAACTAAATTTCAGGTTCGCGTGGGAGCTGATGCGGGGCGGTCAATTATCTGACCGAATTCTAAGTGAGTTAAGCGAAGTTGCTGATTGAACCTTTTCAAACTGGGAGCACGCCGGAAAGTTAAATAAAACGTATGACGCTAAAGTTGAAATTTCACTGCACGTTTATGGTCTATTGAAAAAGATCATTGAGAATGACACGCACAGTTACCGGTATGTTGGACAATATTTCAAACACTTGACAAAGGGAACGTTTAATTCATTCGACTAATCTAGTATTTGCTGTTGTAACTTCTATCATATAATTTTTGAAAGATTTTATTTACTAGAGAAAACGCGTGTAATCCAGATCAGAACAATCGGGCAGGATTTTAGTTAGAGCGTGGAATGTGGGATGGGCAATTTTGCTGTTTGCAACATTTGCATCAGCTGTTTTCACGTGCAAACAAAGTTTCGGTCGGTCGTGAAAACGCTCTGCTTGATAATAAGTAAATTACAGACTGGTTTTCATTTGGCTTGTTTGTTCGTGGTTAAGAATAAACATGCTCTCGGTTTTATATGGAAAGACACGAAGTTAAACATCTGCATAGTTTGCTGTTAGAGCAAGTCCCCTTCTGCAACGAAAATTGCTCGGTCAATATGACGCTTATTTCCAGCAGCCTTTGTGTTACATGGGAACAGCTAGAGCAGGGGAATCACGCCGAGAAGCTGCCAAAGTGAAATGAAAATTTCATTTTGGCACTAATTTAGCACAGGAATTCTGAAGCTAACGAAATTTTCTATATTATTCCGCTAGGTTGCTCGTGAGCCTCTGCTCTTACAAGCGCAGCCCGTGATCGATGTCTCGCGATGAAATTTCATTTTTGCGATGTTTTCGCTCGAGGCGGCAATCGACCAAGTGTTTAAATGTTACGAGTTTGCCGATGCGTTGAGAACCGACAATGCAACAAGCTCATTGGCACTGATGAAGTCTTGTTATGAATCAATCAACCTCGTTTAAGCTTTTTATTACCGTTGATTCTCTGAAATTTCGAATGGAACAACGAATAATGTCAATGTGATTCTAATTTGAAGAAAATGGAAAATGAATCCGTGCAAAGCAATTTTTTCATCTATCGACGAATATTTCCGAACAATACTGAACAAATGAATCAAGCGGCCGAAAATGGCTTCATGGAATTCGGTTAAAAATCGCATGTACATGTGTGTACATCAGGCGAATGTGACTCATGTAAATACAATGTAAATGTCACTGCGCACCATATTAAAACCGGCGACACGTAAAATACTATCGCAGTATTTGCATTACAATGAAAAATCTACATAAAATATCCGTAAATATTATCATCTTCGTGTGCGAACAGTGCTGATTTATAGGAACAGAATCGATTGGTGTACTCGCAATAAATAAAAATGACAATCCAGCCAATTTGATTTCTCTGTAAATTAAATGTTTAAAAATGTTCCATTCGGTGTAAATCACATTGCGCTCGATGTCGCACGAGGGAACGAATTTGCCGAACTTTAACGAGAATGCTCGTTACACCGGGAAAAAACTTTGGAGGGACGTGCTAAACGAGGGTAGGAAAGCGTGTACTAGCAGCCTTGGGATTAGCAGTATGGTCTGATAACAAGAGAGTTTCCTAGAAACGAAACTAGCCCTAACGACAGACGATTGAACACCCACGGTCCAGTTGAAATTTCACCCTCGCCATCCGTATTCTCTCTTTATCCTCACATATGCAACTATCTCTTATTTTCATTCCGTTTCATCGAGGTTTAGGCGTAGCGTTCCCATTAGATCGGTATCAGATAGAAACATGGACTGGCAATATTTAAAAGCACAATGAAAATATTCTAGCTGCCTTCGCATTACAGTTTCGAAATGACGCTACTATCAATTTACAGAGGGAAACAAACGTTCTGGTAGAAGTAACGAACATTCCGATACGACACAAAACTTCATCGCGTGCCATAAAGTCGAAAAAAAGGGGTTTGTCGATTTTATCTTGACGATCTAACTGCTCGAACAAAGTGTATGCTGTTATTGAAAGCTGCTCAAATTCCGCATCGTTCGAACCTGTAATTGGAGCTTGCATCGAAAGAGGCAATATGCTGCTTTAGTTTTAGTATGCCACGATATTTGCTTTGCGCCAGTGAAGGTTATAGAATGCAACCTTATTAATGCGCGTTAGCAACCACTCGATGAAACCGATCTCCGTCGAGGGTAAAATGTACGCTCGAAGGCATGCCATGAATTTCCAATTTAAATATCCGAGAAAATTCTTTGCAGCTTCATTAAGTCTCTTCTTTAATATTTCTGAAATTGGAGCATTTATTGGTGCTGGTGGAGAGGGATTCTTGGAGACGAATAATGTTCTCGAGACGGCTGATATACTACATATATATCTTTTCGCGTTGTCAAGCGTGCGACTCGCGGCAGAAAACTCCCTATGAAAATTAGAGGCTCGAAATATCTCTTCGTAAAAAGTGGCGCATCTGCCAGTTGTAGCGTCGCATTGATTGTAGACTGGCTTTGCAATCAGCGGCTGATTGTACGGGCTTCCAGCAGCTCGCATATTCACTCTGCAGGTTCGTCTCCTAGACGAACAAATGGTTTTCCTTCAAGTTAGAATTAGTTTCTTTTACTCTCTAAAATTTTGACAGGAGAATTGACTGTTGCAAGAAAATCACGCGATGCACTGAAATTCTTTCTTCGCTTTTGAGATTTTCGGGAAATAATGCTTCGAGAGATACAAAAGATAAAAGTTAAGTAGTTAGGAATTGTGTGTCCCGACAATGACAGTATCAGCACTGCTACTTGGGCTTTGCAAAAGAAATTTCCGGGAGAGAAAAAGATAATGGAGAAGATCAAGCGAATTGCGAACTCGTGCCGTAAATATCTTCGATCACACGGTAAAAGCTTTGAAACTCAGACAGCCATAAACGAATTATCCTGATAAATGTCATTTTATTTTTCCCATTGGTCTCTATTCTTGCGCGGAGCATGACGGATTGAAGGGGTAAAAAGGAGCAGCAGTGATTCACGACTCGATCCAATATTCGAGTCTCTGAATATATCCCTATAAAAGCTAACGAAAATACACATATCGAATTAACAAAAAATTATTCATCTCTAAGGAAGAATTACGGTGATTTCAAATCCGTCTATTCTTTCCACTTTTAGCCAATAATCAATAATACACTCGTATTTTGCGGCTTTCAATGACGAGATAGACTTTTTGGCGAGATTCGCGTAATTGCACTGATGGATTCTGACGTGTGCGTAACGTGAGCATAATTAACGAGGGACGAAATCGCGATCATGGGCCGATTGCGCACTAGTTATTTAGGAATGTTTCAACCACGCTTGTTTACGCCAAATGTTGGCTTTGCAATTATTTTTACGTGCCAGTTTTGACTTCTCTCGTGTGCAGCACATTTGCACGCTGATTAAGAGCAGTTAATTTATTGACGACTGCTCAGCTTGGTGAGGCGTACTAATTCTACGTCGGCTAATCTAGAACAACAATTATTAACATATTGCGCCAACACCAATTCGACTGAGTGCAATAATCATTCACAGTGTAATGTGAACTGCAAAATTCTGCGAATTGCTAACGAAAACAAGACACCTATCATAATGCGTAAAGAATCCTGTTTTTGCATTATGCTTTAAGGACTTTAAAGTTATTGATTTTCTAAGATTGTGTATCCAGGGAATCGTTCTAATCAATCACACTTATGCTAATGATGCTTTTAATTTGTTACTCTCGATAATTCCTTAAAAGAATCTTAGATCTACCACAATTTTTCCACTTTCCTCAATCGCTCAACGGAAGACCGTCCAAGGCGATTTCACTCACGTGTTTTTACGGCGCATCATTTCTGCGAAACGCGAGGAAAACATCGAGAGTTTTTGCGGCGAGATTAAACGAGCAGCAGAATTTGGTGACGTTGAGAATTCTGAAAAGTATTGGTTTATTAGGTGGAAATATTTAAGGTGCATTAATCAGTCACTAAATAGCGCTGAGCGTTGCTTCGTCAGTTTCAAAGGAAATTCACTAGCAAACTTCGACTGACTGACAGTCTATAGTTTTGACGTACGTTGAAATTCAGTTTGGCAGATATTTACCTAAATTTATCTCATGTCGAAAACATTCTAGGTAAATTGCCGTAGAGTTAAGCGCGATTTCAATTAGAGTATAGTAATTATTCCTCGCGCACATTTGATAAAGAATTAGTGGCTGGAAAATAATTAGTTAAAGCAGAAATAGCTTTTTTAAGTAATAAAATTTTATAGCGGTGCATGCGCGAATAATAGCTTAGCGCAACAGTTAAATAAGTTTGTGTCGTTGATTGGTTTAAGTTCCACACAGGAAAATAGGATGAAAATGGATAGAGAACTCTTAAACTCTCTGCCAGCAATTTTTTTCTGTTTTCTCCTGCGAATTATCTTGTTTGAGAGACCGTTTCTTTTATTTTGCAATAACGAGATTTTGACGCAGTGTTTCGGTTCTACGCGTTCCTCCTAAAATACCTCGTTAAAATAAATTGCTGCAGAGGTCAACTTTTCTACTATCCATCCACTAGTGAAGAAAATTGATACGATTGTTGATACCTTTGTCTCAACGACTATTTATTTCGATCTTTAACATCTCGTATAATTTCGAAATTACCGACTATGCGATTATTGCTCTACATTCCGATTTCGTTGATTCTATTTTTTCATTAGTCGCCAAGGAATTTTAGATCAGGCCTGATTTGGTCAGAGTTTATTTCGTGGCAAGTTGAAAAAATGACAACCCTCTATTTCCTTCTAGGGTTCTACTTTATTACTTTCCTTGACGTCCATTTGTGGGGTGGTTTCCTAAGCTTTCCCTTTTTGCGGCTCGCGTGCTGCTGATTAGATAAGGTCTGTGTAGCAATACTTCAAAATAAGAGTATATGAAGCCTTAGGTAATACCAGCAATTTCTCAAGACAAGTATTTCGAAAATAGCGTCATTAATTTCGGATAAAAATGATCAACTTCATTTACAAGTACGAGAAAGTGGTGAAATTGCAAATAATAATTTCAGTTTTATTAGCATCTCAGTGCGTCAATCGATTTAAAGCTTCACGGAAAATTTCGAAGAAGTGTACTTATGACGGTGTCAGATGGTATTTATAAAATTTTGATGCGCTTCTTCGTAAAACTGGAGATTCAAATGGATATATCTTGGCCAGCAGAAAATAGCATTTGATTTTCTTCCGTTTCAAACTCTTGAATTTGACTGAATGCATTCAGAATGGACAATACTAAACGCACTCGAGTTACTGTTGAGTGTAGCGAAATAATAGATCCCATTAAAATTTCCCGAATACTTACTTTAGTTTCATGGAAATTATATTCCATACAGTATAATACTAATGACAAAGTTCAAGTTAGCATAAACATTCTTCAATGCTTTCTGTGGCTATGCAACTACAGAATGGCAAACTGCAAAGATCTTTGGGCTGGATAAGTGAGCAACTGCTTGATACTGTTACCACAGAGGTCCGGTAATGATTATGAACGTATTACGTCGTCCACTCGTTCATTAGTATCAAAGTGGTAGATTTACCTCAACGTTGATGTATTAATTTTAGTGGCTACCAAAATTTCATGGATGTGTACCAATCGATCGGCAAATTAAACCTCGTAAATATAACATCATTTCTGCGGTACCGAATCGGCAGTCATTAATTTGTCACGTACACCATTTTATGTACTTAACTAACGGAACGATATTACTTTAGAATTGTTCTCAGCCTCGACGAAACGTATGTACATTTATTCATACATACATACAAAACCGTGTTAACTCTTCGCGTTCATAATCCATTAGCCACCGAAATAAACCAGCTTCCTCGGCGAAAATTGTCCTTTATAATTCATACAATATTATAATTACTTTCTCGAAGTTCTTGTGAAACGGAAATTCGTATAAATTTTTTACAGACGAATAATTCGATATTGTTTAATTATTTAATGGTAGCTAAATGTATCACCTTTCCGCACTGATTTTATAAATTCAAATGAGTACTAAAAATATTAAAGTCAAAAGCAAAGCATTTCTTTTCAGCATTTTCGCTCAAAACGATGCTTTGATTTCGATGTATCAGCGGTGTGACTACTCGGCGTTATAAATATTTAACTGGCAAGATCTCTGGGGTGCTATTGGATCGTAAGATTCGAGTCGACTTGGCTAAATGCAAAATAAAACTCCGCAACCCTTAGATTTAATACTGCCGCATAAGCAATTCTTTGTCAAGCTATCTAAGGGACACACTTGAGTCGGGAACAAACGCCGCGGAACAAATTATCCCGAGGCAAGCTGTAAGAAAAAAAGAGGCCAAAGACGGTGGAGCACGCCTTTTAAGGGGTTAACATCGCAAACTTTAACACAAGAGCATAGGATATTGCTGCAAACCGCCTAAAAAAGAGCATTGTAAGATTAAAGCTGCCGAGAGAAAATTTCTAAAGCGAGAACAGCTACCTGGCTTTTTCTGACCTATCCTTGTACGTCCATGTAACGTGATATCTGTCCGAATGGTTCGTAGAGGAACAGTTTATCAGTCGGGGCCAAGAAAAGCTGGAAATTATTGTATGGCGAGATACCACGTTATGAAATACGCTCGCTCATGATATGGTTTAACACTTCGGATAATACGTGCTAAAGGCTAGTTTGAAAGACCGCAGAGCGTATTTGGTTTCATGGGTTTGTATTGAATTAATCGGGGCCAGCTACCTGATAGAATTCCATTATGATCTTGAATCTAGGTACCGGTTTATTAAAAGTTCTCTGTCTATTATCGACCTCGCAATTGAATACGCACTCAGTAAGTACTCATTAACCAAATGAATTGTACATGGAAAGTTTCACTCAAACTTAAATCTGTATCTTCAATTTTGCGATTTCTTTATCCATTTTATTTTAAATTCCCAATGGCACATGTAGATTTGTAAGATTGTCAAAAATAATCTTGTAATTAGCAATCTAATTTAAAATCCCGATCTAACGTTAATCGTTTTCCTTGGTTGTTGTTATGTAATTTAGAGACCACGTCTCCTTCAAGAAAACAGAATACCAGTTTACTATTTTAATGCGTCGCCAGGCTCTAAAGCAATTTGTTTTTGCTTCTTCCGAGAATCTAGACTGTCAGGAGTTCCTTTGTCCATTGTCTGTTTCGCGAGAGTCTCTCGGTAATGTGGTTCTTCCGTACTGCTGCTCGTGACTCGAGCTTCGGTGTTTTTTATCTTTAACTCAAGTACCTCCCTCTTCTAACTCTCTTTCGACTGAAAGCTACTGGAAATGCTGTTTGCAGCACTGGTTAACGTCCAGCCTTATTTCATTAAGGTTTCGCGGTTTTGGATCCTTCAAATTCATTTATCCGACAAACTTCTCTTTGCCGACTTCCGGAGGCGACCAAAAGTCCAACAAACTTCTTCTTCCAATCTTAGGTGTCATACGCTGTCAAAACTTTTCTACTCTGCTCTCGTGCTGCACACGTGACATGCGAATGCTTCCAACCGAAATCTACTACTTCGACTATATCCATTTTCCAAATTTCCTAAAACTGCTTATTTTCCAGATTTATTTCAATCTGCATTTATTAGTTGCAACGAACCACCAAATTGTATATATATGTATATGTCTACAAGAATGAACACTGTTGGATGGGTCGGCGAATTCAATTCGCATTTTAAAACTTCCTATTGAAATCGCAATCTAGTTCTGTTTCACATAGTTTCTAGTCTGCTTTAACGAACGAGTACGGGTTGGAAAAATATCCGATTATTTATTCGGGGTTCGCGATTGACGAGAGAAGCAGCATGCACGAAGCGCTTCTGACAAAAGGGCATACGATGGGCATCGAGCTTTAGCCAGCGTCACTTTTATTTTCGCGTTCGTTGTTAGTCGCCGCTATCCGAGAATTGTGCAGTATAAAAAAGGATCTGATGCAAACAATGAAATTCAATAAACCTGGTGATGCAGCATCCGGAGTGTTCCTTGTGGATGATGCCCATTTCGCCCACTTTCGGGGCATCCGGTGCACCCTCATTCCATCCTTATTTCCGCCGTCTATGGATCGACCTGTCTCCTCGAAATATGCGGGTCTCTTCTCTCTAGCGAACTTTCTTCCTTTTTTCTCTTTTCCACGAAACTTGCGTCCGAGGAACCAACCGAGGATTTCTCGTTGAATCGTGCGACAGGGTCGTTCGAGTGGACGATAATGGTAGAATACTTGCGGGCACGGTTATCACGCGAGATTAAGCCGTTGATGGCATAATCAGATTAAGTGACACGTTGCATGCCCGTTTTCTACCACCTTGATAAAACCTCCCTTTCGGAAGGTGGTGCCAGCTTAAATATGGAAATTTTCAAGTGGCTACTTAGGAACATGCAAATACCCTGTTCAAACTTCCTCATATACCTCTAACTAAACAGCTCCTTCTAAAACGTTACCTAATACTGGTCTAATAAATTGCGCAAACGTGTTAAACTTGTGCAAACGCTTTATACCCAATTATCCTGATAAGTTTTCGCGTAGAGTATTTTACTCACACGAATTTCTGGAATATCAAACGAATAGAGATGTAAGATAAATATACAATTGGATATATTATTGCTATTGTATATTACTCGTATCTATATTTAATCGGATTTCGCATTGTATCGGATAGCACAAGTGTTTGACCATGCATAACTTCCTTAAGATTCCTCAATACACAAGGGAGTAATGCTCGAGAGACCCACTGCGCATGGTTTGTACCATTATATTATCTCACGATTGCATTCGCGCACACGAGACCACGTGCCCCTCATCGCATTTGCTTTACGATCGTTCGCTACACGCGAAAGGTCCTTTTCGTCGAATTACGTGCGCAGGAGATGGTGCGACAGGAAGAACGCGCTAGCGAAAGCAACGGCAACGAGTGCAGCTGAAAGACCGCTTCGTAATTACGCACAAAATATGTGTTAATTGAAATTCTAAATGCAGCTGATGTTCCCGCCGTGGGAAACGAATCTTTCGTAATTACGGTATTCCAGAGAGCGTCTGGACGAGTCGTGGCACCTTGTAATTCTACGCACGGACCGAGAATGGTTCTATTAAATACTCGACAGCCATTCCGCAGTCCGATCTGCCCTCCTAGAATTACGAGCGGCAGCTTCGTGCAGTGGACCACATGTGTACATGTACTTCGCAACCATCGCCATCGGTGACGATCATAGACTTGTGCTCGTTCGAGCGACACGCTAAAGTCAATCCGTGATGTGTTTACGAATCGGATTCTATGGGAACTCGGCCACTCGCGGACTTCTATATGATCGACATTTCTACATGTTGCTTTTGCATCCTCTTATGAGCTTGGCTTTTGAATCGAGCTTCAGGATCGCGTATGGCACAAGCTTTTTATTCCGGATTTGTTGATCATACGTACGTATGGGACTCGCCTATTGTGCAGAACTCTTTTCAAAATCTTGAATTCAGAATTCCTCGATAAAAGACCACATTTTTTGCTTCCTACACTTGCCATTAAATTCAAGCTAAATTCAGATCCATTTTCGTACCGTTAGTGGTCTGCACGCTTCACACGATGGATTTATGGTTTGCAAACACTTTCGATATTCACGAGGAAGCGATTAGAAATTCAACTGAGTACGTTTAAATTTCAATCCACGTCGAGGTGAATAAAAATAATTTGCAAACATAGAAAACAGTATGTTAACTTTGTTCGATATGCTCTCTGTGTATTTTTGCTGGGTTTGTTATTCCAATGGGTGCGACACAATTGTAGTTGCAATAGAGATCAAAATGTTTTGAAATTGTTCAACACTCGTATTGTGTCGTTTGGTTGTCCGTTGCCTGGGGATCTCCCGCACTAGCGGATTAAATTCAAAAGTAAACCGGCTCTTCCGCCATTGCAACCGCAATTACAAATCCCGTTAGGGGTTAAGGGATAAAGGGGATCAAGCGGTTTGCTGTATCAGCATTTTTTATTTGGCAGATCGTTTGTGGGGCCGTACTATCGCCCAGGTTTTACACAAGGGGAAAGTTTCGAGACACTAAAAAGTTATCAGTAATGTTCCGCAGTTACGAATGTGCAGAGCTATTTTTATCACGAGTTTCTTGTAAGCAATTGGACGATGTAGTGCAAATATAAAATAGACGAAATCGTTAAACTGGACTGATCGTACTCTTTTTATAGCCGTCGTTTTATGGCCTTAAGTGACGAGCTGAAAATGTCCTGCGCCGAGGGACGTTCAGCCGCAACCAAAGTGATAGAGAATTTTTGAAATTTTTTTCAACTCCCTGGATGCGAATTCCTGAAAAGAAAAAACCTTACGGGATTTCTATGGTAAATATAATTTATATTGGCGAAACTGATATCAAGATCGTCGTGTAATTTTCACGATGAAACTTTAACAAGCAGTCTTAACTCTATTCGAACGAATCAGGATGGTTTTCGAGTAATTTCGCAATTACGAGACCTTAACTGAGAACATTTCCCGGTCGAGATTATACTGGCCCATTAAAGAAAACATACCACGAGTTTCCTGATGCACCGTATCTTACTGTCAGCGTGCGATACTTCCGATCGCGTAAAAGTTTTCCGGAAGAATCTTTCCTGGAATTTGCAGCAAAGCTAAAGTATTCTGCAAGACGATCGCAGAGCGTCTGAATCGAGTTAATTTTAGAAGCATCTACCTACTAGTATTAATTAAATGAAATGTCAGAGAAAGTTGCCGAAGGGTAATTTTCGTTTGAGAAAGGCAGGAAAAAAAAACTACTCCTTTATAAGTCCTCTTACTTAAGGAAGTGATTTCTCTGCAGAACAAATTGACGCCGGGAAACAGATCGTAATTTCAAGGAAGAAGCAATTGGTTGCCTTCCGTATGGCAATGCACTTGCTCATCCGGTGCAGTGACAGTAAAGCCCTTCTGACAAATCGGGCCATGTCAGAGATCAGCCAGCCACCTTATTCCCCAAGCTTTGCTCGATCTGGCCTTCTCCTATTTTCTAAAGTGAACGCAGTCTTGAAAAGAAGACTCTCAGATATTGCGGATATAAAACTCCTTCGGACGTCTTTGACAATCGTTTTATGCTTTGCTTAGAAACCCGAGGAAAATCTATCTCAAACTTCAATATAGTCTTTCCACAGGAATGTAACCATCCTATTTCGCGGTTCAATAACATTGATGTACATAGATGTATGTAGAGAGTTATACGTAACGAAATATTTCATTCTTGATAATACCAAGCTCCCATTGTTAATCAACTATATATAAAATTTTGTTCGCGTCGTTTCCACATTTAGCAAGTCTATATTTTCAAGCTTGAGTCACCCCATGGGTCGCATCATGCCAGCAGTACATTTGCTCCGAGTCGAGCCATTACAGCGTCCTATCTTCTTATCCCATTTTCATTTGCGTACGTCACGTCCTGTTCCCTAGTGGGACTAACATATCGTCCCAAAGTAGCCGGGGAACGATAAGGCTGTCTGTCAGGCTTGTCAATGCGTCGGCTCGTGTCCACGAGGGTAGAGGAAGCACGACCAGAACGGAAGACCAACATGACGAGGTGAGAGAGGTTCCATGGGCTAATATGACAATGGAGATACCCGCAGGACATGCTAACTAGCTATATCGCTATACACCATGGAAAATGCACTATCGAGCACTGCAAATGGTATTGCAACTCGCCTTGAGCGTCTTCATATTGGAAAAGTTCACTAGTTGAGGTTGTGTAAATGGACCGTATATGAAGTGTACAATGCTTCAGGCGATCGCTGAGTATCAGGATGTATGATATCTTTCATCTCTCCTCTTGACCAGTGACAAACAATCGTATATATACCTTCCATACAAATCCTTCTGCTCTTTGTCCAATCCAAGGAAACTTTGCACCTGGCAATTTCGAATTTTTCTCCAATACGCGAAATCTCGGAAAAATATTTTTCATACTTTTCTTGCTACAGAAATTTTTTTAAACTGGAAAAATATTCGTCTCACTCGGAATGAAAATTCAACGGGAGTGTCACGTTTTGTGGATGCGAAAATGTATATTTTGGAGTCGTGAATTTTAGACGTTCTGCATAGCCGAAATACTAGACTTGTTCGGGGAAATGAGTTGTGAGGTGATCGGTAGTGATTACTGAATATACGTGGCTCGTCGAAATTGTTCAGTTCGCGATGAAATTGGTTTGAGAAGTTCCGTAGCTGTCTTACAAGTTTGTGCGTTAATGTTCCGAACTTTCTTCTACACACTTGCAAACGACTTATTCTCTCGGTTCGAACATAAATTCACGTCATAATTTTGCGGTGGCAATATTTCGATAAATTCTGGCTTTTTTACCCCTTGAAATACGAGACTACGATCAGTTTCTTTCTATTCCCGTTCATGATGAGAATAAATAAATTGTCGTTCACTTGTGAGTCTCTGGATCAAGAAAATAATTTGTGAGATTAACTTTAAGTGATTATACCTTCTCAGCTGACGAAGCAGACGAAAGGGAAGAAGTTTCTTTGTGGAAAATGATTATCCCTTTCGCGTTATTCGAGCTGCAAATACACCGAGGCTTTCCGTACACGAGGATGTATTCCGTGACTTCCTATCATGTCTAACGTGGTCACGTATCTCACTCGCCAACAACAGCAGGCTTCGTGCTATACCATCCTCGCTTAATGAGAAAATGGTGCATTAGTAGTGCGCTAGTAAAATCGAGGCTAAAATAATCTCCTAACGCAGTAGAGCCAGCAAACTAAAGCGTAAACTTTTCGATAGAACTGAAATTACAAATTCAGTATATAATACTCAATATTAAATTCGGGTTTCTTAGAATTCAATTGGAAAAAGATTCTTCCTCGAGACGTATATCCCGAGGAATTCCGGCGATTCTATCTATTTCGTAGCACCTATTCCCCGAGAAATTTTGTTACCGTCATACGTTGTGAATCTTAGAATTTGTCACCACGAGTTACCGTTACCAATTGGATTTTCATCCAGCTGCGAGATCGGATTACGAAGAACGATACATAGATATTTGCCATGGAATCCTGACGAGCGCGTAAAAGGCAAATGAGATTACGAAACAAGCGTTGCACCGTGGATAGGATCAGAGTTGAAAGCGTCCGAGTAACAAGAGACAAATACCATAACGGTCAATCGTATCGCGAGGCTATCGATCAGGTAGTTCTGCGCATCACGGTGCAGCAGGCATAGAAAACAAGGAACAGTTAAGGCCCAGTCTGTCGTATCGATTTTACGATGACACGCTCGAAGAAAGATCGGGTTGTCGACACGGCGCGGCGGCGTGTCAGAAAAATTGTTCTTGCGTTCACGCGAGAAACAGAATTGATACACGGCCGATAGGCGTGTCAACAGGAGCACGGTAGTCGCTTGGAAATCGGCTTGGTATCGGCTGCCAGTGTAGTATGTCTGCGACACACAGAGGTTTCTCAATGCAACTTGCTAAACAACCGCAAATCGACAACTCCGCGGTTCATTACCCGATTGTTTAAGCCACTGTCGCGGGTCGTGCTACTTCGCATTGTCACCCTGCTTCTCTCAATTTAGCTCCCCCATTCTCATTACTAAAACTTCCATTAGGAATTGCGATTCCACGTATCGATAAGAGAAAACACAATAAGGGAACGCAATCTATACAGATCGTTAGTTATGCTGGGAACTAAATCCCTATTATATTGAAAATGCACTAATCAATATCGTTAAACATTCCTCCATTGTGACCCTCGTTATTTCAATTAAAAATTCTACTCGAGTTTTTCCTCCTACCGATATGGCTTTCTAAAATCAATAACAATTTATCCGCCATTAATCATGGATTCAGGTGGTTCCGAAGTGCGTATCGTCGTAACTGTCAATTTGTAACAGAAGCTACTTTAATTTATATCTAACGGTAAGTCGCTGTCGTCGTTTTTAACACTTGCCCCGTTCGATTAAAGTTTCGCAATTGTTTCACCGTATCCTGCAGC
Organism: Trypoxylon attenuatum; assembly: GCA_963989405.1. Taxonomy (NCBI): domain Eukaryota; kingdom Metazoa; phylum Arthropoda; class Insecta; order Hymenoptera; family Crabronidae; genus Trypoxylon; species Trypoxylon attenuatum. The sequence continues at coordinate 16,336,915 of OZ022489.1, read as the reverse complement.
TCCTCTCCAATCTTTCCAGTCAATATCGTGGCAAGTTTTCATCGGAAGCCGTTATTATTTCCCCAGTTATACGAGCCGTAAACGAGGTAAGCGGATTTTCCTATCGATTCTTGTTAAATGCATGTGCGTAACTGTCCTGTACATCGTGCGACCTCCGTCTAGTTCACTAATTACTTGGTAAGCATTTCTAGAATGGAATTGAATTGGTTTCGTAAACAATAGATCGCTGAAGATCTAATAAATTTCATTTCCCATTTTCCGCGTCCTCGGTGCAATAAACTTGAAGTAATATCAGCGGGCTGCAGTGGTGTAATGCACGCGATCATCCCCTGGTAATCCGCTTGTCGCGAGAGAGCCCTGGGAAGAGTACAGATAGCCGAGCTATTCTCCGAATATTAGTAGCGCGTAATGACAAAATAATCCTCTTGGTTATTTGACTAATTATAGTGCGGTAAGGCTCTGCATCGGATAATTGAAGATCCCTCGATTGTCGCGTAAGGATAGCTATCGAATTAATAGTGGGTTTTAATAACTGTTCTCAAATTTATTAGGACTATGAATAAGTTCTCGCTGTTCTCTAACAGAGGGCGTTATCCCAACTACGTGGGGATAATTTAAGATGATAGCACATCTATAAGAAAGTACCATAAACAAAGTTCAAATCCACTGTATGTCAGTTCACTAAACTGTTAACAACATACTTTTTAAAAGCGATAAATATGTCGAATTTTATACCAGGAGAGGAATATTTGCGGGGAATTCTGCTGCATTATTATATTCAAAAAAAAATCGGCACCTGAAGCACACAGAATACTTGTAGAGACTTACGGTGACCAAGCTCTGTCGAACACGATATATAGAGATTGGTTCAGAAGCTTTAAAAACAATGATTTTGATCTCAAAGACAAGGAACGATCTGGCGCACCAAAAAGGTTTGAAAAGGGGGAATTCAAATTTTGCCAGAGAGATGGGCAATATTTTCAATAATATATTTATTACGATTATTTAAAATCAGCGAGAACTTATTCATAGTCCTACTAATAACAATCCATTTGATATTTCAAATGTATTGTAGTGTTAATGTTGTCTGTAGTAGGATAGAACAAGTTCAACTAGCTGATGGCACTTGCAACAACTTAATATTTCATTAATTTCCCTCGGAAAGGAGACCGCTCGATGATCCACTCAGCAGTAATTAGGACCCTGATGAAGCTTAATTGCCGCAGAAGTAATTCGAGGCCGTAAAAAGGAAGTTAATACCAGGGATTAGGTTTTTTTTTTTTTGCAATATAGGATGTACAATGCGCGCAGGGAGCGGAAGAATGGGGAAAAAGGCGACAGAGGGACAAAGAGCGAAAAGAAGCAAGAAAGAAGAGGACTAGCAGTAGTTGGTTATATGTATATATATCGCGGATGCAGTTTTAAATGGATGAGGTGTAGTGCACAAGCGGTTGGATATCTCGAGTACTGCGAGTATATAATTACGCCACCGACGATTACTTTGCCCTATTTAATCCTAGGCTGAACCCTTTTGCCCTGAGGCATTCGTTCTAATATCACTCGACCTACCAGCGGGAAACAGAAGGCGCCAGTGGGTAAAGGCATCTCGGGAGGTTGATGCGCTTCCGCCTCTTCTTTCAAGGAACCTCCCCATTACGTCGGTTTCAATCTGGAGGAGATACTTGTACGCTGTGGTCGAAAACAACAGGATCTTCAGCCAAGAACTATTCCTTTTTCGTTGGTTGCACGCGTCAAATTAAACGGATATTAATTATGGAAAATTAGGTAAATAAATTTGACAGATGAACCTATAGCTAAAATGTAGGCCAATCAGAGGAGAGTTCTGAATAGTCAGGAGTCAGTACATAGCAAGTATCATTCTCGGCTCTATCCCTGCTATGAGATCTCACGATTACTCGCGTTCCAATGAAAAGACCCTGATCACCGTGTCGAGTCGCGAGGATTTATACCCGAAACTGTTCGCGGGCAATTTGCATGATTCATATGTTGAATCTAACGGTTTTCGAACATCTTGTATACAGGGGATGAGTATCGTAAATCGGAAACCGCTGCGCCAAAGAGAGAGAGAGAGAGAGAGAGAACCCACCTCTCATGCTGGTCAACGTTACGCGCCGAAGTGTTGCTGCTTTTACCTGGATCAATGAAAGCTCTCTGCATTCGAGAGAGCAGAGCCCCCAAGAGATTTCGCGGAGAACGCGTGGGCTTGATCTGTCTTGAACGCGGATGAGAGTCGAGTTCTGTTTTGCGCGAGGAAAGCATAAGACACAATGAAATGACTCTGTGTGATTACCATGCCGTGTGTATTTTAATGACGCGCTCGGCTTTCTGTTTCTGCTTCTCTAGGCAAACACGAGGCACGGCCAGTCGGGAATGCAAGAAAATAAATAAAGGGAACAGGTGAGAGCCTGGTGAAAAAAAGAGGCTCTTTGGCTCAGTGAGTGCAACTTTGCAGAATTCTGGTAAGGCTTTCTCGTTAATTTTGCAGATGGGTAAAATTGATAATGGATACACCCTCTATGTAATTCGCTTCCGCGCGATGCGTTCGCTCGATTAGTTGTGCTTTTGCCGAGAGTTTCACGGCCGGTCGGACAGGAGGGCCGCCGACTGGCTATAAACCCGCGTTCGACTAGTCTTTTACTGCTTAATAGGTGGCTGACTGCCCGACGGTCTATACTACTTACATTATGCTCCAGTGTATCCCTTGAGCACTCGGGTTTAAAGTGGAGCTTATTTCAACGACACTCCGTGTAGTACCCTTGCGTTACGGTTCTTGGAGATAACAGAGCATCTTTTGTAGATTTCCTTCTATCACTACTATGCACTTTTTTCTCCCCCTTTCTCTCTTTAATCTGCTTCGCGTACAGCTGCATCTCACGAGTCAGGTGAACTTCGAATATCACTGGATAAGATCTATGCTGAGAGTGCTTTTATGCGAAATGCGTCGCACGTACATTTTTTAAGGCGATGAGTATTCTCTTATGATTTCATGTTGGTACTGGAACTACGAGTAGAAACCAAATGGTATGGACCAGGCGTAAAAAGACCTCGAAACAGAATTTGACGAGTCGAAAGCATGGTGCATTTCAACTCTCCGACAGAAATTTCATTTGACTGGTAAACTTACTCTCTTTGCTATTCTCAAGATGTGCAGGCATATTTTTCTTGCTTTTACTTCGGCTTATGTACGTTCTCTTTAATGCGAGTACTCTCGTGCTTCGGGTTAAAAATCTGACTAGGCTCCCTTTAGAGAATCATCACTCTCACTTTGTAAGTTACAATGGCTCATCGTCTAGAATATACGTTTACGTCCTTTCCCTTAAATATACTCTCCTAGAACGCGGTAAAAAAACTCCATTTATAGGATAGATCAACACTCTTCTTTACAGTTACGACAGTGAAGTTTATCGTCTAGTTTTGACGTGGCAAAAACTTATATTCGCACTTCCTGTTACGAAGGGAACTGCTCTGTCGATGATCCTGGCACAGTCGTATTTTCAGCATTGGAGATAAAACTTAAAAATTATAGGGCAGCTTTACTTTTCCTGGAAAGTTGTGTCAGAAATGAACATTTCTGCAGCTAGGAGAGTTCGTCACCCCAGAGACTCACGAGACAAGTTAGTAGTAGCACGGCTGCATACTGTAATTCATTTGACGCTCTACTTACGTCTCCTTTCTAATCCAAGCTTTCGCGCAGTGGAAATACTAGTGAATTAAAAACGTGTTCATAAATGATTTAATAAAGGATTTTCTCCCTAATCCTGCATGAATTTGTAACATTCCGGATGAGCGTTTGAAAGCTCAGCTCTACGTCCTTGAATTTCATCGGGAATTCAGAAACATCCTCTGAATCGAGAGTTAACACGAGCGTTCGTGTTTCGTCAAAGGTAAGGAAATCGTTGCGAGATGAGTAATTTGATTAGTCGTCGCCGAAGCACATGAGCCGAATATACAATCGATCTGTGGATTTACTTACGGGTCGCGATCACAGTTAAGGTGTACGGTAACAAATATACTCGTCAGACGCAATTGCCTGATTCCTCTATTCTCCAATTAACAATCTTACTAGTAATTACGCTGAGCGGATCTTCAGCCCACCAGCCAGGGGCTCCTTTTCTCGACGTCTTTCGAGGGCTGCTTCTCTCATCGTCGTTACTTAACTCGCGGCTAACTACTCTCACTCCAGCACTCTGAGTGCTTTTGCTTGCTGCCACAGTAATCTGATTGCCGTTCGACCCTTCCATTCCTTCTGGAGCCACCCCCTGCGAGCTCCAGGACTATCGTCGTCCAGTGTCCTGGTCCTTTACTAACAATTTTTATTCGCCGTCCACAGATTTATCAGGATCAACCAAATGTCCGATCCCTTTTAAAAATCACCTCTGTCCTGTCTTTCTCACGTAATACTCTGCCCGACAAATCCAGGGTTTGATTTAAAGCATCCCAGCGCAAAGTTCTCGGATCAGACTGTTCCGTCGCGTTTACGGCGCGTCATATTGTGGGGGTCGTTACACGGATTATCGTATTTTTCCACGCTGACGAGCATTCGCTGCACGGATACTTTATTCTTATTATATACGTACCAGTGGCATAACGGACTCTGCTGTATTAATTCAAAGACAAACTTGGTCCGAGGTGTGTTGCTAAAGGAGAGTTTATATAGCCACGCTATATGTATACATCTTCCCTTATAGACGACGCATAATGCATACACGTACTGCAGTGTTCTACCGATGCATACTTTACACCGCAAACTTAAGACGCTGGAAAAAACTTTTTCCCCGGAACTATCGAATGAAAGGATTAGGGGGTTACTTTTAATACCGAAATCGAGATCCAGCGAGACGACCAACCGCCCCCTTCGGTAGGAGGGTCACGTTCCGCTAATGGGAGATTCCGTTCTCGCGATTGGTCCTGAATCGCAATTAAACTGCCGCTCTGGTTGCTCTCTGCGTTCGACGCCGTGTGTCTTCGTTCTCATGCTCGTTAGCGCGTGCACCTAATTCGCGGCTGACTGTCGAAAACCTCTGGAACGAAAGAACGTGCAACGAATGGGCTTCGCTGATCAGTGGGGCCGACAGTGACGACTCTAATTCCTCGATAATCGGATGCAATCGTTAGGCTACCTTCCGGTCCATTGTGCTCAAGTACCATTCTTACGGAAATCCGCATTTTCTCGTAAGTTCCACCAGTTTGAGTAAATACAATTTACGCGGAATGGTCGATACGGTATACTTGTTCGTACGTATCAATAATTCTCTCAATCTTTGCTACGGTTAGTATTGGTCTCTTGTCAGTGTTTTCTCCGCAAAATAAGGCGAAAACGGAGTGGAGAGCACCGAGTACACTGCGGTACTTATGGGCCGAGCTCTGCAGTCACGTAGATCTGGTGCAGCTCCGGAAAGTTTCATCAAGTCTGATGGAATGAATATGATCGGCAGAAGAGGCAGTTCTATTGAGACCAGTGAAAAGAGTATAAGTCAATGATCAGCACTCGGTGATGTAACCCGGAGTGGTTCGATTACCGAGTCTTAATTAACGCGGCACGATTTTTCAGGCAGGCTACCTGCAGTGATGAATCCATCACGCTGGAAAATCGGGGTATAGTCAGTTTAATTAGTGGACACAGGATACGCACGAATAAATGAGAATCTACGTGGCCCAATGAACTAATCTGTTTTCGATAATTGAACCCTCAAGTAATGAGATAACTCCTTTCGCCTCGACGCAAAATTATCCTCGAGGATTGTCGCCAACCGCGGCTGAGACTCTTAATTGACGACAATGACGCATGCAATAATCAGACGGAAATCATTTGAAAATTAGAGGTTGAAAACGTCATACGCGTTGCAGATCGATTCCCGATTGACTGTAATCGCTCGCTTGGCCGCTTTCAAACCTGCTTTGATTCCTGCTAATTCCCTTGTAGTCGACAATTCGCTTGAGCTTGTCGAGCCACGACTTTTGAAGCGACACGCGGAGCTTACTGCACGAATTCCAGCAAAGCGAACGAACCCTTGGTATTACAAGGTACTAGATACGTACTCGCAATGATTCAACAGTTAGAAGCTACGGGATCTGGAGACAAAAGGTTCGGAGAACCGCGGCGTTGGATATCAGTCAGAAGTTAGTGGAGCGCTGCCGACAAGGAAGACAGCCGGTGATATATTCTCGAAGGAATAAATGTCACGGGTCATTGAATTATTGTCATTCGAACCGCGAATTCGCGCTGTCGATGCGCTCGCGCGATTGAAGCCGCGCACAAAGCGCCCTGCAGCCTCGCTGCTCGACGTACCGCGAGAAGTTTGACACCTCCGACGTACCGCGACCTATTGGCACGGAAATCTCGTCGCTTTTGTCGCTTGGAAATTCCTTTACGTTTTGCAACTACCTTCCAACATAGAAGCAGAGAAACTCGCGAGTCGCGAGCAAGATTTACCATTTACGATTGCGGAACTACGATTGGTTCTAATGCGATCGATTCAAGTGGCCCTGGCGTGTCAGGTTCAATGGAAATCGAACGTTGGAGACGACGCGATGCAGCTCTACTCGAACAAGGCACGCCAACCCATAAAGCTGCTCATCAAAGAGAACACGCTTTGAGGGTTGCTTGTAAATAAAGCTAGCAAACAGACTCTCTCTCTCTTACAGAGGGTTCTAGCTTCCTCCCCGGTCTGTGGTAGCATCATAAACGTTATTTCGCCAAATATTCTTCGAACTGGTAATGCAGTTTGCCTTGTTCAACTCGCGAGAAACTTTCCGACGCCCCAAGGTGCAAAGAGTTTCTCTAGCGGTGCAGTGGCCTCAAAGAGCAACCGTGATTGCGAGGAATAAATTACGACACTAGTTTTAACGCCTGCCTGTGGTCCTGTGATGTAAGTTATGCATGCGGTCATATCGCAAAACCAACGGTTATACGAACTACTAGCCCGAGAGCTTACGCTCAGTGTCGATACGTAAGATGGACTGCAGTGAGAGGCTTATATTCTTGCATTTGCGATACTCTCTTTCGGTATCAGCTTCGATGAACAATCATAAATCCTCCTGCATCCTCGGGTACAGCCGGCAATCGCATCACGCAAGTTTCCGCTGCTTTTAAATCTCGCTCGCTGTATCGTGAGCACGTATCGCATTGCAGGATTTGAACAGTGGTATATCGGAACGCAATACCTATGTATTGTAGCTGACTTACAATTGGTTTCCATCTTCTATTGTTCGATTCAAAATTTGAGAATACATTCTATTAGTCGTCGGAGAAATGCCAAGCGAATCAAAACTGTTTGGAATGGCCAGCTTCTGAACTAATTGTAACTCGGTGCATTGTGGTCAAATCGCAGTGGACTTGAATCAAAACAGCAATTGAATGTAACAATAGCCGCAACCGTATTGAGACATTAAGGTGAAACTGTAGATGGTCGAATCGGTTTCACGGATTCGACCAGTTAAAGTTCCCCAGACACTTGCGGAACGTGAAAAGCTATTTTTCGGAACAATCAAGCGTAAAGCGAATGTGCAGCGTGGTTCCGTTTGTTCGATGGTGCAACAAGTCGGGTTAACAGCTGTTTCGGGTGGCAGTAGAGTTATACGTGCACCACCGCTATGCCACTACGATTTGGCCGAGGTCCAACTTCGACTTACGAGGCGCCAGTGAATTTGGCCATTGCGTTCATGAATGGGTGAAAACAGCGGCGTCCCACCACACTGAGGTGAGGTAAAGTAAAGTACATGGTTGTTTCGCGTTACGAGTGAGAATATACCGATGTCTCAATGCCACTTGAAACTAAACTGTATATCCTTGATTCGATACTTGACAGTGCTTCGGGCGAGGTATGAATCAAGAGAGCTATTCTGTCACGTATGGCTGTTAATTATTCAGGAATATGCCTAGCGTCAAGAAGTTCATCGATCGGTAAATATTGTTTCTCGGTTACACAATGTGCACCACCTGCTTGTTTACTGGGGCCACCCTGAATGTGTTTGTAAAGCAGCACGCAACGTGATTTTCTCTCGCATGACATCATTCCAGTGCTCGATAAGAAACTTGCCGTTTCACCGTGGCCAGCGAGTGTCACGAAGCAGGTCGCGGTACAGGTATATTAATTTTCTGTGTCACCCAATAAAAGTTGGGTCGATCAGAGGAAAACAATAATTATTTGTTCTTATCGTGCATCAAAGTTCGTAGTACAGTTGGTTCTTCTTAAATTCCGCTAACAACTCGTTCAAAGTTCGTTCGTCGTTCTTTCGTCCCAAGAGTGCCAGGAAAATGGAGCGGCTTGTAACGGAAGAATCTCGACTCTTGCGATTAAAGTGATTCCGCGGATTCATCGTAACTTTATAACTCGAGTGTCAGGACCGATCGAATTACGAATGGATCTCGATGCTAATGATCCATGCGGCCGATCGGATTGCGGAGGAGCGCGCGATCAATGAGAAGTGAGGAGCTCGTGTTACGGGTTTAATGATCTCGTTGGTGAAGAATCTTACGATGACAATCTTCAGTACGGATATTTGACGTCCGGTTCGAGTGTTCCGCCCTCCGAAAATTTCAAGGGTACGAGGGATGCAAACCGATTCCTCCTCTTCGAGAGTTCTATCGGCCATGGATAATCAAGACTGATGAGCTCATCGTTCGGCGTGTGTAGTTTGCCGGGAAGTCTCGCGGAACACACCGCTCAAATCAAGCAGATCCGCAACCAGGCTGTCTCCTGGGTCGAGGAACTTTGATCTTAGCAGGAGCGAACAGGAATTGAGTTCCGCAAGTAATTTGCGCGACGCATAGTTAGATCCGACGGTCGGGCTCTATAGTCGATATTTTCAAATAAACGAGCCAACCATTGAAGGTAGCGATGAGGAGAGACACGTAAGAAGATTCAATTGCCACTCGAAGTTACGAGCTACCAACAAGTTTGTCCACTCGCATAAAACTTACTCTCTTGGGTAGAGTAGCATAAAGGATATACTCCGGTGTTCTTGAGGGTTCTACATGTGCGGCAAGTTTTCCTTGGCGATAACTCAAGTCGGGAAAATAGGGTCGCTTACCTCAGGAACGTGGACAGAGCTCTGTAGGGTGAAAAGAGTGGCAGGGTCTGAGACATGCACCGTCTTGACTCCAAGGACCCGTTTAGGTCCTCGTATCAGACTGTTGCCTTTTTCTCTTCTCTCGTTCGTTTCGGCTCTTGCCTGATGATTTCGCTACCTCTTCGGGTCAGGATTCCTCGTGAGCACTTCTTTTCACTTGACTTAACACCAGCGAGAAGAACCGGGCATCGGCGTCCAGTTTGCCCGCAAGTTTTCGGTCCAGGTTTCCCGTGGTTACTCGATTACTACCGTGCTTGCGATCTGTTCGCACCTGCGGACTTTCGGCTACTAGCTACGAGTGCAACGCGTTCTCTCATTGATCTCGTGACATGGGTCACGCGATTATCCGCACGAGGCTGACCGAGGCGTATCACGGACTACCGGGGAAGCGACGCCGGTGCGAAGCGCTGACTGAACCACTGCCGGAGCATCGAGGGGTGGTCCGTACCGCGCTCAGGTCCCGCTGCTACTCTCTCTCCCTTTCTCTCTCGTCGCCCCTACCAATTCCTTTCCCTGTCGCTTCGGATCCTGCTCTTGCTCCTAACTTTTCTCTTTTTCCCCTCCTCATCCGCCGAATCTCTCCCTCCCTAACCCAGGCATTTCTATCGTTTTTCAGCATTTCCATCTCCCCTCCCCCTTCTGTTGTTTCCCATTTTCTGCCACCGCTCGAGTCATCCCTCTCCCTCGTCCTCGCTTTCTCTTTCTCGCCCATGTACTCCCACCGTCTTCGTTTCTCTTTGACAGAGTGTTGGGGTAGTCGACTCTCTTCCACCCCGTGGTTTCCTTGCCCTCCCTAAACTGGCTGCCACCCTTTTCACTCTCCTGCCTCCCGAAGCCTCACAGGGGGCTTCTATCCGCGCTACGCGGCTGGCATAACCGTGTACAGTGGTACACACACCGCAAAAGGAACCTAGGAAGGCGGATCGGCACGATCCTGTGACCCTGCGCGCAACCACTCTCTCTGTCTCTTTCTGTCTGCACTCATCTGTTACGCTCCGAACCCTTGTTGCACTGATCTGTTGCTGCTCCTATGCTAATTTAATCGCATCAAAACACAAGCACTTTTCATTAGAATTACAACTGATTTACAAAAACCGGAATATTTTTAAATCTCATACTGCAGACCGAGTATTTGTTAGTTTTTCTGGTACTATGTTTGGTAAAAGTTCGATTTCATCGGGTGATATAAAATTTACGTTCGATCCATCGGCAAGAATACGGTGCCCCCCTCTTCCCCTACCCGTCTTCATAATTCCTACTTCAATAAAATTTTAATGGCATATTGAATTTCTCAGAGAATTGTCCGACATAAAGGTTTCGTTGGACGTGCTAAATTTCCATGAGTGAAACGTGACTGAAGACCATAAAGTCGCGGTTGTATAATGTATATTACGTCCTGTGTACTGTGTATTATTTCGTGCAACCTGTGGTATGTATCAATGAACCACCGAAACATTGAATTTTTATCGCTGGAAATACTGAAGTGAGAAAGACTGTAACAAGGTTGTAGTATTCTTGGAAATTAGTAAAGACAGTTATGCTTTTCTTTTACATTCTAATAGGTATAATACAAACAATATTAATGTACATTTTAAAGAGAAAACTGGAATTTTTGATACACGTGTATCGTTCCTTGCTTGAAGATATTATCGATACGAAAATTGGTCTAATTCTTGAGTAAAAAACACATGACGTACAAAAAACAAGTTATGGTTTGTGACGCTGCACACTTTACATAAACGGGAATCATTCCTCCTAATTATTATAAGTATTCATATATGTTAACATTATTATAGTTAACGCATTATATTTCGAATTAAATATACTTTATTTACCACTAAAAACAAATACAGATTATTCCTAAGGATCCATGTGAGAGCGTAATGGAATATCCTTAACCCTCGGATCGTCAGGCCTGAAAACTAAACAAGAGTATAGAATTACAAAATTGTATATTTTTGAGTCACAATTGTTTGACAGCTTCAAAATAATAGTAAAAAAGTGATCTACGTTATCGGCAGTACTCATACTTTACCCAGCAGAATTGCATAACATAGTCACTCAGTTAACCTCTAAGCCAGATTGAAGGAAATTAGAATTCAATCACTTACTGACAATTTTATCCCAATACTTCTTTTTAATTGGATTCTTTGCTAGGTCATAAGCCATCCACGTTAATCCTAATGTTGCGAATATGCCGAAGGGTAAAATAAACATAGTTTCGGGGACGAGTCGCCATCCCATATCCCAGAAATATTTTGCTCGTTTTCCTGGAATGTCAACATTATTGGTAAATAGTTAGAGAGATATCATTTAAATATTTACCAAGTGGAAAGTTCCATGTTTTTCCGAGGTCCTCAGCCAAAATCCATCGCTTACGAATCTTCATTGTTGCTAGTGAGTGATTCTGATTTTAACCTGAATTCAGGATCACTGTTAACAGTGTGTGTGTCACACACCGACCTAACCGACCTAGCTGAACCTAACCTCGCCATCCAGTTTACAGTCTGTTCCATTAACATCAGCCGGAAGTCATCTCCGGAAGTGATCTACTGTCGCAGTTACATTTGAATTCGAGAGTGAAATAAACTCACAATAAGAACCATGAATTGAGAAAAAAGACCTGATTACTTTTGGAAATATAAAAAGTCACTTAGACGTTGAATAATTTACTACTGAATTGAAAGATGTTAAGTTTATTTGCATTAGAAATGTAATATTTTCAAAATTGGTGGGTAACTATTAGTAACTGTTGGTAAGCAAGAGTGCGCTTTCGGGTGTCGCGATTCTGAGAGCCAATCAGAAATAAGGATCCCGACGGTTTAAGACGAACCGCCATTTTCCATTATATTGGTGCTACTCGCGGTGTTTGCCGGTTACCGTCTCCGTGTGATTCGCTGGAATATTCGTGTTTTGTGTGTTAAAAGTGAGTGTTTTGGATCGAAAGTGTCTCGAAACGTTACTAAAACGATTCGGGAGATCAATTATGATGGAAGATTCAGTGGAGAATAGTGAAAACAGTAGAATTCCATCAATAGTGAATCTAACCGAGAAACTGAAGAAACAAAATTCTCTACCCCTCTTCAGTCATAAAGCTTATGAACAACATTGTTACGCAATCGATCAGCTAAATTTTTGGTAAGTTCGAAAAATATCATTTCTGTGTATTTGCGCGACTTTGTCACTCGCCAATTATTACTCTTAGTAGTAAGTTTTATGACTAAATTAGCTCGAACATCTGATACCAAATGTTCTCAAATTTGCCGATTTAATCGTGTGGCGTTTATTATAATTGAGATATTCTTCCACTTCGTATTTATTAGGCTATGACTTGTAAGATACCTAGTTGATCGAATCGAAAGTCCTTGTTAACGTCATAAATATTATTGTTGTGTGTCCCAACCAACTTCTCGACGCATTCCAAATGTTCTATGACTCAAATGAAATTATGCCACGAAAAAATTTAGTCCTGTTATCCATCTGCATTCTTCGGACAAACTAACTATTGAATTCAGCCATTAATATTGACCGAATCAGCCATATTGTGTCAAATTAATATTTCGCAGTAAATCGAATAACTGCATGTGTTAGCACCGTCGCAAATTATCAATTCGAATAGCTTCATGATCTCGTTTGTCTAATGCGTGATGCTCCCGGAGTATTCATTGATAGATAGAATCTACAATATAATTTTTCTAAAGTACTTAGCTCATTATAACGGATCAGAATTGTTCGTATTAGCGTTTACAATGAAACGCGAATATTTTTTGCAGGCGTACAAACACTTGGTTCAACTTTCCGCGATGAGCTGCCATCTGGTGGCCAGTGAGCGAAGTACTAAGCAAACGGCAGTATGGCCGCCATCGGGAGGCCTTTAATTAGTGACAAGTGATTTGACGAGGTGTTTTCTCATATTCAGTGTCAAGGGAGCCGAGTGTATCCAGCTGAAGTAAACGCCGCTGGATCTCATGGACCCTGACGGATAGGTGAGTTGAAAAATCTTCTTGAATTAATCGGCTGCCAATCGAAAAACCGAGCTCCTCTGCGGCTACTTCACACCCTGTTCCCACGCACGTCGCTTTGCACTGCTCTCCCGGATCAACTTCTTTTATTTTTTTCTGTTGTCACGCGCGTCCACGACATGTCTGGGCAAAACGTCTCTCGTTGGCGCATATTGTGGTGCGCAAACAACGCGGAAACGATAAAGATACAGCCGGAACACGCGTTCCAGTCAATTGTGTCACTACGAGTCGCTCCACGGGTGAAAGAGACCGTAATGATTCGATGAAAGTATAACGTGCCGGTGTCCTAAGATTTTCGCTCAAATTCAGGAAGGAAGGATGTTCGCAATTTTTGGAGAGTGTTTACTCTTCTTTAGGGTTAAGTTGGCCTCCCACATCGTTCAGAGTTTCTGCGAAGCATCGATAAGAGTGTGTGTGCTCGATTAGTTGTCGGCGAAACCACTAGATAGCGCCGCTTACCCTTACGCGAGGTCATTGCTATCTCGTTCTTGAACTTTAAAAGAGTTCTTTGTGTTTTTACCGATAGAAGTATTTATACAAGTGATTCTGCGAGTTATTATCCTGATTAGGAGCACTTGGTGTATTTAGTGGCTAATAAAGGTGGATAGGTACGATCGTAAAGACATTTATTACGTATTAATAGTATATGTAATTACGTGTGAGTTATGCAACCGGTTTTTTAAATTTCAAGTTTACACTACTATTTAGCGGGATCTTACTCTAATCTGTCTTGCGATAGTATCGTTGTTGAATAAATATTTCACTTTAAACGGCAATTTTACAGCTCTCTTCCGGAAATCATAGCACAGATTTATTATTATTGTACACGTGATTCAACCGCGGTTCCGAGTTATTTCACTTTAGAATGATTCACGTTCAATGTAAATGTAATTTCGCTTCGTTTACTTCGTTAATAGTACATTTCAAGACGCTCATATTTTACCTCGCATATACTTCAGCCCAAATTCTTTTTCACGGAAACTGGGAATCGCAAAATGCCAACAGACAGAATTCGTACAAAGTGGTATTTTCGTTTTCCGGAATCTTTGCCAAAACGCGAGCAGATTTATGAAACGCTTTTGTCTTTGTCATGGCACTTGGAACAATTCGTTCGTTTCCCTTGCGTTTTCCATTTTAACCGAAACCGCGTTTGCTTTGTATATCCGATAGGTCTTTAATGCCGCAACCAGGCGAAAACTTACCAAATTCATTGCCAAAGCAATTCAATTGCTTCATCGCAGCTGCAAAATCAATTATTCAATTCATCGTCAAGTATTGTTTATGGTTGTATGGAAACTGTATAATATTTACCCTTTATATAATATTTACTAGCGTAATTAGCGGAACTAGACTCATTGTGCTCAGAATGAAACAAATTGACAATATAAACGAAGATACAAATGAAACAAAAGAAGTCGAGGATATTGTCGAATCATCAGAAAATCAGCAGTGGATTAATCGTCATTGTTTTTTCGGCGTTGACAGCGCGACGGCGGCGCCGAGTTCGTCGAAGCAGCGGCGGCGTGGTAAAAATTGACAGTGATCGATTTCGCTGCGGCTAAAAGGGAGGAGTTCGCGATAATTACAATTGCGTTTCTTGCCCAGGCAAGCGAACGAATTCTCCCAATCCCACGGGTAATCCCGTCGCCGTTGGTCCCTGGGTTGCTTCGCTCGGGAATTTTGGAATTCTCGACCAAAAACCCGCTGGCGCGTCTGCGACCAATAAAAAGTTACACTCCTGAACTTGGCGACACGTGCTCCTACGAGACCACACACGTGGCTCCGGGTAAACGGTAGCACGTCGCGTCGTGTAGCTCCCATGCTCCTCCCGTGTCCGACTGATTGCCGTATTTATCTTCGGTTTCGACAGATCTCCATTCGCGTATTAGCTTCAAGACCCAGAACTTCCGAACGACCAATTTTATATTTAGTTCGCCACTGCAACTGTCCCTTCGAATTATCTTCGTGTCCCTCATCAATACAGGTCTCACGGTGTGAAATGACAAACTGCTCGCTGCTGTTCTACACTCTCGGTAGAATTATATCATCGATGTTGCATCCTACCGATAAATTTTGCCATTTAAACTTTTCCTCTATCTGTCATACTTTCAGAGATAATCGTCGAAAACGTATTTTTACCCCCAAATTTAATCCCAATTTTCTCCCCCTCAGAGTGAATATTAGCAGCTTAAAAGAAACACGGGTTCGCTTATTTTGCGAGTTCATGTCGTGTAAATTTTATTAAGATCCACGAGATACACTTGGGAAACATTCCTTGTTAGTAACGAAGCAGTTCGAGTAGCTCGATATAAAATCAAATCTAATCGCAAATGTAACAATATTTATCCAATAATCTGGATTAAGATTAAGGATTTTTTTATTACTTTGCCAGATATAGTTTCTCTTAGAAATATGATTCTACTTATTGGTGTCGTACGCAATAAAGTCGAGTTGTATCGGGTTCGTGATCCGTATTGATCATTGGGAAGCTGTTCGTGTCTCAGGTGTTTCGAGGGTCGCATAGGTGTGTCATTGATCATTTTAAGGGAATATTGTCGACGGGGTTCGCTCAACAATTCTAGCAAGACGTCTAGGAGGCCACGCATACGAGATCCTCGAATAGATACATACCTCGATCTGTATACGTCTCTGTGCAGCGAGTCGAACTGATTTATTCATGGCCCTGCCCACGCGCTCGCGTTCGCACCTGCATCACTGTCTTCCTGTCAGCGATAAAATCTACGTCTCATGAGGTTCATTCAATTTCGCGGTTATCTCTGCCACGAAAATTAAGCCTTCGATAATTCTCCAGGCGAAATACATCCTCTATCCTCATGGGGTGACATAGAAAATCTCACTGGATTTAATTATAGTCGAAAATATCTCAAAGTTCTTTTAATCCTAATATCTCTGATCGAAGATAATTTAGAAGTTGTAGTTACTTTTCCGACATATATTTAAGAACGATTACAAATGCAAATTGTCAAAGTTCGAAAATCCTCTAGTTTTTGTTAATTAGCCAAAATCTGGGATGCAAGAATATCTAAATACATATTCGACTCGACAAATGACCGGGGTCTTTGTTACTTGACAAGTGGATTCCAAGAGTAGGAGAGAATTGTTTCTAAAACGACGAGAAAATCCTCCTCACGACTAATATTCAGGTCAAACTTGATAGTTTGCGAAGAAGCCTCTTTCGCAGTTTACCTCGAACGTTACGGTGACACATCGTGTCCGTCGTTATGCACGCTTATGATTTGCATTTCGTAATCCCAAACCACCACTCCCCAGCATTTGCAAAACACACGAGGCTGTCCAAAGTTTATAATTGTCTTGCTCGTTAGACTCCGACCGCTGCCGGGCAGTGACTCTCCTAATGATGCAAAAAAGTTATTTGCACGCCGTGAATATTGCCTCGTTCCTACGTTCCTCAACTTGAATGGGTTTAATATTCCGTCTGGGATATTGTGTGGCGCGTGTCAATGACCCTAATTTTTCAGGCTTGGTAGCTCGAGAAATGCAAATTTGTGTAGCATTCAAATTAAAATACACAGAGAGGAACGGGCAATTTAACATCTTTCTCGGTAGAGGGAATGAACTAAATGATCTCAAGATGAAGATCAAGCCTACGATACACTTTTTCAAAATCGTCTTATTAGTCTGTTAACTCCCTACTTTTTTCACCCCTATACTTTCCTGTTTCATAGTTTACTTTATAAATTCGCCTCGGTTAGTTGCACTGCGAATTCGCGCGATTCGCGAATAATTATATTTTTCTAAAATAATGTTAAATACTAAAAACTTTATTAGAGGGCTAATATGTAGGTGTAAATCGGGAATCGAGTAAGCAGGAAAATTGTAGGAAAGTTTCATTGAGGCCTTGATTTTTCGTGAGCAGCTCAGACCAGTGTAGCAGGTTGCGTAATATCCGAGAAAGCAGAGAGTTTGTAGTAGGTCGCGTCCGAAGCCGAATCGGAGGACGCGTTTGCAGCAGTCTTTTGTATTCTCGCGTATACACGGGTTTGGCGAAGACGGCGGCAATGCTTTAAGATATCCGTTGTATTAAATCACGAAAATCGCACGGGATGCCAGAACGACAATAATCCCCGCCCCGCACCAACTTCTACCGTCCGCGCATAATAATGCCCGTTGGGCTACGCAATTTCTGCCAGGCCCATGCCTCTGCCAGCTTCGAAATACAACAGCGTACAATCCTACTTCAAAGGATCGCATATTCCGCTCGCTCTCTCTCTTTCTCTCTCTCTCTCTGCCTCTTTTAGTATAATTTCTCGGAAATTTCCACAGTCCGAATATCGTACTACACCTCTGAAATTTAATTATTAATTACCCCCGCATGCGTTACTTCCTATAATGAATTCGGCCAGTGTTTTTTTTTTTGTTCGGAAGAAGAAATATGAATTTTGTTGCAAAAGTAATAAATTAGCAAACGAGTATTATGACGAGTACATTTTGTCATTCGGTGGGTGAGGTCAGTTCCAAGGGAGCTGCAAAGACAATTCTGTCGCAAGAGCACTAGAGAGTGGGAGCCAAAAATAGAATTGATGTTAACTGGTTATACTAAGCAAACGCAATTTGAATGGCGCCTCGAAATCAGAGGATAAAAGTTGTCTTTCGTTAGCCACGCGTAGCGCACGAGCGCGACACCATAAAGCTCGAAAATGAAGCTGTATCTGGTGCCAAGTTGTGCCGTGCTACTGACTGCCAAATTGATAGTGAACGCGCGATATGCGGCTGAGGCCTTTGTGTCTCTCGTGAATCGCTAATAATGCCCTACCTGTCGTGTTTTGCATTTCATATTTCACGCCGCGTCCTAAAAACCGCGTCAATGACTCGTAACATGATTTTTGCTAATTTGTGTGCACTTTGTGCGAGTACATATCTATCTTGGCAGCCAATTCACTCTTTGCCCAATTTTCTATCTCTTGAGACTGAAATTCGCGGTTGGATTCGCGATACATACAAATTTGCGTACGTACGATTTGCGAAATTCGCCAATTTCACGCTCGAGTCTGCTTACGTCCGGATTGCAAAATTTCAATAGGGAGTTTCCAATGATATAAAGGATGGAAAGCAAAGTTATGTGAGGTTGAACGTAATCCGAAAATTTATCAGGATTTCTTTCGTATCTGCCACGCCATTGAAGTCGCCCTCCTTGCTTTGGCTTAATGTAGTAAATCTTTGCCCGGAACACCTATGTTTATCTCCCCGCTCAAACATCTTCCCGGAATATACGCATTGAAGCTTAATTTATACATCTCCTCGGACGAACGTCTTGATTAGTCGTAAGTGCCATTAACTCACGGAAACGGATTTATTACAAAGTAAGCCGAGTGAGTGTAACTCGTAAGTTGCATCACTTTTTCATTGATGTAATTGCCGATGTGAACGTAATTATCCTAATCAATTAGGTGATACGCGTACATCCGCGATCGCGAGCGTGAAATCACCTCGGTGGGAATTTTAGTCGCGCCGCCTCAAAGCCATGGGAAATTAGTATGCAAAAGCAGTTGGCGATAAATTGTCGCGATACGTATTGCAACGATGGCAGCAATCAGCGGGGTTTATATTGAACGAGAACTGGGAAAACATTGTAATGCAGCACTCGATCATTCCAGCGAGTTTGCAAGATTCGAAACGTCCCGTGATTACGCTCCCACAACTCTCTCTCTCTCTCTCTCTCTCTCTCTCTCTCCCTCTTTCTCTCTGGGGCCGACTTACTTTTATTAGGCTCGTTTTATTTCTAATTAAAGCGTCCCGGCCCGGATTTTACTTCACACCTGTCTTCCGCTGCCAAATGTCTCGAACCATTAGAACAGAAAACACGGCGTTTATGTTAAAAGTATCCGTTAAATACATACACCGTTGCGCTAGCGCGGTCAACTGTGAGTTTTGCCAAATCTTACGCGACGAGGGTTTAAAGAGATTTGCTTAACGACTCGTCAAATCGGTCGGTATATCCTGTCGCCTTCGAAACGCCCTGTCGAGAAAGATTTCTGCCGTTGTACATAGTCGGGTTTGGTTTTATTTTCCGGTTATAGCTTCAGCAACACACGTGCTTTGTACGCACAATTGAATTCGAACTGGAGCTTAAAAAGTTTCTTTCCGATATCGGATATAATTAAAGAGGTTTTCATAAATCTCAGAAGACTTGGGTTGAGTGAATTGAAATATTGAAAGAGGTCTCGCAAAGAAACGATGTACTTTTACATAATATGTAGGTGAATAAAAAGTTAGACAATGTTACGAATAAATTGTTTCGCGTTCAGTTTGGATGACGAATATCGTGACGAATGATCGCTCGCATCGGGTTCCTCTTGTCGGGGCCTATCAGAAGCGGCCAATTTCTGCTAATGCAGCGGAGTACTTAGGTGGGCAGGCTGGGTGCATCGAGGAATTTATCAATTTGGCGAGCGCGTGAGTTTCGCGCCAAAAGCCGGAGGAATTTTGTGGTATATATGTGTATATGTATATGTATGTGTCTTCCTTCTGGCTGGCGAGAACGGTGTTTCGTTCGCGGCCGGTCGCCGTATGAATTATTTTTGCGAGTCGCTGAGTTATTGCATTCTCGCGCGGCGCGAATCTCGAAATAAAGACGCGTCGCGGTCAGGGAGCAGAGAGCAGTCTTACGGCGACAACGCATTTCCGAAAATTGAAGTCGTAATGCTCAGGCCTATATTAGAGAGACGCCGTGCCGAGTGCACCTGCCGGACTTTGTCAACCGCTCGTCTGGATTATTAGCTTCTCGGTAGCCGTGCTTGCGATTTTCCACCCCGTATGTAACTATGTAAGTATGTACTACAGATGGATTGCCTTGCCACCTGGGGATTGCTCTTTATGACCATTCTTTTAGGTATTATTCGAGGTCGCCGACTAATGGCGACCGGCTCTACTTCAACGCGATATCTATTCCTCTCGCGTTGGCTGATGCATTCCCATTATTTCGACGATATCATCCTTAATAGAGGCGAAAATAGCCGCGATTAAAGCGAATCTCCTCGCTGATAGATCGGTAATACGATCGTCGGATATGTATAAGTGCGTCATCAGAGAAATTAAATGCGGACGGATCATTGAACCTAACGCGGAATATGAGCTAATGAAAATTGTACACTTTGATTAGTCATATAGGATATTGTACGAGCAAGAATTTACCTTGTGTTAGTCAATTAATCGGAAAAGTAGTTATTTAAATTTGAGTTTATTGTTGAGATATTAATGTAATTAGCAGTGGGGTAGAAGGTGGGATTAAAGAGCCGTAGAGGCTTCTCTTTCGACGAAGCGCGTAAAAATCGGTCACGAGACCGAGTTGTAAACAGGCATGGTCGGCACGAGAACCGAAATAGTTAAGCCGAATTCTTAGACCACCGTCGGCTTAGCCGCTCGTCGTTGCCATTTGACAACGCCCACGCCCCACTCGCGACTGGATTAGAATTCACTGGCAGATTTAGGAGCCAGGTTTCGTAATGTCGATTAACGCCACGCTTCGAATTCGCCGGCGATAGACTTTCGATTAAATAGCTCAAGAGCCAATATCCGCGGTAGACTTTTAATCTGGCGGTCACTCGGATAAATCCGACGTGCGTTGGATCGAGATCAGCTAGCGAGTCGATTTGCTTCACGATTCTAAACGCTTCGCCAAGTTAATCGGCGAAACGGATGCGCGCGATTCCTGTGGTTTTGCTGCTGGTAGATGGACATTGGTGATCTTTCGTTCGTTAAGTGCCTCGACGAATGATATCCGTGACTGCGAGAGTCCTACCTGGTGTTGGTGTATCTGGATATCGTCGTCGCCCTCGGACATGGCTAAACATGCAAATGAGCCGTTGAATTTAATTAATTGCTGGCTAGCGATAGCCGTTGACACGCGACGTTCGGCAACTGATACCGGCGAAGGGTGTTCGATGCGTAGCTGGAATAGCTTCTGACGAGCGCCGACAAGAGTATGTGTATATGTATATGTATACGAATACATACGTATATGTGTAATGAGAGAACTGGATCGCAACTCCAATGGACCTTTTGTCCCTTTACGGTCAGCTTTATGCCAGGATCATCGAGCAAACGCGTTTTATGGATTGCTCTTAATGATTTCTCTTTCGGAAGTTTATGACCTCGCCTCTCGCGAACCTGTTTATCCCTTGCAATGAAAAAGCCATACGCGCAAATCTGTCGCAATAAATCCTAATTACCAAGACACTCTTCACTCGCGTTCCCTTTAGAAAAATAATTCGCGTCGAAAAGAGCTCGCGTGCTCGCACGTGTTGCGAACTGTTAAATTCAGCGGAATTTTTGCGGCCATCGGCCAGGGTCATCGCGAAAATATCACCTTCCCAACTGAACCCCTCCCGCTACAACGCACGAGCACCGCAAACAACTTTACTCGCGCAAGAACAATTCGAGAAAATGTTTCCACTTCATCATCCAACCGTTCTTTCTCTTTTCGCGCGCGTTATGATTTATTCCGCAGTGTTTCTCTCCGAGAGGAAAGGACGCATTTACCTGCCGAAAACAAATGGCTCTCAATTAACATTGCCGCACGAGGCTTTGTCGTTCTTTGGCAAGAGAGATTCGATTAATTTCTCCGAAGCGGCTGGATTTGATAATACAGGCGGCCCTCAGCTTTCGCACATTTCTAAAAATTCAACTTTTTCATCCTCTGGGGTCGGATGTCCCCTCTGATGGGACATCGTGAGTCAAGCAGCCTACTTGGCTGTTCCCTTTCAGACTACATACAATGTTGTTCTATCCTAATGAAGATAGAAATCTCTATCAAGAAAAGAAAAAAAGGGTGGTATTCAACTAACTCAGTGGTCGGCAAAGTGCGGCTCTGGCACAAATATCCACGCAAGGCTCAATAATATTCTCATTTTTTAAAAAAGCATGTTCAACCATGAACACTATCAAGAGTAAACTGAGAAGTCGTCTTATTGATGAGAACTTGGAATCATGCCTAAAATTAAAAACAACAACATACAAACCTGACTTACTCGAACTTTCCAAAGAGATGCAAGCATATTGTTCGCATTAATAAATATTTATTAAGTATGAAATTTAGTTTTATTTAGCGTAATAAAAGTTTACTAAACAAGCAAATTTGGCTCCCAATTTTTTTTTGAAATTGTTGTAATGTTCATATTTGGCTCTTTGGCTAATAAGTTTGCCGACCACTGAACTAACTCTTGACAAGTTTATAAAGGAAACACCAGAAAGCACTTAACACGCCTCTTTAACTTCATTATGCATACATATTGATAAACAAGTACTTTAAAACACAGTTTTTGGTGCATATTTGTTTACACCCCTCTACTTTCAAACTATGTATTTAGAATTCGCACACACTTTAGGAACCAATTATGTGCGAAAGTCGGGGGCCGCGTGTACAGAGATATACGTTGCAGTTTTGTTACTCGCGTGGACCCGCGGTGAAGGATAAAAGTCAGGGAACGGGAAGAATGACGTTAGAGAGTGCGAATGCCAGGATGACTCCTTAAAGGAGGATTACGTGACGGCGCACACGCCTTGCCAATACGAGAGACACTTTAATCCCTCCATTCAGAGGAAATCAGTGGCTGCGAAAGGCCCAGATCGGCTGAATGGGGCCAGATCACGCCTTGGATATAATCCAACAGGACTCGAGTTCCGGCGGTGCTGGCGTAGGTGTCACTCGGTGCACTCGAGCACACAGGCTTTCTTCCCTATCTTCATCTTCCGCTTTGACTCTCTTCCTTCCTTCCAGCGAGTGGACCTCCCTTATTATGGCCTCAGGGTGCTTGCTACTTACCTACCCTCTCTCGAGTTAGTGATCGTACCAGTGGTTCTGCGGAATTTTTCTCTCGCTTTCTTCTTGCTTTCCGCGGAGGTTTCGCGCTCCAGGAGGCAAACCAATTACATTATTTATAACCCTCGACTAATCTGATTACACGACGGCGCGGCGCGGTGCGGCGCCACGCGTCGCTTGCCCCGCGAGCCGATGCCATCGCCTGTTTCAATTTAAAGGTGTGTAGCCACTTGTCCGATTGCCCGGAGGGGTGATGGTTGGACCCTCTTCTCACTCCGACCTCTCATTTTTATTCTGACACCACTTTCACACCATTCTGATTAGTTTCGAATTAATTGCTCGGTGTTTCTCTAACTTTGCTGATCGACATTGACACTCGTCTTTCGAGATTATCAAACTCAATTTTCTTTCGGTCACTCTATGAGTCGCTTGATCGTTGGCAACTTCGATCTTTGATTCTGACTCAAGTCAAATTGCGGAAATGATGGGATCGCGTCAGGTTCCGCAAGGTTCTCGGCTGGTGACATAACCTCCGAAATTGGAAGGACTCGATAATAATAAATGGAAGGCTGCGAAGCAAGTCTACTTGTTTCTAGGTACGTCATGTTTCTGTCAAACGTAAAAATAAAAGTGGCGCGGCAGCGGGAAGCGGGAAAAAAAAGAAATAAATCATTTCTGCCGCGGGTCCGTCCCGAGGATGACGTCACCCAATTCGTGACTAGGTCAAGGTGTCGAAGAGAATCCTAATTGTCTGCAAGACCTTTCGTTCTGCTTTTCTTCGTTCTTGGGAGCAAGCTTGCTGCACGGAATGATCACTTGGCAATGAGTTCTCTGACACAGTTACATCAAGTGGTTCCGTCGTTAAAACAATATTCGTATCCAGATTTCGATAGACTATCAATTAGATCGTAAGATTACGAGTATCAAAATCTTCTTACGAATAATGTTGTATTTTTTTGATACGGTATATACAGATTGGTCTCGTTGTGCTAAATATTTCTCATGTCTAGTCTGTTTTACGAACGCGATAGAAATAGATACAGGTATCTCCAGTAGTTCTATTAGCTAGTTAAAGCTGTTCCCATTTTCACGAGGATTCAGGCCACTCAGCCATATTTTTTGCCTTCTGACTGATCTCACCCCCTATGTCGGAACTTCTTCTATTCACTACTCATAATATTATTCTTTCTAAAGTCACTCTTAAAAATAATTCACTCTGTGCCACCGTATATTTCGGTTTATTTTAGCTTTTGGCATATCTTAAAAGCACCGTGTACTGTATATCGATCGGCTTGCATCTTTTGCGTTCCTTTTTTTCGTCGATTACACTCGCTGATTATATTATTGGCAATTGGAAGGTGCCACGCGTTCGGTGAGCAATATATCTGGAGAGAGAAAATAAAAGATGAGCCTCATACCAAATACGGGAGTGATTCTGACTTGGCTTCGGTAAATTGGTCGTTACTTTTGCTCCTGTCTTTTTCCTCTTTTCTTTCTTTCGTCACGCATCGATCATTGGTAACGCGATTTTGCTGGGAATGCCGAAGGACTTTCCAGGGTTCTTCGAGACGCTCGTCTTTCTTCTTCGACAGGAGTCCCTTTTCGCCCGGGGTTTCAGACGGGATTTCAGGCAGGGTTTCGGCGGCCGTTGTAAACATATAAATCCCCTGGGTATAAATGCATTTGCAGATTTTACGATGGTCGGCTGTAAATTTCCGCTGGCGTTGCTGCGGCCGTATAAACCCGCGCACTGGCGCTTCGTTGTTTTCACCAGTGGATTTTGGGGGTGGCTGCCTCCCTCCCAAACGCGATCCACACATTTTTCCTCTTCAATATCCAATGTTATAATACTTCCTTTAAGGGGGTATTCCCCTTTGCGAGGTTAAAAAATCGATTCTTTATTTGCGTCTCATAATCTATGCTGCTTGGAGAATGCTTCCTGAAATTTTCAAGCCAATTGAATAGAAATGAACACTTCGAGCAATCCGTTATTGCAGACGGAAAGTTAGTCACGATTATCTTAAAGAAAACTTTAAACGCGTTTTTATTAAAACATTATTTTTCGTGAGTGTGTATGGTATCTCCCGAGCGGCTCAATCAATTGACTTGAAATTTGGAAGACATGTTCTGTACATGTACAGTTCTCATCTGAACCAAACGAAACTCAATATCTAATATTTTACAATTTTGGAAGCAATTTAAAATGCGAAATATTTACAGAAAATTCATTTTTTATCTTTAACGTAGTACCCGTTTGTCAAAATACGTCGTATTTGTTGTTCCATGGTTCACAGGGTAGCCACAATCATACTGATCGTTAATAAATATGAGTTTTTAATTTTCAATGAATTTAGTGGACGACATCGTGCACACCATGCGGGAAGAACCGAAAATTCCGTCCCCCGTCACTCTATAGTGGCAACATGAAATAGCCTAAAAAAAATCAGAAAAGTTGTGTATGAATACACAAATATACCTACTTTATTTTTAACCCAACAAGTGTTCCTGAATTATTGTTAAAAAATCCGAAAAACCTCAAGTAAAACAGGTGAAGGAAGGGGAATATCCCCTCAATAGCAGATAATTCTTTTCTCGGTCTTGGAATGAAAATACATAGCGAAGAATAATCGAAGGGAAAAGTAAAGGTTCGAAATAATTTTTTCGAGACATCCTACTCCTTCGTAGGAGATAACCTCTTGAGTACAACTGACTAAGACGAAGCTTACCCTGTAAACGCGATGCATAACAGATAATTCGGTCTTTTTTACGAGGCGCCTTATCAAGGACGATTTTTAAGGGGGCTCAGCTCGCGGGTTCGCACCGACACTCTCTTCCTCTGGCAGCGGGTTAAATAACTCTTTCGCGTTAATGGGCGGTCGGCGCGCCGCTGTCGCCGCCACAGTCAACGGATTAAATCTGATACAGTTAATAAAGAGAATAAGTCAGCCGGGTAATCCGAAGATCCACTTACACCAGGCTGACAGCTTATTTAATAAATTCAACCTGCCGCGCAAACAAGAGCGTACGTGACCCCGTTGCAATTAAAAGCCTATCGAATTAATTATAGCCGCGAGATCTCGCACTCGTAGTCCCGATGGCGCCGTTATCGGCTCAACGATCGGACAGTAACGAAGTCAGATATATGTATACCGGCTGACGAAATTAAGCCGCGACCCAACGCGACGTATCATCCGGGAATAATCGGCGTGAAGCATTTTGGCCCTGGAAAGTACAACACGACTTTAGCGTTATCGGATCCGCTGATCGCCGGTAGACATGCCCAGGGCACCGAAAAACTCGGGGAACCTTGCGAAAGCCAATTACCAGTGGCGTTGGATCGTCCAGAGATGCCGTGGATCAGTAAAAAAAAAGCGACCAGAAAATATTTCGCTCGACTGAACTTCTATGTAGATATCTAGGATCGGCTAATAGTATCTTTACTTTTGGCTTTTGGGCAATCAAGTTCATCAGGGCATCTCGATCAAGCACTTTCACCCAAGAATTCTCTTCAGTGCAATTTTGCAGGGCGGTGGCATTATTTATTGTAACACTTAAGTCAGTTGGTTACGTTAAATGGCCGTTTCTCTCGTTAATGTAACTGTACTTGGTGGCTCCCCCTTGCTCCGACAGTTCCACCATTTACATATGCTTATTGCGAAATTGGATATGTAGCAGATCGAATTGAGATTCTTGCGTCATCTTTGCGCGGCGGTTCTTATTAAGCAAGTATAGCTAATTTGCTGAGGCGTCTTCGCGCGCCTGCCAGTTCGCGTTTAAGCATGTTATTAGCCGTCGGTTAATCCTCCTTTTTATCTCTCGTTCGTATCGCCAATAAATACTGTTCGCGTTAGTTTCCTCGGTCGCGCCGTTACATATTTATTCGCGATGGTATTGCGCGATTTCGAGTGGCCACTGCCGATCCCTGTTTCAGGGCTGCTTGCGTTTACAGTGGTCAGGACTTCCAAGTGCGCGTGCATCCGTTTTTAATGTCGCTCGTTTAGAGTCTCTCTCTCTCTTTTCTCCTGGATACTTTTAACTTATATGTTGCTGCATATCTTTCACTCGCGATTTATTGCTCCATTTTAACTTACTACGAGCATTAATATAATTCTTTTGAGTAATACATACCTCTGGTAATGTAGGAGAAAGTTTACAAAAATTATAGATTAATCTGCAAAATTGATCAAATCTACAGTGTGGATTTGTTAGGTTAATTGGTAATCGATAAAATAAAGGTAAGAAATTACGATGAAGTTATCTGTAGTCTGAAGAGTGGAATTTTTACATCGAAAAATACAACCAGACATTTAACTTCCGCATAATCGATACCCCCAAGTAATCAAGGCTCGAGGGTATTCGAAATGCTGCATAATTGCGAACCGTGCTCCCTTGAAAGCAAGATACACCAGTTCTTCTTGCCGTAATTATGCAATGTTGGAATGCGGAGTGGGCCGTCTCACGGCTCCGAACCCGATACGCGAAGCCGCGTATTTTTTACGCGCCGGCTCAAATATAATTCAGGCGATAATGCGAAAGGAAGTAACACGCTCGCAATTTGTCCTCGTCGCGGTGGCGGCGCGTACGTCGCAAGGGGATCAACGTCGTAAATCAGGACTTTATTTTCGAGGGAGAAATGGAGACGGTGCGAGAGATGAAGCGAGGCGGAGCGATGCATTCGCGGGAGTAAACTCTCTCGCGAAAGAAGAGAGAATTCCTTTCGAAAAGAGAAAGAGAGAAGCTGAGATTATATCCTCGAGAAACAGATGTTCCAAGCGAGTGCCTTAATTAAGAGGTAATTATTTATCCCGCGCGCGCTCCGTGTGACTTTCTTTAATGCTCACCGCAATTAATGCAGGGTGACCAGCCAAACCGGAAGTACACCCTCGTACCGTTGTACAGACTTTCACATGCTCGCGACCACGGTATCAACGACGCACCGTGAGATAAGAATCAGGCGTAAATTCACAGGGAATAATTTGATTTTACACGTTGTCGAGTGGATGGCGCGGTAATAAAAAACCTTGTGCACGAATTACCGTAAGTGACATGGGTACACTGGGTGTGTCAAAGTTTCTGGGGTTTTTCATAAAGCGTTCTAATCGACTAAGAAAAAAAATGCTGATACATATTTATTCCATCATAAATTAGAATCCTAATTTCTGACAACTACAAGATACGAATTTAAGTGGAACAACATCGAATCCGACGTTTATTGTTTGATTCCTAGTAACGATTTCTTCTCAGAATGTTTCCTCGAGTTTTGATATAAGGAAAAATGTCACGTATGTGTCGCGATTCGTGGAACCGGTTGAATTTGTTTTGTCAAATTTTTCCGATAATTCTCTGCTCCGCGTGCGGAAGATCCTTACCCACGTTTGTTGACAAAAGTCTAATTTTATACGTTTCTTGCCGAGTGACACACGGCTGCATTCGTTTTCCTCCTGATGGTAGGAGTCGCTCGAGTAACGGCATCACCGTTTGCACCATCTTCTACCCATTTTTCTTGCAGCCTGACAGCTCCTCCGCGCGACATTCCGATCTTCAGTAACGAAAATCCGTGGCCTGCCGTACTTGCGTATTTTTACGGATCCACGCCACCCCTTCTGCTTCTTCCTTCTCGATGCGCTGAGTAATTAATGTAATCCTGTTCTATTTATAGAGACCCCCGATCATTATTTAAAACGACGGTGCCATTTGAGAAAATGACGTTAATTGCGCGACCCTGTCAATCGCAATTAACGTACATTAACACTTCCATTTTTCACCTTTCACTCCTTTTCTAGCTTGTTAAGATTAGACCTTCTTCCGGTAGTGAAAATACATCTAATATCGCGCACGAAAATTTCATTAAACATTTCTTTCTCTTCGTCAGAGAAAACTCTTATAAATATTAGAACTATGAATAAGTTCTCGCTGTTTTCTAACAGAGGGTGTTATCCCAACTACGTGGGGGTAATTTAAGATGATAGCATATCTATAAGAAAGTACCATAAACAAAGTTCAAATCCACTGCATGTCAGTTCATTCAAACTGTTAATAACATATTTTTTAAAAGCGATAAATATGTCGAATTTTATACCAGGAAAGGAATATTTGCGGGGAATTCTGCTGCATTATTTTATTCAAAAAAAAATCGGCAGCTGAAGCATACAGAATACTTGTAGAGATTTACGGCGACCATGCTCTGTCGAACACGACATATAGAGATTGGTTCAGAAGGTTTAAAGACAATGATTTTGATCTCAAAGACAAGAAACGATCTGGCGCACCGAAAAGTTTTGAAGACGAGGAATTCAAATTTTGCCAGAGAGAGAGGGGGGAAAGTAATAGCCACCGATGGACAATATTTTCAATAATGTATTTATTACGATTACTTAAGAATAAAGTCTTCATTTTTACGAAAAAAACAGCGAGAACTTATTTAAGTTCCTAATAATATATTCATAAATCTATCGTTGTAAATGACAATTACTTATTCCGTTCCATGATTCACTAGTCGCGACATGGCCGGGGCGGCCAATTGAATATCCATCCCGCAATGAGTCTCTAATGACAAAATTATGAGTACTGTCACAACAAAGCCCGTGGCGCATTGTTGGATGGTTCAAACTCAGCTCGCTTCCACTCTCCGCGGTATTAGCGCCATGTACGTCGACACCGCGGACAATGGAATGACACGGATTAAGAATGACGATGTGGCGGCTGTTTGCGAATTAATGTTGTCGCTTTATGGCCGGTTCGGGGTTGAACGGCACGACCTTATGGGTAATTGGACGACGCGGGTTGGCACTTAGCGGTGAGTCATTCGGCGCTTAAGGATTATCAAGCGCAATCTGCTCTCGATGAAACCCGCTCCACTCTCTGAGATTAATCGCTTCGGAGGTAGAACGGTTCAATGAAATCGCGGGGCGTGCTCGGTTGCAGCTTTGGAAATCCTCTTTGACGCATCTAAACCGTATATTAACCCCTTTGACTTCGAAGACAATTTTTCTCCTATTCTTCAGTGTATCAGAAAAAAATCACACTGTGTTTGGACCAGGGGTGCCCAACCCAAATTGGTTGGTGGGCAAAGTAAAAATTTTCTAAACTGAGGTGGGCCGCACACATCAAAATAAAAGAACAAATTATTCAAAATATTTTATTATCGTACAACATTCAAGAGATTTTATTACCTTACAATTAATGTGTCACTTATTTTTGTATTTTATGTGAGACTTTTTTAATATCAATCGATAATTCAGTCGACGCGCATCGTAGTTGATTTGTTATGTTTTTATCGAGCAACCTGTTGCCATAGTTTGTTTCTACTAACACGGACATTACCCAAATGGAACACGCCGATTTTAATGAAATTTGGACCACAGGTAGTTCTCGAAAAAATATTTGACACGTATTTTTTTTTAGCTGCCGTAATTCACTTTAAAGGTGTCGAAATCAACCCTTGAAGTTGGGGATGAAAAATAACAAATGTGGAATATCTTCCAAACTATCAACTGTACAGAAAAAAGTCTTATTGTATAAACTTGTGCGTCTTTTAGCGCATAATCGACGTGCGTTAATAATTTTTTAAATAAATTTACGCTTAGATTAATAATTCTCAAGAATTCTTCCCTAATTCACTATGAACCGAATGAAAAAAATCGATGCTTCCCTGAACTCTTATACTATAATTCATCCTATCGGTAACTTCCAAGTCAACAAGTCCTCCGTCATTATTTTCTGATCAGAGTCATTCAACTTTTTCACCCATCTACATAAGCCGCGTGTCGAGCGCGTCGTCCGTCAGTTCGATCGATTGCCAGGCATCGCGAAAATCGATGACGACACGCTGCTCGCCAACCGCGAAAAATCACCGCTCCGCACCGTACCGCATCGCTCGGAGACACTACGGTGACGTCCGCGTTTGTTGTGAGCGCCAGTAAGCAGAATGTATTTCTGTGTCCGATGACTCACGTACCACCCACACATCTCTAACACACGCTCGCATAATACATGTGCCTGTAGGTGAAGAAACGCCTGTACGTAATACAGAGATGCGAGGCTAACGGAGTCACATGCAAAGTATGTACCATAATACGCGACTGCCACGGCTCACCTTGCTCGCTTGATGTACACCTTCGGTTACGCGAATTATCCGTTCCACATGATTTTTTGCACGCGAGAAAATTGCATAAATGAGATCAGTACCAAAGAAAGAGGTTGAACACACAACCAATTCAAGAAGCCGATAGTGATTATGAAAATATTTGCGTAATGTGTATTGTACTACGAATATTCTCATTTCTCTAGATGATAATTATAATTTGATTATGAGAAATATGCTTGGGAATTAGTTGAAACTTTAATGCGAAATAGAAAGCGTTGGTAAAAAAATTCAGGATGAAAATTTAATGATGTTTACAAGCATGCAATAGTGCGGTGACTGTCTCGTATGAACAAGCTTCTTTTTCCTGCGAGACTCTCTTACGTAACTTGGCAGCATTGTCGGGCTTATGCCAATATTCGTTTTCGACGAAGTTTCTCACTTGGCCGAACGCGATTCTCCTCTTGCAGCACTCGATCGGTTTATGTAGGTAAGTATATGCGGGTCGATTTCTGAAATTCTGCCATGTTTTACTGGCTCGATGATAGATGGGATCCTCTCGG
Source organism: Trypoxylon attenuatum (assembly GCA_963989405.1). Taxonomy (NCBI): domain Eukaryota; kingdom Metazoa; phylum Arthropoda; class Insecta; order Hymenoptera; family Crabronidae; genus Trypoxylon; species Trypoxylon attenuatum. The sequence goes on along the minus strand of OZ022489.1, from coordinate 16,305,355 downwards.
TCGGTGGTGAGTGTGTGGACGTGTAAAACGGATGGTATGAGTGCAACACACACACCACATATACCTACAGTCTTCGCGGGCTAATTATACACTTGGATTATTTATGTATTACACTGTATCGGCTGCCATGTTATTTATACTAATTACGGTGCACACGCTCTTGGACACGTATTCCTGTCGTCAGTATAGCGATTTATAGAGATACGCGCGTATATACGCAAGATAATTTTCGAATTCCACTCCAAACTTAAAACGTTTATAATTAGATGCAGAGTAATTAAAATTCGCATTTTATTCGTGCAATTTTAATAAAATCTCACGAATAATCTCATTGTCAGAGAAATTGCACAGACTTTGGGAATATTGCGAATCCGGATTAAATCATAATTTTCACTGTTCAATGACGTCTCCTTCGGTAAACTAAGAGCTGTTGTTATTGGAAAAAGCGAGGTTTCGTGTATTTCGTCGAATGGAAGCTGTTGTTGTTTTCTTACGGTCCTTGAACCCCGTGACGAAGTACGCGCGCAGAAGCTACTTCATCGGAACAGTATCTGGCACTTAACGGGTTGCTAGATTCCCGAGTCAGATATTAAAAACAGCTGGATCGCGAGTGTCTTACGTGCCGTTTGCAAGCGACGAATTTATCGTACTGCCGCGCCAGGACTTTAAGCACCACCCCACGTGCTCGTCGCGTTCGATAAATCGGCCGTGCCCTCGCACCCTTCCACAAATTCGGGAGATAACCGATAAAAACACTGGGACCGTCCCACGGAAACTGACGAGAGGATTTACTGCCTCCCTTGCTCTCTCAGATTATCTCGCTTGAGACGTGTCTCCTCGTATCGCTCTATCTATCTCTTTTCCTCTCTTTTTCGATCTTCTTCTCCGTCGAACTTATAATTGGAATTTACTTGTGTTTAGTTATTGGCTGCTTGTTCGTATCGAATTCTACAACCGTGCGAGATAAGAGGTAAAGGTGTTGTACGGCTGTCGGAGATCACCGCTTTAAATTGGCTATCACATATATGTGTTTAACAGCCGTACCAAAGAACCACTTCTGAATCTACACTGATTCGACGCCGTAACACGTAAGAATCTCTTAAGCGTATCTCGCCGAGATTTTATTTCTCATGGAAAATGCTTCTGGTATTTTTGCAATTTGACAAATAAATTTTTTTTTGCTGCTTTGAATGAATTCTCTCACACGCGATAGAGGCACAACAATGCGGGTCGGAAATGACCCAGCTCGACCAGCTGAGTGTTAAACCAGCGGTGACTGTGAATTTTTCGAGTTTATCTTGCAAAGTGATTTACGGTTTAGTTGGAGTTGGAATTGATTTATTGCCGGCTTCATTATGGATCGCACTCGAGCGGAGTTGCGATGGTCGGTGGAGATTGGTGGTAGGTCTGATGAAGTATTTGTCGGCGCGTGCCACTGCTAGCAGAGTCAAAGAAGTTTTTGCGCCGTGCGATTGGGGACCATATGGCGCTGGGATCCACCCGAGCGCGATTCAATTCGCTAATTACCCGAAACAGTTTAAAGTACGATCCAAGAAAACACGTCGATGGATATCTGGGTCGATCCAGGAATAGCTTGAATGCATCCACCCGCTCTTCTAGCTTCGTCATCTTCTTCGTCCTCCTCTTATTCTTCTCGCTTCTTCTCGCTTCTCCTCCACCACTCCTTTGCCGTAGTCTCCGCGGATTCGCTTGCTCTCAATGAAACAGTCTCATCTGCCAGACTCTTCTCTTGTTTTCCTCCTCCTCTAGTTATTTCTACTTCATTCTTTGCGTCTATTTCACGAATGATCCTCGTGAGTCAAAATTACCATTAACTTTCTGCTTATATCACGATTGAACAGAAACGATGCGATCAACGATCATTCCATTGATGAAAATATCGGCTAGAGCAAAGTGTATTTCGCGTAAGACCAGCAATATTCGGAGCTACTAGTGGTGGGTGGCGGTAGGATAAACTCAACAGCGAACGCCCCGTTTAATAATAATTTACTGGGTATTAACGGCTAATGTCCTGGCACCGCTCTCTCTTTTCGGAGGCGCGGCATTAAAAATTGGTCAATTAAGGGGCCGAGTTCGGACAAATGCGGAGCCATTACAAAAGTGCAAGACCCTGTAGAGTGGCGGGCGAGCGCCGCCGCTGTTACTCATGAGTCCTTCCTGAAATATGGCACCACTTTGTCCACCCGAGCAGTCGTCTGTCTCGCGTAATAACCGATGCTACTTAAGCAACTATCTCCCCCTTCAGCAATAAGAAAAGAATCTTGATATCACGATGGGAAATTCATCGAGACGCATCCGATTCAAACAGTTTGAATATTGAAATCGTCCAATTAATTATTTAGCTTAATGCTACACACAATTCTCTTTCGAATTTGCCGAACATCTTTGAATTCCAGTCGGTAATAATTCAGGGGATTCAACCGATTCGAATGTATGAAGCATTTGGGTCGACGAAAATAGCCGAGAACCGATCCGAATCCCGGTGGAAAAATCCTCGCGCATCCGATGTTCCTGGAGTCAGTAACTTTTTTGCCATTGGTTGATTTTTTCTTTTCATTTTGCTTGGGACGTCTCGCGCTCTGCCTCGTCTCTCATTTTCTCGATGGTCGGAGGGAGAACGAGTGGTGTGAGAAGAGGGTAATATTCGCAGAGGGGCGAGAAAGAGAAGGAGGAGGACGGAAGGGAGAGAAGGATGTGCCGGATCGTTTTGCCGCAATTAGTTTGTGGCGCGCGTCCGCCTCTAAATCGGGCGCCGATCGTAAATTCGCTGCGACACCGTCCCGGAATTCATAGCCGAATGATGATGCGCTCCGCGGAAAATTGGAGCGTATCGCCATACGCCGTGCACCTCCACCAGCAGACCGCTCGAGGACCGGGTGGTCGAAGGAAAAAATCAACGGGACACCGCTTCCCTCGTTCCGCCAGCGATCATCTTCTTCTTCATCTTCATCCTCATCTTCATTCTCATCTCCTTCTTCTTCTTCTTCTTTTTATTTTTCCTCTTGCAGCTTACGGCCGATTTTATTCCGGGAGTACTGACTGCGATCCCTCGTTGACACGATCGAGCTGTTACCGCTTCATTCCACTTCTTCTCCCCTCTGACATTTTGATACAACGCTATGGGATATTTTTGATAGGCCTGTCCACGCGAATGGAATTTCCCCTCTAGCTCGAGTCGCATCAACGATGCGGTTCGGATTATGAATTTAGTTACAGTAAAACACTTATTGTTAGTTATTGAGGACAGAATCAGTTTCAGTTAAATTTCAGACACAGATTCGCTTATTTATTGTTCAACAATCCTCAAAACACTAGTGATTATTTCTTCCTTCACTCGCAAAACAATTCGACTATGGAAATATCCTAGCCGAAGAAAGCGCAATCATCCGAGGAATTGTAGCATTAAAATCCTCATTTGAAATACTTCATCCTTCGTATCCCGTGTGTATTATTCCCCAGTATACCAATCTTTCTTTCCAAGCGGAAGTCGGCAGTAAATCAGTCTGCCGGCATATTTCCATCTCGATATTAAACCGATTCGCCGTTATTCCAGCTAGTATCGCATAGTTACATAGTACAACAGGAAATATGTAGGTATAGTACGTAGTAGGTGAGAGCTTACGCGGTATAGATACGCATAGTTCGGTAAGAAGCATCCGAGGAAGCTGAAGGTCACCGTTAGATTTGAACAAACAGACTGGAGTGGAATGATTCTGGGGCACGCCCGACACTATTCCTTGCGATAATAGTCAAACCAGCGTGCTGCACCAGTGGCGTAAGTTTTGCTCGTGAGTCACGTTTTCTACGTTGACGGGCGCCGCGACGCGACGCTTCGCGTCGGTCGGTGACGTGACGTCATGCGTGGATAATTGTACCGTGTGTCTCTAGTGGACGAACGACCAGCGGGAAATTAATCTCGGCATTATTACTGCGGCCGACTCGACTCGTCTCCGTGGTGCTTTATTTTTGACGAGACTGGTCGCGCGTTGTTACAAGTAAACTAACGTTGTTACTAGCTAAAACTGGACAGCTCGTTAACACCTCTACGGTGAGAGCAACTCAGAATCCCTGATCTCTAAATCGCATGGCATAATTCCTAAGGTTACTTCTGTCGATGTGCGATATCGGCTGACGCCGGAATCGTTAAGCAAAATCCTTGGATTATTGCGAGATCAAGTGGTCAATTTAATGGACGGTTTGCGTAATCTTCATTGTAGACTGATCAAAGTGTCTGTCTGGACGATAGCGTCTGGCAGAGGACGTTACATTCAGCATTATCAGCTAATTTTATATTCTGATTGACTTCTTCAAAATTTTGTACTTAATTTCAAATTTTACAAGTACGAAAGTTCGAAATTTAAATTCAAGAATTAAGATATATGTAAAATTCAAGCTTTTAATTAATCTGTCGAATTGAATAAATGCAATTTGATAAGAAGTTCGAAATATTTATAAAGCAATTTCAATAGATATTGAGGAGTGTTCAGTATTCGGTGAGTCCATACTTCAATGTACAACGCAATTCCGTGTCAGCCCGTTCGATTTTCTATCGATACCGTGCGCGTTGGGCTTTCATCCGGAGCGTACATCGGCTGGGCGTGAGCCTTTACGCCCAGCTGATCGATCGGGCGCGGATTACGTCGGTTCTATCGAAAGCCGACGAGATGTTATCAGTGGCGCGAGACGTGTACTCTTGGTCGTTTGACTGACATCCCCGTAATTATGTAGAAGGCACGTGTCGCTTGGCCAAGTAAAATTGATTCCGCGCTGCCAATGAGTTATTGAGGCTTCTCTCCCGCTTTCTTGATGGGTGTGCTTTTCTCACGCTCCGTTGCCTTTCGCAACTCTTCCTACGTGGTCTTTGTGCACCTTCGGTACCGATCATCCATTTCCTGAATTATCCTTTAATTGTCTTTGCATCTGGTACATAAGTGTTCGGGGGAAAAAATATAAAAGTAAATATTAATTTTTTTAACTATGGGGCCGACAATTGCCGACACTTCCGACAATTGTCTAAAAAATTGAGGCGTCGGAGGGCAATCTAAAGAATGCTAGAAAAAAGTTTGGTGGCGGTACAAAGCGGCTGTGATGGTGAAAAAAAATAATAAAGAAGAAAAAACGCTTTGTCGCATTGATACCTTGAAGCAAAAAAAGAATCGATTAAATTTTTTTAGGTTGTGCTTGAAAATCCCTACATTTCTTTCAACCCTGTAGCTCAATTCGTTTTTGTGATATGATTTTGTAACGTATTTTCAAAGAACACTCTCTTACTCGAATACCGTTTGATAAAAACGATTAAAAATTACAGACAAGCTATCTTTTGGTGAACGAAACATCCCCTCAAAACAGCGACGCAAAAGTCGCGGCGGCAATTTTTGCATGCTTACCCGGCTATGTCCTTTAAACAAACGCCACCCACATATTGGTGTTCAATATATCGGTACAAATCAATATCAATAAATCAATTAAGAACCTTAAGTAAAACGTAAACGAATTTTCAAGGGTTTTGAAATTCCAATTCGTAATTTCCTACTCGAATTGGTGAATCGGTATGTTGAGGATAATTCGTTAAATAGCACAGATTTATTTCTCTTTATTCGTATCTCACAGGGGGTTGCTTCGTCTTGAGAAAAACCTCCCTCGAAACAACTGTCTCTTTGATTCACTGTTTCCTGTTGCCGCGAACGTTTTATTTCGTCGTATTTTCGTCTGTGTTTCTTTCGGCCTCTCTTACTCCCAACCCCCGTGATCTGCACCCCAATTCCCTTCCTTACGTGTTTTCTTATTGCTTCCTCCTTTCAGTGCACTTTTTCTCGGGCTGCGTTGCTCGGCCTGCCCCTCTTCGAGTGGTTACGTGCACGCGCCAAAGAAAAACACTTCGTGTGTGTCCGCCTATCAGCCTGATATGACACATATACCCTCTCTTACTCACATCCCCACATTTTAAAAGACAGTAGCAATATAGCACTTCTAAAATTACTATTTAGTCTACAATATATTCCCCATTACAATTTTCTACTTTTTCCTCCCTCTTAATGAAAGGTTCCATAAAGAATGTGCTCAGAATAAACCTGTGTCAAAGTGACGGAACTCTTTGGCAGTTCCAGTTCGTTAGTATGACGTCAGAATTGACTAACGTATAACAGTAAACAAATGAAAATTTAAAATAGAATTAGTTTATTCGATGGATTTTTGCTATTTCAGATCGAAATTTTTGCGTTTTTAATTCCCTTTTGGACGTGTTTCGCGCTCGAGAGGACAAATAAGTTAGATTGGGAATGGTAGTTTTGTCTGCGTGAGTAGTGCCACGTTGGCGGTCTCACGCGTCGACACTGTCGACAGCAGTGCGAGAAGAACTGTAGCAAGCAGAGCAGGGGGATTGGCATCGTCGTAAGTAGTAACCGCCTTCTACGTCGTGGTTGGTCAGCCATTGCATAGCTGCAGCTACCGAAGGCCGTTCTAGGTCGTTTGGTAGTTGCCATTAGGTAACGCTTCTCGCGCTGGTTACCTTACGCAGTTAACTCGACGTGACTTTTGTCCTTGCGAAGATTGAGAGCAGATCGACTTCTCAGATTGCCGCGGGCCGACCTAGAATCTCTCGGACCGAGCCGCACTATTATTTAGCTGGTTAATTGAGGGTTAGCTACTGCTTTCACGTCTCATTAGCTGATACGACAAAATTAAGCGTGTTCAGAACGATATGAGACTGATGAGTTTCATGCGCTGCGATGCGAGTCACTCATGCGAGTAGAAGTCTTTCGGCAACTACTTATAGTTAGGAAAAACTGTTTTCATGTTCAAATGTATTTTCCAAACTGAATTAACAAATTTCAATTGATTCCTTCCAATTTCAAAAAATCTCCATTGATTTTTCTATAATTATTTCTCTTTAAGAATAATTCAAATAATACTTGTATTTTGTTTTATTATATTTAAGTAATAGATATAGTATATCATAGAAGTAAAGGTAAATTTTTTAATATTGGTCTCAATTGATCTTGGATCGAATGAAGACATTGCTAAAGTAACACAAATGGAAGAAGCACGTGTATTAACCCGTTTCGTGGAATTTCATCGATCGTTCGTTAAATAACGATCGTTCTTACAAGCTAACCAAATTTATATAGACCCCGGAGAATATTTTGCCAGTAATACAAAGTCTTTGCAAGGTGTCACACGAGTGGTTTTGGCTCCTCCAGTTGTAAGTAAATACAAACCAAGAAGGCAAGGATTGCTCCGGGTGTTCGCTCGCGGGGGAAACTTTGGAATTTATTAACTTGTACGGTACGTTCTTGCGTTCACTACAGCCACCCAGAACTCAATAAAATGTACTTTCGTTACTTTCTCGCGGTCTCTTTTTCCTCCCTGTTCCGTGGTCGTGCTTGCTCGTTTGTTTGTTAGCCGCGCGATAAAACTTCTCCCCGTTCTCCGTTTCGCTGCCGAAACCTGCGTTCCAGACGCTCGTAAGAAATAATGCTGGAAAACGGCCGGTGTACTCTTCAGTTACGGGATACCCCCCTTTTAACGATCGCACTTAAGCGCGCGTTTTCGCACTGACGTACGAGGTATACGTAATCCGTGATTGCGCTCGAAAGTAATGTCGATTTAAATATGGTTTCTTTGACTTGTTCTCTGCATATTTTTCCTTTCATCCAGAATTTTTTCGATTTCCAAAAGTTCTCACGACTTAGCAATGACTCTCGTAGATGACTCGTTTCATGAATACTCGTTCGAATAGAAAGTGTTACAAATTAAAATTTCTATAACCAAATATAATGGAATACTTGAAAAATCTTCAGGAATCGCTATTAATATTTATTTTGTTACCTGTGAATAATTTATAGTTTTATTCAATAATTTAATAATTGCATGCAGTGTTTCGATTGATTCATTAGATTTTTTATTGAGAAACATTCGCAAGGAAGAATCGTAGGGGATGCGAGCTTATCTATTGTCGAGAGAAAACTGGTGGATGTGAGACGCTCCGCTATAAAGATAGCGTCATTGCTAATCAGCATTAATTCTCTGTCGGAAAGCAGACTAGAATGGCACGTAGCGAGCGAGCGCGATGAAGCTCCGTAGTCATATAAACAAAGTACACAGTGTCAACGGGGGTGCGTGCTAATCTTCAAGCAGCCCTGCGCAAGAAAGCTAGGTCTGCGCAATTTAACCAGTTTAATATTAACAGCCACGTGTAAATAACATCAGAATAATAATCTATTATTCATTTTAACATTTCGCCAACAATCATTTTAATATTTTAATAAACCAATTTATTGGTAATTGGAAAATCCCAAGAGTTTACAAGAATTGAGCAGAAGACGTCTGGCCTCCGAAACGAACAATACTCGAGTTACGCAACTCTGTAGGCAGAAGGTCAAGTTAGGACGCTGTAATTTGGTATTTTTGTTCCTCTCTCTCTCTCTCCTTCGGCCGTTAGCTAGAACAGTACCACGGCGTCAATAATGGCGTCTGTTTTTCACAAATTCGTAGGTAAGCGACGGTCAGGCACAGCCTATGGTCAACTATAACGGCCATCTGTTCGCTTTTACAGTCTCCTTTATTCCGTTGGTGACGTCACTCAGCACGTAGATAAACCGAGATGGACGCCCACTCAGCGTCCTATCGCGCTTGCGATCTTGTTCTACCGAGTTTCGCGACGTCCTTTTTGCACCTTTTTCTTGAAATCGCGTGATACGTTCATCTCGCGTAGTTGGTCGGCGAGGGCCGTAGTATCCACTCGAGTCATGGATTTAATGGCCGTTCGCCTAATCGTCGCGGGCCAGATTTCGAGGAAAGTCGGCATGCGTGACTGGAGCTGCTTTTGGCACGGTTATTACCGTAGACGTCATTGTCATTCGTAAATCAACGTGCTCGACGCGATTTCCACGCATTTGCTTGGGATACGCCTGGCGACGATGGGAAACACTGCAGTTTACTGCTTTCGAGTGTGGTGCCAATAGGTACTTCCTGCTGGTAAGGTCCGATGCTCGATTGACTGGAATTGTGATGAAAATTCTTGTTTATCTTTCTTTTAAATTCGTTCCACTGAGGTCAGCATTTTGATCATTAATTAGTAATTAATGTAATTAATAATTACATATTGAAAGAATCTTGTGATATAATATCCTTTGAAACTTTGTTTTACACCTTGCGTTATTTATTTCGAATTAAAAAGAAGTTACATTTCTGATACAACACCCCTTTTGATCAACAGCAAAAGGGCAATTTTTGTGTTTCATTTTTTCTCGTTCTTTAACTTTCTTTTTGTCATTTGCGTCTTTAAGCTTAGAGTTATTGTCCCCTTCCAAGCATACCTTTTACGAGCTTACCAGAGAATTATGTGAGAAAGGGTTGTAAGGGATGAAAAGGGGATTAGTAGTCGGCTGGAAGTAAGAGCCCTACCGGCGTCGAGATGAACTAATCGGCGCGGTTGGACGTTGGCCGGGCGCCAGCGGCGGCGTCCCGACGCTTTCCGAGAGGGTGGACCGAGTCCGGCCGAAGACGGCGTCCCGGCGTCGAGCGTCCGTCAGTGCGCGTGTGACATGGCTGCGAGGCGCTCCGGCGACCTAGACGCCCTCCACCTCGCGATGTGAACACACACCCGCGCAGCCTTCACGAACATCTCTCGACATAGATATCCTAGCATCATCTTCATTCAGCTTGATTCGCGTCACATCTCGCTCCTCTCTGTTCTTCCTTTCGTTTCAACGACAGTGCGTTGAGGAACAGTTGGCCCGAGTTGATGGGTTGCATTCAGACTGGCTCGAGGATCTCTGATATGGTGACAATTGTCAGGAGGGTGGTTCTGATGGGTTGGAAAATCGTTTGATCGACGATGGCCCTATTTCGCGATAGCTTCAACTTCTCGTGACTCTTTTTACGCGACGTGGTGCAGAAGGGTGAACTGGAAGAAGTTTATTCGATAGGTGTGATGGTTTGGGGGATGCGCGTGAAGTTCGTGATTGGAAACAGTGAGGTTTGGTTGATTGGTGCATCGCGAGAATCACAAGTATCCTGTCGAGTAGTGTCGTTTGTATACTTTCGGAAAAATGTAATGAAACGGCAGGGGTAAACTTGTCAAGAAAAATGGTACGCAAACAGAGTTAAGGAAGAGTCCTTGGTGAAGTTAGTCCACGAAACAGTACGTATCATTCCCGCAAGACACAGTTGCATTCCCTGTCATCGAATCTACGGACCATCGGCATTGTAAATAGACCTTCGTCAATTGTGGACCATTAATACACTACATTCAATAAACTCGTACATAGTAAGTTTTTCCGAGCTCTCGAGTGATAACGCTCGCCAGCAGATCCAACCGAAGGAAGAATCTAATAATAAGAATCGTTTGAGCTTTGGACTAAGAATCGGTGCAAGTTTCCTACGATCATCCGCCACAACCCTCAGTGGCTCAACGGCAGAGGACTCGTTCCGAAGATTGAACGTGGATGTGTCACTAAAGAGTTGACGGATCTCATCGATCCAAAGGCATCGCGGCTGATCGGTATCATCCGCAGTTCTGATTCATCGCCAGCAGCGTCAATGATCTTGCCGGACAGTGCGTGTAATCCGCCGCTAGTCGAAACGTCAAGACCACTTTTCTCCCGACGAACCGACAACTGGACTGGACGACGTGATATGCTCGGTCCGTGACGGGCGAATTTCGCGGGAAGAGGGCCTTAGGAGCCAAGGGAAGACGAGCCCATGTGCCGGCAAGTGAAACGGTACTCTCTATCGCGGACTCTCGAGGGGGTCTGGCAGAAGCGAGCTTGAGGCCGGGCTTTCGGGCGATCAAGCTCTTCTCTCTGGTACACGTGCGTGGCCGCGTGTCTGCATGCGGCTCCGTGGGTGCGCGTGCGCTCGTGTGTGTACGTGCGGCGGAGTGCAGGAACCGACGATGGAATATCGGTGAGGTCACGAGGTCACCGCAGAATGCCTGAGCCCAGGGCGAAACGCTGTAAACACTGTGACGGTACGCCAGAGTCTGCTGCTGCTGTTGCTGCGAGGAGAGAATCCCCCTGGCTGATCGGAGACTCTTCGCTTTTCCTTTCCTAATTCAAGCTCATCCTTTTGTCTTTCTACTAACCACTAATAAAGATTCTCCTGTTTTTGCTCTTGTGGATGTTTTACTGCCATTAACAACCCCTCTTGCGTGTGACGTGTGGATTAATCTTGACGGGCCTGATTCGGAGGATCAGGGAGTAGAAGAATGGAGCGGACCGGAACGCTCTAATGTAGTATTAGACGGAGGCTTGTTTATTGCTTTGGCTAAAAAGCAGTCAGGCCATTTGTTTTGGGAATGTTAGAGTTCCTGTTTGGCCGGAATTCGGCGGAGCTTTTCGGGAAGGGTATTGGACAGTATCCACTTAACCTTGATCCAAGGACGCTTGTCGTCGTTGCCGTCGCCGTCACCGTTGCGGGTGTTGGAGTCGTTGGCGAAAGTGAGATTTTCGACGAAAAGTCAGTCTTAATTAGGCCCAGAGTGGAGGCCATTTTATCTCTGGGTCATTTATTCCGCGGCTGTGGTCGGACACTTGGACCAGGCTTGAGGCAGACCAAGGCGAACGCGCATAGCGCATTCCGATCGGATGGCAACCACGTCCAACTGTCTTTCTCTTCCCTCCGCGCGTCCCTCTCGGGCTCTTCCTTCTTCTTTCGTCGTCTCTTGCACTCCACACCGGCAGTATTTTTATCCTCGGTTATTCACCCTCTTATCTGCGAATAGAGGCGCCCCTTATCCACCTGGATTCATGCCTCCTCCTTTCCCTCTTGACTTTCGCCGCCGTTTCAACATGCCGCCAGATACTTACTTACTTCTCTTGACGAGCGAAATATGTCGCTGCCAGTCGAGTTAGCTCTCCTTTTTTAAAATAGGTCTCCTAGCTTGGATAACGTTCGGAGGGAAACCGCTAGACGGAAAAGGTGCGCTACACGGTCCAGGAATAATAGCAGGAACTTTAAAGCAACAGAAAAGTTTCGCGGTTGCCGGGATCTTTTCACGAATTCAGGGTTGGATTCATGATCTTGGTATGAGATCAAGTTTGTTTGAGTTTCCATCGCGATCGATTGCCTATCCAAACAGCGAAACATTCGCGAATGTTAAGGATCGCGTGAGATATCTGGTATTGGCCTACTTACTTTCTTTAACAATTTTATTCGACGTCGGTTTTTATTCCACTGTTATATCTTCTCTTGATTCTGTAAACGCCCAGAGCAATGTTGATCCACGTGGCCACAGCTAGTTTTGATTTCTGAGTATTTCTCAGCGACCGGTTTCGCGCGATTATGAGGACAGTCTAGAAAAAATATGATTTCTATCATAATTTCGTTTCAATGTAACATTCATATTTCGCTTGAATTAGCCGCTTCGCTCGAACGAGCAGCAAGCAGGGACTAGGTGCAAACAAGAAAACGTCGAGGCGAGCCGAAGACGGTGTCTTAAATAAAGATTTGAACGGGCCACCTAGAAGCTTGTTTACCAAAAGAGAAGTAGCTCGAGCTACCTGTGCAAGCAGTCCGTCCAAGAGAGGAAGTCTAGATTCCTGGGTGACGAACAAAGCTGACAGTAGTATTTCGGTGATGGCTCCACGGCCCTCATTATACGCAGTGCACGCTCAGTCGAGTAAAGTCGATAATGGGCCTAAAGACACAGAGGGATCGACTAGCTCTGGGTCTGGCTGATGTAGATGCGCGACAGGCCGACACGGTGATGTATGACGTTCGAACAGCCGGATGATTACGTGGAATTCGTTCTCCGGCTGCTTCCTAGCGGGGAGCTTCTCATTAATGAACGTCCGCCCTTTTTAATTACTTTCTTCATTAATCAACGAGTTCGGCCTGGGCCGCCTCTGGTCTCGTGGAACAAACAGACTGTCACGAGCTAATTGACTGACTCGTCGAACCAAGAGTACGATGCCTGTAACGAGCCATCGTTGATCGGGCCCTTTAATTGGGACCGTATCACTTCAGAAAGGATTTAGCTTTCATCTCCTCCACTTTGCATCTTGTTGCTGAAGTCTCCTTAATAAATCTTTCTACGGTATATTCTCCCTTTTATAATGAGAAACTTCAAAGGGTTTGAGTAGATTTTGAGTAGATTTCCGATTAAAAATTGACTCAGATAAATGTTACTGGAAACATAGGGTTTAGTCGGGCTTAAGATTAAGTTGCAAATGGTTGAAGGCTGGATTATCAAGATATATGTCCAAAGGAGATATTCTTTTTCTATAAAAACTAAAGTCAGCCATTTTCGCTGGAGTTTTTTTTTCTGTTTTACGAGATATTCTGTTCGGGGACTTTGGTTCAAAGAGCCGAGTTCCTCCCCGGGCCGACACTGAAATATCGCACAGCACCGTATCATTCGTCGTCTTTATTTCCGTGGCGTTTTATCGCTTCTTACATAAGTCCGAAATTATTTCTATCGTTTTCTTTTTTTTCCTCTTCGTGATATACTCGCCAAGGCCGCGATCGCTACGTATAAAATCGTGGGGAGGCGTGGGCGATGACAATCGCATGATCGCAAGAAGGAGAATCGGTTCTTCTCGGCTCGGCGACACCGAGTGCCTATAAATTTCACTCTAAAATTGTCTTCCTCATTCGAACATGAGCCCCGCGTTTCGTCGCATTTTTTGATTTATATTCCGTAAGCCTGCGTTCAGCCTTTTTCGTCCGGTTCGACAATATAGACCACCTCCGCGAATACTACAATTAAAATAAGTTTTCAAATTCGTTTAACTTACTTTTTTATCCGAATTAAAGTTACCTGAAATAATTCGACTATTGGACCTTTATGAGAAATACAAAATGCGCAGTAATAATGGTACTCGATAATAATAATTCGATTTGTCTTCGATGATAGACCAGGTTTATAGTCAGTTTGTTTTTTTTATCGAATTTCCAAATATCATATGTTTCAATTTACGAGTGTTATGGGAGATGGAATCGGTACAACTATAGTTTGCTTTCAGCGGTACTGTTGAAGTCTGTCCTGGATTTTGAGACAGCAGTGGTATAAAAGTGATTCGTAGGTGCGCGAATGGCTCGTAAACTCGGGGTCCACCAGCTGTCGATGGGAAACAAGATCTAAATTTAAGCCTGTCCGAGCCGGCAAGACCCATCCGGGCGGACTTGACAATAGCTAAAAGGGTTTCGCTTTTGGAGCGGCGCTTGCGGTTGCCACTTACTCACTAGACATAACACTTTGTTACGTCAGTCGGTGTTTCGAAGCATAATAACTATCACGGATGACGCGTTCCTCAATAATCTCAGTGCAATAGTTTACAATTGATGATTACTACATTCCTCAACTTTCTACTCTATTACAATTTATACTCTAATCTATTACTATTCTATTACTCTTCAATCTATACTCTATTACAATTTCCGTTCGATTATTGCTCAATTTATATATTGAAGTTTGAAAAGAATCATTTTGGAAGATAAGCCGAAATGAGTGACATTTTGAGCGGCTTCTATCACAACAAATAGATTCGCGAAATTTTCGAAAATCAGTCTGCTTTCTAGACTCTTCGTCGACATTGTAAATAGTCTGGGAAATCGTGGCGACTTTCGGGCTCGAAGAATTTCGTATTGAGAAGCGTGACTCACTGTTGGTGAGAGAGAGTGAGAGGAAGAGGCTCGTGCAGCGTTAAATCGGATATCGAACCTGCCCTGCGACCTTCGCAGGACCACTCGGACGAGAATTTGGCAGCTCGCGATTCTGGACACGAGTGGAGTTCGATTATTTATCGGCACGGTATGCGCAACGCGTGGGCGGTTCTCCCTCGTATACCACCTCCTTTTCGCTTTCTGGCTAGCTTCCAAAGCGGCGACGACACCCTCACACCTACGAATTCCTTGTTGGCCACTGTCGTCCTCGTCGACGCTGCGCCAACGCGTACACATGCCGACGCGGACGCCGACGCCGACGTATTATGCGCCACTCTCGCAGTGTTACGTATCCCCGATTACGTGCATCCCCGCCGTGTTTTCTCCTTTGCATCGCTCGGCTCCTTCGCCTCTCTCTCTCTCTCTCTCTCTCTCTCTCTCTTTCGTTCCTCCTTCGCCGTCTTCCACTGCGCTCTGCTTTTTGATCAGTCAGCGCCACTCGGAACACTGACTCCACTCTTGTAGCTTTTGCACTAGTGGTGCATCTAAACGTGTCGACACGCCGAATGATTCACATTCTGTACCATCAAACTACCCAATTTCTGGGGAATTTTTTCACGATCGAATCCTAATGATATTGGAAGAGAATTTGGGATATTTCGAGAATTAATTACACAGAAGAAAATGGTTTGCCATTTATGTTGATACTAATACATTTAATACATGATAAAATGAGAAGACGGAAGAGAGATTTAACCTCTGAGGCACTATACGCCACTACAGTGGCTTTCGCGGATTCGATCTCTCTGAATGACGCGCCACTATAGTGGCTCTCGCAGATATAAGAAAAATTATAATTTAATCATCGAACACTTCATTCCAATGTACTGGTGTAGAGAACAGCATTATCCCTCACACTTTGCAGTGTTGTATCATTTACCCGTAATTCGCGCTGAACTCTGCCGTACAGAGAAACAGCGCCGCGCAAAATCCAGCCGCGCCTAAAAGGTTAAGGGTGTTGCACTGAGGAAAACTAAAATATGGTAAAACCGCGAAATCATTTTCTGGAATGGGAACGAAATTCTATTTAGAATACTTTATATGAGGTTTAGGAAAATAGTTATTATATTAGAGGTTTTCTCTAAAATACCACTATCGTCCATCAATCCAACGATGTTGATGACTTTCTCCCACTTTTCTTTGGACCCTACGAACGGAGCATCCCGTGAACGTAAATTCGTGCCTTAATGGCGAGAGGAACGACGGTGCAAGCGGTATGGAGAACTCTTCCTACGTGCAGGATAAGACAAGAGAGTCGAACACGCGATGCTTTCTATTTTGGAACGCGCGATTAGGCGTATTTATGGCGTTGCGGGAAGCCAAGGTAATCCTCGATGCCAAAGCCAGTACATTTCCGTTTCCGGAAGCGGCAGTAGAGACGTGCCTCAGCAGTCACTCAGGACACCGTCCAATTGGTCTTTGGGCTAATGAATCGGCACTACGGTTCATTTTCAAAGTTGGCTCCAACTGGGCTGTATGTAAGAAAGGTACTAAACCTCGAAATCTAGAACCAACTCCCATCGTTATGAACATAAATTTCCACTAGTTGATGCAAAATTTATTATGGAAATAGAATCGTATCTTTCATATTGATTTTCGAATACTCCTATTATCATTACTATTGCTACAGAATTGAGATCAGATCAGATTTGCATTTCAGTTTTTATTCTTTAAGAATTCTAAAGAGAATTCGATTGAATTTCTTAGATCACCGAGCTTTGCCCTTTTTACTGAAACGCGCGGAGGGGCCGAGTAGTAAAACGCATCGACTGTCCGAAATTGAAAGGGGTATTAAAATTGGTCTCAGAATTCGTAAGGTAGATCGTAAGGAAGATAAAGGGGTATCGAGGGGATCGTATCGAAGGAGAGAGAATCGTCGACGATCGAGACAGTTGGCAGTCGGTGTCGTGTGGCAGGCGCGCGGTAGCGCGGTCGCCTTTATCGAGCCAGATCGAAGATAATCTTTCCGGCTTTTTGGCCTTTTTTCTTGTAGCACAACTCGGCCGCTTCTCTCTTCTTCTTTCATTTCGTTCTGCCTGCGGCTGGTGTCCTCCTTCTCTCCTTCTCTCTTTCTCTCTCCTTTCCTCCTGCTTTCCAGGGTGTTGCTCTTGGCAGGCCTGCGCATGGTTTACGCGGCAACAGCTGTGCTCGCACGCACTTTGCTCGCGCAAAACATCGCTAATGGACCGACAACCCTAACCGAGTCGGTCTCGCATACGCGTAAATATAGTGGAGCAGCGAGCACCTTTCTCTTCCTCCCTCTCCCTCTCTCTCCAACGACCGAGCCGAATGGGATATACGGTCGCAGGAAGGTTGCACCGAACGACTAGCATGATGTCATTCGAACTTTGAGACAATTTTGAGGAACATCCTCTACGTTAGGCGCTTCTGCTTTCTCTCGGGGAATTCACCACTAGCCGATTGACCAGCTGCCAATGGCAAGGCTACGCGATACTCGTTCGAATGAGAATCCGCGCCGGTTCGGTCAAAGGGATGGAAATTATACTGCACTTCTTTGACAGATATAATTCAGAGTGACAAACTAGTAAATTAATCTTGAGTCTAATTTTACACGATTGTATACAAACTGCTCGGATGTTATCCTACAAAAAATCGAATCATTCGATTAAACTTGTATCGCAGATGACAATATTATAATAGACTAGCTGATCGGACTCGCTTCGCTCGTTACCCGACGACGGCCCATACCGCCTTATGCCGCCAGACGAGACAAGAGTAACTAAAAGTTAACCGTTCTACACGTAGTTCATTCTCGGCTCCCTGACGTGACAGCGTTATAAGACACACGCCATATTATGCCCAAGACTTTTAGCTTTCGAATAGTGCAAGTATCGTTGAAATCGGCTCAGTAGTTTTTGCGCCAAGTCGGAACAAACAAACATACAGAAAACGCCTACAGATATAAAGCATTTTTAATACATCGTTCTGAGATATCACACTAATGTAGTTTGTCCGTTCTTGAAGTCGTTTATCAGGCGAATTACTTTTCCAAGGTAATACTCGGTGGTCCATAATTCAGTTTCGATAATTCCATTGGGAAGAAGTGTACCAGAGATATGCAGGGGAGATCCGGCGAAGCTAAACTTTCCGCGGAGCATTCACCCTGGCATTGCTGTAAAAATAAACGGATCTCGAACGCTGTACATCCACCGCGTCCCTGCGGTCTTCGTTTCATTTACGATATCCCTGAACCGTGGCTCGATCTTGCTCCGCTTCCTTCCTGCCTCCACGAAGAATTTTCTCGCGGCCTCAGAACCTTGATCCTAGTTTCGTCGAGATTCGAGAGCAAACCAGCGAAGCTTGCTCTCTCTCTCTCTCTCTGCCTTTGACTCGAATTTAGCAATTTCGTGGATCATCGACGATTTGGGCACGCCGTCTATTTGTCGCTCGAACGGTAGATTTATCCGCAGATAGACGCGGAATTTGGTATCGTTTATTAAGAGACGCTAGACGGGTGCGACAAGCAAACGTATGATTCTTGAGACAAGTGTCAAAATGCGAACGATTTGTATGGTTCTTCGAGACTACTCTCCCTCTCTCTCTTGCCAAGATATTACTATAAATTTGGGAAACGACGACCATTATAATTCAACTTCCGACTCACCTTTTTTCACTCAATTTTGGATGCGCGTATTCTAGAAACTGGCGTGACGCAATGCGTGCGGGTTTAAAGTTTGGCTCGTCGTACGAATATTCTGCATATCGAATGCGAAGTCTAGAAATTCTTAAATAAGGATCTTTAGTTGACACAATCGAGAATTATAAAAATTTAAATCAGAGAAAATTCACATTTAATTAGATTGAGTCGGGTAACGAAATCTAGTTAGAATTGAGATAATGGAACGATATCTCTATTTATAATCCAGCAAGTGGCTTGATTATAACTTATTGGACTTTGCTAGTCCAGATGCCGAGTCGTAGTCTGTTAACCTTGTGACTTAGTTGCGAACGCTCGCACCGTTCGACCGAGGGATTCTCGTAAAAAGCGGTGGTAAAAATGTACCGTAAATCACGTAGAACAGTAGACGACGCTCGGGCGGCTTAAAATTGGACCGCCATGCCTGACCTGTCAGACATTGAAAACGCGTGACCGATGGAAGGACAGGCAGTTTCGACGAAAACATTGAGAGTTGCACCGCGACGAAGATGAAGAAGAAGAAGAAGAAGAAGTTTAGTTCGAAAACGAAACGCGAGAATCTTCAGACGAAATTGGTAGGTCTCTGATCTTGAGATTACGCGTGCAGACTGTTTACGTGGCTGGCGAAACGATCCTCGGACCTAGTCCTAATTTAAAATTGTCGAGTAAACAGTGGAAACGCTTGAAAAAGAATCCTCGGATTTTTGAGTTCGCGTGAAAATAGAGCCGCGAATTATTGCCCTGGAAGCAAGGCGAGCACGGCGATTCGCGAGCTTAAGGCTACTTCAAAATTGCAGTAAATAAACGGCAGGCGTATCGTGTAAACCGCGCAGCTGCCGTGTTTGGATCGAGCGGCTCGCGTGCGTTTTGTCAGGGCTGTTTGTTCCGTGCGAGGACACTGTAATAACATTCGAGGAATAATACACGCTCTCCCGCAACCGGTGAATCTCTCCGCGCGTTATGATCAATTCGGACATGAGAATTGCTCCGCTGGAATGTGAGAACACTGTCTTTATTTATACGCCTACTGTCACCGTAATATGGTAACTTGGAAGTTGCGACAGTGTGAGTTAACCAAAGCGATAACTTCGGAGAATTGCCAGTCTCGATCTTCTGCGATCATTTTTCGCTTTATTACTCATTGCATATTTCATTATTATTCATTCGATACTTTACAACTCACATCATTGAGAATAAAATACTCTCCACTAATCGAATGAAATCTATTTCAGTTTTAATAAATGTCAATGTAATCTTTCTCAAAAATGGTGGAATCTATTACTTTAAAGAAGATAAATTACGAAGATTGATTTAAAATATCAAAAATCTATAAGGAATGATAATTCGATATCGTTTGCATAGAGTTGAATTAAGAACTGGAAGAAAGTAGTTCGAGAGCAGTGGTTTAGGTTTTGATCTTGTTCTCAGCTTCTTCTCTCTCGGGGGAATCCTTTGACCTTCGCGACTGCTTCGAATATTTCGCGAAGCAAAAGCCGACGACTAAGGAAAGAATATGGGGCTGAGACTTTGCCAAGTGAGTCAGTGAGTTGGAGAGTTAACGAATTTAGACGGACGGCGGACGATCGTAGCAACCCCCATTGGCGTACTTACTTACTTACGTTCGTCCGAGTGCACCGTCAGACTCGCCGCATTGATTCAGCGATCTGTCATCGAGTGCAGCTGCGGGAGATTTCACGATCGAGCAAAGCTTTCGCTGATGAGTCTTGTCGCCGGTGCGTGAATCTTATGCCAAAGCTTCTGGGCTGTATCTCGAAATACATATATATATATCTCTTGAGAAGAGGTGCATTACAAGCCATTGTTTAGAAACGCGTTGCCGGTTCTAAAATAAACTTTCGCAAGACACGCTTTATGTCGCGGAGACTGAACAAATATCTGCAAATAGTTTGGAAATTCTTTTTGCCAGTGTAGGGATTATATGTGGCAAACTTTCGTCATAACTGGCCCACTTTCGCCTCGAAATCCACGCGAAAGTGGATCACAGACTCTGGGAGATTAGGCGACCTGAACTGAAATATAAGAGAAACAGAGACGTATCTTTACCGATCGTAACACCTTTAGATCGTGTTTGACGTCGGGAGATTATTCGAATGATCGCAAAGTTTCAATTTCGTGAAGGATCGAGGCAGATGCCGTGGATAAAGCGGAGAAGGGATTATTTATGCAGCTGGGGGAAAATCGGGTGATCAGAGGATTAATAACACGAGGATTACAGTGGGAACGCGGGAGTCGGCTGCGTTACGGAACAAGGGAATACGGGATGAAAAACGATGATCGGACAAGATATGACGACGCTTGGCATAGACTTGGCGTCGAGTCTAGGAAGCGAGTCGTCTGCTACCGTTGTAGCCCTTAATGAGCCCAACACGGGACTGGTCCAACCTCTTTAACTCCGTTGCTTCTGTCAACTGTTTCTGTCTGCTCCGCGCTCTCACTGTCTTCTTCTTCTCTGCCTCTCCACCCTCATCTCTGCCGGCGGCCGCGGGATGACCTGGATGGTACCCAAACGAAATACCATCTTCGTCGGTGCCTTTTTCGTCCGCCATTTTGGAGAACCGGCTGTCGCGTTGCTCCAGTTCGCTCGGACTCTACTCCCGGCAGTTAACTGCCGGTGACCTCTTCGATCATTCACTATCCATCTCTAACAATTTTTCCAATATCTTCGCTCTGCTACTTGCACAATTCCAAAATCCAGAAAAATCCCCTATAATATTTTTCGCTTGAAACTTCAAGTCCTTCTTCTTGTCGTGAATAAAAATAATAGGAGATGATTATCGGTGATAGTATCGGTAAATGGCTGCTGATCTCCGCTTCGAATTTGCTCAAGTATTCAATTAGTTTGATGATGAAGCAAGGTTTCCCTCAAATTAGGGGGTAATTTTGAGAGCGATCGTGGCGAATGGTTTTACCGAGGTTCCGCGAAATCGAATATCGGACAATCGGCCACAGGGTCCACTGCCACGAAACGACCCAATGCCAATGTTAAAGCAGCGCACTCGCCGCAGCGCGGCGCGTCGCGATGCCTCGCCCGACAAAATTAACCCGTGCATCGCGAGTTAGCCGTACGCGTGCTCGGTCGCGCCCTGCTGCACTGTGCCACACTGCACCGCGTCGATTCTTGCCAAAAACCTTTCCATTATCCACACTTCCTGTCACACCTTTGTGTCTGTTCGTTTCGCGACAGACAACTCTGATAAATTGGCTGCCTTCCGGACGCGTTACCGATCACGACGCGCCCCGCCAGTTTTCTCCTCCGAACAGATTTGTTTATCTCTCAATGAGCCTCACGTCGACCATAAGCCACTAACATTTCAAACTATTTACGCGCCATTTGCCCGCAACCTTGAATCGCGTTCGTTAACATGAATGAGTTCACTTTCCGAATCGTTCCATTGGGTAGTTTTGTGAATTTTTTGCCATTTTTCACGATCAAAAATTATTGTCGTTGTCGGAAGTGCGGTTTAGTATTATCCTGGTAGTAAATTTTGAGTAGCGTGTCTTCGGTGATCCGAGAATAAGCGAGTTTATCGAGTCATAAAATTGCACTGCGATCTAGCGCGTTAGAACGAAATTAGAGGGTGAGGATGCGACGATATTGCTGTCGCGATGACAGCTGTTCGCCTGGCCGAGCTTCGCCACGGCAATTCATTTAACAATTCCACGGATTTTAATGACCCTTCTTAACTGATACGCCTCAGCAGAACTCTACAATGTTGTCTTCATTCGAATCCAAACATCAGAATTTGGATACGAATTGCGGATATTCTTTTCGATTAATTTATGCTTTTTGGACTGAATTTACCTGGTTTACTAGTATGCAATACTTCATTTGTCAACATCTTTTCTACGTATGCGAATACGACACTGTTGATATTTTAATATTGGAATTCAGATTCAAAACGGGCATTTTTATCAGTTTTTCTTTCTTTTGACAGTTTACGTATTTCATAGACGATTAAACACACGTCAATGAGAAATTGTAATTAGGGGAATAATTTTAATTCGAAAGAAGAACACGATAGTTTTCATCTGTAGAGGCAATTAACCTTTATACTTAAAGCTAGGTAGCAAGAGTAATCATTATAAATAAGGCAGTGGACGCAGTAAATATAAATAGATGATACATCGTAGCTAATCATGCCCCAAGCTCATTCATCAGCTTGGCACTTGTTCCCCAGATATTATCTGACCCTGGGTGTACGTGGTCGTGAACATTGTTGAACGATGACTCTCTGATTCAATAGTCAGTAGTCCAAACGTGTATGTTCCAAATAGGAATATACTATTTTCGTCCATCGAAATCGCGCGCGTCGTGCGTCATGCATGTATGTATGTATGTAAGCGAGTGTATTATACATTACGATATCGCGAATCTACAACTAGTTCGCCCGATTTATCCACAACCTTGAACATTACGGATCTGATTTGTCTCTGCGGTGAATATTGTTTAAGACGAGTTGGCGCTTGGCTACAATGTTGCTAGGAATTGAACAGATTTTGAAAAACATTTCGTATCCCGCCATGGTCGTAAGAAATCGTTTGAGAGTATTTATGATCCTCAATTTTCCTATTCACTGACCTCATTAAGCTTCATTAAGAATCATCCCGATTGTTAATAGCTCTTTAAAATTGATTTATCCCGGATATAAATTTGTTAGATCAGAGCATCGTCGATAGTTCGTGCGCGGCAATTACATGGTAGAACGAGTAGGAGAAAAGGATCAATGGTAGAAGTATGATATAGCGACAGATTTGATTGTTTTTCAAGAAGCATGTATGAGTTTATCCATAATTCGAAGCGACTTGGATTCTTGCGTTGGTTTCATGGTTTTATATCCTTCAATTTGAGGTCGTCATTAGTAAGCAGCGATTAGAAATCAAATGGGTAGTAGTAGAAAGTCCGAAGCTGACCGCAAGCTCGAAGTAGGAGCACCATAGGTGGTCAATAAATTACCCTAGCGATTATTATCCAAAGTTCGCGTTTCCAGATACGTAAGAGCCAGATATGTTTCATGCGTAAGAGCATTCCGATTTCGTTGGTCACGGTTGGCAACGGAGTGACGAATTTGGAGGAAGATCAGCAACGAGCAGGAGCATCACCATAAATCCAAAGGATTTCGAAAGCAGAAGTTGTCGCGAGCATGTTGCAATTCGAGTTGTTTCTCTCGTTGCAAGTTGTCTCCACGAGGGATTCTACACCCACGAGTGTGTCAGTCTCGCTCCGAGTCTCATGAAAAACGGTAAATTGTTTTGAAGCCAGTAACTCGGTCGCGAGTGGGTGATTAATACGGCTGCGCTTATTCAATTTCACGCACAGACGGCGCATTATCAATCAGCAAGAAAATGCAAAGCCTCTCTGTTGTGCTGGGATCGCGCGGCTCAGCTCTCTTCTGTGGGCCACTGCCGCCGCCGCTCGTCTGCCCATCCCGCCAGAATTATACCCACCGACAGTTTAATGCGACGAATTTGTCAAAATCCCATTCGGATCGTCATCTCTGGGATAAGCTTCGAGACCCCGATCGTTCATGATGAAACAGTGCGCGACACTCGAAATGAGAAACATTGAAATTAGAACGAGAAAATTTGATCCCAATTCTCCAATCTGACGATTTTTAATCGAAGGGAAAACCATTTTTGTGGAAAATTCACGAATATCTTCTCAAACTCGATTTACCAGTCAGTATTTCAAGGGAATAAGATTTCGACCGTGTAGTTACGTCCTCTTACTACTGCAACCATCGTCACAATGTTACCCACAGGGAAATAAAGTCGGCTTTCAGCCTCGAATATCGCGATCTATAGTTCAAACGGTATTCTACCTCGGCAGTAGAAGAGAATACGCGTTGGCAGACGCGATAAATCCAATCACATTTACGAGTCAGTTAGAGGTCACGTGGCCGCGCGTAATCGTGAGAAAACGAGACTGTTCGACATTTCACCCACGCCTTGGCCACTGATTGAACATGCCAAAATGGATTTTCGCGGTAACGCCGAGCATTCGCGATACGGAGTACGGATTCCGATGAGGTTGCTATTGCTCGAAAGATAATTCAAGATATTTTGGACTTTCCGTCGAGTCTTTCGCCTACGTGACTCCTTTATCCTGCCTCCTGACTTCTGTTAACGATTCGCGTCAAGTTTGAAAACGAACTTGCAGTGTGCAATCCAAAATTCAATACAAATAAACACATACAAATAGTTAAATAAAAATAATCTAGCTGAAGAATGAAATATAAAAGAAACTAGGTTGAATAATGACTCATAGTGGCTCCATATTATTTTTCGTTTCAATTTATGGTGGTTTGGGATTGGCTACCAAACGTTTGTTGAGGGGTGAATAATTTGGTATAGTTTGGATCGATTTGACTAGCAACAAGATTCATGGATTCCTGAGACGATCAGAGAGTCGACGAGTAGTGCGGATAAGTCGAAATCGGAGGTCGAGTTAGACTAGGCAGACCTTGCGTTACGGATATTTCTGTCCAAAGTATTAGACGGTATAAAGGCAGAAGGTCTCCCCTCTGCCATTCCCAGCATGGCCAGACGTTGGCAAATGCTATGTAAAGCAGTCGACTCGTGCTTTCTGCCCCTTTTTCCCTTTAAACTCCCTTCGGCACCGCCTCCGTTTCCTCAGGTTCTCGCGTCTTCTCCGGGACTCGAATTCAAACTGACGCAGCTATTTCCACTGCGGTAGAATCTATAGAACAGCAAACTACCGGGACTCGTGCGTGACTTATCAATGAAGGGCCAATGGGAGAAAATAGAAGGTGGGAATACGAGTGTTCTTATGCGAGTCCTTCTCATTAGTAAGTCCACTTAACGATACGATTATCCATATCGCTTAAGTGTAGCTCGGATGGTGCGCGGAATAAACGACCGACTCGCCCTAATGTTATATCTGCTACCCGTGTACACCGACACCTTCGGCTGGGCTAAATTATTCTATAATTTCGATGTACGTTTACACGTCTGCACCATTAAGATACTTCACTCGTGCACACGGCGGGATTCAGTTTCAGAATCTTAATGGGGGAATTTAAATTCTGTTGTCGAGGCTGCACATGATTAGATTCGTTTTTCGTGATACTCGCACATCAATGTCTTCGTATCGCTCTTGATCATAAATGAGGAATCGTAAATTGAATTGAATCGAAGCATAATAGAAATAGAAAGAGTATGAAAATGATCGATAAACTTATTCGTTGAATAGTTTGAGTTTAACCAGTAGTTTGCATTGTACTCGGAGAGAAAAAATTTGGAGGTAATATCGAGAGGTTGAAGTTGGTAGTCTACGCGGAATTGTACCGTAAGGTGCATACTAAAGGAGATGCACATCTAGTTACGCAAGGAAAGAGACTCGCAAGACTCCCCATGGTTTTATTCGACGAGGCCACTGGCAACTGGCACTATTGACCGGTGCATTATCTCTGACATCGTTTCTCGCAGAATTTACAGAGGTTTCTTCTTAGTATCGAGTGGCGATAGCCGCGGATCGCACGCCCGCATAACGATCATCCACCAGTGGAAAGGCGCGAACCGTAGATCCGCGAGGTACGTCTTCGCCCCTAAACCTGTTTCGGCTCGCAGTTAAGACGTTGGACGTTCGTTTCTTGCTGAGAAGATATTCGATCGGAGCGCATAAACGTGCGTGCGCTCGCTTACTCGCTCGCGCGAGCCAACCAATAATATCCCTCTGTATTTACGTACCTGTGTACACAAAGCGTGTGCACCGTGTAAAGGCTCGCTCGAAAACCTTTAATGAGAAGCCTGCAACCGAGCAGTTTGAGCAGTTCGAGCAGTCTCGCCACTTTTTCTCGTTCCTTTCTTACCAACGCTTCTTATCTCCCTCCGGCGCGTTATCGTTCTTCTCTGTCATCTTATCGACGCGCTGGGAAATTGCAGTCGTCGCCAACGAGTTTCGGCTTCGGATATGATCGTTCTTGTCACGGTGACCGGCAACTTTTTTTCCCCCGGAGTGCGAACGACGCAACGATTGCACTGCTCGACTTTAAACGCGAGCTCGGCCCATCGATGCGATTTAAGCGCTGTTCGGTCATGCAGTTTACGGGTGTAAGACTCGCGCGGACCTCTGAATATAAGGTTCGATGTGGACGCGATTGAATTAACGATCCCTATATACTCGCGTCAGTTTTCCAACCAGTGATTCCGAACAGACGCCTCGGGGAACGAGCGCGCATCTGCCGTCTACTGTAATTACGACACTTTTACGTGCGAAATAAATGTACACCAGGACAATTCATTAACGGACCTTCCTATATTGTACCCTTTGGGAAACTGTACTTGAGATTATTTTTAACGCCTCGTAAGTAGTACAGTACTTTAGTGCGCTCGACGAGCTCCCGCACGGTTTTTATCAGCTCGCGCTCATCGCGCTGCCCTCGTCGCTCGGAGCCGTGCAATTATTAATTATTGGCAAAAGAGATCGCCCGGAGTAAAACAGAGCCGGTGAAGAAAGACCTCGGTGGACCTGTATGCAAATTCGTGTGTGTATAGAGCGGCACTGCACCGTAATCTCGGTGTTGGGCTTTACGCCGCTTTTTGGCGGAAGGTGCTAACGGCTTTGGCAGCTACTTAAATTCGCTCGGCTCACTCCACGGTTAAGACATTATCTTCGGGGCAGTTTGCAAAAAACCTCCGCTTTGCGAAAGGCGAAACACTTCTGGTAAAATGCCTCGTATATTTCACCTTTCCTCGTTCTCCCGAGCAAATTGAAACGAATGTATCGGATTATTCAATATCCACTCGACGGAGCGCGTATTTTTCATCGGGCCAATCCAAGGCAGATGGAACCTGTCGCGGGGAGCCTGTCAAGCGCATGGCAAAGGGACGGAATTCTTTTTGACGGTCGCGCAGGAACCCGTCGTCTTTCTCGACTAACAAGCTACCCATGGTTCCGTTTTCATTTCGATTAACGTATCGCCCACAATTAAAGCGGCTCGTCTTCTCGTGACGAGGATGCTCGCTCCCATTAACGACCCCGTGAAATATGACAGTCTTCGTCGCTCGAAGAGGAGAGAACGACTCTATCAAGTTCTTCCTCAGCAAACTTTACGATTAGCCCTGCGTCGCCTTAAGCTGAAAGAGTCCGGGGTCTATATTTAAAAAAATCCATTCGGCCGCGAACGCTCGGGCAATACGAAATGGGTCGAACAAGTTGAATGACCCACTCTATATATACGCGATCGGCGGACCGACATAAATTGGTGGGTTTATGCGTTCCAGCGCGCATCCTGCGCTTCCCAGCTTCCCACCGTTCGTTCCCGGCTGCAAGTAAAAACAAGGCGGATCGCTTGGCCAACGCGGACGCGAGAGGTTTACGCAACGAGGAGCCGTATAATCGTTTTCGCGGGGAATCCTTCTGTTTCCGGGGTCCCTCGACTGCGTCTGCCTTCTCATCCTCCGCGTTGGCCGAGTTGCTCCTTCTTCTTCACGAAAAACTAGACTTTCTACTGTGATTAAAATATCCGCCAATTAGTACCGCTGAAAGATTCGTGTCAGTGACTCGATCATTGGGATCGACTGCTTAGAGGAGTCTCTCGGGTAGTAGCACTCGAAACACTCTTAATTCCCCTGTCTGACGATATTATTAAACCTTCGGCCCGTCAGATGAAAAAGAAACGGTAAATAACGGAATCGGAAAATAGTGTGCAATTCCGTGTCGAATGTTTTCCACGAGCTGCCAATAACTGCAATTTATTGCGGTTGTCTCGTGCAGTTCTAACCAGCTGGAGAGCTGCCAAGATTGGCACCGTTTCCTTGGTCAAACGGGAAAAATCGATATACATAACTGCTCGATAGAGCAAGAGTAGCGTGGCAATTGAAGGGTGGGTAAATAAAGGGCAGTACATTTCGAGAGGTTTCTTCGAATGTGTAGCGAATCGAAAAATATGTATTTGATGGGATATCTACACGAAAGAGTGGAACGATTGAGACGTCGCTGGAGGCTATTGCGGCCGATCGCATGATCGTTTAATCCTTCGACACGCTCGTCAAGGAGAGAGCTAATGGGAACCAAGGGAAAAAGCTGCCGCCGTAATCCGGCTTTCGAGCCGCTATTTTTTGGACCTCGCCGATTTCTTCTGGCCGTTTCGCATGCGTCGCGCTTTAAACGCGAATGCGCAACATTGCGCCCAGCATTCAACCACCAGACAGATGTTTCGATAATGTAAGCAAATTTTGGTGAAAGGGAAATTCTGAACGGTATTGGAGAATGATATATTGACTGCGGGGTCGAAATGCCAACCGACCTCATCCGCCCTCTTGTCGGTTGGCAGCACTCCACATTTTCTAGAATGAGTCACGATAAGCGGGTCGCTTGATCAGGTAGCAACGTGTGTTCACGCTTGCTGTACATTCGTTATGGACTTCTTTCTATTTACTTTACCTTATTTCATTTTATTTCATTTCATTTTATTTTATTTTATTTCACTTAATTGAGACTGTAACAAGACGCGCCGCATAGCAACCGCAATATCGATTAATACTGCCGCAGCGGTGGGAAAAACATAGCAACGGTTAAGTATAAAAGGTCGTGCGAGGACCGATTCCAGGGAGTTCGGCCGGACTCTCCGGGAGAAGACGAGGTTAAGAAACCACGCCCGCCTGGAAGAGTCAAGTAGAGGACGAAGCTTAGCTTCGGCCACCTGCCGGCAACCGGAGTGGACAGGAGTTTTGTACTTGAAGCACCTCTTCTTGAGGTGAGAACGGCAATGATGCCGGTCCTCCGCGGAGAGGAGAGAACGGCTAGGAAAGCCGGTCCTTCTCAGAGTGGAGAGTTCGGCTAGGAAAGCCGAACGCCCATAGAGGATGGTACAGGACAAACTGCCTGGACGCCGAGAATTGGAGAGAACGGCCTTAAGGCCGGTCGCCAAACCTTTTTATAAACTGCACCCGCTACAAGACCCTTATTTTCATTTTTATAACAAGTTTTGATATCTGTATGTACGGAGAGAATCTTCAGCGTCCAGACATCAAACCGTGCCGCCCATCAAACGTTGCGGCGACATGCCGATTCACGCTATACAATGTGTAGGCCCTAGCGGTCACCAATACATAGGCCCTAGCCTGTGCGTGAGCCGGCATGTCGCCGCAACGTTTGACTCGCTGCACGGTTTGTTGTCTGGACGCTGGAGATTCTCCCTGTATACAAATCTGTAGGCATTTTCTGTATGTTTGTTTGTTCCGACGTGGCGCAAAAACTACTGAGCCGATTCCAACGATACTTGTACTATTCGAAAGCTAAAAGTCTTGGGCATAATATGGTGTGTGTCTTATAACGCTGTCACGTCAGGGAGCCGAGAATGAGCTACGTGTAGAACGATTAATTTTTAGTTACTTTTGTCTCGTCTGGCGACATAAGGCCGTCGTCGGGTAACGAGCGAAGTGAATCCGATCAGCTAGTTTTTTTATAAGTTGCTTGGAGGACAGACATAGCTTTCAGAATCAGAATTCCATCGAATCATTGTAACCGTTCATATCGCGAATGAACATTCCGCTCGGAAATTCAGATTGCGCCATTTCCTTCATCAGGTTAGTTCGGTCGATCCATCCTGGATATTGGACGACGCGTGATGTATTCTAGGTTCTTGAGGTCAGATTTGCCGGAAAATTGGGTTCACTCGCTTTCATTAATCCGTACTCGCCTGCCCCCCATTCCATTCCAGTCGAGCGCAATTCGGTGCAACGCTGCGCGTAATATAGATATTCGAATTGCTCTCACAAGAGCTCCCGACTCCTCCTTGAGAGTCTGAAACGTGATCTCATCTTCATGGGCGGATACGGATGCGCTGGAGCCCGCACGCCTTCGCGGATTACGCGCGCTCGCTCGCTCGTGCGAAAGAGGGAAATCAACGGCAGAGGAAGCCAGGAACTCGTGCAAACATTTCACTTTGCGAGTCAGCGTTACCACCAACGCGAGTTCGTACACCCGTTACACGTCATTCCTTCTCGTCAGCCACGCGGGATGACCCATTTGAAAGATAGAGCCAACTGACAAGAAGCGCGAAAATTTACCTGGATAATAATTGCATTCAATTGTCTCATCGGGAGAATACTGACCCAGTCGAAGTGGAATTGATTCAAAATTTTGAAGAAATAATTGTACTGACACGTACGTGTGTCGTATAGCTCAGCAAGTTGACTTTTGAATTTCCATAAAATTGAGATGCAGCAGCTCCGAAAATCTTATTACACGTGAATTATAAGAGATTCAGCAAAAGACGCCTGCTACGGCCGTTGGTCTGCGGTGATTATCATCACACCCAACATACGAATATCCCAGTTCTCGAAAAAACCAAGAAAATCGCTAATTTTATTTCGGATGTCCCGTTAATCATCCTCATTTTAGCAACCAGCTCAGCCAGTGCGGACTTACTAAACCCAGTGTTTTATTGAATAGCCAATAAAGAAGACCGTTCCTCCGGGATTAACTCCAATCGGTACATGGAATCGCGCGCACTTTGGTCCACAAGCGAGTCACTTTATTTTAACTGCGCACACTACCGCGAATTTAGTAGGATCCCGGATGTTTTGTCGCGTAGCAAGTCTCTTTCCGTAGTCGCGTTGCTGTGTTCCCCATCGTCGGGATCGTCGCGATCGTCACGAGCATCCTAAATTTTTACCCGGGAAACAAGGAGTGACGGCCAAGTGACGGAGGGCGTCGAGAAGGAAAAGGCGCTCTGACAGGGAGAATTTCACGCCCACGCGAGCCCGTTATTCGCAGGTTGGGTTGATACAATTTCCGAGGTTTAATTTCGAGAGCGGGTAAAGCGCTGGCAATAACTCTCGTCCCGGTGGTTTCGCGGGAGTTTCGACGCACTCGTCGCTCTCCTCTTTCTCGTTAGTGTTCTTTACTGTATCCGTCTGTCAGTGATTACGGGCGAAAAAGTGGTGATTAAGAAGCGAGGACCGAGATAACTGGGTATCCGAAGCGGCATTGCGACGGCTTCGGGTAAGATTTCGCCGCGGAACGAGCGGAAAAATTGGAAGGAAGAAGGGACGATGATGCGCTTCACAGCGGAGGAATTATGGAGGACAGGTGCCGCGAGAGAAATGGAAGAGTTCCGATTCGACGATTTCTTTATTCGCCGAAACACGTAGTCCCCCGTTCCCGGCTTTCTCCGCAGCGCGCCACGGCGAGGCTGGAGGTCGAGAAAAAGCTCGTTCGAGTCTGCGCTGCTGATTTCATAAAGCTGTCGTCGCTCGAGCGATCCTCCATAAGAGAGGCAACGACGACGAGGCCTGGAGATCCACGGTCCCTTCGCTCCCATGGAGATCCACGGCTCTGGCCACGAGAGCAAATATTGAGTTAAGGAAAGTGCGAGAGGAAAGCTCCTGGCCCGCGACGACGTGCTGCTGCCCGCTGATTCGTTGATTGCTCATTTTCTTTTTAACAAGCTACGCGGTCGGACGCACGCGCGTGATTGGGAAATCTGGAGTTTAAATCTGGGCTCGCGTTAACGAGATCGTCTTCCTCGTTTTCCCACTCATCTGGTCTTACGAGCCGCTTCTCGCGAGTCAATTAAAGTCCAGAGCTCAAAGTTCGCTACACACATATTCTATACCGTTCTCCATTTGATCCTCACCGCTGAATATTTGATTTTTACGTCAGATTCCAGATTCGGGCGAAGCGCAACTCCTTTGACTCTTCCGCGTGACTTTGAGCAATCCCATTTACTATTCGGGGTGTGTTTAGCCCCGTGATCCGCAAAACACGTCAGTTTCGCGAGAGTGACGAGAGTCCGTTCAAAAGCTAGGATATCGCGGCGAATCTAAGGAAATAGCCATGGTTGGGGTAGGGCGAGTTAGAAATGGACTTCGCCAGAGGCGAAAGGTGTCGAGAGGGCGCAGAGAAAGAGGATGAAAGCTACGAGCAGACGAAGAGACGGTTGGTAAGCATGTGCCTGGTCCAACTTCCCCTTTCTCCCCCTTTCCCGATCCGGCTGGCAAGCCCGTTAGGCTAACTTGGGAGTTCTATTTGCGTCTTGACTTCTTACGCCTTGCTTCCCCTCGCCCTTCCGCCTTCTAGCTCCGCTTTCCCGCTCGGGCATACCCCCGAAGAACCCTCGCTGCTCCACGCCGGTCAGCAACGCGGTCAGACCTAGCCTCAATTACCGATCCGAGACCATGCCGGACCCGAGTCGCACGCTTGGAAAGATTCCCGAACCTTCCGCTCTCTCCATTTCGCACCACTGACCAACAGAGTTCCCTTGGTTACTTGTTCGATTAATTCTATCGAGCATCGTTGCTCCTGAACCTTGCGTCTTTCCGATCCGACGAACGGATCTACAAGCGGTAGGACAATCGTAGAGAAACTGGTAGGATAAGGCTTGATACATTGAAGATCTTCTAATTTTCTCTACGTCGAAGCATTTTTTCCCCCCCGAGAGAACAGGTTTCTTGTGATTTCTGAGCAATAGATTATTCTAGAGATTATTGATTTCCTCGAACATTAGGGTAAACAGATTTATCGTTTTTTACAGTCTTAAATTAAATTGACAGGATAGGAAGGATATTTGAAGGCTTAGGCGCGAGAGGTTTAAAGGGCTTTGGATCCCTTAGAACCAGAATCTCCGGCTGGCAAGCATCTAAGCCCTCGTAATCTCCTGATTCATGTACTTGATGCATTTAAGTCGCGACTTCTTTAAGATTCAGGCTGAGTATCGAAGGGAAACAAAATGAGTGAAGCTTTGCGCGCGTGTACAAGTTTATCTGGAAGCCACTCATCGCAGATATTAGCACCTCCAGCGACCATTATCCCCCCATTATCCACGCGCACTGCCAAACTGGTTGGATAATCGCGCGAAAACTCGGCATTCACCGGTGATAATGACCTACATAACAGCGCTGTTTCGCCTTGTTAACATTTAATTATGTGGACTCGTCCGCAACATTGCAATTTATTGTTCGCGTCAACAGCAATAATTTCTTACGGAATGGAGTGAATCTCGACGCGTCTCGAATGCTTGGCGAACAGTTTAAGAGGGCATCTTCTATTCGCGAGAAGTTTCGCGAAACCAATTAAGCTTAATTGTCAAAGTAAACGAGTCCACTAGAGCTGGAGTTCGACGCCAAAGTGTCCGGCGGCATCTTCGCGGACGTATTAACCGGTTCCTCGCGGTTGTTGCGCGATGACTGGCGCACGAGAGGAGTCTGCGAATGGTGAATACCGAGTTGCATGGATCCGACGGGAGAAAAACGAAATCAGAATAGATTCGTCATGCGACAAGCAACATGTTCCTCCTCTCGTTTCGCGAAGTGAAGTGAGGTCGGATGCGTCATATATCAGTCGCTCCTTTCTATCTCAATAATAATCTTTCCTACCTTGTGCAACCGTAAACTCGACCACCGTACAATCCTATTTTACTTTTAACAAAATGCAACTGGTACCGATATTAAAGATCCCAATACATACGTAAATTCGTGTGACAATTTTAATCGTTCTACATATTTCAACAATAATAACAATTTTATCACGGAGCAACTTTCTCGATTCTCCAAATAGGATAATCGTCGCTCTGAAATGTGCCATCTCGCGTCCGAGGATTTCTACATTTGAATGGAGATGCGATCAGTTCCGTGACCGGTCGGGCCACAATTCGGTATCAATATCGTCGGCCAACTTGAAAATTAGCATTACAGTATTAATGGTTGCATGCTGTCCATCGGGAATTTCAATCCGCTTTGTGCAGTCTGATGAAAAATTTACATAAGTGTTTTATTGCCCTGGCCACTTCCCACAGTGAGGTTACAGCCAGGCCAACACACACGAGTCATTTTCACAAACGTTAAATATTTATGAGCCCGTGCGGAGAGCGATGCATCCCAAAACGCGTAAAGAGGAGTCGCGTATCTCGAGGCTTATGTTTGATGATACCGCGAGTAGGCGTAGATTCTTCTTTATGGGATTGCGAAAAGGGCGATCCTCGCGAGAGGGATCATTCCGTGGAAAGCGTGCACCTACGCGCTAACGCCAGTCCTGGCGTCGTTAACAATTGCGCAACTGCACGTCCGGATTAAAAAGTCTCTCTGACCTGACTTTGCCATCCGGGAAGTAAGTACAATGGACTTTTAGCTACATCCACCTGTTTTTTCTTTTTTCTTTCAATTCCTCCTCATTGCTTTATTCTTTCTGTCTACATTTCAACGATACACATAACTTTCAAACTGGAATCGATACGAGTGTAATGTGTGAAGCAATTGAATTAATGCATGTGTAATAACCTTCGCGTATGTACAATATTTATGCGATATAAACTTTTTTTTACCTGAACGAAATTAGTATTCACGGTGCAATTTGCAATATATAAATCAGAAAAGATGAGGCGACGTTAATAAAGACATTCGTCGGCTGCATTATATTACATACATGCATGTATGTAGGATCACTAGAACGAGACAGTCGCCGTTCATTGAGGGAAAGTCTCGCATATTGCGCAACCGCCGAAAATCCTCGAAGCCGCACGACATAGGATGCAACACGGTGGTAAATCGAATTTTGAGCCGGGTGCTAAACGGTGTTACAGGCAGTAAACCGCATAACGCGCGAATACTTCCGTCACTCGATTTCGTTCTCGCAGTCATTGGCAGCCTCCGCGTTATTATTTTAACGTGAATCTTCTGGCGATCCTCACCAAGATAAATAACAATGCTTATGTAAGTGACATGTAATGCTCGCTACTCAAGGATACGCAGATCTGGTCTGCGATCCGAACTACGCGCTCGTATGGGACCACTCTCACGATTTAACTCAAAAGACTACCACCCTCTCACCCCTTTAACACCCTGGTAAACAAACCAAACAACATTTTTTCTTACTGGTTTCACTTTGTTTGTTACAGGTAAGCAACCTCTCTCTGTTCTACCGAGTTCCTGCTAGAAGAATCAGCGGTTACGAGAATTTGTGACTGTGAGAATTATTTATTTTTTTTTCGAGTTCTAAAGGAACTGAAATTCCTTTGATATATCTATTGTATTTATTTCGGGAATGATTGAGGTTTTTAAGGTGCCAAATTCTCGATCAAGTATCTAAAACCCGTTTTCTTGTTAATTGAGTGTCAAGTAGCAGAAATAGACTAGTGTGCGTGACCGTGCGATTTTCTCAAATTTTAAAATCGCTCGCACACTCAGGAGGTAACAGTTTACAGGCTTTATGACATCTCTCGCGCGCGCGCGAGAGAGAGAGAGGTCTGAAATAGGCTAGGCAATAAATAATCTGTTATTGAGAATGTCATAATGAAAGGCTAATACCAGTTTGCAAAAGAGCCACAATCCTTCGGAGATCAACTAGGGCCACTTGTTTGCTTTGGATCGATTCCCAAGAACATTGTATAGTGGACGGCGCAATGGAATCTCCCGTAAGCACTATAATTAATCATCTTTTTCGTCCTGTCACTCGATACCTTCCCGCGGAGTTTAACCGAGGCGCGAGACGATTTACTCGCTATCGGAGAAATCGATTCGCAGCAGCGGCGGTTCAGGCTGCAAGCTATCGCGGAAACCGCAGGAACAATTTAATCTTCGTGTAGACAGAAATTCGATCAGCTTGCGAGACAAGCGATTCGTGTATAATCCGAGGACAAACAACGTAGCTATTAGTCGCCGATAATTTTGATGCACCGTCTACTACCAACTCCGTTCGCTTCCTTCCTTGTCATTGTCTCGCGAATCTGTTGAATCCTCGTTACACTGACCATACTTTTGTCGTTCAAAGTTCTCAACTATATTTTATTATTTACTATTATTTTCTAAAGTCAAACTTGCGTTTTGCTCTTCAATGAACTCACAATCAGTTGCATAATTCTACAAGGGAATTTCTCAACTCGATATATTCTTGTTTGCGAATTAAATTTTAACCAGTCTGCCAAAGTCGAATTAACGATGTTTGTTTTCTAAAGCAGCCTGGCGAAGCGCAAAAGTCGAAAAACAGTTGGCGAGGGTTCGAGACGAGTCTCATTGAGAAGTCGGATGAACTCGAGCCATCTGAATGGCAATGAAGCAAAAGTCAGGCTGACGACACCGAGGCGTAGTAAGTTAGTAAGTTAGAAAGGTAGATCCTTGGATGCGGTTGCGGCAGAACGGGCGCGGTGGTAACCGCAAACCGGCCGGGGGAAGAATTTCTTGAAATTGAGGCGATCCTGCCGAAGGTCCTTGAGCATGGAATAGAGAAAAACCGCGACCCTATAATCGTTAGTGCGGGAATGTTAATTCCGCGATGCTTCAGCCATGAAGTTGCCTGGTTCTCCCGTGACCCACGCATAAACGAGGAAACGCAATCAGTCGCAAGCGAGGAATGGTCTACAATCATTTTGACATCCAATTGCGTTAGTGCGTTCACCGTTTAAATACTGCGTCCCGTTTACAGCTCGTAATTATCCGCACTCAACGGCAAACGTACACGCTCTTGGAAAAGAAAGCACCGAAAGGTTGCTCGCGATTCTTGCAGAAACAGTATCTTTGCGAAAGTCAACCTTGCGCAAGGAATTAATTGCTCTCGGAGAACTCGGTTAAAGATAGCAGGCTTCAATCGCAATTAGAATGAAATATTCTGGTGAAAAGTGCGTCATGTTTGATCCTTAAGACTCAAGACACTTGTAGTAAACAAGTGTCTTATTCTGATTGCAAAGTTACACAGTAGCTTATAGAACGAAGGACTCCGATACCACAGAGTCTCATTTCGCAAACCGATAAACGGCAAAGTCATCGCGAGTCGAAGGACGGCAATCGTTTGCCCATGCCATTTACCATCACGCAGTTTTTCAGGTCTCAATTAACGTGTGCGTCGTTGGTAGATTTACCATAGTGATTTACCATATTGCGGTGGCGGCGCCTCATTCATAACGTCTTCCCTCCGAATCCGCCCTCGCGTTAAAACCTCGTCGGGATAATGACGCTTAAAGAGCTCGCGGCACTTTTCCATTAAGATCTCTCTCCTTCGCGCTCTCGCGAGAACGTTAAAGGCCCGAGGGCTAGAGCAGGATTTTCCAGAGGCCATTCTGTGAACTATTAGTCGGTGACTGGCAGCTTGTAACGCGCGTGACATTCTCTATTTTTGGAAAGAGGCGCGCAACCGTCGCATCGGCTTTGTCGACGAGTCGACGACGGCTCTTTTCTGTTCGGAAAAGCCGCGAAGGGGACAGAGCAATCGAGTGGAAGGATAGCAGACGGGTCTCTTCTCATTCATTCTTCTTCGGTGACTCGTGTCGTTGGGCAGTTTCGAGGGGAATCCGCCGGCCCAATTCCTCCCGGTGTCAACAGCACTTTCGAAGAAAGATCTATTTCTGATCTATGCACCGAGCAAACCGATGCAAAGCATGCTCGCTTAACTTTCGTCCGAAAAATGGATATAATTGAAAGTCAGTATTTTTTCCAACCTGATGCTTGATATATTTCACACAAATATTTTATTTCTACGTTTCACCATTTTTCTCCCATTTTTTTAACACCGATGGTACTATTTGTCATAGCTTGGAAAGTTTACTAAGAGTTTTTTTTAACGCAATCGAAAGGTGATAGGAAAAGTTGTAGTAGGATATAGCTAAAAACTGATGTAAGAATAGGAATGAAATTTTAATTGACTGGATTTCGTTGATCGTTGGAATTGGATGGGTAATTTGAATAGATTCGCCAATTTTGTATCTTGTATCTTTTGCGGGGCGAGGCGTCTAGATTTGGCAGGTAGAAGCCGAGGTAGATCGTAAAGGAGATTTTTGATGTACCGCATATAGCTCTGGCACAAATCGCTCGTCTCTTCCTTTCTATTCGCGTTTCTGTCAGCCGTTATGCAACCACTTCCCAAACGGGGTTTGCACTACCAAACATCCGAGGCACGTTGTGCCTCGGACATTCCTAAACACCCGGTATGGCGTCTAGCTTCCAAGTCCGCCCGAGTAACGCCCTACCGGCGTAAATACATCTCGTCAAATCTCACTTCGTCTCTTACGGAAATGTACAAACTCGCGTCAAGCATTCCTACGATTCTTATTCGATTCATAACCGCGAAACTTTCCAAAGTTTTCTCCCCCATTAATCAATCGCCATTTATCATCTCAAAATCTATCCTAGATCGTTCCGATAAATCCAACAGTTACAGTTGAAGTTACTAATTTTTCAAAAGAAATTTAGATCACTCGCGGGAATGATCTATCCATTTATGAATCACAGGTGAATATATCATGAATTATAGTAAAAGATCACGTGGCATGATCCACTAGAAGCCGAGTCCACCTAAATCGGTCGAGTCATTAGGCGCGAGTCATAAATTGAAAAGATGCGCGTTGGAAGATTGCAAAAGTCCCCGGAGATCGATTAATGGAGTTGGAAATATCGTCGGTTTCGAGGAAGAGGGGATGATCGCGATTGATTTAGCGTTTACGCAGGGATAATCGTGTCAAGGGTAGCTCCAAGAAGGACTTTAAATTTGACGGAGAATATCAGAGGCAACGGATTCGAAGCAGACGTATAAATGTGTCGAGGTGTAGTTAAGCATCACGGACGATTAAGCGTGTTGAGCACGAGCGTTGGCAGGAATGAGCTTATTAAGCTCTGGCCACACCTGAATGTCACGGATCAAACTCGAAAACACGGTTTAATAAGGACGGTATTAATACACTGGCCATTTCCTGGCGCGAAATATTATCCTACTGGTTCACGCGGCCGACTGTCGCAATGACAAGCGACTTGGTCGACTCTCTTATACTATATGTATTCTTACAACTGAATACACCATTTAACCCTACGACTACCAAGTCGAGCAAAATCATTTCAACCGACTCGAGTGACTCTAGCAGAAGAATAATCCACGTTCTGTATTGCCTGCATGCCGTCGGTAATGAGCAAAAATAACAAAACACTCGACTACCGAAAATAACCACGGCGACGTTTCGGTTCATACACCTGGTCCGTCGATCACCCGGCGTTCATTGTCTCGTGAGGCAAAAGGATCAGAAATTCGCTGATTTCGCTAGTCGATCGAAATTTGCAAGATCTCGCGAGTAGGAAGCGGAGAAAGGGATGAAGGTGATCGTCGTTTAATTGGCGGCGAAATAAAAGGAACGAAGCGTATTACGGGGTACTCTGCCTTGAAATAACGAACCGCGAGGAGTCAGCGAATTTTCGAGAGAGTACCAGTCCAATCAGCCGGCATAATACTGGTGCACGGAGGTCATTAGTACGCCATTCGAATATTAATTAACTCGGGCAGGTAGCGCTCGCGAGCATGCTTATCTCGTAATTTTATTGGCGGGTGTTACTCTCCGTTAAACTCGATTAACATAATTATTAAGACGCTCGGTACGATATATACCTAAACTCGGACGTGGGAACTCCTGCCAAATTGTTGCACCGCCAATTTATCACGGTTTTCACCTTGCGAAATTCATCCTTCTAAAGGGAAACTCAGTGCGATTACCGTCGTTTCGCCTCTCGTGTAATACGACGATGATGTCAATCGATAATCAAATCGTGCTGGGTGCCCTTCGGACACCGCCTTCGCCTGTCTCCTTCGGACACGAGATAAAAACGCGCCACAAGAGTAGCCGCAAAGAAAACACTCGAGACTAACATATATTGCGAATCAGTTTTTAATGATGATTGATAAAATAACAATTTTCAACTATATTCGATATATATTAATGAGCAGGTACGTTTTGCTGACGAGAGTCAGTAGAAAATACTGATGCGGAAAATTTCACGTGTATCGAGACAGTTTCGAGAGAAATATTTCGCGTAGACTTTTGCCCCACTTTCGCGGTTCCCCCGGGAGAAGCAGGCGCAACGGTATCTACTACGGTCGTTGTTATAATTATCGCGGGAGGCCGTTTATTTCGGTTATTTACTTTGGGCGTTGTCGAGCGACTTGTCGTTGCCTCCCACGATTTTGTTTACCGCGCGAGCCATTGTTAGGGTTATGCCGGTGACAAATGGCTCGGCCACTTTACCGCTGTCCACGGTCTAAAATGCATTTAAGTGGATCGAAATCCACAAACCACCGGAGCATTGTGACACTCGCGAATAATTTATGGCCAGTTACCGGCTAGCACAGAAAACTAAGTAAGTAAAACTAGAAACGAGACTGAGAAGCATCTTATGCAGTACACATCGCGAGAGGTTTTACAAGTTGCCAGCTTAAATTACCGAGAGATAAGCTTGTCGAGGCGAGAACCGTTCGTTCGTAGCGTTGGAAAGCAACTTTTTACCGACTGTCAGGAACTCTGTCATCCGTGTTTGAAGATGAGAGCCCTTTTTAACGTCGAAGAGTGAGTTGCAATATGCACTTATCAAAGCAAATCATTGAATAAATTCAATTGCCATTCATCCTGAAGGGACTTTTTCCCTGTGATATGTGTGATATAATTTGTGTCAGGGATTAACGAAGTCTTATCCTTATGAAAGTCAGTTTATAAATATAGAGCTTTAAATTTTACTTTTACAATGCTAATAATTTATTAATTTGGCGTAACTCATTCTACTTTAGATAGACAGAATTCAATCTTAATTCTCGAATTATTCGTTTGAGATAACTTTCTATAGAGTCGCGGACAATTGCAGTAGTATACGTGTCTATATGTATGTCTGAAAGCAGCGTGTTGACGGTACGGAGGGTTCTCGAAGAGAGGAGGACAACAAGGCGCACCGAGTCAAAATTTCTTCGCGTCTTTTCATCGCGTCGAGCGAGAAGGACGAGGCAAAATAAATAAAGCGGCCGAGAGAGCAGGGGCTTCCTGGCCAGTATTCGCGGCTCCTTTCCGATCGATCTGTGGGGTACGATCGGTCAAAGGCTCGACTCTGGTGCACCGGAGGATCTCCCTTTGGAGAGAAAGAGAAGCAGAAGAAGAAGCAGGAGGAGAAGAAGCAGCTCGAGACCTGCTACAACAATGCACTTAATGAACCCCGCCCGGCTTATTACCGGCGTATCTCACGAAGCCGCGAGCTCCTCTCTTTCTTCTGCATTGTTCGATCCCTGACGATCGTAAACTGGCCCTGGCTCGCGAGGCACGAACCTCACTCCCCGACTTCTCGAGTCTTCGAGCGGGCCGCGTTTCTCTCTGGCCACGCTGATTCAGCCAAGCTCATAATAATCGCTAACGAGCTACGATATGCTCGCTTCCCCCTTTGCCTCGCGATTCGCGATTTCGTAAATTCCGCGAGCCGTTTCGACCACCTTTCCTCACCGTCAACCCTTTTCACTCACTTTTGTTGGGACCAATGCATCCGGCAACTTTCCAAGTATCCGTTCTCTTATTTTGAACAAGGGTCAATATAAAGTGGATTCAGTTGGATTTTATATTTTCGGATGGTTATATTGTCGGTGATATCTTTTGGAATGTTACACCTCGCAAAATTCTCTTTACCACTCTCTCTCGTTGAGTTATGTTTCTTAATTAACAGGTTAATGTCTGTTAATATCTGCTGCGTGTAGAATTGAGACGGCTCGTATCGCCAATAAATCGCTTAATTATAATTTAATTATTACCCTATCGCGAGTGAGAATTTCAACGAAATGCTTATTGGATTACCGATACTCGCAACGGTGTCGAAGACTTTACGACTTTATTACACGCGAAATATGCTATAGTCCCCTGTCACTCTTTCATTAATTGCTACTAAAGTCGCGAGCTCTTTACTACCTTAGCTACAGTGCATCGGTAACGAATATTAAATTCTCTTATTGCTTGATTCTTTTCCGAGTACTTTTAGTGATCCACCTTGATGGAGACATAAGTAACCATTTACTAAGATGCGAGTATAATAATTACTGAAGCTTAACTGCCGTTAATTAAATCTAAATCCTTGTAATATCGAATGAATTGTTTGCGAGGGTATACATATTTAATCGTTCGTAATAATTCGGTGCAATTAGATACAAGCGAGGAACACTGTCACGTCGGTAGCGTTAGTGAAGAAATTTGAAGAAAAGCGGGAATTGTGTTAGGTGCAATGCACTTTTGCCTGGCATTTTATTTGAAATGAGATGAGCGGATGAGGAAGGATCCACCGTACTCGTTGTGCATAGTTAGTTGTGCCAAGAAATCCAGATCGGATGTGCGAGTTGACCAGCTATTTCACTTATGCAAGCGAGGCTCTTTTGCTGCGCGACGCGCGAGAGAGCGAGAGAGAACCGTGTTGCGTCGACAGATGGGAGACACCGTCTGTCTCCCCTTTCGATCAGCATTTTAACGGCCGAATTATTGAAATAAACCGCCGCAAACTCGCGCCTATTTGTGACACGATGTTCGATCAGCTGTCGAGGAATATTTTCACTTGAGCGTCAGTCTTCCCTCCTTTGTCTTCCTCATACGACTACATTAGCATACGTGACATCGTAACAATTTCCATCTTTAGATGAAAGTTTGAATATCAAGGATAGGTACATGTATTCGTATCGGTAGAAGAGTTTGTATTCGCGTCCTTCTAGATTCTAGATAGAATCATATGTGTTCTATGTGTTCGGATTGACCCCAAAGGAATGTTGTTTCACATTTCGCTACCGACGAATAGTTACGTTTCTATTACTATGCCAAAGGTATGCCTACTGCAATAGCACTGCTCTCATTACCCGACGATTTGGTATCAAGCGCGGCGCATTGTTATTTGCGCAAGAGCAGAAGCCTCGAGTAACGACTGGAGCGTCCGTTGAATGAAATTCCGTGGTCCAGGACTTATTCCAAAGCATTAGACGGAATTACTCTAAGCAGGGCCAATCTCGGACCCCCTTTGAGTGGCGCGCGGCTCAATCAGTTAGGAGTTAGGGAAAGATACTCGCGATGAAGTTACGGCATGGCACGACCAGGCGAATAATCGTAAAGCGGTTCGTGCCTACGAGATCACGATTCACGCACTCCTTTCATACGTGAGGAGCCACGCACGTGTTTATGGCGTATTGGTCAGGGCCGCGGTCCCTTATACTCGCGTTACCTTAGTTTTCTCTCCCAAGTTTCATCTTCTTGTTGCAACTTTTTCTTAAATATATCGATTAAAACTTCAAGGCTAGAGATTTTTTATTATATAAATTTTCGAGTTTCTCATTTGCACAAACTCGAGTGACAGGTCGTAGTCGGAATAGAAACTACTGGTAAACACTACCGAGGTACATAATAGATAATGAATGTTGGCTAGAAGGAATCGCAATCACCGTACGATTCAGCTTTCGCTTGTTCCTGACAGTTCCAATCAGCAGAGAAAACCGCACTATTACGCCTCGTAAACAGTGAACCGAATATCAGAAACACCTTGGCGATTCGCACAATTATTAGATCGTTACCCACCAGCAAACGTGAACGTGAAACTAACAATCTCGCATTGTTAGCAGTGGCTCGGGTGTTAATAGCGCAAGAGGCATAATGAGGGAGATATTCAAATGTACTAAAATTTGCAATTGTGCCGTCACGTTCTCCGATGCGAAAGTTCGCTTAACATAAAGGGCGGCAACGATACGCGGAGCGGGGAGGATGTAAGTAGATTCGTGGAATATGTGAACTCGGTCGAAGCGGCCCTGACGCGACTTTGCGTTACTTACTGGCATTATACATGCAATGCTACGCATTATCATGCGCCGTACGGTCCAATAAACATTTTTTGCGCTCGCCTTCGTACGCAAGGGCAGTTCTCCGCTCCTCTGCCCGCATAATACTAACGTATCGCGTGATCTTGTCACTATCGTTCCACCTTCAGCCCCGCCTTTTGATGTCTTTTGATGCCTTTTGATGCCTTTTGATGCCGTTTGCCTTCATTTCGACGGCTTTTCCACGTAGCAGACTAATTTCTCCCGTGACGTCATGTACTGTCGACTCGTTTGCCTTCCGTTATTTCCATTCCACCTATCGGATTTTACCGGACACACGTCTTGTGTACACTGCGAGTACAATTACTTTGAGAAAAGTATGGGTATTCGAGAATCGTTACTGCTAAAATTACTTGCGATAGTTCTTTACGAGTACTTTACAAGCTCGGTTTATGAGTGGCATTATCTTCGCGATACGCAGATGCTGTTGCAAAGGAAACGCAAGATACATTTCAGACATTTAACGATGATATTGTCTCGAGTATCGTTATATGGGCCATTATTGACGAAGGGTGTCGACATATTAAATAATAATTATTAAAAATGAAATTCTGTAGTTCTGCAACTCTTTCGACAAGATGGTACTCAAGTATTGTGGCAAGTGGCCACTAATATTCCCAACATATTCCCACGTGAACT
The DNA here is from genome assembly GCA_963989405.1 of Trypoxylon attenuatum. Taxonomy (NCBI): domain Eukaryota; kingdom Metazoa; phylum Arthropoda; class Insecta; order Hymenoptera; family Crabronidae; genus Trypoxylon; species Trypoxylon attenuatum. Next base: position 16,260,770 of record OZ022489.1, on the reverse strand, counting down.
CGTGTGTACTCGGTGGTGTTGGCACTTGACGAAGCATCATAAACGCGTTACCCGTGGCGACAGACAATCATTAAAAAAAAGTAAGCGAGACGGCAACGAAAATTTGCAGGGCGAACGAGTGACTAGCAGGCGTCCTGTCGCGTCGCGTCGCACTGCGACGTCATTAGTTCGTCGTCCGTCATCTGCGACGCGGCGTCCACCTGCGCGGCCATAGATCTTCGCGGAAATAATGCAGATCCGAAGCTCAAAAATAGGACCCGCTAGTGTGTCGCGGAAAAAGGGAGTCTTGTTTCTAGCCAAGAGCGATATACAGCGTGTATATCTTGGAAGCATCGCGGACCATGGGGTCCGTGGGCCCAAGCTCTCAGCCTCCAATTAAAGCCGAGGCTAGAGAGCCCGGGAACCCATGCAGAAAATCCCTCCACCCTCGCGTAATTGGAGATGGAGCGTGTTATCGAGCCGCGCAGTGCACCTTCTCTGGCCGCGATTCGTGCCGAGAGCAAGTAAGTACGTCTCGCTCTCACCTCTTTCTTCTTCTTCTCCTCCTCTTTCGTGGGCCCACTGAGCCTCCACTTTATTTTAACCTCTAACGCGCCTTATGCGAAAACCACTACTCTTCGGCAACAGGTTTACGGGGGCTCTTACTTCCTGCTGGATTCATTGTCGGCTGTTCCTCAGTTTCCGTCCCGCCTCGAACTCTGACCCTTGTTACCCCATTATTGATCCGCTGTTACTGTTTGTTCCCCAAGTTTAAAGGAACCACCAGAATAATTCTGTGCGAAAGCCTTAGTTTAATTGCGTTTCAAGAACACTCCCAAGGAGCGTGCGGTCTCTGTAGAACTGTCTGGAAGGTGGAGATTAATTGTATCTGATTTTAATGAGAAATTAAGCGAAATTCCTCGATATTGATGGCGGTCGATTGTTAGGTGAAGAATGGAATTGTGTAAGAACCGATTGAATTTTGAAGGAATATTTAATTAAGGGGACAATTGAGATCGACTTGAGCCGCTATTCCTGTTAAGGAGTTGAACGGTAGCGGGGCTGTATCGCGCGGAGCACTTACCTCTTTTCGCCTCGTTCCATCGCGAGCACAATGGAGCAATTATAACGAGCGAGCGAATACCGAGTAAACGAGGCGTAGTAATGAATTTGGTGTGCTACCAATAAAAGTCGAGGTCCATTAAGGGCTCTCTTCGCGAATGAGTACCCGCCACTCTGGCGAACACCGCGTCGGAGAGCGACTTGCATAAATCTGGCTTACTAGCGAACTGCGCCAGTCTCGTCAACGCGGAATATCTGTCCATCGTCTTACGTCGCACCGATGCGGAGTGAGTTTCTACCTCATAAAAATCTTTTTCCCTATACCATCTTTATTTTTTATATTGCATTTGTCAAGTCCCTATTTCAAAACTTCGCTCTTACAATTTTTGCTTCTCTTAACGAACATAGAATCCATTCTGGAAATCGTGGAGGTCCGACCTAGGCCTCCATAGTTTAGATAACGCACCAACGGACCCTCCTTTGAAATACGTACAAGTGCATCTGCATGCACTAAGATAATGCTACTCCCAATCAGTTTCCCATGGAAAAACAGGGAAACATCCCCACTTTTTCCTAGAACCCTCCTGATTTTTGACTATATAAACGGCCCAAAATCTCATTCGAAGAGTTCTTTAGGCGCTCGATTTTCCGAAGGGCGAAACGGTATTATCCTGTAACAGACTTACACACACTGAATATACCTTTTGTATCGTTTACTCTTTATATTTTGAGATATTACAATATAGCGATCTTATTTTCATTCAAATCACTCCAATTTGATTTACTTGCCACCTGCAACATATCCTACTGAGATTCGATAAGGAATATAGAACCCACAAAATTAGGATTATCTTTGCCGCTCGAGATTCTCCTAACCCTCTACTTCGTGAAGTCTTGGGAGGCGCGCCATTACCCACCGCGGGAACGGAACAACTGCTCATACTTCGCGTATTTCTTGCCTAAATCCTAAGCATTGCAGTGCTGAGGTGAAGAGTCGTTATCCTCCGGAAAAGTCTAGACTATTTTCTCACTGCTTTGCCCCTATTCTCAGGGTCAGGAATCGAAGTCGTTCCTTCTTCTCCTATCACTCCAAAAACTCGAGAGGAACAAAAACGGGCTCGCGAGGCTAGCCCGTAACACATTATCGAACCGAAAATTCACGTTTCTTGAATTATTTCCAAACATAAAGCAATATTGTTTTGTCCAAACTCAACTGGTTCATTTATTTATTTAATTATGCACAAGAATTTAACGCTTTCGAACTTTACCGTTTCCATGTAGGAAGACAATTGTTGATTCTCACAATAGTTTTAATACAGTCGAATACTTGTACGATCAAGACTCATGGATAGAGGTTCAGAATGTAATCCACGAGTAAAAAATTTGCTAAATCATTTTGTCGCGGTAAGATTACCTGATTTCCTGTACCATGGTGATCCTTACAATTGACAGTGGTGCCTGGAGGCCTGTCTTGCAATGACGTCGTAGATTATGCAGATTCGCTTGAGCGGCTTAATAGACGTCGCGAAATATCATCGTGGCTACCGAGACATGCGTTGAGGCGATTACACGGAGAACGCTAGGAACTCCTGAATAGTTCTAGAGACCCAGCCGTGCACTTCTACCGTCGCGTCGGCCAATTTACATATTGCACTCGGCTCACGACTTCCTCGAGCCTCGGCAATCGCGAGGGCCGCGTGTTATTGCGAAGATAATGGCCGCGGCAGAAGTGAAAGCTCGATTATAACAATCGAGCAGCATCGCGCACTCAGCAACCGACACTAAAATACAAGCGGCAAAGTCTCTAAAGCTTGGAATTCGAATTGGAATTATCTTTGGCGTTTAGCCAGATGGAACTTTTATATAAAATTCAGTTGATCCCTCGATTAAAGTGCGATGCGTCTTTTTCTTTTCGATCCGTTCAATTCGGTCTATTCGCGAGCTTAATGTCCTTAAATCACGTGGAACTCTGCTGCCTTTCTATTATGTAACTTGGAACAGATTAAATTTAACTGGGTGTTGTCCTTGTTAACGCCGAGACTCGCAAAAACGTCGTAGCGTCATCTTTTCATCTCTTGTGTTCAAATAAAGAGATGCGAAATGCGAAGTTTCCTCTACAGACAATACAAACGATTTCGGTTAAATTTCACGAATAAATTTATTCTGATTTCGTCTTGACTGTTGCTAAATAAAGTTCCACATAAAAATCGTCTTGGAAATGGCTTTTCCTTTGCGTCGTAGTTTTCGCGAAACGCATTACCGTGGTCGAGTCCGCGAATACTGGAGCAATGGATCCAGAGATCGCGATCTTTACGATAACTGGTCAGCAAAATAACAGTGGACTACAATCTAAACAGCCAATTGCATTTTCCTCAGGATGAAGGGTCGTAGGATGGCGAAGGAGGGGTGGGGGGGGGGGGGGGGAGAGGCTGTGGAGTGCGTTGAATGTCTTCATAGTGGAAATTGTGGCCGAGTCGGCGGATGGCGATGGTCGTACGCGTCGCGTTATGATTCACGACGGTCGTAAATCAGTAGCGGCGATCTCGCGATCGCAGCCAATAGATAACGTAAGCGAGTCGAGGTCCTAGCTAGATGCGATTTCACGCGTGAGATCGGTGTACACCTCACGCAGAATCCCGCGCGGAATGCGGCTCGCTTTTCTTTTTTTTCCAGCTCGTACACGCGCGCGAGCCATCGAGTACACCGGGCACTGGGCCTCGCCCAGAAACGGGCCCAGTTTACGCCGCGCGATTCTATGTATTTCGCCGCAACTGCCGATTTCTATCGGACCGATATAATCGTTGTTTGATCGCGAGACTCGTTCGCCAAACGCTGTCAACGAACGATTCACTTCACTTCACTTATTCCTTCTTTCCGTATCAAGTAACTGTTTTTTTCTTCGTTTTTCTCAAAGAAAAAGTAACATAACCGATAATTAGACTGTGGATCTTTATGCAAACATGAATTTTATTGTAGGTATAAAATTGTATAGAGGCGCGTTTAAAGCATGTAATCCATCTTATTGAATTTTATCCATCGTAAAGATCGGTTGTAATTGGTTGACATTTATAATATCAAATTCTGGCTATTCAGCGTAAAAATTCGCAACCCACTGATAATATTATTTCGAACTGCTTATCGTGTTAATAAATTGTCAGGTTGCATGTGCGTAAAGTAAATTGTTATTGTTTTAGAAAATTACATTTAAAAACTTTATAATAAAGTACTCCTTTTTGTTATTCATAATTTAAGAAAATACTAAATTAATGTATCGGTAATCAATTTGAGAAAAATTGGTATTTCACCTGAGAAACAAGACAACCAATCCATTCTTTTTCTCGAATTCCCTTGGAAAACCTTGTCGGTACCCAGCGACAATGTTATCGGTGTCGAATGTGCATTCGCGCGTCCGCGACAGACTTATTTGTAGCCTTGGAAATTTGAATTGACGTCACCGTCCGCGAAAATCTCGACCATACGTATGCTCGTTCGGTCGTAATTTAATATACAGAGTCCAGGGGGACAGGGGCAGCCAGTTGAACGGTTTCTCACCGCTCGGAGGGATCTCTCGAGCCGTGTCGTTCGACGGATGCACGTGCATTCATTCGCGGCCGCGGACCAGGATGCGTGGGTGTAAGAGCCGCCTTGCACGTGACGCTCTTCGAGAGACTCGCAGGTCGAACTGCAGTGGTTTGGCGTGCGCGCTAGCCTTGCACTGGAAATATTAACTCTCGGGTCGTTTCCCATGGCCCCCCCATCAACGGTTGCATATTATATGTACATACCATGCCATACATATTTCAAATTTCAACAACAAACATTAATTTCTGAATGTGGAATTATTCCGTGCATTTACTTGACTATATATTATAATATATTGTTTTTGTAACATAATATCGATAAGATTTAACTTTTCATCTGACTGGATCTACAATTATTTAAAGGTGTTACATTCATTATAAATGTCACTGAAAGGTTTTTCTTCGTGATCTTTTTAAACCTGCGCGTTCGAGAATAACGCGATTAAGTACTAAACGATTTCCACTGCAATTTAAATGATTTAATAAAACGTAACTCTGACGAATCCTCGGCCCGCCGGGAATTAAGAGCTTGAGACAATAATCGGGTCAGCACATAAATTATGCAAGTCCCCATCCGACAGAGCAATAAACGTAGCCGATTCGCGATAACGCGATTTTACTTAATATAGTGCTCGGATTTCTTCGTTCGACTGTCGGCTGCCCTTAATGTATCTTCCGTGGGATGCACCGGAGAAACTGCACCGACCAGCCCGATTAATTTAACATAATGTAATCGATGCACTTTTACCAATGCAGTTCCATGTTTTATGGTAGTCATCTGCTCCTTGCTCGCGAGTACGCGCGAAAGTAGCTCACACGGCTTGATTTGTACACGCTGCCACGAGAGTGAACAAGTCGATATCGGTTTAATGATCGTGACCAACATCCCATGTGCCGTTGATGGGCTTGAGAATCAAATTATGCGTGTACTTGTGTAGCTGAAAATTTCACGATGCGCAGCTCGAACTAGCGGACCATTTCGCTCGTCTCTGTATGCGGTATACTCCCAGAAGCTGCTTCAAAGCGGCTTTTACGGATATAATTAGGCCTCGTAGTAATAATTTACTTAGCCCGTTGAAACACGTGTGCGGAAATGCGGCTAGCATTACGCAAACATCGTCGAACCGAACGGCAAATCGGGTTCAAATATTGATCGATCAGTCATACAGACTTTGTGTTTCTTTATAATAGAAACTCCCATGAAAATAAGAGAATGCATAAACATTCCGGGTGGAAATTCGTCTGAAATTAACTGGATAATGAATTTGGATTTAACTATGTACACTCGCTGATTGTTTCTAGAAACACTTACAATTAGGCGAATGGGAGATAAATAAAGCTTGTGGTAAAATAAACGTAATAATTCGCTAAACTTGTTATTAAATATTTACACGGTGTTTACGCGAGCAACGTACCGCGGAATCCGCTAATTTACTCGAGACAATGCTGTTGCCGGGAGTCGAGAGCTCGCATTCCCATTCGTCCCGTTCTCGTTAAGCCAGATAGACACCTGGGGATCTGCGGAAGTGGCTGCACGGTGTGTTACGTTCTCCGAGCGCGAAGAAGGGCGCACGAGAGGAAACGAGAAGGGACGAGAGAAAAGTAAAGAAAGAGAGAAGGAAGGGGAGAGGATCGAGAGAAAAAGCAAAAGAGAGAACGGCGAGAGCGTAACGCGGCAAGCACGCGAAGAAGAGGCGAGGTTCTCCCAGGCTCGTAAAGCGGCGTACGTGCGTCGAATCGTGTTTACTCTGTAAACTGGTCGCTTCCTCGATGCGGGACGTGCTGGAGGAGCCGCGAGAGCGCATCGATCTCGCGAAACCGATCCGTTCCGCGGAATCGATTCTCTCTGGGTTTTCTTGTCGGCAAGCCTACGGGGAAACGCTGATGGCCCAGCCCGGGGGACCACTGCTACCCGAGGAATTCCTCCCCTTTTTTCGTCACTCCGTCCCCTCCACTTCAATTATTCCCATCGACGTTTAACCCCTCGTCTCTGAAGGAAATGGGTCAAATCTGACCGGTCGTTCGATGCAATTTCGGCGGCGTGTGGTCGGGTTCAACGATGCCACTTATACATTGTTTACTCTCAATTCTCCTCCGGGTTCCGATTTCAACAGTAACGCATCAGATTTTTATAATCCGAGTCGCCACTCACCACCCAATAATTCTAATAATTAGACTGCGGATTTTTATACAAATATGAATTTTATTATTAATAGAAAATTGTATGGCGTTATTTTAAAACGTGTTATTCACCTTTCTGAAATTTATACACTGCAAGAAACATTTTAAATTGTGTTTTCAATAATCATTTGTAATTTGTGAAGAATTGTAACATCGAATTTTGGCCATTTTGCATAAAAAGCCGCAGTAATAATAATACAAATAGTAAATCTAAATTGTCAGCAAATTATGTTAGCAGGTTTTTAGACTAGGATTCCTGGCTTTTTAACCGAATGTATAACATGGGAGAAGAATCCTGCGTGAGACATAATTAATTCTAGAAGCAGCAAAAGTAGTAAATCTAGTTAAACTATACATTAGCAAGTGTCTTTAGAGTGAGATTCCTCGGATCTTAAATATACTCGGATAGAATGGTTTTGTTCCAATAATTCTTCTCTTCTGCGGTTTGAATCCCGATGGAAGAGGAACTTGGTGGTTCTTGCCGTCATATTTCGCGCAAGAGGATTATTATTACTTGGCGATGCGTCCTGCAAGTTTCATGGTGCTTCTCGCATTATATCCTCCTTGTCGTGTTTCTCCCTATTCTGGGAATCTCAACTAGCAGCGATCACTGTTTTTTGCATCGATAATCGTGGGATGCGCGTCTCAAGTTACAACACACAATAAAACTACTTTGCGACCAGGTGAGTGTTGACGTAGCTTGCGCAATAACGTCAATTACCTCTTGTGGAGTATTTACGAACAATCGCGTTGCTGAGCAGAGCTTTTTACATTGGCGAGAGCATTGTGTGTAGAATGTTCTTTCACTTCATCGGGCGAAATGGAATGGGACTATTAAAATACCAGGTTAATATCCGCGAGGACCGGTATTCTACTGGACTCTAATGTCGAGCAACTTTTAGTAAAGTGTGTCCACGCGTCAAGCACGTGTGTATGTGTGTGTGTGTATGCCACGAAATCCTCACACGAATTTCATGACACTAACAGCTCCTTCAGTGCTTCGGAATTGCATTAGTAGAGCCGTAGAATATAATATATATCTCGCTGCACATTTGAGGACCTGGATCTATATATCTCGTTCTTCTTGTTCTTTCATTTATTAGAACGAACCCCATTGGGTAACGGTAAAACGATTACTTTCTTAAATACCTCCTCTTAATTAGCGTCAATCGATTATTACTCCTGATTTATGTCATTAAGATTCCGATGTGTTTGTTGGTCTCTTTCGTCGAAAGTCATATTCCAATAGATAATTAGAAATTTGATCAAAATCATATTGAATTCATCCTGTACGGAACGTTTTACGAACAGTGAGATATAGACGAACCACGGTGGATATTTTCGCGATCCGCGTCGATCGCAACATTGTTTTCTCAAGATCGGCACTAACGTAAAATCGGAAGGGCGATAAGTCAGTGCACGGGACTGGCCGAGCCATTGACAGGAATCGGATAATATTTAGAGAACTCTCGTAATCCTCGGAATTACCACGGTCATCCTGCGTGGGCGTCGGCACCAAACAAACCGCCTATGGCGAATCCGCGGGATTATTTTTTCAAACGATCCCACAAAAGAGCGCAATTGGAAGAGCAATGCCTGGCAAATGTTACTGATACTCGTAACGAGTGACGTCACTAACCGTTAGACGCTTTCATTTCAGTAGCCTTTCTCTCGAAACAACAGCACTAATTTGGCAAAATGTTGAAGAAACCAGGAAATATCGAAATGTATTTACGATTTTGCGGAACTTTACTCATCGACTAAAAATAACAGAAATTATATGCTATAATAGACGGTTCACAAAATAGTTTTATTATTCGAAGAAGAATATTTCATATTTTATTCGTTTGATCAAGTCCCGATAGTCGATGTTCTTTTCAATCGGTCAAATTTAACGGCTTGTTTAGCTTGAGTTACAACGTAGCGGTTTTATCATTCGGGTTGCAAATGAATTATCTACATGCGAATTCCAATTTCCCGTTTGGCAGGAGAGTTGATTAAGCCGCCACTGGTATCAGGTGTTTTATGTTTCGCGGTTACGTAATCGTGATAGAAAACGGGCTCGCGTTTTAAGAGCTCTGAGCCCTCGTGTCTCTGACAAATCTATTACCAGCGTCCATTGAATTTCAATTAACGCGAATACCCGCGCCCTTTCAAAGTCAGATTTTAGAAAGCTACGCCAGGAGTGATGTGCTCGCATTTACAAGTAATTACCTTGAGTGGGAAATCGAGAGAGGGGCGGGAAGTCAATTTTCCGGGGCATCGACGCTTCGTGGAAGCGGCGCTACCAACGATCCGAAGCTTGCGAAATCGAAAATCACCGTCTGGATCGATTCCGCAGGGACCTCCTCTCTTTTAATAACCATACTTTGCGATTCGTTAAGCTCCTTCGTTACAGTGGGCGCGATTAAAAGGCCCGTCGGCGACTGGACCTCCAACCAAAACGCTCGTGACCCAACCTCCTGCTTCTTTCTCGAGCGCAAAAGTTCCGTACAACAAGGATTCTTCAATGAGAAATTCCTTTCTCGGAAATATTGCGGAATGCCTCCAAGAACTATTAATGCTGGGTTTGAAATTACATTACGATCAGTTATTTTATATACGTTGTAGAAGAATCAATTATTTGCTATTAAACGTGTGTTTTGATGATGAAGAAAGAGACAATTATTTCGGGAATGTTTTATTATTGAATCAATATTGGTGTATAGTTAAAGAAAGTTAAGTAGTGTGAATGTAAAAGACAATGGGGTTTAAATCGAGAGTTCAATGAGTAATGATTAAACTTTGAAAATATATATTATGTATACATGTACATCCTATATTAATTAAGGCTCTAACGCCCAATGTACAATGAACGATTGCCTACCTACGTCCCGTATAATCATTCTAATTTAATCGCGTGAAAATTGACGATAACAAAAATCAATTAATTCAGGTCCGTTAAATTAACAGTCATCAATTCTCCAAGTAATAACGATACCTCGATTTTAATCTCAATTTATTTTTCAATTAATTCACAATTTCAATGTAAATTACTCAAGTACATAAGAGTGAAGCTTATTGAATATTTCTCCGTGAAAGGGTTGATTGTAAAATACATTATTAGCGAAAAGAAATTCTGTCTAAGTAGAATTGTCCGATACAGATCAGCCAGGAATGACGTACCGAGTACAGTGACTATGTAGCTTCTCTTTGGCTACGTTCTCCGGCGATTGATTGGCCGATCGATCGGCAATTTCGAGTCGCCTGGTCACGCCGAGAAATCGCTGTTCACTTGCTTTGCCAAGCGCGGTTTCTCCGTCTCCCATCTGACACTCTTATAAACGACGACATAAACGATTTACGACGATATTCTCGGTTAATGATAGTGATTGCCGATTCGTTACGAGAACGCCCATGCTGTCGGTTGTCCAGGCGTCCAAACACCGCCGCCAATCCACTGGAAGTACGCGACGGTGTCTTTATTTTCGATCGAGTGCTTCGCGTGACTCTATTCGCATACAACAATTCACCTTTTGCAATCAAACATCCCAAGTATTTTTCTTCTCCGACGAAGATCGATATCTTTTAATCTTGATTATGAACCACTCGCGTCCTTCATTGTTGTATTGAAATAACAATTGGATCGTCCGAAAGTTGATGCTGCTTAAAGTACATAGCTACAGGTAGCCGGAAACAGTCGGCCGATTTGTTCGTCCAATGAGGATAATAATGCAAGGATATATCGTGGTGTTTATTCCGGTGAGTCGTTGATTGGCTCGAGGGAGCGCTCGATATCGGCAGCGTAGCTGCGCGGTTTCCACGGGTGTCCAGTATACTTCTTTCTCGCGCACAATAAGATATTTATCGTTTGCGCGGATGGAAGCCGAGGCCGTGGCCCGAGTCCCCGAAGTCACCATTGTATCTACCGGGAGTGATGTATGGCCCTGGAATTGGTAGGAATTGAAACTTGTTACCGCCGCGAGGAGGAGATACCGGCGAGATTTAAGCCCTGTCCCCTTGTGCCGCTCTGCCGCCGCACTACCGCCGCACTACCGCACTGCCGCGGCTCACTCAGATAACAGCCCCCTTTGCGAGGAGTGCAATTGCACCGATTCCACCGGCTGCTGCATCGGCTGTATCCACCGCTACTCTCTCTCTCCTATCTCCTACAGCCAGAAAAATTCACCCCGAGCAACAAGTGCTGCTCCGTCGTAATCTCTACTGGAACAGCCCCTTGTCTCGACTGGCTGTCGCTTGGTTTCCGCTGTGGAAATGGAATCGGTACTGTGAATTTGTGTACCGCCTCCTCTCCAACCTCGTGTGATTAATTCTTGCGCTATCAAGCGATTCCTCTATAGGACTGCTGGATCGAGCGATCCCGAGGACAATGAGTCCTTGGCGTACTTCATTTGATAAATGTAACTGTTGATTCCTTTTTTTCGGGACCGACTGCTAAGGTCATAATGCCCTAGAACCTACTGTTTTTAAGTGGGATTCGAATCACTATGTGCGCAACAGTACGTGGTGTTTCTCAAAGATGGGTAAAAAAACATCTTCTCGGATGTCACCCATCCGAGTACTAATCACGCCCAACCTTGCTTGACTTCGGTGATCGAACGGGAACCGGTATTTCCAAGGAGCCAAAGACCGTTGGCTCGATTTTTTCCCCCCGATGATCATAAGAACCGAATAAAGAAAAGAATTCTTTTTCCATTGTCCGTATTACGAGTGATCGTGTGTTTTAATTCGCCTCCGCGCAAGATCTGCTTTTCCTTGATATTATCCAGCCAGAGGTTAGCCTCCAGGATCTAGCGGACACGTAAAAAGCCGTGGTCGCTTGATTTGTTGACCGCCTATTTAGATGAGTATCTGGCGCATTAATCCTACCTGAGATGCAGCGTTAATGATAACGGTCTAACGGGACAGGGAAGGTGGCAGGGTAGAAGGGAGTAGATCAAAGGGAGCAGCGGACAGTTGTTCGAGTGCTCGTAGGCGATATAGGCCCGTAAAAGTGAGCCGCAAGCAAACGGAAGCAACGCGCTCAACGATTATCAGAAAGGATCGACATTTTCGCGGCACGGCACACGCAGCTCTGTCCGGATAGATCTTGCTACGCGAAATTCCGCGATAAGGGCAAACGTGACCCGTTGACAGAGATAATTGCAACGGCCGCCACGCCACTCGATTCACTCGATTCCTATCCAAAATCGTTTCTCTCGGCGAGGTAAAATCCGATTGTGGATTGCGAGCACAGCCGGAATAGAGGGTGGAAAGGGCGGCCTGACAATTTATTAAGACGATCCACCGCGATAAGGCAACCCATTGAATGGGGACCCCGGAGATCCTGCTCGATTTTCTTTTTCGCTCGTCCCGATTCCGAGGATCCGATAACGATCCTGGTCTCTTCTCTTTCTTCCTTGTCTCTCTCTTTCTCTTCTCGCGGCGTTTAACCTGCCTCGAGCCCAAAGAGAAATTTGTACGACCGGTCGTCGTTATAGATTCGGAGCGAGATTCCTCGGTGTTCCGAGGCTCCGCGCGCTCTTTTTTCTCCGATCCCTCGCTTTTCGAAGTTCCTCCGGATAAAGATGGCCGTGGTGCTTATCGAGCATCCGGATCGCGACGCGAAATTAAGATTGTAATTCGAGACGCATTTTATTGGGGTAATGGGTTAATCCGCGCTACGCTCTGCCAGGTTCTTCGCTCTTCTCGATTTTGCGGATGGCCACCTTGCGCTCGAGTCGAGTGGCCAGATCAGTTTGATCGTTTGGCAGAGTATCAATATCGATATACGTGTATGTACTTACCTTGAACGATCTCACACTCATTCCCATCCACATTTGCGGTTTACTAGTCTCCGTTGAATAAATTTCCATCGGCAGAGACTATAAATCTTTTTTCCTGCTCGCCAGTGCTTAAATCTTACCGGGCGATTAGGAAATTCGACTGGAGTACACGAGGATATGCAAGTCCCTAATGAAATCAATATATCCCCGAGCGGAGCGTGGAATGCCGACACCGACGAATTGTATTTCACTTTTGCACACTCGCGAGAACACTTCTCTCCCGGAGGAGACCGACAAAATGATACGTTGCACATGATTGCTCGTGGTCTGATTTATCACCGCGGTCGGATTGTTATTCACGCTCGCCGCAACGCTTATTACTTATTCAGCGGTAACTATCGCGCGTCAATGCCCGGCAATAATTTACTGTAAGGATCTCGGGGAAAGACACGGGCTCGGGCCTTTTCGCGTGGGCGCGACGAAATGTTAATAAACGGACCCATAAAAACTCTCGCTCTAGCCCGACATTTCTCAAAATACCACTGTGAGCCACAGAAATAAGCTAGTCGACCGCTATCGGCGTCTCTTTGAAACGCGCTTGCGCCAAATTGAATTCGATCCTCGTAAACCTAACGATTCATATTAGATTATCTCGAACCTTGTTAGTGGATTTATTCCGAAAAGATAAGAATTAGCACTTATTCATTTAAAAGCCTCAGAACGAACTGAAAAGTCAGGGAACTGCGTTTATTGAATTCTCGAGTTACACGTATGAAACGAGGAACGTCCGACAGGATATATTAAATCGAAATGACTCGTAATTGACAATGAATTTTCGAGGAACGGGTAAAAGGCTGAAATAACGGTGCGGATGGAGCTCGATTCACTTAGCACGAGGTCCGTTATTAATTGGATACCCAAGCTGTCCTTATTTGTTTACCGGTGAGTAATTAGAGTCATTAAGAATCCAGCAGAACGGCAGGTGTGAGTCCGCTTTAAAAGAAGTTAAGGAGGTTTAATGGGATCGAATGATGCTGCGCGTGGGTTTCGATGCGGGAGGTGTGAGTCCCTTGGGACCAGGCGCCTCTGGTGTGCCTCTGCCGCGCCTCTGCCGCGTCTCATTCGCGCCGCAACCCCCGAGGGCCAACACTCGCTCGATCTCTCCAGCCACGATTTACACAGGGTGCTCGCCTCAATTAGTAATAATTACTAATTATCCGACATTGCTCATCGGCTGATTGGTGACGGCAATTATCGTCAGTTAGCCCCGAAGCAACTGGACATCCCGATCGCGCCTCTTTGCCTTCGCTTAATTAATTGAACCTCTCATTCTTCGTCAATTAGCTCGCGGCGATTGGTCATCGTGACAATCAATTTGTCACGCTCCGCATGTAACCGCTTCTAATAGTCCACGGTACAGGTCCAAAGAGTCGATTGGCTGCTGGTAAAAATCTATCGTCGTCTATTGGCTCCGAGTCGAATCACAGAATCGAGTAGATCACACTAACAGGACTGTAACAAATTATAAAGCTTCTGAATCCGAATCGGTGATCGATCGATTTTTCCCTACGATGCAGCATAAATTGTCCGGCCTTTGTTAGAGGCTCAGAGAGAAACTTTTCAATGTGAGAAGTGTGACCAACTGGTTGGATAGCAGGATATCGAGCTAATGGTAATCAATATTGCGAATGATACATAACCCAGTAGCTCTAGTCCTCGCTGCCACAGCCAACGCGCCATAATTCAACTTGTCGGTCCGCAGCAACCTGCCTCGAATCTTTCGCTCGCATTCAGCCACTAGCAAGCGGCAGGAATTGATCGTTTCTTACGCGAGGACTTCGCGCGCTGATCGTCAGGTGAACCGAACGAAATAAAAAGTTGAACTTATCGAATACTCGCCCCACGCACGGTGGCATTTTTTTGGCTGGCAATGCAAAAATCGGAAATTTACGCACGATTGCCAGGGACTGTAAATAGGAGGAATTTATTCGCGTCCCGAAATCGCCGTCGATATAATATAGACACACGGTCGGATATCTCGATGCGGCGTGGGTGGTGACATTTGTCACGATTTAAATGTCCTCTTGCCGCACTGTCGATCTTACTCCGTTCCTCGCTCGGAGAACTTTTAAGGCTCGTAAAATGACGATAAAATGACTTGCCGGCGATATTTTACTATTTTACTGAATGCCCTTGTCGGCTGGAACCCCCACGTAGAAGCTGCTCGAGAGTCTACCTTATCGTGGAAACCCTTTCGGAGGAATAACCCTTCCAGCGAGTGCGAGACTCTTTGAGAAAAAACCATAGTACCGGCAGTTCAGTAAGTCACTGTAAGATAATTTGTGTACCTTCTTACTGGAGATTGATAAAAATGTTCGGGCTATTTCTGATTTTCACGCTGACTAACATCAGAGGCATGGCAAAGACCGAGCATCTTTTCAGGACAAGATGGAAGGATTCGCTCAACTGTCGATCAAGATTGGACTTGACGATAATCCAAAGGCAAGAGTTAAGCTTCTTTGATCTTTTCGACGGCACTTTTTAATAATTGCAGTCTCGAGCCAATTTGACCGGTTGCGTAATAGAGATACATTTCATTTAACACCAGGGTGGTCCATTCCGAGTATTGGACGAAACGTGAAACTAACAATTATTCGACGCGTTGCTCCCGCCAGTGGCAGTTGAAATTTCCGAATAACACGGCCAAATGACAATACAGTCGTGTAACATTACAAAGAAATGTTTTAAAGGACGAAAAAAAGTCTGATCCACTTTTCATTCATTCTTCATCTCAACTAAATCATGACGCATCGGGATCTGCTTCTTTGATGCCACTGAAATAATTGCGATCATGACTCTTAAATTGCAAGCTACCTGTCACATTACGCGAAGTACCATTAACGAGTCGAGATCCCGACTGATGGAAGTGGCAATTTCGCGATAGTAAGTCCGCGGATCGATAAGTGTAGTATTATACATCGGAATGATACCAGTGGCAGGGCTTTCTCTCTTTCGCGGTCCTCTTGCCTTCGGCTGACACCATTAATAACCAAGGAATTTTTCGGGGCTCCGACAAGACAAATTGGCGTCCAATCGATGCTGGCCCGGTCTCGATTAATCAAAACTCGATCGCTCGGACGCTCACCGCTCATTATTGCGCTTAATTCGCTACCAGAGTGGGCGCACTCTGACCGGTTGCTCTGCCCCGACAAAAGTCCCGTTTAAACGAGTTGTGGCTGGGTCTCTCGCTTTCGACCAAAAATCTTCTTTCTTCGAACCTTTGTCGTGAACAAAAATTCCTTCCAAATACTCAATGCATTGTATTCTTTATAAGTTTATATTGTAGTTTCCTTGTTTTACCAAATAATTAGAAGTCTTTCATCCGCAGAATCGTTTTTTTAAAAAAACCTACGCTTCAACAATTTACGATTGGTTTAATACTTCGAAATCCTTCGACTCTTTCAGTCAAATAATAATTATAAAAACTATCATTGGAGTGATAAAAATTAAAAAAACCTGGAGCTTGGTTTCTTTTTAGATTGAAAAATCGAATTCTAAAAAAAATGATAATGCAAATCGCCATTCGTAAAGATGACTATCACTTCGATGAAAGATTTACCTCCATTGTTTGAAATCGTCTTCGGTCGATTGAAGGAGGCAGCGAGCGAAATCTGTTCTCTCGAAGTCGGTCCAATCCATCGATCAGACAAGCATCTCTTCCACCCACGAGCACTGCTCTCCCGAACGAGAATCCTTTATCGCTTCTCTCTTTTCACGATCATAGCGCACTAGTAGGGTACCCCCCGAGATCCGATAACGCGCGCAACAAATGTGTTAATAGCCGTGGCTCGGGTACATACTGCGTTATTACCACGTGCCTCTCTATGGATCCATAAAGTATGTACCACCGAACCGCGCTCTACACGATCAGATAAGATCGGAACCTATGCTCCCGCGGTCTCCTGGGGTAACTTAAAACGCCCTCCTATCCGGGAACGCGGCTAATCAATGGAACGATCATATCTATCAGAACGCAGAAATGTTTAGCATTTCTTGGGATCGTTTTATCCCGGATGCTTATCTGGCTCGTGAACCTTCACCCTCGTTACTCTTGAAAATAATTATACAGGAGTACATTTCTTGCCTAATACAATTTTCATAGATTCAAATGTAGAATGTAGTTGCGAATTAGTTTTGCGTTTCTAAATAATACTAATATTTTCATTTTTCATTTCTCGTTAGAAGCATAACACGAATTCTTTCTATTGTTTGTATTTTATTAAACACATTTTTAGAATTACCAAATGTGATTAAAGTATTAAATTACATTTGATTAAATGCTTTTTATATTTTTACTTCGTATTCGCGTTGTAATTATAAGACAATTATTTGAGAAAGCCATTACACGGATCCAAGAGTTTCAAGTTATTAAAAACAGTGACGTTTCGACTCCCAGGGTCCGGAGTCCTCTTCAGATAATCTAATTGAATTATCGGCAATAAGACAATTAGAAGAAGCAATACATCTAGATCTAAATAAAGGTAAGTTAAACGAAATCAATAAATATACGGAAAAATAGGGAATATAAAATCGCAAGCAAGACTTACAGAATTTGAAATTAACGGTACATAAACCAGTAATACAGTACAGTACACTACAGTACATTACCAGTACACTGGTAATTATAGGACACAATTATAGGACAGACCCACGTGAGAGGCAGTGCGTACCAAGAATTTAACTTTGGTGATGCGAGTTAACAGTCACGAAACAATTACCGGCTAGATCTCATCTCCCCAGTGGTATTTACGCGGTCACCTGGGGCCTTAGCGACGCACCTCTGCGACGGCGCGTACAAGCACGCATGTACGCATACACACCTCCCGCAGACACTTACATTTATTTACAGGCGGGGGTCTGTTCCTTATCGGCACGATCTTCTCTCAGGCCTAAACAACTCCGCGGCCTTCTCGTGAGCACCGCTACACCGGCAACTCAATTACTCCTCGTTCGCGAGAAGATTCCAACTCACCAACTCTCTCCCCCGGTTTTTTTCTCCGCAACTTCACTCTTAACCTTTTTTCCCCAATGGTCCTTTTTGGCACGACTCGCTGTTCTGCCGAAATAACACTTATAACCACCGTATAATACACAACATATGTACCCATATTTATTTAAATCTTTTACATTTCAAACGTGAACAATAGTAGAGAATTCGCAATGCGTTTTGAAAGAAATGCAAAAATTGTACTAACTTAACAGTAACTAACAACTTTTTAAGTGTTAAGAACTTTGAGTGTATTATAAATGTAGAAGGTTCTGTACCAGACGAATATAATCACCCTTCGTAGCGAAAGGGTTAATGTTTCGAGTGTAATGTTGTTTCGAGTAACGCAAGGATAACTACTGATTTATGGGAACGGTACAAGCGAGAAAATAATTAAGATCACGCGGGTCGATCGATGTGCTCCTTACTCATTTATTTATCGGGTTCTACGTGTAGGAGGACTATTTCATCGGTATTGAATTGCACCGTCACGCCCTTCGGGTCTGATGCTAGTGTACTGCGAGTTCTCGCGAGCACGCTCTATTCTCCTTTAGACTGCTGTAATACGCCGCTGGCTTGTAATTCTCGCTCGGTCGAAGTGAATTCTGACGGAGGAAAATGTATTGCCCCGCGGTACGTGCGGGCTCCTGTTAATGCGGGAGTTTATGGGTGTCTTACATCAGCGAGTGCTAGTAATTGCGGCTGGAGAAGATCGACCGATTCTATTTGCGTGGTGCAGCGAAGTAAGGTACTCTTCAGGAGAGCATACAAGAGCAATACACATACATACATATTGTTACGACCCTGGCGTCGCGCGCTTTCTACGCTCTGAATGAGTCTCTCTGTGGAAGAATCTTCTTGGTGATCCGGTTAAATAGTGACGGCGATTTATAGATGTTTATTGATAGGCAACGGAAAGAGGAGTATCTCCCGGACCTTTTAGGAGTGTGGACGTGTTGAGCTGACGTGTAGTTTTGTCAATAAAGAGTCTTAGATTTCTATAGTTCTCGTCTGTGTTCCCGGACGCAACAATATGTAATATACGGTTCAGTTGACTGTTCTTTCATTAAAATCAAATAGTAAATATTTATTTGCGACAAGTTTTCTATTTGGCAACCATTTCAAAATGATTGTATAAAAATTAAAAAAAAAATTGCTGACGGTAAAAATTTCAATAGACTTTTGGTTTTATTGTCAGCAAATTTGTTCCTCGCATGATGCAGTGGCAATCGCAAACCAGCGCAGCGGAGCCGAAATCCGTCGGGTCTTTTGTCGGCACACTTTCATTCCAGCGCCATTTTTGGCGAGGTCACTTTCGCCGATTATTAGTTTAATTTGAGATATAAAGCTGATGTAACTTGGTTGCAATTAGCTACCGGCCTTATCGATTGCTGTTTACGAGGTGGCGCGAAGGCCACCTTCGTGTTCCAAAGGGACTTTCGAAAACTGATATCTCCTACACGACGGCTTTTCATTCCACTTCAATCCGCGTCGACTATCAATGGATTTTACTCGATCCACAGTTAATTATCCTCGATCGAAGCCTTAGCTCGCAAGTATCGCGCGGCGTGAACGCCAAATTGGTGCAGGCCACTTAATAAAGGTGCACATGCATTATACAATACTCTACCGCGATCGTTACGATAATAGCTACCTGCCGTAGCAACTCTTCTAAAAGTTTACCAATTGAGAGTGGTGACTCATAATCGATCTTGTAACGGTCACGCATCGGGCCTGTAAAAACTCGCTACGATTCCTCGCCGGAGGCAATTGTATTTTTGTCATCGCTTCTGCAAAGATATCGGGGTATCGGACTATCCGAAATAAGCGACAATTATCGTTGGTCAAAGAGCAAAGGTATTTTTAAGAATTTGTGGAAAATTTCTTACGATTGGAAAATTTATTACTTAGTTCCGTGGTTTTGGTTGCTGTAGCTTCATTTCTGTCGGGTTCAGAGTCGAGGCGAGTTCATAGCAGTTGTACCACGAGGAAGGTTGCATAACGCAACACGGTGAAATAATGCCAGGAAAGATCGTTATCGAGTATCTAGCGGTCGATTTCTTCGGACAACCTGCACGCCTACCGGCAATTAACGCTGCAAAGTTCTGTACACACCTTCCCGGTGTCGGCTTTTCATTTGACTCGTAACGAGGGTTTCGCACTGAATTTTCACGCTCCGCATGAACCGCCGATGCACTCCGGATTTGACGCGATCCTTTCGCAATCGAGAACCATTTAGTCGTGACACTTGTTACTGTGCGGTTAGACGTGCTCCAGTTTCTTAAAGTTTCCGATACCCGTGGAAACTTACACTGCAGGTCGATCTTTGATGTTACGTCGTTCTCATCGGTTAAAAATCAGATATGCCCGAAAATAAAAAGCTTAATTCTCGAAAGATACTAGAAACGAGTATGGTTCTTCATTGCAGTATCTCTTCTGGTAACTAATATGCTCCCGTATTTCACCTCCGCTCGAGTAATTACTTGATAAATATCAAGCAATTTAAAATCGGTCGTACCGGGGTGCTCAGCACAATTTTTCAGGAGCAGACGAAGGCACACCGATACCGTTACCAAGAGGGCATTACTCAAATCAGCAGAGAACAGACGGAATTAATCGGCGCGTGCTGCAGCCAATAAACTCGCGGTCCGACAGATGAAAATATTGGGTTACATTGTCGCAATTTCGGGCGTATCAATCATTCGGCCGGGCGGGTTAATTTACCGGAAGCAAGCGCATCGTGATATTCGTGATCTATATGGTGTGGTGGAGCGCGGTTATTATGGGGCGAGTTATTAATGCGAAGCAGCCAGCTAAGCGGGAGCTGACGTAATGGCGGCTTTTCAAGATAATCGCCGGTGAGTCTAAGCGTCCCTGACGAAGGGAGAGCAAGCAAGTACATACACTGCGTATACACACAGCGAGGAAGGCGAGAGTGAGAAAAGGAAAGAGGGAGCTGGGTCTGGCGAAGGTGTCGCTGCTGGAATGCAGTATTACCATATCCAAACCTGACGTAACTTTCGTTGGGCAGTGACCTAGAGACGATCCATCCTTTCGCGTGCAAGCGCGTCTCATTTACGGTATATATGCCCTTCTTTCTCTCTCTCTCTCTCTCTTTCTCTCCCTCTTCACTCTTATTTCTCTCCTTCGTCGCGAGCTTTTTGTTTTACACCTCGCTGTCAGTTACATTCAGTAATCCGGAGAATAATCCGGCATAACATGCTTCTTATAAACATCTCAACATTCCGAACAGCGGATTTTCTTACTTCGGCCATTTTTTACGAGCTTTGCGAGGATGAGGAAGAGCATTTGGATATTGCAGTATTTCATGTGTGATATATGTCTATCAAGTTTGTACATGTATAGCTCGTGTGCGTTTAACGTATTTTACACGAAAGACTACTAGTGTCACGAGTGAGACAAAATTGCGGTTGAGATTTACCGAAATTTTGTTGGGGAGTCGTTTCTCATCCCTCCGTTGGAATCTCATCTCGAATCAGCCGTCATGCCACACTGACATTAAGTGGAAAGTTATCGATTTATTACGGGCGGAATCAGCCGATTCATAATCAGATGCCGGCGTTTCACTGGACGACACGCCCCGATCTTCTTTCGTCTGTTTTTCTTTTTCTTTTTTTTTTTTTCTTTCTGCCATCCCTCCAGCGGAAGGAGTGTGTTATCTGATTTTTGCCGCGTATAAATTTAATATCACGTACCGCAATCTATCGAGGATTTTTCGCGAAGCTTTACGAGCTGCGACTAGTCGCTCCACGCGCGCGGACACGCCGGACACGCATCGTAAAGCGGTAATGAAAGTGTCTACTTAATAATCTTTGCCGGCGGCATGGCGCGGCGCGGTGCAGCGCGGCGCAGCGAGCAAATACTTGCCTCATCGAATTACAGACCTTGTTGTCACTAATAATATCAGTGCGCAACCCGCTGCACCGCGGATAGGGTGAGCTTTTTATCCAGAGTGCGCTAACGAAACAGCTGGTCGACCAACGACTGACGTCACTCTCCTCGACAGTCTCAACGCCTACGTTCGGAGAAAACTAGCGCGTTATGTACCTACAAACTAGTTTCTCCATAAAATCTTAATTTCTTCCTATCTGACGGATGAAAATGTCTCTGACGGGACAAACACGTTTCTCGAATAAGTATCGCCAATTTTCATCGTAATAACCGCGATAATTTATTATACTTTCCTAAAATTTAATTAACAGTTTGTTTGATGGAAGAGAAAAAATCCAGAGTAGAGATTTAATGCATACTATTTGCTGCATGACTTGAGATCTCATTAGAAATATGCTCATCGACATATTCGTTGTATAACGTCATCACCAGAAATAAACTAAAATTAAATTTCATGTCTCCCACATTCCTCATTCAACCATCAACGTTTCACCAGCATCCAACAAGCTTCCAACGACTTAACTATCGCTCCCACAAAATTTATCGCTCTCATTCCGCGATAAATAACGCAGGGTCCTAATAAACCAGGCGTCTACGCCATAAACCGAGATTATTATGCGATCTACTTGCCGCTGGCGATGGCTTCTGCTAGCACGCAGCGGAAATTAACGTGGGTTTGTTGTTAGAGGCAAAGTGTTTCCCCGCATGCAACACGGTAAAGCAGGCTACTCGGCTTTAACAAATGCAGAGATGAATTTTGCATCCTTTTCCCTATAATTGTTTCTGCAGCTAAGATCCCAAGGTGTTACACCTTGCTTTTTAATGAGTCTTGACATACCCATAGATCTTCCAAGCCTGAAACGAGCCCGACATGCTCCTTATTACACGGTTCTGTTTTTTATTGAACTTTTCAATCCCATCTGTACTAGCAAAGAACACCATGGCGACTCAAGATATCGAGTGTAATCTTTTTCAGTTCTTAAATAATATTTTGACCACTTTAATACTGACAGAAATCGCAATAATGTACCGATCAATTAAAGACTTGCAATCTTTTTTATTCTTCGAGCCATTTGTCGCGTGTAGTTCGAGAAGAGCGACTCAGAGACTTTGATTTATGGGAAAATTGAACGAGATTCGTATGACTCACTCCACCGAGCAAATAACAAATCCGCGGACAGCGAGTAATATCTTCTTTCGAGATCATAATCGTGAGATTCTTGCTACCGTGCACGGTCGATTTCGAACCTCGCATTCGTTCCTACTTCGCGTCTGGTCCCAACGTCTCGTCGACGACGGCGTCTCCTCGTCCTCTCGACTGCGAGCTGCCAAAAGAAGATACCATCGCGACTCGCCGAGACTTTTGACAGCAAATTACTTTCTTTCCTTGGTAGATTTCCGAGATAAATGAGACGGCTAAATTGTAGTGCTCGAGAGCGCTCGAAGATTGATTTTATTGAGGACCACTTCTTCTCTCTCGAGACAGAGAGAAGAAGAAGACGAGTGGCGCAGAGGCAGAGGATGAGCTACAGTGATGTGGTGGCTCTGGCAATGTGTTTTGGTCAGCGCGTGCCACTTCCCTCGTGGTTCCTCTTCTTCCGCCAAATAATAATACGCGAGATGGTAATCGCTTGGTACCGCGTTGTCCATTCGCCGGGTTATTAGCCTCGAGCGCACCCTCTTGCTTCTCCTCCTTATCATTTTATTTGGAACCCTTAATATCAAGCATCTTTCTTCCAAGATTCCTCTCGAATAAATCAGCGATTGATCCTCCCTGTTTCCCCGAAATCGGCCCTCGATAACAATCTCGCGATCCTCATCGTCTTCCACCTACGGAACAACTCTGTCTGTCCTCGATTCACTCGAGAAAGAAAACACACTTTTATTGACACAACTTTCTCCCGTCCGTCTCCTCGCTCTAGGATGAAAGAATAAGGGTCGCCCACGTGTTGCTGATGCGAAATCGCATCTCGAAATGCAAAATAGTCTCGCAGCGGCAGTCTCAAGAAAAATAAATCAGTTCGATAGAAAGTGGACATCTGACAGGCGATTGCGTGCCAATCGCGAATAAAGGAGTCGAAGGGAGCCACCACAATGATTCCGTTTGGTCACGTAACCGAGTTGACGCTGATTCGAATCCCATTATCCCAGTCCACAGAAAATTAAAGATCCAGATTCGAGAAGTCTGCAAGACGTTGAGGAGATGTTTCCACGAATGAATTTTTATCGAGGCGGTCGATCACGCGGATCGTGTTGCGGCTCGATCTCGAGTAGATCGCGCGGTGTCCGCGAGCAAAGGATAAGGCAGGATAAGCCAGGATAAGGGAGAGAAAGAGAAGATGGAAAGAAAGAAATCAAGAGGCAAGATAGATGCGATGGGTGCGAGGGTGGAGAAGAGAGAGCAGAAAGGAACTCGAGGAGACTTCCTCGGTTTGGCGCTACGCTCACAAAGGCATCAGCCGGGAGATCAGATAGGGCCGCACGGGGCCGAGGCCCCTGAGGCCCCGCGGCCCCGCGGCCGGACTACAAAGTACAAAGTGATATCCGACGCAGATATTGTGTGTGCACACTGTGTTCGCCCGATTACGTAACCCCGCGGCAACCCAGCGCGCTGATTCACCTCACGAACACACTTCTGCCATGCCGTTCTGCCTCCGTGACTTTGCGACGCGACGCGACGAGACACGAACCACTATTCCTTCCTCTCTCGCCGCTTGATGAATGCCTCTCTGGCTCGCTGCTCTTGCTGGATACACTTGCGACCGTATGTATCTCACCCTAGCAGATCTTCCGCTGACACCTAGGATCGATCGACTCTTCAATTTAGTGGCCTACCGTGTATCGACTAGGATTGAAAATAGTTCCACTGTGCTCGATGCTTCGCTCGACTTAAGAGACTGCGATCAATGGATCGCCGACAAATGTAGCGATCTTATTGAACCCTTTAACTTTTCGTAATAGCTGCTAACGAAAATGAGTAGTACAATGACTATTAATGACAGGAAGTCGAGACCTTCTAAAAAGATCTTTACAATGATTTTTCAAATTATAGACTGTGTCATCCTCTTTCGCAATCCAACACAATGCTCCAATATTATTCCGACAACTTTCCGGAGGCGCGAGACGGCAGTGCGGTCACAAAAATCGCGTGGTCGTAGAAATCTGGCATTTAATTACGTGGGTAGAGGAGCGACTTACAAGATTCGTCTATCGTAATTCCAGATCCCAAGCGCTGTGTTACCTTCCCATAGTACTCGTGATTCACGGATTTCTCGCAGAGACATTTGAATAATGATTTTAGCGATGGTGTTCGGAAGCGATGTTTTATCACGATCGTAAATCGATATGGTCAAGTCGTCTCGTACAGTAGCATCGTGCGAGCCACGAGGGCTTCTTATACATTACAAGACACGACCCCTCGTGTCGTCTGTCATCTTTCCCCCGAGCTCAGGCATAACCCTGCCGCCGCGTTGGACCACTTCGGTGGTCCACTCACAATCAAAGGCGCGTGCGCGTCGTTCGGTCTACACTTCCTTCGCGTACATACGCGACTACATACACTCTTATTCATCGAGATGCTGCATGCGAATTGCTTCTCGTTCAGCATCGCGGGAACGATTCCCTTTGCGAGGTTAAAAAATCGATTTTTTTTAATTGCGTTTCATAATATATGCTGCTTGGACAATGTTTCCTGAAATTTTCAAGCCAACTGAATAAAAAGTAACTGTTCAAACAATCCGCTATTGCAGATTAAAGGTCAGTCACGATAACCTTAACGAAAACTTTTGAACGTGTTTTTCTCAGAACATCATTTTTTGTGAGAGTGTGCATGATCTTCCTAACGGCTCAGTCAATTAACTTGAGATTTGGAAGACACGTTCTGTACATGTACAGTTCTCGTCTGAACCAAAAGAAAATAAATATCTAATATTTTACAATTTTGGGAGCAATTTAAAGTGCGAAATATTTACAGAAAATTCATTTCTTATCTTTAACGTAGAACCCTTTTGTCAAAACACGTCGTATTTGTTTTTCCATTGTTCACACGATAGCCACAATCATACTGATCATTAATAACTGTGAGTTTTTAATTTCCAATGAATTTACTGGAATATATCGTGCACACCATGCGCGACGAGCCGAAAATTCTGTCCCCCGTCATTCCAAAGTTGCAACACAAACTACTCTAAAAAAAATCAGAAAAGGTGTGTATAAATACACAAATATACCTACTTTATTTTTAACCCAACAGGTGTTCCTGAATTATTGTTAAAAAATCCGAAATATCTCAATCAGATCAGGTGACGAAAAGGGAATACCCCCTTAATAACAGGAAAATTGTGAGACAATTGCTAAGATTTCCATTTCAACATCCTTTCTTCAATTAAATTATAATAGGAGTCATACCTTTAAGAACCGACAGAGGTGTTTCTTATAGATTCAGTGGTCGTAAGATCACAGAAAAATGATTCAAGCTATGGAAATTTTTCCGTGAGTCATAATCTAAAGGGAATACAAGTTGATTGTTTAAAAGAGACGAGATTTGAATATTACGTAGACTTGGGCGAGGTCGAGGAATAGAGCAGGATCCTCTATCGAGCGGGAAGTTCCATTGGCCGCAAGAACCCTTCGAATGCCGAACGTCTGGAGTAGCGATCTTATCTCGAGTATACATGCAGTACGAGTCGAGGATACTACGTACGCGATATCTCGATTCTGGCCTCATCTGCATGCCGCGGTAATAATTCGGGCCCGGTGCATTATACCGGCCCTCGTCTCGAGTCCGAGAGAAAACCAGGCCAGGGATCGAGCTCGCTTCCTCTTTCTTCCTCTTGAATCCCGACTCGCTTCGCGGATCAACGCGTATTCAATTACCCCGACAAAATCAGCCGCTCGCTTCATTTTAATTCCTATCGGTGATCTCGCGCGTTTAATAATGAAAACTCGCTCGCCCTGGAGAAAATTAGTCGGAGCCTGCTGGCCCAGTTACTGTCCTACAGCCAAGATTTTTGACACCGTAATCCCGCGACGTATCCTTGACCGAGCGTAGATATCTGATGCTAATTGGAAGTAGACTCCATTCACCCGGACGGAACTCAATTCTAACTTGCTCATGAGCCGCTCTTATCAATCGGGAAATCCGACACCTGCTTGCTCTCCAGCCTGTACATATTGTCCGAGACAGCCCTGATGGGCATTTTCGAAGATACATCTCTTCGACTATGAGAACCAATCGTCCCTTGCCACCGAGTATTATCAAATCGATAACTTTCCGTTCTCCAGCGAATATTACATTCATAATAGTATTCGAAATTCATGGCTATTCCTGGACCATACTCCAGTGTTTACCAAGGCACTCGTGATTCCGGGTGAAGAGAGTTTTACTGGTTTTGGAGTGTTTGGGGAAAGTGTTCGAGTGATGGAATCGCGTCGCGACGTGGCGCCAAACTGTTAAGAGACGAGAAAGGTCAGGGCCGAGATTAGCTTCGGCGACTACACAGTCTGCAGAGATTGCGGAATTAATTATGGGCCGGACATTGGTCTCTTCGCTGAAGTAATAATATTCGTTTAGCGAGTACCCACTCAGCTGTTTATGACCTCTTTTTATGATTTCCAGTTCCGCTCGCAGTTGTCTCTCGACTCTCGCAATTAGTAGTCATGTTACTTGCATATATGCATCCCTTCCTTAATGCATTTTTCTTTCATTCGAATTGAGCAATTTCTTCTTCTTGTTTCTCGAGCTCTTAAGTGCTCGCGTGGTAATATAAGTAGTTCATAATGCATATGCTTAAGCCCTAAACTCCGGTAAGAACTTCTCGTTAAAAAAGTTTATCGTTCCATTTATCATTCGGACTTTCCTCGTGAAATTGAAACATGATTTTCCATTATACAAGCTAATCTATCTTCAACGAACGAACGATTTATCATAGGAATTTTCCAAGCCGACGCACTCTCATTTTTCGTAAGGATCGATCTTACCGCGAAGTTTCTTCGCGGAGAATCGCTTCAGCCCCCTGAAGCGGTTCTCCAGCGTGGGCAAGTTAAAGAGATTTCCCAAGTGGTTTCTCTCTTAATCCTTGCAAATTGATAGTTAGTCTACGGAAAAGTATTCCGCATTATCGTTAAGGGAAAATTATTTAAATCGACCCGACTTTCTAATATTCTCAATAGGACCCGTTCTCGTTTTTACAGGAAACACTTTGATATTCTGATAAATTTCTGATTTAACGATCGTTTAGCGAGGCTGAGAATGATCGTGGAACTATCGGAATAATTTCATCACGATAAACTCGCAAGGAAGAAAACCTGCGGAGAGCTATGTGTTACAGCTTCAATGCACGTGGGCGCTTTCATTGATAACTCGTCGGTCGGCAAGCGGGTAACTAAATCCAACCTCGCATAACAGCCTGTCGACTTTTAGCGCGTCTGAGTGTATTCAAGACCATGACGTAAAGTTGCAAACGCGTGCTCAATGAATTTCCATCCGCCCAAGCGAGAAAAGTCTCTTGGCTGAACTCGGCAACTCTTTCCTGCTGATCGAACAATACAATTCTCCCTTACTCCTATGCAGGCATTGGATACCAACGTCTGAGAACCCGAGATTGTCTATTAACATTAATAGTCCCTCGACAACTTTTGATTTATAAATGTAACAGTATTATTATTGAATTTCAGATTCAAAGATTATTAAATATGTAGATGCGTCTGAGTATTAGCAATATTAAAAATTTATGATACATTTTAGAATTATTGCCTCTGCGTTAATAACAAATATTGTATACATTATGAGTAATCGAGTGTAAATATTATACTATTTGAATCTAGGTAACTTTTAATCCTCGATGCAATCACATGGAGGAATCAGGAAAATACTTTTAACTGATAGAGTAAGTGAACGTAGTATGTAGTAGTAAAAAGTTAGTTCCTCGCGGACATCGATCCATTCGGCGGCATTCACTTTCACGGCGCGTGCACGCGATCTGCATTCGCGAAATCTATTTTCTGGAGGCGTGCAGGAATTAAACGACCTTGCAAGAGCGAGTGCACCAGGCAGGTAGCGAAGGAGGGAGTAGCAGAAGGAGGGGATCAGGGGAGGGACTGTCGATCTCGAGCGCGTGGGCGCGTTCATTGATAGCCCGGTAGCCGATGCGTAACTGAGAGCAGCCAACCGGCACACGACCCTGCATGCTTGTCAGTCGAGAACCCAAGAGACTTCCAAAGTTTTGCCTTTACTTCCAAACCGCTGACCAAGTCAGCTGACCGATTATTCCAATCTTTACCACGTGACTAACCTCCCTCAACCTAACTTCCCAATCAAATTCAACGGGAAAAAATCTCAATAAAATGTAGTATATATGTACTTGTCTCTTAACTCCGCAGCTCGAGAAACAATTAAAAATGCGAGGGGGAAAATGAGACTTGCAGAAAGAGGCGTAATACACTGGGTTTGCATATTTGTCCCGTTGTGCGAGTTACACGTGCGAACTGGTTCGCACGGCACGCACGAAGCCACGTGAAAGATAATTCTCATTAATCTGCACTAGCGCGAGAACAAGGATCATTACGCGTTTACAGCGCTGGGTATCATATTAAAGTAATAGTATAGCTCGCGTGACGCTAAGTGCGAGGATCAGAGGTTAAGTAGTGAGATAAGGATACCCTTGCTGGCTACTGAACGCTGTATTACCCAGGGATGGGCAGAGGCAAGTACTTTCCAATATTAAGTACAAGTACTTGTACTTGGGACCAAGTACTCTTACTTTAGGACAAGTATTTGTACTTTGGGTCAAGTATTTGTACTTTGGCCCAAAGTACAACTTTGTACAAATGCCAACGTACTTTTCTCAAAGTACTTGTACTTGGGCGCAAGTACTTGTACTGAATATCGAATAGTACTTGCTTCTGTCCATCCCTGCGAAATAAACAATAATCATAAGCATGACAAAGTGATGCGATTTGCAAAGCACACAAGTCAAAAATCAGAATATTGAATATTTATGCGGATGTGCATTACTGAGAAAACAGTGGCACGAAGATAAATTAGCTAACTAGCATTGGAGAATACATACGATTGTATGAAAATAACAAACTCCAAGTTCTAGCTAAGAAAATATACGCGTAGATACGATTAATGCATTGACAAGCAGATTTCTCTGGTCATGGTTACGATAAGTACAATTCAAACAATAATTACAATAATAATTACAACCAATCTCTCACACACCTTGGACAAAATGTCCAAATGGATGGTTGAGAGACCAGAGGTACTTGAAACATGCGACTCACTGATCTGGAACTCAGCTCACATTCAATGAACTCTTCGGGACGAATCTGTTTCACCAATTTACCACTCTTGGTTTGTCTCCCACTGACTCTACTATTCGGATACATTCCACCAGGTATACAATCTACGCGAGCAAACACTGTCTCTAATAACTCATCGGAGTTGCACCTGTAATAGAAAGAGAAAATACAAATTGGTATTTCTGCACCTAGCACAGCAAGCTGTGGATATTGGAAGCTACATATGTGTGAAAATACTTACACTATGTCCCACTGTTCTCATCCAGTCACTCATCTTTGGCTCTATTACTGTTGTGATCACTGCGAGGTTAAATCAATACTGCGATCGAACACTGACTCCAATATCTGCGGTTCCTCCTTTGTTCGATCATAACGAATACTTTAGCGTAGTGTCCTGCTTCAATTTGTGCTTAGCGCCACTAACTCGAATGTGCGTCAAGCACCTGTTACAGAACGAAAGATCTGGAATAAACATGCATCGAAAGTATGGCATCGCAACCAAGGCGAAGCACCCGTACAAAAATAAATTCGCTAAATGAATAATTTGAGTCTCACCATCGCCCCAGGAACAATATTGTATCCGAAATGCAGGAGAAATCGTGCCGGCAAACGGTGTGGATGGATGATGCAACTGCGCGCGTTCCAAGCCGGGGTAAGAATCGGGCGATAATTATGGACGCAGCTATTTTCCGACCACTAGCTCACATTTCCCGGATGTACGAGATGTTTAAATTACTTTTGATCACATTCGCGGATCACAACACAGTTTTCTGACACTTTTATTCCAAATTTAATAGCGAATCGACGCGGATACGTACTCACGCGAACTTGGCGGCACTCACTGTGCGAAATCCAACATGGCGGCGGGCGGCTCTATTAGACAACCGCCATATTTGAATAGTATATTTGGATAGTATGTTTGGATAGTATATTTGAATAGTATATACTATTCAACGTCGAATATACTATTCAAATATACTATCAAAATACTATATACTATTCAACGCCAAATATACTAATCAAATATACTATTCAAATTTGGCGGTTGTCTAATAAAGCCGTCCGCCGCCATGTTGGATTTCACAGAGTGCGTGCCACCAAGTTCGCGTGAATACGTATCCGCGTCGACTCGCTATTAAATTTGGAATAAAAGTGTCAGAAAACGGTGTTGTGATCCGCGAATGTGATTAAAAGTGACTTAGACATCTCGCGCATCCGGGAAATGTGAGCTAGTGGTCGGGAAATACGTGCGTTCATAATTATCGCCCGATTCTTACCCCGGCTTGGAACGCGCGCAGTTGCATCATCCATCCACACCGTTTGTCGGCACGATTTCTCTTGCATTTCGGATACAATATTGTTCCTGGGGCGATGGTGAGACTCAAATTATTCATTTAGCGAATTTATTTTTGCAAGGATGCTTCGCTTCGGTTGCGATGCCATACTTTCGATGCATGTTTATTCGAAATCTTTCGTTTTGTAACAGGTGCTTGACGCACATTCGAGTCAGTGGCGCTAAGCACAAATTGAAGCAGGACACTACGCTAAAGTATTCGCTACCGTCGAACAAAGGAGGAATCGCAGATATTGGAGTCAGTGCTCGATCGCAGTATCGATTTAACTTCGCAGTGATCACAACAGTAATAGAGCCAAAGATGAGTGACTGGATGAGAGCAGTGGGACATAGTGTAAGTATTTTCACATATATGCAGTTTCCAAGATCCACAGCTTTCTGTGCTAGGTGCAGAAATACCAATTTGTATTTTCTCTTTCTATTACAGGTGCAACTCCGATGAGTTATTAGAGACAGTGTTTGCTCGCGTAGATTGTATACCTGGTGGGATGTATCCGAATAGTAGAGTCAGTGGGAGACAAACCAAGAGTGGTAAATTGGTGAAGCAGCTTCGTCCCAAAGAGTCCATTGAGGGTGACCTGAGTTCCAGATCGGTGAGTCGCATGTTTTCAAGTTCCTCTGGTCTCTCAACCATCCATGTGGTCATTTTGTCCAAGATGTGCGAGAGATTGGTTGTAATTATTATTGTAATTATTGTTTGAATTGTACTTATCGTAACCATGAACAGAGAAATCTGCTCGTCAATGCATTAATCGTATCTACTTGTATATTTTCTTAGCTAGAACTGGGAGTTTATTGTTTTCATATAATCATACGTATTCTCGAATGCTAGTGAGCTAATTTTTCTTCGTGCCACTGTTTTCTCAGTAATGCATATCCGCATAAATATTCAATATTCTGATTTTTGACTGGTGCGCTTTACAAATCGCATCACTTTGTCATGCTTATGATTATTTTTTATTTCGCAGGGATGGACAGAGGCAAGTACTAGTCGATATTAAGTACACGTACTTGCGCCCAAGTACAAGTACTTTGAGACAAGTACTTTGGCATTTGTACAAAGTTGTACTTTGGGCCAAAGTACAAATACTTGACCCAAAGTACAAATACTTTTCCTAAAGTAAAAGTACTTGGTCCAGAGTACAAGTACTTGGGCGCAAGTACTTGTACTTAATATTGAAGAGTACTTGCCTCTGCCCATGCCTGGTATTACCAAAGATAATACGTGCGTTTTAACCAGTTTCCGAATCAATTTCCAGTTTCCTGCTCGTGTTTATAGAAGCTAACACCCTCTTTCCCTAAACGGCACCGTTTCATACCAATTATATATCTTGTCTTTACGATCTACCTCCTCTACGTATCTCTCAAAGTCGCGATATAGAGTTCCATTCGAATTATATATCCTGAAAAACAGACTACATACATTTTAATTCTACTGGTTTTTAATAATAAGTTACGGAATTTTAAGCTGTCGTGTTTTGCGCTAATCGAGAGTAGTAGAATGACGGTGGAGATCCGTATTTGGGTTGATTGATACTAAAATAGTCACAGCGCTACTCGATCTTGCTTACTTAACGTTTCTTCTCCCATCCATCTTCCACGGGACCGTAAAGAGGAGCGTAGGGAAGGGGCGCACTCACCATTCTGACCTGGCCAGTTGACCTTTCCGGTTTTTTGGTATTCCTCGTCGCGCGCTCCTGCCGGAGTCGCGTGCTTATAACGGAGCCCATTCCACGCTTTATTGCACGCGCACGCAATTCACGCAGGGTGATTCTCGGTATGCCACCGTCTTTCCTCTGGATTCCTCCGGTTTCCTCCTGTTCCTGGCGAGCGTCAACAGCCAGGAACGAGAAGCGTGCCGCACAACGTAAAGTCATGTTCACATTAAAAACTTTTCTCCAACTTCCGCCTGTATTATTATATGTACAATAATAATGATTCGTCAATTTTGCATCGAGCTAATTATTCGGAACGCGCCATTTTTACCCTTCAATATTTCTTTGTAATTCTATCGCGATTACTCACGCAATATTTACATGTAACAGTGTGTAATGTATCATTTTGCAATGTGTTATTCGTTTCCTCTTAAACGAGGCCGCGTAAATAAAATTGAGCAAGAGTAACGTTAATTAGACTTAAATATTATAAATTAGCAACTCTGTTGGAGAGATTGAGAAAAAGTGAATTGATGAGTTTTGAGTCTTTCAAAATACTTCAGTATATTATATCCAAGCATTGCCACAAATTTGTGGGACTCAGAAGTCCAGCTGTATCCGAATGGAAAAAGAAACTGGTTCCCCGAGCCAACACGAACGGGACTTGAAGCAACTTTTAATCGCATCAGTCGCAAATTAAAATTCAGTCCACATATCGGCGCACGTTGCGAGGAACACGCGTATGCAAACCACCTGTCCCGGATTCTCCTCGTTCTCCTGGTTATTCAGTTGCAACATTTTCTGTTTCTTGCCAAGTTCGCGCTTCCTTGCGTCTCTCGGTTGACCTTCTCATCTCCGTAATCCTCTTCTCCACCTTGTTGATCTGACAGATCTCGGTAGATCAAACACACCGCGAATACTTTCGTGCAACAAAGTCGATATTGATCGCAACACGTAACATATACAGATGTAATGCCGCTGTAAAACTCTTACTTTCGAACTTCTGCATCGACATCATAAGAAGGATGCTTCATTGGCGTTTCTCCGTGAGAATTCTTCGTTGCATCGGTTTGTCGAATGTCGCAAAGCCGGTAGGACGTCAATCGCATGTTATCGATGGAAGTCCGAGGCGTCTGGTTCGTGTCTAACGTAAGTAAATTTAAAATTGAAGCTCGAAGGTTGAATCCCAGAGATGGACGTATAGGAGTGGCCCGCTTTTCCCCGAAATATTCGATCGAGAGCCGTCGCGTCGGCCCACCTCCGACGATTGGACATCTTAATTGCACTGACGAAATTAATTTCCTCCTCTGCCTGCTCGCTCGAGATATTCCTGTCAGATCAATCCGAGCATACCCCTATCTTATTGGGATTTCGTAATTATTTTTTAAAGCTTTGACCCGGCTAAAGCTTCCTTGATCCTCTCGCACCAAATTACTTGCGCCTCCTCCGGTAATCTTGATCCTCGCTAATTGCGTGTTGTTATTACACGCAAAGATGTAACGGAACAAATTATAATAGTATTAAAAAATTTGTCTAAAAATTGTGTTTTTATGATAAGCCAACTGCCTTATAGTTTTCTATGTATATCCGTAGAAAGTGATGGCTTCGAGGGTTTAATGCTCGCGCATAATTGCTTAGCGTTTAGTCAAATTTAGCTTTTTATCGGCTCTGAGACATTATCTCTATCGCTTTAAATCACTCGAACGACCAAGCTAGGGACATAAGAAGCTGCCGGTGGACTTGAACTTGAGGAGGGAGCGAGAGCGTTCGATCGTCCGATCGGCAATAATACTCGAATAAATCCACAGAAAGTAATATGGAGTGGCGGTGCGAGTGCCTCCAACGATAAGCGATTCGCATTAAGTGGAACGCGAAATGGCCTGCCTACGCTTGGATATACCCTAGTGCTGCGCACTCGCGCGGAAGAAATATGTCGAATGCTTTATCACGTTACATTTCGAAAGACTGTCTTACCGCACTGCTATTTATACTCGGTGCAATGCCGTCTTCCTACCCGCCGTGACATTATGCACCTTAATCTCTTGCATCGTGTTGCAGAGATATAGCTTATAGTATGCGATTCAGTCGAGATACTAGCAAACTTGCATTGTGACCTGATTTTAATATTCATTCTCGTTTCATTGCACTTGCCAACTTCAAATTTGAATATAACAATTTTTAGAATCGACACAACTTCTGCATCACTCGTTTACACTAGTTTGAGAATAATGAGACTTTCCCATTTTGCAGAAAGAAATTACTAATGGAATGATTAAAATTCCATTAAATTCGCTGTCGACAAGGAGCCTCTGAGAAATGTCGATGCGAAATGTCGCGGCACACGGTTCGTCGCAGCAGAGTTCTCTTCGGTTGGTTTCTCAGTGTCGTTTGTCAGCTGACAGACAAAAAGCCCGGTCAATCAGTGCCATTCGAATTCTAATTAGCCGAGCAACCGCTATGAATGAAGCGACACGCTCTCCTCGGCTCTGCTTACTCGCGTTCGCAGTTGCGCAACGAGCCTCTCCGCAAATGATTTACCGCGGAGATTGCAAAGCGAGCGATCTTGCCGCGAGATTGCCTCCACGCTCCGCACTGTCGGACAAAGGTGTTTGCGCTGATTTTCAACGCCAATTACGGCAATTATTCGCTAAATGGAGACACCTCCACTGCTCGCAGCGATCTGCATTGCTCGCGGCTTTTTTTGCGCCTGAGAAATCGCACGGAACAGTACGACGACGGCGGTTCACTCGCTATTCCGTAATAGTTTCCTTTGAACGGTACTTACGACGAGTTCGGTAAAGCCGCGAAATCTAGTCTTCAACGAGACAATGGAACGGAGACGTATAGTTGATTGAGTTCAGTACTCTGAAACTAACATTTTCTTCTCACGCTTTTTTTCGCTACCAATCAACGTACTCATTTATTTTTCGTGTAGATTTTCCATCATCGTAGGAAAGAGAGATCGAATTTTTATTAGAAACAGCAATAGAGATTATCGTAAGATCTTGCTTTATCGTCGAACATGATCCTTGAAATCCGATGGCTCATTCGCAGGCCTGAATCTACTCCTTTCCTCGAATCGATTCGAACGTTCGCTCGTCGGATTGCAAGAAACAGCATGTCGATCAAGAATAAATATTGACTTTGTCCTACGCAAGAGTGACTCTTTTGAAAGCGTCTCTCAGTGATTTTTTCGGTCGCGCACACTTCGCCACTTATTCGTTCCGCGTACAGCATCGATCCACTTTGTGGGGTTTGCGACTTCCATATATATCGCGCAAGAATTCCCGATTGCCATTTTATTGCGACAAACTGCGAGCTAATTGTGCGATACTGGCTCCGCCGCGATCGTTCTCCCGCGATTGTGTGCCGAAGCACCACACCGAGGACACACACTTCGGCACACTGTAACACACCACCATGCCACGCCACCGCGATAATGTATCTCTCCATCGGACTGGCCAATTAATAATTAGCCCCGTGCAAATATCGCGGCCCGAGCTTAATTGCCGATCTCGCCCCGTTATTTCGCCGCGCCAGACGAAAACGGGCTCCCATGCCAAAAGGAATAGCACGATCGTCACGACCACGAGGACGGAGACCGCTGCTCACGCGTGTGCCTTCAGCGGATACTCGCGCAAATTCGCACCTGAACTCAGATGAGGTGCCTCGCACTTTTTCTACTGTCCGTGTGAACTTTGTAGCTTCCTCGCGTCTTTGGGTATTATGTATGTAGAAAGTTTTTGGGAAAGGCTACAATAGGAACATGAAATTAAATAAGCGTGATGTTTAGTTGAATCGTAGGAATGATTGAAAGATTTGGAGAAATTTGAATTCGTTTGAAGGATAAAATTAATCATCGGAAAGCATTACGAAGTATCTATGGTTCTCAAGATCATGCTTACCCTTCCAGTCACGGCACATCGAGATCCTACTTAGGATTTGTCTGGTGGATTGACAAATCGAGGCCAGCAGCATTGGCTCGGGACGAAGAAGAAAAAGACAAGGAGGGAACGGAGTCGCGGATAGACGCGAGAAAAAGAGGCGTTGAAAAAGACGATCGTTAGTGGAACGAGACACTAATAATTCCGACTAAGAACTAGTAAATCTTAATGTCTCTCGACTTCGTGGTTTTCTCAATCGTCATCAGCTATTAATATATATTATAATTCTCCTGAAATCGGGGAAAAATAAATCCTTCCACTTTCGCATGCGATTAATGTTCACGGTTGATATAATATTAGCTCGGAGAATGAAGTTGTTAAGTGTAAACGAAACGAGTCTATTAAGGGTTACTACCTGCCACTGGTAAGATAACCGGTGAAACCACCCTGTTTTGTCGAGGTCGTCAGTAGGTGGACATATTCCATGTGGATAATTATCGATCGTTTATCTCGGCAACAACTGCACGGGATGTCGCAATGATTATCTCGCCACGTCGTAGCAAGTGCAGCCCATTTTACCACGCGCACCACTACTTCGCAAGTACATCGTGACACCTCGTAACATAAATGCTCAGTAGCTGCGCGGTAATTGTTAGTCGCCTCGCTGATGGAATCGTTGACGCGCGCGTTAAGAGCCGAGCGCAATCTCTCATTAAGATTTTAATCTTTCTAATAGGATGATTTCGTTCAATCGACGCCACTCAACTTATCAATATCTATGAAACGACCCTAAAAACACCCTTTCCACTGCGAATTAATTGAATCTCACAAAAGTTCGTAATGACAATTATAAATATATGTATTTAACAATACTATAAAGATAGAAATACATGCGTAGAACGATAACACGATTATCTAGCGAGATTTTTTTAATAATCTATTCTTATACCTGTCCCACACCTCGACTTGTTAATTGTTAATAATGGTAATGACCTGCCAATCGTTAGTAAGAATATTCTACAAGTTTTATAATTCTATTATTATTGACTTAAGAGTACGTGCGTGTGAGCTTAAGAAACTGAAACTTGATTGCAAGAGATTTGCATCACGACAACGAGGTCGTCTCGAAAGATTGTCTACGGTGACACGTCGTGTCGCGCGTTGATCGATGCTCAAAGTCGCCAATCGGTAGTCGAGTCAAGTGATATCGGTGTCCGATCGATCCGTGAAATTTCCTCGACTCACCCTTGCGCAATTAAATTCGTCATCGCAGCTTGTCATGGGGTATTTGTATAGCGCGCTGATTGAGTGAAATTACGAGTAGATCGTACGTAATCGCACGATTAAGGGGCAGCTTTAGAATTGTCAGTCGATGATCGCCACTGCCAATAAATCGATAGCCATTTTCGGTGGTTCGATCGAATCGTCTGATAGAATATGTTTTGGCATAAGCGCGTCTCATTAGCATCGTTCTAGCCAACTTGTCCGCGCGATTTACTAATATTAGCATGTTAACGCCGGTAAGAAGGTCACTAGAAATCGATCACTACTGGCAGAATGTCGCGTGCATTGCTAAACTTACGTAGACGATTTTTACGTTAACGCGAAATAATCATACCGATTGAATAATATTTCGAGAAATATTTGTATTTTTAGTATTACGAACTCGTAATTCTTTTCTGCACCCTTGAATCAGACGTTCCACGTGGAAAGTTGTAAAAAAAGGATCTAAACTCGGTAGAAATGAAGTTGGAGTCAATCATCGTGATCGGAAAGTAACCGCATCATCACTCGTAGAAAGTCAAGTGATCAAAAAGTGTCTCTCGTAATAACGAGACCCAAGCGAAGGGCTTACGAAACGAGTTTATCAGCACCGGAGCAGAGTGCGCCGTGTGCTTGTGTCCACTTCTTTTCTGGAGGCTGGAGGAAAAAGAAGATCAATTGCTCGAAGGTGAGCGCGAAGGTTACGCCTTTCGTTTTTCGCCATAGCGGGACAGATCGTCCGCTGCTATTTAAGGCGGAAAATTCACCGGATCGTTACTATCGGCAGTGGCACGCCACAGCACACCGCGATACAGCGCATGTAAGTTTCGCCTTGCGCAAGAAACTCGACGCGACGCTGAGCTTACAGATCGTAACAGTTACATTAACGATGTTGCGAGCCGGTGCACTCGTTATCTCCGCTTCCAACCAGACAATTCAGCCTGGGTGATTAATTATCGGCATCGTCTCTCCTCGATAGTACACTGGTTTCGCTCATTTTTACACGTTATATCGTTCGGACATCAGTGTACCATCCACCGTTACATTTGCCAGCGTTCGCTCTCTCCCCGTGCTTAATGCCAAAACTGACGTTAATATTGAGTTTCCTATAGATATACCTCCCTCGGAGAACAGTATTAATAATGGCCAATAATTCTCAAAGCCTGATCTTTCTTTATCAGCTTCGTGTCAAGTTTCATTTTTTATCCCACTGACTTAAGGTTTCTCAACGCGTTACAAAACTATATAAGTACAACTGATATATGTAAACTGTCAGATGAAAGGGTTGCAAGTTGGGTTGCAAGTATTTTTTCATAAATAATCATTTATCTCGATGAAACGAACGCAGGACATTCTTATGCAAATTGTGTTTGGAAAAAATGAAATAAAATTTGGAGATATGAGTATGTGGATGTGGATCAAACATTCTCACACATGCCATAACACATGTACTGGTGCGTGTTGCACTCGCAAGTTTGCGCGCGACTTTTGGCGAAAAGCGTCTCGACTATTTCGCGCATTTATATCTGTGAGACAGGTGGAGCGAGATGATAAATGAAAGGCTCGCGACAAAATTAAATGCACGGGTTGGTCAGTAAGCGTCGAAACAGGATGGTACGCGTGGCACGAATCGAGCCAAGCTGAGAGCGCTGATAGAAGAAAGGACGGATTTAAGGTATGATGATCGTAAATCAGGCACACTTTGTATGGGTTGGTTAAAAGCATTTTGTCAGAGTTAGTGAGCGGAAATTGATTCGAGCGCTCGCAGCAATATTTCCTCGGGCGTTCTGCCGAACAGGTGAATCTTAGCTGGAAATAGTGCATCGTCGCGCATTATACAAGAAGACTTCTGGCACTAGTCAACACGTTCACGGTTACCTTGTCATCCATATCTGGGTGATGATTTTCTTCGTACATTTAGCAAACCTTTGTTAATTCTTCCAAAATAATTTTACCAAATTCCAATGACTTATGAATTAACTGTTATAGAGAAATACGAATAAAATTACGATTGGTGAATAATTGGACTGTCGTTGATTCGTTCTATGCACTATTTAATAAATATAATTATCGCGATTGCGCAACTTTTGTCCTCGGATTGCCAGGTATTTGCACGTATTTCGCCGCTCGGTCACCAACGAGCAGTTATGAGCTAATCGCACACCATTTACGCTCTATTAGAGAAAAACTCTATGTTTTTCCGCCAACTATGGTCATTACCTTCCACATTTCTCGGCTATTATAAAGTCCTATAAATTACTCTCTGCATCAAGCTCACTCCAGTTGTCTGGATTAATATAGCCGGGGAAAAAGGCGTAAGAAACATGCCTGAAATGAAGTATCTCGGTTTTGAGATTCCTCGAGTATACTCCAGGCATATATGGGACAGGCGCGAGACAGGTATAGTGGGTTTTGGTATGCGACACTTGGGAAAATAACGTTTTTATTAATGATACTTGTGCAATCTTCGAAGGTCAACTGCGAGCGAATAATAATCAATATTCGAGTGGCGACGATCATGTTATTTCTAATTATACACGTGTCACATGGTTCCATGCTATATTTAAAAAACAAACAGATTCCGAATACATTACTGATGATTAATTATGTAATTGATTTATAGAGGGATTTGTATTGTGAAATAATTGGGTCTTCCAGATTTAATTGCGAAATGCATTTTTAAGTATTGTCGGCCAGAATTTTCCGTTTGGGATGAAATTGAATGGAAAGAAAAGGCGCTTTGTAGTTGGTCACTCGGTTGAGTACTGTACTCACTGGCGGGTAACAACATCGGCCTCCCTGCCAGCGGACAGCCATTTCATTTGTGACGGACGGATCAGACTGTTTTTCTAACGTAATTGAATTTCGCCTTGGCAGCCGCTATTCCCCTTGTAATTGACCCCCGAGTTTTGTCGTGCAGGGATGTGTACTCGCCGCGTTACGTGCTGGCATCAACAGTGTAGGGAAAAACTTGTTGCGCGCGAACCTTCTGCCAAAAATTCTTCTTTTGCACTGACACTGCTCCTCCTTCAATCACGACCCGGACAATCACAGCCGCATGCCAAGATAACTTGCGGGGAACCTCATTACTATTATCCTTTTTTTATCCATAATTCTATTCGCCGCAATCGACTTCTTTCGCTCGCTTAACACTGGAAGGTTGTCAACAGGCGATTCGTGCCAGGAATGTTTCATGCTTCTTCTACGACATTGCTAATTATTCGCTTCATACTCATATCCAATCTCCGATTATTTATT
The DNA here is from genome assembly GCA_963989405.1 of Trypoxylon attenuatum. Taxonomy (NCBI): domain Eukaryota; kingdom Metazoa; phylum Arthropoda; class Insecta; order Hymenoptera; family Crabronidae; genus Trypoxylon; species Trypoxylon attenuatum. The sequence goes on along the minus strand of OZ022489.1, from coordinate 16,219,525 downwards.
GAGAGAATAATTCAATGATCAAATCAATTATGGTTTTGTTTCACAGTAAAAATATTAAATTAATGCAAAAATGTATTAGTATATAAGACACTATTTTATTAATTTTAGAAAAAATTTAGGAAGACATTTGTTACGCAATTAATCGAAATGAAATTGTAAATCATGATGGAGGAGAGTTTATCCAGGATGTCATATGCTTGTAATGGGGGGTTAATTTGCCAAGGGGGGGAAGGAGGATCCATTGCGTAAATGCGATCGTGGAAGAGATAAGCCCGGCAAGAAAAGTGGCCGCGCGTCCGTAGTGCCCTTTTTCCATCGGCTCGGCATCGCGTCCCTGTAATCTCGAGGAGATGATGGAGGTTACTCGTGCTCACACGTCCAGCCCGTCCTCCTCTTACGCGGCTGCTGCCGTACCATGATTGTTTGCCAGAGGAACCTCCTCTTAAGTGGGTGCTAGAGAGCACCCTTCCGTCCAGTGTGTACCCGATATTGATATCGAATTCGATTTACACTCACTCGAATACCTTCAACCTACACCCTCTTCCATCTTCTTTTATTTATATCTTCTTTTACAATGTAATACAATTCTGAATAGCATCGTTGAACCTACAACAGCAAAACCATACTCTTAGATCTACATTTGAAGCAGCAACATTTGCATTGAAGTACCGAAGGGAATTTCTAGTGTTAATTCTCAAAATCTACATTCTTTATTCCTCTTTTTTAACTTTGCCCGTTTCGAGGTTGCAAAAACGATTTCGATATTGCGTATAGTTTGCAGCTCTTTGCAAAATTAGTATTGCGAGGGTTGTACGATCGAAAAGCTTCCTGCACGAGTATCGTTTGATTTTCTTTATTTAGTCAGGGTATCGAAATTGATTCGAGCACTCAAAGCGTGTATTTTTGTTCGTGGTCGTCTGCGTCGATATCCGAGTGTTTACGAGGATACGTAAGAGGATTTTGCACGAGTCTTCGCTCGCGTAATTCTACTTTCTTCATCGCATACACGCGGAAGAGCCACGTGGAATTCCAAAGATCGAATTTGAAGGCCAAACGATACGTTTTTAGCTCGGAAACCGATCTATATCCTCAAACCGAATCTATTTAACTTTTTCCTGAATTTTTGCGAAAATCAATACGTGAAATAGAGGCACAATAGTCTAGTTTCTCGGGTACAGAGATGATTCCAAGTAGTCGTTAAACCTGCCATACGCTCTTTACCGGATTGCTTCACATCGAATTCTTCCAGCTCTTGTATGGACATTATCGTTAAGTGGATTTTTGTTCTGATTTCAGGTAAGAATCCAGCATCGAGCAACCCAGTGTACCGCTGCAGGGTGATTTTCCGCGAAGCGTAAGTCCAATTGCGAATGCGGTGTACGCGTCGATTCGTCTGCGATTAGTTTTCAAGAAATTCACTCGAGTTCTTGTTCCTACGGGGAACGTCGATTGGCCTTGTTCCCGGCCAGCTGCCGTTTTCTTGACGCAATTTCTTCTGCGACTTGCCACTCGTCCTGGATAAATCTTCATTGGTTCTATTAAAGACATCTTCGAGTTCTCCTATTCCGCGAGCATTCCGAGGCACCCTCTTCGCCAGTTCGGAAAAAAACGAAACATTTAGCTAATCGTTAAAACGATCTTCGTTAAAGTCCATGGAAGCTAACGAACGATCCAGCTTAAAAGTCTAGAGAAAAATACATCGTCTATCATAAAAGTGTTGCTCGCCTGAGCCACGATATGTTTTGCCACTCACCATAAGTCACGGTGTTAAAGCCGAGAATGCACTTTGAAATACTGCCACTTAATTACGCGGTTTAAAGAGCCCTCCCCATTTTTTAATGTCCCCATAAAACTGTCCCATGGGACTCGTCATCCCTCGTAGTTGCATAATGCCCTCTCAGTTGCACCCTCGCTTATCCGCCAGTCGATCCACTGGACTTTGCGAGCCACCAGACATTCGCGGCGGTCCTTCTCTCTCTCTCTCTCTCTCTCTCGGTCTCTCGGTTGCTTCTGGTAGCGTCCTCTGATTGCGATTTATAATGTCAGGCCGGTTTCCATTGTCGATGGGATCGGTTTCGGCTCGCGGCAGAAAACGATCGGTAGCACGGCCTCGTCGCATCGTGGGCGTGCAAATTTCGCGGAGCGCGCACGCAAATTGCGTGTACACGGATACGTGCGTGCCAGTGAACCCTCGTCATTCTCCAATGGTCTCACGCGTTTCTACCGAAGAAAAGAGTGCAAATTTATTTCTAAATTTTGAATTTTAAATTTTAATTAGTGGAAATACAAAATTAATCTACTCCATTAGAGATTTCTTGCAATTAAGATCTAATTTATTGTGTCCATTTGAATATTTTAATCTCCACATTTCATACAAAACGATTAAAAATCACGCATGAAAAGATATGGTATAAAGAACGGTTTTAAACGACAAGCTAGTTGCTGTTTAAATCGCAGTCCGCGAGTTCTAATCACCATCAAAGCGACAAGTTGCGACACTTCGTAATAAACTGATAAGAGTTTATAGCCGTCGAGTATTCGAGCAACTGAGGCAGTGGCGCACTCTCGTAAAAAGAGAGTCAGTAAAAGAAGAAGCATCAGCGCCGAAGATCGTAAAGACCGAAGGAAAAAGCTCGAAGGAGCGAAGAAAGGATAAAAAGTTGAGCAGGTTGAAGAAATGTTACGGAGGCACATAGAGAATCGAGAAGAAAGACAGTAGACGGCGGAAGAGAGAAGTAAAGAGGCTGAGGAGTAAAGGGACGAGTCGCAGGGCGGGGGAATAAATTAAAGAACGGGTTCTCTCTCTCTGAGCGTAGGACCTCATTACGTCCAACTTCATTTGTTTCCATTTTAATCGGGCCTGGTCCGCCGTGCCGTGCCGCGCCGCACCGGTGGACCAGAATCCAGTACCAGAAACCAGAACCGCAAGAGATGCCTGGCACCACCGAATGCTCCGGCCGGATTCCCCTCTCGGAGGGAGAAGGAGGATGCTGGAACGATGCCACCAGTAGGCCACGCTACCTCGCGAATCTCTTTGCACGGAAATCCACAGGAATCTCGCAGTTCCCAATCCTAAAATCTTCTCTACGATCATGCGACACGCAGCGCAATCCAGCTAACCAGTAAAACCATTGACCTAACGATCTCAAGTAACTTGAAATGCCTAAGTAATGTTTAAATCTAGCGATAATAAAAATGCTAGCATTTTCTGAAATATTCTCAAATAAGAATTGTCAAAAGTTTGGAAAGGGAAAATTTATGGAATTTCTTCTGAACAAAATCGAGATATAAAGTAGTACATATAGTTAAGCAGAAGCTTATAATGCTCCCAAATGCCATTTTTTATAGTCTGCCAGAGACTGTGTCGTATAAAATGGGGCTTAACAGTGTCGGTGAGTTTTCTTACTCGTGCACGAGACACAGAAATGTCGAATAAAAGGATGCAGGACGATAAAGAAGGATGCAAAGAGAGAGAGAGAGAGCGACGGGTTAACGAGTCGCCAAGGAAAAGAGGATGAGATGTAGCGAGCGGGGGGTTGGGAAGGTGAGGAGAAGGCAAGACAATGGGCAGAAGCAAAGGAGGAAGCCGCCTTTATTACAGAGCACGAACCCAGGACGGACAGTCAAACGGACACCTCTTGCTTCTCTTCTTTTATCGGTCCATTTCGTTCTTTTACTGCCATGGCGAAATCGCGCCCCAAATTAAAGTATGTTTCGTTAAAGCGAAATACGCGTCTTTTCGAGAGCCGACTCGACCTGTAAATCGCACCGCTTCGCGCACCGAATTGAGCTCGCTTAATTAGAGCAAGTTCTTCGGGATCTCCGAACTTTCGCAATCCTCCTCGTGTGATTGTTGCTCTTCGTGCTTTCTTTCTCCGCTAACTTTTTACACATTTCTGTATCGCACCCAGTACTTCGAGCCGACCTTCCTTCGAAACACCGAATTCGACATTCGATCGAGTTCCTTCATATTCCACTAATTATTCATTTGGAAAAAGTATAAAGTCTTAAATATTGATATCTTTTAAAAATGACTAGCACTCCAAATATCTTAACACGCCTTGAAATATAACATTTTCAAATAGAAACAAGTTTCGCTTGGCATATGTAGCGCAAAATATATGTTGAAGTGTCATACGATATGGTTCCATAAAATGCAAATTATGTTCTACTACGAGGAACAGAATATTGCAACGCACAAGAATATCGTGTTCCATAATTTTTTCGGGATCCTGACCCAACTATCGATCTATCAAGTCACATGATCTATCGTAAGGTCATTGAACTTTCTATCAGCGCAGTAGCACATGTTGTCGATCGATCAACAAGATGAATTCGATCTCGTTTTTCTCCTTCGAGCTCGTACGTCTTGTCCTACGTCGAGTCCCAAAGTCGTCGCGCGTTTCTCTCGCAGAGGATACCTTACTCACGGCTGATTCATCTGGCAATTAACCTTGCTTACCTTAATCAGCGATTAATTCCGCGCACCACGAAAGCGCGCCACTCCGCGAAGTCAACGAGTTGCGCGACGTTTATACCTGGAAATTGCACCGTAGATGTTGCCGTGCGTGCGACGAATTGATCGATCTCGTCTCAAGCCACTGTATCCCTTGTGGATCGATCCGAGAGCTCTACGCAGAACTCCTCGATACTTGCGAGAAATTCGATGATGTTCATTCCTTCTGTTAATCGATGACTCCTGATTCCCATGGTTCTTATTCGGCCTCGTTTATCGTCTACATTCCACATATTCTCCAACTGACTATAGAATATAAATTAGCTATAGGTATCGAATACGGGTGTGATTGAAATTTCTTCGAAAACAGAATGCACTTTCATATCGACTCGATATGTGAGACTAGAGGAACACACACTTACCACACAATTGCACGTTTTCACCGTGAAGAATGTATCTCGAGTTTTCAGCTGGTTCTCGTCGGTCAGTCGAACAATAACGGGCTCGAAATCTTCACAGCGAGGTATGTTAATCGGCACGGAGCTAGTGCTTAACCACAAGCTTAATTAATTAGACTTCCGCGAAGCGCAGAAAGTTAGTGGTAGCAGCGGCACCACTACCACCATCACCACCAATTCGAGAATATCCATTGGAGCTGTAATGCTCCGGAATGCCGGAAGGTAATTGGTCCCGAATATTCCTAGAACGTGGATTCTTTTAATCGGTGGTAGTCCCAGTTACGCAAGAGCCACGCATTAAGCGCGAATCTCACGGATGGTGCGCGCGTAGACTATCGCGATGCGGTATCCAATACGGTATGGTTGTTGGGAAATTGGCTGGAAAAACGAAAAGGCTCGTGCCCAATGACAAAACTTTCCTGGAAGCCACGTTGGAGTGACTCGCTTTCGCGAGGCTGCTAAACTGCCTTGGTTAACCTGGGGGCCACCACGGTCGCTATGCTGTTGCGCGAGAACACCTGCTGCCAGTGGAACGTGCGCGTGAGATTGATTCCACGCGAACAATCCTCCGATCTCTGCCTCTTTCGGGAAACAATGCTCGAGGCGCGCCTAATTCGCCGACCCCTTCGACGTGACGAACTTTGATATGTCGATTAACTCTGCCTCTTGGTTGCGGTAACACTTTCACGCGTGCATGTTCTCTTCTTACCTGGAAAAACTGGTATTCGCTTGGTAGAGTTTGCCTCGAACAGATAGATGCATAAATGCATGACTTCGTTCAGAATGAATTAATATATCCTGATTGGAATAGTTAATCTTTCACTCTGTAAACTCTTCACTTTTTACTCATAGTACTGCACGTCGATGTAGAAAGACTGTCCGTGCGAGAAAAAAGGTCGTGACTTTAATATTATACATGTATATCATAGAGAAAGCGTTACGCAAATTTCGCAAAATCTTTCCAATCCAAAACGTCATGTCGTGGGATTAACAAGCTCGATACCAGTAAGAGTTAATTGAATATCAGAAATCGTGTGATTAAGCTACACAGACACGCTGTATTAGTATCATTCACGAATCCATTGTGGAAAGAAAAAGGAATAAATTCACCCTCGAAGCTGATCATCAATCGATCATTCTTGAACTGTCACTCCGCCAGTACCGATTTCGGTTGCCACTTCGTAGACACGTAGACCCATCCAATATGTACCGATGCGTACATCAGCATCCCGTCACAACAGCTCATTAATAAATCCTGTCATCCACATTGACGATCATTACTACGAACTACTCACACCTCGACATTCCCGAAGCTGCCAGCCTAGTTGTAAACATTTTAATTGAATCGATGGTGATTAATTTGAAAAGAAAGTGCCGCGAAGCTAACACTGTATTTAGCGAAATCTCGGCAAAAACTCGAACCGAGACACGTAACAGAAATTTGTCCTTCCGGAGTGTCTGCGGGCAGTGTGAGGGAAAAGTAGCTTTATCAGAAAGAGAGAGAGAGAGAGAGAAAGAGGGAGAGACTCTGGACTCGGCGACAGCCAGTAAAATCAAGTGCTCCAGTTTTATGGTGTCGGATACGGCACGTAACACGTGTTTACACGTACACGCGTGCTCGAGGACGGCGCGGCAGGGTTTCCTCTTGGCTCGTCCACGCTCGGTTGCATTGGCAACGTGCAACAGTCTGCGATAAATCCCACTCTGCCACTGTCTCCATTGCCGTTAACTTTCTCGCTGATAACGCCAATCTAACCTTTTTCCATTCTCCAACTTTTACCTGTAATATAATTCACTAACAAATCGTTGTTCGCACTCCACTGGTGCGTTTAGTCCGACTGGTCAGGTGTCGAAACTGTGTTCCAACATTCTCCCTGGTCTTTGTTGTTATTGTCGCAATTGTCATTCTCGCCGCGAGGCGGGATTGGAGTCGTGAGAGAATTTCCTCAGGTAGGGTCATTTTTCAGCGAGTAACCGACATCGCCAAGTATGCACAGAATGCACGTGGTCGCAATTAGCGCCAAGGTGGAACAAAAGTTTCGCTTGAAACGGTTAAGTAAAATGTTAGTTGTTTATGTTATTTGGCAAACATCGCGAGAACCACGTGGAGGATAGAGTGTAGTTTTCATGCGTGAATGGTCAATCGCGAGACACGGTGAGGAGGAAGGAGGAGAAAGTGGGCGTTTCGAGGCGAAATCATTAAAAGCCCGGTTCTCTCACTGTGAGATTATCTTGACTGGTAAGAGGCGCGCTTCTTATTTGCGCTGTTATCTGAACGCACGAGAAAATAACGCGAGCCATCCGTCAAGCGCCATGCCGCGGCGGCTGAGAGGCTAATTAATGCAGATTTCGCGTTCGATCCATCAGCCGCGGCGCTCGAGATGCAGTCGGTGCGCGAGAGTACGTCCGGGTTGTTCAGGAATTATGTAATAGCCCCAAGGTCTCTCTTTACGGTACACCCTGTGCCATAAATCTTACCTGAGACGCGTTTTTGAGGAAAATCTAATACTCGATATGGATTAGGTACTTGTTCCAAAGTACTCTTCCACTTTACTCTTAACAACCATAATTCATCTGCTATAGCTTACTTAGCACAGAAATAATTCACCCATTGATTTCTCGTCAATTTTATAACAATTTTTTACTATTTATAAAAATCTAATATAAAATTGATACGCGACCATCGTAAAAATAACGCGTAGGAGGCTTAAAAATTCATTTTCACCGCTGTGTCTCATTCCATGCGAAGGCGATGACCGAAGCAACAAGATTAATTGGGATAAAGCAGTAGCGAGCAATCTCCGATGTACCACGTCATCAACTAGTTTTGCGCGAACCGAACGATTTTTTTGCGGCGCCTTGCCACCTCCACGGGTCGCGATCCTCGCCCACGATCTCGCTAATCGGCGCACCGCGCCGGTTCTAGCGAGTGTGTCCAGTCAGCGGGCGTCCGATCCTATCCGATCTGGTGGACTACGTCATACAGGTGAACGCGTCGGCGTCGCAGGCTTGCCTGCCAACGGCGCGTCGCGACCCGCTCGTAGTTTGCCGCCTTATAAACAGGTATCCTTGCGTCGAACCACCGCGGGAAAATATCATAATCTAACGGGTGAGCTGCGGTAGTATTCCATCTCCATTATCACTGATGCATAGCTAATAGGCTTATTCTAATGTCAATCTCGCGAAATATTACAATTACCAGTACAATATTATTTTATACAATGAGTACTTCAATTCTTACAATAAATTCCTTTTAATCTCAGGTTCCTGATCAATAGTTAAAATAGACTTATAAATCATTCAGCGAATAAATTTCTTTCCACAGAAAATTTGTAGCTGGATAAGTCCAACTATCCAAGTCCTGAGAATACTCGTAACATATTATTAATTGATCTCTAATAATATTAAGATCTGTTAAAATCAGAGTTACAAATTATTGGCTTCAATTTTTACATGATCGTTCGCAGTGTGTCTGACTATGGTAAGTCTACTCCACTGGTTTTCCTAAATCACACCTAGAGCAAGAATACATATGGAAGTTTTGTCATATCTCTCGCGCGGATCCGGAGAGTTGGAGTGGACGGCTAGGGTAAAAGCAGAAATAATAGGCACAGGACTCGTGTCCTTGTTATAGTCGAGCGAGTAGCGTGTCGATCGCGGACATCCGTTAGAGGTGGAATTGCGGAGGCTGCGCTCGCGGAGGCAGAGAGCGTCGTCGCGTCGTCGCGTGGGTCGCACTGGAGGTTGGCCGCGTGCCCTTCCCAACCTCGGAAGAATCGAGACTCGCGAGAGTGCCACGCGATCGACAGTTCCTAACTGCCGTGCCCGTGTCCGTGTCCGTGTCTGCGTCCGCGAGAAAGAGAGACGCTTCTACCAATCGTCTGCGCGCGAACCGCGTCATCGACACTTTTTCCTCTTTCTTCTTCTACTCTCGCCGTGCGCGTCGTAAAAACGCGAAGAAGTCGCTGGAAGAAAGATCGGTCTGGGAAAGAAGAAGCTAAAGAGGTAAAAGGATCGCGAGAAAAACAGGTGGAAATAAGGATAAGACGATTCTGGAAGGATCATCCAATCGCAAGGATCGAGACTCGCGAACTGGAGGGGAACGCGTTCGACTACCTACACCCAACCTACCCGCGACAGCTTCAAGGTGACAAGGTACCCTACTCGCTGCCACCTGCCCCCGTAATGCGTCGCACCGTTCGAACTTACCTCGCTGAGGTTCGCGCTTCCATCTTTTTTTCGAATTCCGATTCTTTTAACGAGCTAGCGTTGGCGGCTTGGTTCGCAGTCCTACTATCCTGTTATAACGCTTACTGCTGTCGCTGCATAGCAGAGGAGATCTCTGATTCTTTGCGATACGGATTCTGCGAAGTATTTTTCAAACCAAAATTACCAAACCCGTACTATACTATACATACAATACATATGTATACCTTCGATTAACTAACAAATATTTATATAAGAAAAACGTATAACCTATTCTACTAAACTGTTCCATGCATATACATAGTTTATGTCTTAGAAACTTGTTTGTACTGCTGGCAGATTTATTCAAGAAACTTTTGTGCCAATGAATCTTTCTTTACTCGTCAATAGTAAAATTGTTATGCCGACGTGCTATACTGACAAATTTGACTGCGGTCGCTCATGTTCCGCGGGTTGGGTGTCGCTAAGATTGCCGGATATCTGGCGGTTTAATTGGATTACTCGAGCCGGCATTCTATTGAGCTTTGATGTAGCTCGCGCTGATAGGATTACTCGAGCCCCTGCACCGCGTACATCACCGATGCAAACCACAGCCGGAACTCGATATCGCTCTCGGGCAGCCGCGGCCGTAAAAATTTTTGATTTACTTGGCAATTGATACCCAAGATCGAAATAACTCTCGGCCCACTGCGGATTTCAGGGTTATAAATTATCAGGGAGCGATACACACTCGGGGATATATACACAACACAACGGTGTGTTCAGTCGACCCTTGCTTTCCAGAGTATTCCGATACGCTTTCATTTTTCTTGCGGCTTTGTGTCTTTTAGAGTTTGTTACGTCTTATCGATTAACAATATGTATAGGTACGAGACGCGTGTACTCGACAGGTCCGATAGGGAACGGGCAAATTCTACTTGCGCCATTGCTCGCTGTTTCCTCTCCTTACTTATCTCTCAATGTACTTCCAACTACTTTCCCTGCGGCTCGTTCTTTTTTTTTCTTCTTCTTCATTATTATCAACAACGAATTTTTAACTGACTGCGTAAGTGACGCGTACCGAGTTTAAGTGTCAGGCAATAATTTAATGGCGACTCACTTACTAAATCCATGGTAATCAGTTTACGTGACGGCCGACGGTATAGTCTGGATTAAAATGAAAGCAGGTACTTAAGGCGGACAAGTTAATATCGGTTAAACGTTAACGACATAATACGAGATTCCGTTTGAGCGATGCGTTTAACGCACCAGGGAATATAAAGATCGCATGTCGGGCGAGTCGCGAGCGTTATTTCTGGTCGAAAATCAATCAAGTTGTTGTGGCGACGCTCATTAGGGCCGATTCCGGAAAAGATTAAGAGTCCGCGGGGCGAGATTCGTGTTGGGTTACATCTTAATTTTCGAATCTCCTGCCGCAATCCACGCCCATCGCGTGCCGCGAGCTCGTTAAATCATTAGCAACCGCAGCCACGTGGCCGACAATCCAAACTCACTCTTACCCACTCTCTCGTATTTCCTCTGCGATTTCCTTCGAACTCCTTCGGACCCTCACGAGTCTAGCTCGTCCGCGACTAGTCCGACCCTTATTTATGCCGATTGATCACGCGAAATCTGCGTTTCCAATTAAAACAAAAACGCACGCGAAAAGAGTCGCAGCTGCTGGCAAGTTACATCCTCTTGAAAAAGTGACCTCTAATGATCTCTCTTTGAATTTCTACGTATAATAAATTTAGTATATTTAATCCGAACTGCGAGAATTCCCACGATGCCCAAAATAGGCTTCAGACTGGATAATTGGAGCGATAAAAATCGTCTCGTTAATCGAAGCTCTGCCAGCGAAAAAATCTGCTATCCATAAATTCGATTCCTTCGATCGTATTTGAACCTTATAGGAATTATATTTTGGCAAGAAGGCGTCGTTCCATTGTATAAAAATGATTACGCGTGAACCTAGCTGGCCCCAGTAGGACAGATAACGGTTCGCTTGCAATTTACAATAATCCTGCGCAGAATTTGGAATAATCCAAGATAGTAGCATGCATTCGTTTGCTAGCGATCTTCGATCGCACGCTAGCAGTGGTAGCAGGATTCGTAATATACACCGTGTGCCAGAGGCAACAGTTAATGGGCCAGGCGATTTCCGACAGGAGAGGGAAATAGAAGTGCTGACAAGAGAAAGGTCGCACGTAAATAGAAAGAAGGAAGAAGAAGAAGAAGAATAAGAAGAGGAAGAAGAAGAAGAAGGTAGCTTTCGCATTGCCAGCGTTCGCGCGCAAGGGCGCGAGGGCGGCAAGGTGCGAAGGGAAGAGACGGGAAAGAGAAGGGAAAGGAGCAGAAGCCGAGGAGCACAAAGAGCACTTTGTGTGCAAATTTATTGCACGGCTGGCAGCTACGCGCAGCTTCTGCACCGAGAATTATTTAGACACCCGTTAGACATTCCTCGATTAGGCAACATGCTCGTACGTTTGAACCGTGCGCAACGGGAAATATGGTCGAATTGTCGCGACAATTTGTTGCTACAAATGCTCTGGCATGATTTACGCCTGAAACGCCGATCCGACCATGGAAACCAGGGAATTTGATGCTTCGCGTTGAGCCCAGCCGACGAAATGTATTATTCAGAGAGCGCGGTTGATTTTTCCTCGCGCTAATTAATATCGATTCCTGAGATGCTCGATACCTTGTAGGCGGAAATGGAGGTCTCCGGTGCGGATGGGAAGTCGCGCGGCATGGAAAGCTGAATTCCGAGTGGCTCTTAAAGCATAGCGCGCGGTGGATTCTTGAAATATAAGGCCCCTTTAAGAAGGATTCGCCTCGAATGAAATTCTAATCAGCCTGTTAGGCGAATTCCACTCGGATCCTGTATCGTAAGTCTCCTCGGAGAATTCCTCCGATGGAGTTGAATTTCTTCACACGCTTTTAAACGGATGCCGTTTTTTTAATAGCTTCATTACTTTAAAGGATGCGCTTCTTTTTCGAGTGAAAAATATAGGAAGAAGAAGAAAGAGAAAAAGTTGGCGACTTACGGAGGCTACTTAGTTTTTGTCCTATCGGGCGCCATGAATATTGATACGCCGCAATCCAGGGTAACAAATGAGATCGTAAATCTCGCTCGAAATTAATTAAGAATGAGGCGCATGCGAGCGGCCGAAATTGAGCGGGGAGAAAAGACGCGGCGACCTCTCATCATTTGCACGGGTAATTCTGCAAATCGTAATTGAATTCGGGGCTGCTACGCTCTCCATTCGAGATCATTCGTCAAACAAATGAATGGAGCACCGCGCGATTTCTTCTCACTCGCCCTTCCTTCTTCGATTTTTTCCTGCTCTCGAGTGTGATATAGTTACTAGTGCATCGATTACGAAACGCGAGTCTGTTATGTACGCGATATTCAGAAGACTTTTCACAAAACCGAAAAGATCGTCGTGACATTTCTTCCCGGAGTAAAGCTTTCACTTGAACTCTTGGAGCACTGCTATTAACACGGTCCCTGACCTGCAAAAAAATTGATAACATTCTATTGTTAAGATAAAATAATCGTAATCCACATCTCCGATGTATCATTATTCGCACGGTGGATTCGCGGAGTTTCTCCGGAAGACTCGGACTACAATCAGAGAGAGTAAAAAGCCTCAGCGATAAGTTTCCATAAATCTCAGCGTGCGCGCGCGCGCGGTCCTCGCGAGCGATGCCCATCTCTTATCCACTCTCCAGCAGCGGGATTAAATGCAGGAGGATGTCCTGCCAGGCGTGAATAATCCTGGGGACGACTCGGGAGTGCGTTATCGGTCGGTCGCGCGGCTCTTTCCGGCAGCTTTTGTGTCGCGCACCAGCCGTACCTCTTCAGTACGGTTCGGAGAATAAGGAGAAGAAGAAGAAGAAGCGGAGAAGGAGGAAGAAGAAGAAGAAGGTCCAAGAGAGAATGACAAACTCGCGGTGCACTTTGTTAGCGGCGTGCTGAACGCGGCAGCGGCCACGCTGTCAGATCGCGCGGCAGTAGTGCAATTCGCACCGGCAGATACGCGCTGTCAGAAGATCGGCCGTAGCGAAAGTTTAATTTGCGCCGTCCGAATTTTAATGGGCCCGGACATATTGTACCCTCGTTGGTAATTCCTGTCGGATTTAAAGGTACCTTGGTCAGCGGATGGCACTGCGCCACAACCTCCATCGGCAATCAGAGCCTCCAGATAAAGTCAATCTTTCTGGCACACAACCTCCAACTCCTCCTCTCCACGTATCGACCGCAGTCGGTATTTTGTTTGTGCTCCTGCAGCGATACGTCCTGCTCGCGATATTGGAACGAGTCAAAAATGATCGCTCGCCTGATTGCGAATCCGAGCTTCGCCTCTGCTAGCTTTCTTTTTCGTCCTCCTCGCCTTCGCGGTGATCTCTTCTCGCTGGATATGCCTCTCGGTGATATCGGGAGCTCTCCGAACGATAACGATCTTCACTTACCAATGCCGTATGCTTTTCGAGAATATCGCGATCTTCCGATATCTCTCATTATACCGCAACATCAGCCGAACTGTATTAACAGGCTTCGTTCAAAAGTTTCTTTACGACGTTCGATTTCCTATCTCCCGAGGACTACCGCCTCTATTGTCCGAGCAAGGATCTGATAATCTTTAAAATACAGTGGTTTAGGTAAACGAAATGATAATCGGTCGAAGCATCGGATGCTCCAAGCTCTTATTAAAGGTAGTAGAGAGGAGACGAAGCATGCAGTGGTCGGCCGTAGCTGCGATCAGGGAAACCACTTGGAACTAAACGCGATATTCAAATATAAATCCGCGCGCGAGTCTTTTTTCGAGGCGATACATCGAATACGTCGTAAATCCAGTCGAGTAACGAGGCGACTGTCGAAACTGACTCGAAATAAACGACAGGCTGCTCTCTATCTCTTTCTCTCTCTCTCTCTCTCTCTTTTGACTCTTCCTTTTCTCGTCAGCGTTGTCCGTTTTGCTCGTTCGCTCGCTCGCTTCCTAGTCTCCTTGGCGGTTGGCAGTTTCATCGGGTTCTCTTCCTCGCGCTCTCTGCACCCTACGATCCCCCTGCGATCCCTCTCTACCAGTGCATCCTGGCAAAGTCGAGAGCCGGAGGTCGTAAATCAAAAAGCGCGACTCTCCTGAAAACTCGCGGCCCGAGCGAGAGGAGGAAAAAGAGTGCGCGGAGTCCGCGAGTGGAAGTCCCAAAGAGAAAAAAAGGAAGAAGGAAGGCGGAGAGACGGAAGTGGAGGATCTGCCGCGGGATAAATCATGGCTCACGTAAATTAAGGCGGACTGCCCCTCCCATAGTGGTGCCACCCACCCTCTGAGCTTCTTTTTAAGCGACTTATCGCCTCTTCTCGGAAGCGTTGCCGTGACGATAAATAAAGTCCGCCGGACAAATTGTATCGAGAAATAAGGCGAGCACTGCCGGCAGCTGCTTCTTCTTCGCCTCCGCCTCTCGAGGGAAAAAGGAGAGGCCGCAACGGCTGCGGCAGCCGCGGACGTTGCCGCGGTCACCGCAGAGATTAACGCAGAAAATACGAGGTGACTTAATTCAATTAGTATACGGCCCCGATAAGGTGGCCCGGCCAGGAAAGTGCGGGGTGGAGGGGGGAGAGCAGAGAGGAAGACGAAACGGAGCACGTGTTAATGGCCCCAAAGAAGCGTTAAGCGTAACGAGAAATACGAGAGCTCCTGAATATTTAAGAAACTTTGCTGGGAGGTACCTTGCCGGGGTTTATCTGCAGCAAGGAACCGTTATTTCAGTTCGATGAAATCAGAACCTCTATCGGTGCTCCTTAGTATGCCAAGATTTAAAGTAGACTCGGTAACGAGCAGCCATTGCCCAACTTCCACGGCCATAACTTCCGTTCACTACCTTCTTTCAGTCCCTTTAATCTGTTAAAGGTATCTTGAAATTGAAAAAAATTAAATGCGCCTGCCAGTTATTTAAATTTTAAATCGACCAGTCTCGAGCGTATCCAAAGATATATTTGAACTGCGAGAAGTATTTTGCCAGTTGCACTTTCCGTGCGACGGCTAACTAAGGCCACACTAGAGAGAGCGAAAGAAACGCTCGAATGCAACTCGCGAGGCATCATCCACTCTGCAAAAACTAAAGTGTCAATAGCTGTCTACATATGGGCTACCTTACCTCATTCTACGTATCAGGCTCGAGCAGACGAGATGACTAACGACATCGCGCAGCGAGTCGCTCGCGCAAAAGGACCGCGCGGGTGCCATCTTCTGCGGCACGCGGTTGCCCATGACTGTCGGTGACGAGGACCATACGCGAGGACCTTTCAGGATCACTGAGCACGTGTCCAACGAATTTGAGATTCCACGTGTACAAGACTCGCCGCAGGAGTGAGCGAGTAAGCGAACGGGCAAGCGTTTCATAATAAACAAACGTAGCCGGCAATTTCGCATAAATAGAGAAAACGCTGGACACGGAATGGGAGCGCGGTCTTCCCACGCGGCCAGATGTGTCCCTGCGTGCCACTCGTGTGTACACAAACAGCGATGTGCACACGCTTTGTACACCCTGACACAGTCCTTGTGCTTCTTACTTCCACTCTGACTGCTGTTTCGCTCTTGTGGCCGGAGTTTGCTCTGACTGAGCGTTGCTTTCCTCTGACTTGATCGGCGGGTAGCGGGACTTGCTATTTCTTGATGTCTCCCCCCGTTGCCTCCCGAGCCTTGCTTCGTCTTCGTGAAAATCAGGCAGCATTCACTGGCAGACGGACAAAAGCCCTATTGTCGTGACTTTTTCCGCTAGATTTTTCAATTACGTTTCTTCTCTCGCTTATCGCACTTGATTTCGTGCAACAAAGGACTATTAGATATCGACTGTTAAAGATAAAGAATTTGATTGTAGAGAGGTTTAAAGACGTTTCTTACGTTTCGATGAACCAATCATTGACAATGTCCCATTGAGTTGAGCCAGAGAATCGCGTGCAAAGGGTTTAGTTCTGTAGCAACGATACATGCCCCTTTCTTCAGGGTCTCCCGCGTCTCGAGAAACTCCCTTGCCTATTAATCAGCGCGGCGATTTTTCTCCTAGTCTCCGGTAGAAATGCCACGGTATATGCCCGTCGCGTCGATACAAAGGACAGGCGAGGAGGAATAAAGCGTGCGCGAGTGCGCGCAAGAATAAAGATCAAAGCGAGTCGCGCATCTGCATTCCGCTGGGATATAAGGTCGGTTCGCGGCGTGTTGTGCTAGCCGAGTGCGCACGCGAGCTCTTGCACACGCAGGTGTCTCTAATTGGTTATTTATAAGCGATCCTTAACCCGCCGTTGATTTACTGCGTTTAGCTCTCGTCCAGTTGGTTCGCGCCGATGGGTTTTGCTGCGCCAATTGCGATTTGCGGCCTCTTAGTCATCGTATCATCGCATCGGTCAGCTGGGTCTCCGATCTCTACCGACAGTGTCAGGATCCAGACGAGTCTGTACTCGATCCTTCGAATCGAGGCGATCGAGCACACACGGTCCGTTGTTTCTCCGTGCGGAGAAACGTCTCGGCGACCTCGTCGACAAGGTCGCGGCTCTCGCGATTTTGAAACACGCCTCGCGAACTTGCCGCTTTTAACCCTCTCTCGTTACTGACAGTAAAACGGGACCACTGTTCCCACAGAATTCTCCTCGCTTGTTACTCTTGTATAAATTGTTTGCTTCGACTGGTTTTAACAGTGAAACTGCCGAAGGCCGTAAAATTACACATCTGCCACTTTTTGTTTAAGTAATTTTGATAGTATTGTATATGTAACATTGCAGCCTCTTTTCTTATATCTTTTTGAAAGTATCGTTACGCCCGAGAACACAGACGACAAGTTTACAAAACTATGAACTCTTTATTAACACAACTGCACATCGACACAATACGTCTTCTCCCTAAAACGGTTCCAGAGGTTCTTCCTTACGATTGTGAATCAAACATCTACAAATCGCCGTCACCATCCAGCTCGATCACTCTGGAGATTCCTTCAGAGAAACACATTCAGAGCGTAGAAAGCGCGCGACGCTAGGGTCGTAACAGTATCGATTAACGTAAAGTTGCTTAATTTAATACCTGACAGAAAATTGATTTCAACCAAAGACCCTGTGGTCGTTTGAGCAATGCGTTCAAGTAAAGTACCGTGCGATCTATTTATAACTCTGGTGCTTCTAATTTAAACACTCGAATTGCCATGAAAGAGTAAATACCGCATTATCAACAGTAATATCTGGCCCATTAGCTTTGATGAAGTTTCCCTCGTGAAATAGCCAAAGAGTCCAAGCAGAAGAAAAACTAGGGCACAAGTGCGAGCACTTAATCGCAAAGTCCAGTCAGTGTGCATTTCAAGCTTCACCAATCTTCATACTCTCGCACAGTGATTTATGCCTTCCGGTAGACGTGTTCTCCTCGAATTAGAGCCGAACGCGGATCACCACGTGGAAAGTAGCCGGCAAATATTCATAAATCAGACTCGAGACACCTCGGCTAAGCGCGCGCTCCTCACCATTCATTGTCCCGATCAGGCAGGCGCGGATCAGCCCAGATGTAACATAGATCGATGATCCAAGTGACGAGATCCTAGAAAGTCTACGACACGTTGACCGAGAATCGTTACCGTGCTTTATGTCCGATTTCGACGCTTGTTCGACAGAGCAAGAAATCAGCTGGATTTAATGGAAACGCATTCCCACGCATACATTCGTAACCTTTTCTCTATCTCTGTCGCTCTTGCACCTACTTTTTTCGGCCTCTTTTACTTCGCGATCCGCTGCGCGGGCACAATATGAGCTTTTTTTGTCCGCGTAACGCGTTATCTGCCAGCGGCATGGCAGTTAGCGCGGCACGGTATGCGAGATAATTATCGTGCCTCTGAGAAAACAAGGTTTTCTCAATGCGCCCGCACTCTTTCGTTCAGAAATCCGAGAGCAACTTGTTTGCCTAGTCAAATCGACCTGTTTGCTCGGGGGCGCGACATTTATGGAGGAAGAGCCTTCGGAAGAGGCATGTTTGACGAGGGTAAACAGTATCTTTACGGTGGTCAGTGGCTGATTATACAAACCTGAGTACCGTCTTTATTTTGCTGCTCTGACTGATGGGGCCTCTTTCAAAGAGAAGGTGGCAGGTGCCTTGCCAACTCGCGGATTTAGGTCTATATCGACGCGCGAATCATCATTCGGAAAACCCAACACTGTGAGTCCTCAGTCAAACGCTTTTCGCAATACTATAAAGGTCTCTTTTGACCGCATCCTCTTTATTCTTCCTCTTCCACGGAAAATACACGGTTCTCGTCAATATTTAATGAACAAACAGCACTGGCAAATATTGTGTTATATCATGACCGGTTGTCATTGATACAGATCTTCGAGAAGCAAATTATCTGCTTGAGAACAACAGCACGTTCCTGTCGCTTCGAACCAGCGTAATTCGCAGAGAATTCGAAGGTTGCGAATTTGACTTGATAAATTTGTCGGTGGCTCGTCTTCACCGAAATAATGCATCATTGTCAGTGATTTCGATTACCTTCTCACGATTGAGTCCATTCGCTGTGCCGTCCAATTTCGATGCTCGAAACGATCCCTAATCAGAGTCTGTTATTTGCGAGGGTGCATCATATCGTTGAGGATGCGCGCAGCGTCTCATCATCGCGCACTATTCTCTCAGGAAACCATAAATCTCGAGTTGTTCACCGAATTGCCAACATCCTATAAATGAAAGTTGAGCTAAGTAAATAAAAAATTGCGAGACAGAACTACAATCTTATACAATTTCTTATTTAATTGTTTTGATTTTTTTTTCTAACGTTGCAAGATTCGTACAATTCACATTTGATGCATTTCGTTTTCACTTGATTTGTATGTCAAGGGGTAAATGCTAGCTAACGAGTGAAGAATAAGCGCAGTAGTCAGTCGAAGTAATAAATAGAGAACACTCGAGATAGCATAATCGATTCATGGTCAAGCAATGCAACCTATGATTCCTTTGGTTACGTGTGTCGACGATTCGAAAGGATCAAACGACAGGTTGTTCCCAACAATCACGCCGCGCACTCGAGGGAAAATGTTTTCTGCGATCGGAAAACGAGAATTCTTTGTGGATTAAAGCATTGCTCGCTGACAGACCCACCTTTAAGCGAACGTTTACTGAAACGCTAATCGAGCTAGTTGCCGACGGTAAGGGACGTAGAACAAGAGCCTGTGTAACAAACGAGCAAGGTGAGCACGTCTATTGCCACCTGCCACCTGTGCTGACCTAAGCCTTGCAATAAAGAAATACCTCGCTCAGATCAGCTGGGAAATTCTTTTGCGAATAAATTATATATCTTAGATGCCTATACGGATTCTGATAACCTCGAAAAACACCTGAGATCATGGAGACTATTTTCATAGTAATTCGCAAGAATTCCCTTTTGTCAGTAGCATTTAAATTCGAAATTCCGTGCAAATATCGAAGAAACCTAGTGGTGTTCGAGAGGGTGCAGAGAGACGGGTAAGTAGAGCTTTAGAAAGCGGGAGTATCGGGAAGGGAAGTTAGTCGGCAGGACACAAAATAAATGGTGTGGGCGAACTAAAGGCCCTCTCGAATGGTGCCGCTCGGTGCTGGAGCCTGGAGGAACTGCTGGAGGATCTGTTGCGCGCGGTCTTCGATGCCGTCGCATCGCGTCGAGCACAGGCCAAGCACAAGAGAGCCGCTGATCAATAGCTATTGGTCGGCGAGGGCCCCTCGTGTCGCCGGCGCGGTGGCGATGTCGTCAATTTTTTTATTACGAGCCTCGACACGCACGCAGTGGCCACGCACGCACATGGAACCTTTCTGCTCTCTACTTACTCTTTACATACTCTATCTTTCTTTTTCTCTTCCCCTCTTCCCTTGTCACCCATCGAGAGTTCCTTCACATCGAATTTCACGGCTCGCGAAATTCCATTGGTTTCCGGGTGCCTTTTCTAAACTCGCTTTTTCCTCGATTCTAATTTACTTCAACGACGTTTTTAAATACGTGCAACTATCCAGACAGGCTTACGTTATATGCTGATATTGTAATCGATCGTTCTTCCTTCGCGAATGTCTACTCGGAAATTATTTCAAGAACTACTCCCAAGTGAAGCTGAAGTAAACGAAGAAGAACGAATGGACTTCCTGAATTACAAATTTTCGACAAATCTGAATTATATTTAAAATGGGAAATAACCCCTTGACTCTAGCATTATACCGTCGAAAGATATGATTTTTTTAAACTTGAAAGTTTAACCCCCTGTAATTCCGAAAGGCTTGAGATTTCGCCATTCTGCTACTGGACTTTTAGGCTTGTATTGGTGCTCAGAATACGTCGTATAAACCGTGGTAAGACTCAACGAATCACCCAGTTTACTGATACCGCCTGCCGTAACCCAATTTGAATTAGCAGACACCTGGGCACAAATCATTTTAATTACAATTTATAATATCTAGAACAGCGGTCATTTCGTATGATCGCCGGGCTTTCTAGTTTTTAATAAGAAAAATGGGAATTGTTGAAAAAATTGTACATTCTTACTAGAATATAATGCAGCCACATCAAGGTGGAAAATTATAGTAAGATTCTTGTCACGTGAACTAGTCGAAGCAACCAGCTGATAGGAAACAGATCGCGCGAGTATTCGATCCGCGTGTTCTTCGTCACCGTCGCAGCGCGTCGAGCCGCGTCGTTCGTTCGTTCGTTCGTTTGTTCCGTGAGAGTCACCTTTTAACGAGAACGGGCATACAGCCACCCCGCGCATCAGAAGTTCCTCGCTCTTCCTCGCCTCTCTTTCGCCGCGAAACAATAGGCCCCCGGGGCAGGGAGTTAATCTACATACGCAAATTCCAACGATAGATCTTGAGCGGCGAGAGAGAAGGCGACCGCGTATTGCCGGGCGCGTACACGCGTACGGGCGTACGTCTTCAACAATGGCTATTCCTCTGAGGCTTTGCGACTCCGCGACTCTGCGACTCTGCGGCCCTGTGCCCGCCCGCCTCCAACCCGGTAGCCCAGCAGCAGCCCTGAAGGAAGGACAATAAGCTCCGCTTGATAGTTATTGTGCCTAGTCGAGCTGGTCTCTCTCCCATCTCGAAAGAAGTAACCGCAGAGAATAAAAGTCAGCGGGACGCCCTGTGGAGAAGATACGACTTACCTTCTCCGCTAAATAATTGCTCGGGCGTACCAGTTAAGCCACTGCTATCGAACCCACTGCTCCACACAAGAATTTTCTCAATAATTATTCGATCCATCAGAGACAATTTTTCGAGGCTAATGGGTTGAATAGATCGCGAGAGATTCGATAGAAATGCGGATACATACATGTGTATATTGGGTTCGTGAGTCTCGGAATCCCGTGAGACAGTGCATTCTTGGTAACTGTACCTTTGGCCAGTAGTTATAATTAAAAAGCGAGCCTCCCGAGTATCTCTAAAGACCTTAAACGATTCGCAGCGAGCGCACGCTTCCGTAACAGCCCGAAAAGGCAAGCGGCCTCGAATTTGCAGGGGAAAACTCTTTGCCATTCATGAAGCTCCCTTCGGTTATTCTCTTTCCCAAGGACCCACAAGTGGCAGACAGTGTGTCTCGACCGCACACGGATTTTCCCAGCGGCAGGTGTCGGCGCAGGTGGCGGAGGGTGAACTTTTTCCAGATCCTCCCGCGCGAAGCCAACTGGGAGAGCACGAGCGTGACGGGATCCGGGAGGTTTTCCGTCTCTCCACGGATGGCACGACGACCTTTGAGGTCGATGCACCGTCACTCGACTCGACTGCTCGCGTCAAAACAAGACCAGCCGATAGTGTGGAGCCCGATGCGGGTTCGCCGGGAACGGTTCCCACCGTCTAGTCATTCCGCGACTCTTTCCTCGAGGTCGAGCGAATCTGCCTCTTCCTCTCTCGCTCTTTCCAGCTCCCGATCGCCATAGCCGGTTCTTTTCCATGCTCCTTTCTCTGAGCGCGCGCGAGCCCACGAGCAAGCTCACCTGGTTGCGCTCACGTTACCCGCAGCGCTCGCGATTCCTGGAAGCGCGCGAAGGCGCAGCGCTGTCTGGCCGCGCCGGGCTCTTCTCGCTCGTCTGCGCCAGCAGCGCCGGCAGAAGCACCGCAAATACCGAGCACCCAGAATCAGAGCCCGTCGGATCAGAAGAAGAGAAACGAGAGGAGAGGAAAGAGCGTGGAAGAGGCGAGGAAGATCCGAGAGCGACAGAGAGAAAGTAGGGGTTGCCCGAGGGTGAGATGAAAGAGGATGGCGGTAAAATGCAGCAGCCGAGATGCAACAGCAGCAACGGCAGGAGCAACCGCTGTAGCAGGAACGAAGGATGGAGCGAGTAAAACCAGGCTTGTTCACCCGACTACCTTGCCCGGCAGAGATGCCTACGGTATAAAAGCCGCGCGCGGACGGAGGGAGAGAGAGAGGGAGAGAGACGGAGAAAGAGAGAAGAGCGAAGAGCCACTTCTAAGTAGCTACGTGATCAGCGATAATAACGCGACTTGGAAACGTGGAAGATCGTTCCTCTTCTCCTCCCCCTTTTTCTATTGGGGACGTGCGAGAGCGAAGTAGCGCGGCGCGGCGCAGCGCAGCGCGGTGCGGCCGTATCGGCGCTCGTTTCGCTGCTACTTCGGTTTAGGTACTATCCTGACTACTATCCGCAAGTGTCTCCTGGATTCCCGGAAACCAGGAGGTAACGGCCTAACGTCGGTTACCGTCCACCTGTTCTTCTTCTCGAGTCGAACGTCGCATCCACGCGCTCGCGAGCACAGGACTATTCGTTTGCAATATCGCAGCCGCGGCTCAAAGCCCTGGCATTGCTCGCTTCTTGTACGATTGCGTGATGCTAAGCAGATTCGAGTTTACAAGTACCGGCCGTGGACGTGATCGGCAATAATGGGATGCGATTTGAGAGCGGGTTGCCACGGGTTGCCACGGGCTGACTACCCTTCCTTGCACCCGGCTATCCCACGTTATGTACCTTCCATTCTCTTCTCGCATCTTCTTGCATCTTCTCATCTTCATTTTTCTCCCAGCTTGGGTTTGGGTAGACTGGTTCCGTCCACCGACCCGATCCAGTCCTCCATCAGGATGGTTATTGAGTTCTTCTTGCAATTGGCGCGTGAGTTATTCGCGGGTCAAATTAAACGGTGCAACCCATTCGTCGCGTAATGGTAATGAGCTGGACACGGATGCTTTGATGCTACTACCTGCGCGAGCTCGCGATAGAGACTCTGCGGTGGGCAATAAATCTGTGAGAGAGCAGCACGAGATTGCATATTAATTTAGACGGCTCCTAGCAGGCGCAGAGGAACGCTTTTAGACAAATCGTCCTGGTAAATGCACCGGCCGAGCTGCCTTAATAGCCTAACTTGGTAGCACCACTAATCTCTCTACGGGAGAGCTACCTCTTAGGCGCTCAGCGCCCATTCTTCGCGTTTTACTTTCCATACCGAACCGCATTAATTTCACTTGTCACCGATTTTTCATATTCCACGGATCACGGGGACTCTCGCCGAGCGAAGTAACAAATGAAAATCCTAGGGGAACGTCAAAAAACAGAGACTTCGGAATGGGGTTGAGCAAGAATCGTAAGCTTCTAATCTGACGAAAGTGTCCCCGTCACTCGTGAGGATTAGGCCGATGCGTTGCACATCGAAATTGTCTCAAGGCGCGGACTTGTATATTTCGTGACCTTGCTCACCCCAGAGTCATTTGTCAATGCGTTTTTCGAGGCAGAGAAATCCTTAACATCCCCCCGCGCGTGCCAACGACGCGACGGATAGATCCGACTGTACAGACTCCTCATTGGCGAAACATCGCATCGGTGCGGCACGTCAGTTGTGCATGATTTACTCAACAAAATGCTGGACTTTGTCGTAGCACCGTCCCTGTTAATGATATACTGCTTAATTGGCCTCATTCCTCATTCCGCTAGAGTGCTCCGGAACGAAAGCATCAAAATAGAATTCGCTGTTTGCACGCTCGCGGATCGTTTATAACGCTCTGCTACGCGTCTGCCGCGTCTTTCCTCGTGTTCGTCTCGTGCTGCGCACAGAAATAGGTCTTTAGTTTGAAACCGCTAAAGGTCTTGTCCTGTTGATGCGTTCGCGCTTATGTAACCGGACATCTCGAGTGTGCGTATGGCTTCGCGTAGAGCTCTAATGCTGTCCAATAACGAGCTTTATCCGAATATTCAATCTCTCGAGATCGTAGACATTCTACTGAGCGATTCGTTATCCCGGAACAGAAAGAACGTTCTTCGCAACCGTGTAGTTTGATCTACGGGAGATTCCTCGAAGAAGGAAAGTTCGGAGCATCCAAAGTTTACGAGAGCGAAGCGAGTGGTCCTCCTCCGAGAGGAACCAGTCCAGCGAGGAATCCGGGTGCTGGCAGATTCACTCGGATCGAGTCGGATCGTCGCGTTGCGATATCCGCGACGGCTGGCCGGTATTTCCAGCTATATCCGAACGGTTAGGTGCACTCGATACAATAGGGCGGCGATCGTTTGTATCGGGACTGACTCGTCCCAGGAATATCTAACCGCGCGTGTTGCCGATTTAAACCGCGATTTTGCTCGTTGCGTGCTCGCGTCCGAGCGGAGTCCCAGGATTCCAGGAGCATCCATCAGGCCTCGTCAAACCAGCCGACGACGCGACGCGACGCGACGCATCAGTGGATCGGCATTCATTGCCCGGTACCACTGGTGAGGGGAGAAGAAGAGGAACGGTTGCGCGGAGAAGAGTCCTCCTGCTCGTCTACACAAAACCTTCTGCCTTCGATTCCCTTCCCGTAGTGCGCACGCACACGTATCCGCAGGGAGCAGCAGATCCGTCCCCCTGAACAAGAACTCTCCGGTAAAAATACGCCGGCACAATCAGCTGACAGATCAGCCGCGACGTAGTAAATATTCTCATCGAGCCAACGCGAGGTGAACGCGCCTTGTCAAAACTAACGACAGTCTCCCGGCTATGATAGAATCTTCCTCTTCTTCTGCTGGTTCTTCTTCCTCTTTCGGCTTCTCGCCAATTCTAGCTTGAAAATCTTCGCCCCATGGGCTCGTCCTATATGGACTCGACAAAGTGCAAGTCCTTTAACATACTAGCTACATTTTGTTTTGCGTCATTCGCGAGAACTCTCACTCTCCTTATGCCGCTCTAATTGTGCGAAGAAAAGACGAGATGATCCCCTTAATCGTTGAATTTTCACTGCCTCCGGGCCAGCGTCCTACGACGTTGACTTCTGACACCGCGTGGCATTTGGCGTACGTGTCAGCGGCGACCCAGATCGCTGGATGAGGCGGATCCCTTTCGTAAAACCCATCGAGCGATCAGCTTCGCGAAGGTCTCTTACTGGGCCCGTGCAATCAGAGCCCGACTAGGGAACGGATACGCGGCATTAGGGCTCCTTGATGCGATGATAATGGGTCGAGTCGTTACTGGGAGCGGTTGGGATCTACGATGACAGGTGGATCCGCTAATCGTTTGACGTTCTCCGTGCAAGCGACGCCATTACAACGACGGTACCGAGGACTGGCTGTCACCCTCGTTCGCTGGAGACTCGCTGACGAAACCTGCTATGATAGCCGTAATCGCTCCTAACTGCTTGATGGCTGGTAAATGGATGATAATTGTGCTAGAGCAGAGACTGCCACGGTAGAGAGTCGGCCGGTCTTACAGGTGCTTCGTCATTTGCCGACGTCACGGAGTTAAGTCCGAGACTCCTGCGACAGTGGTGAGAAGAGAGGAGAAAAGGAGAAGATGATCCAACCGGGAAACGGAAGGTTCGCGTGCCTTTCGCACGATCCGAGTCTTCCTCAGTGGCGCCTCGATTCCTCTTGGTTCTGTTTCTTGGATCGGAAATCTGCTGGAACCGGCCGGTTATCCCTTCATTACGGACTTTGCTAGTCATCGCTGGTTACATCATGATTTCAGCACCTGTTGCAGTGGTGATGGTGACCCTTCTCTTCGGTTGGTTAGGGGTACACTGCCGCGAAGGATCGTAAATGTCTCTCTTACAAGCCGATCATGAAATATCGGATCCTATCAAAGCCTTCCCATGAGACTTGATCGGTTCTCGTTACCCGAAGTGAGTCAGATTCCTCGCGAGCTCCGAAGTAATTCCCTCTTTAGTGGAGTTCGGCGTGTCATAAATTGTCAAGTTCGCCCGGCTCTTTTATCCCGCGCCGTCCTTATACGCCCGGCCATTAACAAAAGAACAAAGACCGCGGCATACTCCTCAATGTGAAAACGTATTTACGGGCAATAGCCGTCAATGCCATATCGGTCGGCGACAGCATCGATTCCGTTAGTTCGCGTCGCGAAACTGGAGTCCGCGACATTCGCCGCGGCCTTGCGGCTGTGCTGCACTGCGCTGCTGGGATTTCGAGCAGCAGCGAAATTGCTCATGTGATGATCGTGACGATCGAAGCATATACAGGGTGCTCAAATCCAAGGGTAAAGTCAGAGCACAACTACTTCAAGCCCTATTAATTCGTCTTAAAAATTGCGTAGCAATTTATGAATACGTTTAAATTCGCCTTGAGAGTGTTTCACGTATATTACAACGAGTATGTCTGGCGGTCATACGAAATGACCGCTGTTCTAGATATTATAAATTGTAATTAAAATGATTTGTGCAAAGGTGTCTGCTAATTCAAACTGAATTACTCAGGGCAGGCGGTATCAGTATTGTATATGGACACTTTAGCCGCTTACATATAAGATTTCTTAAATGTACTCACACTTGAGAAATTCTTTACATATCCACGCATACCTCCAATTGACCTAGATACCGATTCGCAGATCAATCATTTTTATTGACTTCCAAAAATAAGGAAAAGTCGAAATTCTTATTTCTTGCCCAAATTCCATCGCGATATCATCCCTTGATCTTGGCGATCGGCAGCTACGCGAGAGCCGGACACACCCTGTATACTTGGAACCGGCAAGGAGCACCGACACAGCCGTGATTTGATATCTGCACGTGCAAGGAAGGATCATCTTTTTCCGACAGGCCAGCGCAAGCTGCCTGCGAGTCTGGCAGCGCGGAGAAAGAACGAAAGCCACGGGAGAAAGGGAGGGAGCTCGCTAAAGCGCGAGAAACCCGAGGAGAAAGAAAGAAGGGTGGAGGAGAATCGTACTCGTACAAAGCGTTATCGAGGAGAAGCTGGTCCAGACGGCATAGCACTGCCGGTTAGTTGTCTCTCGAGGCACGTCTTAGCCGGGCCTACCAGGAATCGGCCGGACTACCTCGATGACTCGTTCCTCGTCCTCGTACCGATACACGAGGTGGTGGGCTCCCTGGCCTCGCATGCCCTCGCCACCGCAGAACCGCACAACCACCAAACCCATCAAACCCACCGAAGCTTCCGAACTCACTATAGCGGGCCTGGTCTCCAGGGAGTCGAGCCAATGTCGTTAGTTTTGACATGCTCCCTTCTTCCTTTTTTTCTTTCTTCTCTTCTTCCTTCTTTCTTACTCCCGTGGCTCTTTCTCTCTCTTTCTCGCACGCGCGCGTCTCCTGAATTCCTTGATCTTCCACATTCGAGAGACCCTCTGACCGGTGACGTCCGCGCTGCGGAAAATCCAAAGGCATCTGGATTCCTCGCGGTCTTCTTATGCAACGGCTCGCGACAGGATCTCTTCGATATATACGCCTGTTAATCTCTTCCCACATAGATTAAATACACGTTCGGGATCGTACATATATACATGATGATGATGATGATTTAGTGTTTTTTGGTGACGATTTTTCTAATAATGATCAGCTGATAAATAGTGACAATATTTTTAGTAATAACTACAATATTAATTCTGGTAATATTGTAAGCAAAATGAACGTTGACAATTAGGTTAAAAAGTTCGTGCGTATGTGCGTGTAAAAGGTAAATGGTACGTGCAGAGGCATTTTTACTGATGCTTCTTTGCCGAGTAAGAGAAGCATTTGATACTTTTATGGTCGATTTGGTATCTTCGACCGCATTGGAAATCAGTGTTGCTCGCTGCCGGAAGAAAATATCTGTCCATTAGCGATGATCGATCGCGCGGACAAAAAAACTCGTTCCTCTGGTCCTCGATTTCGTTGTACGTACTTCTGGGTCCATTGCCCGACCGCCTTATCAGAGGAGTCAGTAAACGGTTATTAATTCACGCGGATGTTTTTGAGCCTCTTCAAGATAGGGGGACGCACTGCGCCGAGCGATAACTGATAAACGAATTACGATTCAAGATACCTGACCGGACGGGGTGCAAATAAAAATGGAGAACGGATTGCAAAATCGCGGTGCGCTTTCCTGCTACCATGGTTCACCAACCTTCGACTCGTGGTACCTTTATAATCTTCTCTTCGTGCCTCGGATGCTTCTCGCTTCAAAGATCAAAGTAGTAAAAACGGAGCATCGTAAATTTTGCATGAACTGGTCACACATCAATTGTTAAACTTTATTCCGTGATACATTTATCAAATTGTTCTCACTGTGGCAGTTGGAGTTGAAGAAAATAATAGAATGGAATTAGAACCATCTCTTAGAGGCGTTCGACATTAAAAGCAAGCCGTTGAATTCTACGATCATTTATTCCATTCAGGATGTCATGTGACATGGGATGTCGTTAGTCAAACAGTCGATCAGTTCCAGCTGAGGCTAAGGATGTTAACCAACGCGCACCCGTGCGTATGATAACTACCACTCTCGGCCCAAAGAATCCATCAGTCAGTCGGTAAGTCACTTTCGCGTAGGACACCCGTTAGCTGGGATTTCGACGTGTATCGGTCGTCGATCCTCGCTCTGTCTCCCGGATCGTAAATTCCGAGGGGAGGAGGTACCGGAGGAGCATCGCGGCAGTAAAGGGAGTAGCGCTTTTTCTCGGACGTTGCTCGCGCATAACGACGACGGATGAGCACGTCCACGGGAACGGGGTCTCCGCGCTATCGAGTTTCACTTGCAAATCGATTCCTAAACTCGCGGCTGGAGAAAGAGAAAGAGAATTCTACGGAGAACAAGTAAGTATAGCGGATAGTCGATCCTCCCGCTTCTAGTTTTCCATCGACGGTGCCTCGTGCCTGGTGGCTTCGCCATGGGACACGGCGAAGGCACGCACGATATCGTGTTTCAGACGAGTCCCCGTGTTTTATCTGACATTCGTTATGCCGCTGCCTACGGCTCCTGGTCCGGTATCCGCGGCAGGACCTTCCTCGTCCATGCTTTACTGCACCTCCGAGGTTCCGTCTGGCTTTTGATATATCCCCTGCACCCCATTGGCGATTTTTCTACCCATTGCTTTCGCCGCTCGTGTACTCGCTCGGGATTTACTACGCGCCTCGCGGACAGCAGCAATGCGGCTCGTAATTGCTACGCGGAGACTCTTTCTCTCTCTCTTTCTTTCTTGGGGTGCTTACCGATTGATTCATTTCGCGAGCTGCTTTATGGCCCGGACTTGCCGCGCGCACACCCTTGTGGGAGTGGAAAAGAAAACAATTCCTTTCCGGCCGATCTCCTCGATGACTTCAAAAGCCATCGGAGGGACGAGAATATGAGGGCAATCGAATCCAAAGAATAAGGACAGAAATTGAATGGTATCGTTCCTAAGGACCTTGTTGTCAAACTCTTATTGGTCGGTCACTGTGCAAGCCTGACACACATTCCGGGGAAATGGGATTTAACCGCGCAGAAGCGTCGCGCAGACTGTGGCGAGGCAGTTCGAAACGAGTCCGCGGATTGCTCTTGCTTCGGGAACACCGTATTTCAAGACGTTCCCGCTGGCGGCGATGAACGGTCGCTACGAGGATCGCGTACGAATCGTCTCCTCGAAGTTCTCGATACTCCTTATCCCTCTAGAGCTCTCCTGCGCACGAGGGAGAACTCGTTTCTCAGTTTTTGCGCGCAAGCGACCAACGAGGATCACAATTCCTGCTGCCGAGGCAGTCCGTAATCAGCGATCCCTACAATCTTTCAAGGAGAGTCGAAAACTGCGATAGGCAAACGGTACAACGAGAGCGGCTCCCATTCGTTAGGTTTCGTTGATGTGGTTGATCATCGGTTCTTTCGGAACTCGAAGAAGAACGACGGGATACTGACAATGGAGATCGGAAGGTCAGTCACACCGTAGGAGTCGCGTATTATACGCTAATTAAAGGGGACGCTTCTTGCGGGACCCGTAGTGCTGGGTAATCCCAGCTGTAGGACTCCCACATGAGAGCTCAAGAGTCGTTCTGACTCGCCTATCGATTCCTCTTGGTTACTGGCGGCATGAAGGAGCTTTTTGCTGGGTCGATGCTCTTCGACCACCTTTCTATTATGCCTGACCTCAGTAGCCTTTTACCTGTCACGTATCCTGTCCCCCGTGTCATCCATCTTTTTTACCCGAGCCTTCTTTTCCAGACTTCTCGACAGAAATCCGACTAACTCGATGGTTAGAACTTTGATTCGATCTTCTTTGTGTCTCTGATCTTCTCGAGGTGGAGATCCCTTCGGTCTACTTGAAACACCGCTAATAGCATTGAAAGAATATACAAAGCAATCGACATCAAAGAGTAAATAAGATAATTGAAGCTAGTAAGTTAGAATCAATGCACAAGTGTTGTCTTGTAACAAGACATCTCTCGAACACGATTCCGTCGTGCACAAGTAGTTTTCGATGGTTCTTCCTCGCAGAAGGAACTTATCCGCGTCTTTGGGCGATGCAAATCAACGGGATCGGGCTGCTTTAATTACATCGGGACGCAAGCTCGGATTTTTCTTTGACGGGACTCGCTTGATCTTCCGAGCTGTCGCCTGGAGGGAGCAGGAGGAAGAGCCCTGAGCCTCTCGACGCCGACGCTTAATTACAATTGGCAAGCGTGGTACGCGGTCACTCTGGCAATTAGTCATACACGACAATGGCATTGCGGACGTGGAGAATGATCGATAGCGTTGTGCCATCGGTGGATGAGAACGTAGAGAGCGAGTGCGCTAGATTGCCCCGGTGCGTAATAATCTGCCCTTCCGCGAGGTGAGCTCGTGATTAATATTATCTCATCCAGCGCAACTTTGCGCTCTTTCGACTCTCGGCACGCCGGATGATCGGCACTCGGATATTGCGTTCACAGTTTTGCTTTCATTTTCGACTTCACACTGAAGAACCTTTCTCGTACACCCTTTATTTGCTCAGAAAATTGATGCGAGTGGAAGCGTAAGAAACCATTTGCTCGGGAGTACAAATTACTGATTCGTGAGGTCTCCAATTCAAAAGTATGAATTAAAGTAACATTAATCGTAGTGGTAATTTCGCCGGTAACTTACTTATGGAAATGGTCCCTTAAGAACTTGGTCATTTTATTGATTAAAACTGTAAATGGCCAGACGTAATGGGAGGGTAAACGAGGGAAACAAGCTACAAGTGAAACGTGGCTCTCCCGCTATCGTCCGTTTCTGGCCCAACCCCCTGACAGCGGCGAAATATTTCCATACGGTCAGCAGGATCGTTCCGGGAGGAAGGA
Source organism: Trypoxylon attenuatum (assembly GCA_963989405.1). NCBI lineage: Eukaryota > Metazoa > Arthropoda > Insecta > Hymenoptera > Crabronidae > Trypoxylon > Trypoxylon attenuatum. Next base: position 16,187,965 of record OZ022489.1, on the reverse strand, counting down.
AAGTCCGGCAAGCACATCTGATCCACTTTCTCCCAGGAAAGCGAATAACGCGAAGCGTGTATTCGAGCGTATGCAAGCTAAGGGCCGATGGCGAGTGTAACAAAAGAGAGGTCGTCTCGTTAAAAGAGCGTGGAGCGTGCGGTACCGTGTTTAATTCGAGGATAAAATTGTAGCTGGAATGAGGGTTCGGCCGGATCATTTGGGTCAGGCAGCCACTGCGCTGGTGATGCAGCGGTTCGCGAGCACGAGAAAGAAAGTAAGTAAGTAAGCAAGTATGTAGTTGGCTGCTCGCCACGCTGGGACGTGAGATCGCGAATCGAGCTGAGGAACCGGTGGACCCGGCTGTTTTGTCAGCGCACGCGCTTGTAACCCGGACTTTTATATCCTTGCCAGCTCCGCAATAAAGACCCCCGGGGGGGAGAGTGTTTCGGCTTCTGTGCACAGAGACGATCCTCCTCGGCATTGCCTCCGTTATATGCGAATTCGTTGCAATACCCCTTTATTAGTCCTTTTTAATCTTCGATAACGATAATTATATTTAAAAACAATATTTAATCTGTCTATTACTTTATATCGACAGACATAAAGAAAACACTGTAGTCGTATAAGTCTTGGAATGAACTCATTAAAATCGAATTCTCCAGTAGCAGAAAAAATAATAGTAAATAGATATTCCAAGCGTGCCATAGAAATTCCAACGCCGCCCGAAGATCGAGGGAGCATCAAAAACGCCCACGGAGGAATGCAAGGAAAAAATATGGCCATCCGAAAAGCGGTTTAACCGAGTGTGTAAACTAATCCGTTGGGCTAAAACCTAAAAGCGGGGGCCGCTCGAGCGGAGGGAAAAATGGGTCAGCCGTGTATCGTCCTGACGAAAGAGTCACTCTCACGGAGTGTCTCCGAGGCACCTTGGACGGGTCCTCGGTTGCGCGATAGGTGGGTCAGCCTCGGCCAGTGGGCCTCTTCGTCTTTCTTCCTCTCCCTTCTTCTCTCTTCTTCTTTTCTCCTCTCCATTGCCGACTCGACGTGTAGCCGAGTCGAGCGGTGTCGTTGGTGGCGGCGGTGCGGTGTGTTGTTCGTCGCGGTGAGTCACTTGAGGGCCCCGCGGCAACTTGCGGCCTGGCGCCAGTCTTGCGCAACCCACCGCGCCACCCCCGCGAACACCCTCTCCTCCCTAGTCCTGGCGAATCCAGCCGACCCACACGACACGCACCGCGCGAATTTACTCCGGTACCACCATTGATCAGAATGCCCTCTTCTTAATCACCAGCAATTTTACTCAATTCCAACTCAATAATTCGTCTCGTTACTTTCGTAGAGAAAAGTCTTGGGTCAATCTCGATTCTCGGGTGGGTGGTGATCCAATTCGGTTGATTATTCGATAGTGTTTAGCTCCAGAAATTATCTGGATCGCTGAGAAAATATCTTTAGAATATTGCCGCAGGATTTTTGTTAATATTTCTATGACACTCGAGAATCGGTAATCGCAGAAAACGAAATCAAATTCTTATCCCGAATTGCAGACTACCGATTGGAGATAACACGAAATTCTTCCTCAATTGAAATATACTCGTACGAGCACATTTGGTCAGGGTACATACCCAGAGCTTGTTAAGTTGCATACGACAACCCGCGAAACGTCCACGGTTTGTTTCCTTCGCGTTTCCCCATCCCGCTCATTAATTTCGGGGCGAGCGAAACATATTGTTGGCTGAAAAGTCGCAGGATCCACCCGATGGACTTATGTATACTTATGTATCGCCCCAGTGAGAGTATCGTTATAGTTTCCGTTCAATTCATCTGGAATGCATGGATCGCACCTATTGCAAAACCCTCGCGCGAAAAGTATGTGGAGCGTCGTCCTCGTTGTCGTTCATTACTGAAAAGGCAGCGGTAATTTCTGACATTAACGTACGAGCGCAGTTAAGCGAGCGAATTTAAGACGAGGGACTCATTAGCGAGCGCGCGAGCGTCGATTTATGCACGTGTCCATCGTGTCCCACCAGGACCTACTTTAATTCCGGAGAGTCATATGCCAAGCGGCTCGATGACTTTTGACACTCTGAGCCGCGTGCATTGTCGATTGATCCGCGAAATCGATACGCCGCGCGAATCAAAACAATCAGGACCATTGTCAGGACAAGTGAAAAGCATCGGTGAAATTCAGAATCGCCGCCTGACTGACGTAATCCGAATTCTGACTTTATATCTTTCTGACTCGTAAAGAACAGGCTAAAAGTTTGCAAGTTGAATAATTTTGGAAAAATAATCCTTTCAATTTTTGAGTAGTTAATTGTTAAATAATTTATATACTGTTTTGATCAAATAAATAGCGAATGACTATTCACAAAGGATTCCGTTATTTTCAAAGTATTTATCTGCTTGTATTACGATAAAGTCTCCGACTAGACATCACGCTTCTAGTTGTAAGTAGAATCGCTTTGTACAAGATTCGTTCTCGAGGAGAATGATCGGCGAGGGCGTTGTTTTTAAGCGGGGAAGATCGCCAAGTGCTCGCCGTGTAAAAAGGCAGTGATTTGCACTCTGGTGAATACGCTATTGGCCAGTCAGCGTAATAGCTCGAGATTGTTGTTCGCCTTTTCTTCGATCGCGATACCGATCAATCCGCAATTTCTCACTGAATAGCATTGTGCCTCGGCTGGTAATCATAGTCGCTCGATAATAATGGACAGAGCGCAAGATCGCGTTACCAAAAACGAGACTCTTCGATAGAATTTTTCTCTTCGCTCCTTTCATCTTAATTTCTTTCGCAGCTGTGTACACCTCGACTTGTTTATTTAAAATAGCAGGACCGACGAATACCAGTTTCATTGCTTCAGAACCACGCTTCTCCCTTGACTTTTACGAGGCAGTTCACCGTTAACGTGTACTAAAAGAAAGAAAAAAAGTAAGGTTCCCTGGTCGCTGGCAAGCACAAATTTTTGGCCGAGCGAGATAAACCTAAATTCCGCGAACGCCTCGATCCGCACTGGAGAAATTTCTTTCCGCGCGGGAGGAAGCACAGCAAATTAATTCGGGCTCTCGCGAGTGTTGCAGTCGCGCAAACTTTACGATCGAACTCCCCCGACATCCTGATAATATTCTTCGGAATAAATCTCACCGCTGAGGTTTAAAGCGTGCAACGTGCAGCGTGCAATGTGCAATGTGCAATGTGCACGTGTGCAGAGACGAGAGGGAGTTTCGAGTCTCACGCCTCCGCCCGCTCGTGGAAGGCCTCCCGAGATTTCGAGGGCCACGCGAGCATTCTCGAATAAAGTCTCCACACTGACTCACACCGAGATACCGCGAATAAAATCGTCCTCGAATATTGCTGATGCGCGAATCACCGTTGCATCGGCGTTTTGCATTACAAAATTGGATGAAAGGCCCTCGATCAAATTACGACATCCTCGTCATCATCTTTGAATTACTTTTTCTTCCGAGAATCTTCAATTTTATCTTTCTACACTTCTACACTAATTATGACTGAAGGAAAACTAGCTTTCCAGCACTATGGCACGTTACTGTAGAGATTCGTTAATAGATGCAAATCGTAGTCATCGGAATTAAAATAACTTTTATCTGCGAAAATTGGATATAAGTCCGAAGGAAAAAATTATTTGGGGAGCTACTAGATTGAACCAAATGGCACTTTCACCAAAGATCTCTACCATCGTGGGCAAAGTGTGCGAGTGTGCAATCGTTTATCAGGGAGAGTCCGCAGACACGGTCACGACCACCCAAGGGCCCGAAACTTCCTCGTGGTAATCGGCCGCCTAAATATGCGCCACACGTTTCCTCGAGCAGCGCCATTCATCCTCGCGTAAATGCGGACGTTTTGCTGGGCCCGGCTCGTTTCGAGCGAGTCTGTGGGTGTAGCAGAACCTTGCAGAGCCGACACCGTACAGCCTGCAATATCCCCAAGCCACTTACCACCTTCCGACCGAACCGACTCCGTTCCATGCAAACCCAACCACAGTAATGTATAATATTCCGAATTTTATTATCCACCGTTCTCCAAGTTTTTCGCGTTATGTCAGACTTTAATGAGTGAGTTGGAATTTTTATACTAATAAGTAGAATCGAGAATGAAGCTGTAACTTATGAGAGAAAAGAGATGGCAAAGTCGTGATGAGCTTCTCAGATCTTTGCTACACTCTTAATTTGACCAATAACAAATTAACCTTGGAATATAATGAAACTGGCCTTTTTTATCAATAACCGCCCGTTAATTGACAACTTCATCGAGGGCACGACTTACTCCGCAAGCGTGTTCAACAGTAGAGGCCCACCCAGGTAACTCGAGTGTACTTTACGAATGCCGAAGTATCCGAAAGTACGCGGACGACGTTCCGGAGAATCCTTCTGTTATCTCTACACATAAATTTCCATTTACAAAGATAATCAGTTAATAACTGTCACGGTACGTCTACTAGTATTTAAAATCATTGAACCTGGGCCTAATACTGTAATAGAACGAAGAGAACGTTTCTTCTATTTCTTCTGATTAGTTATTAATAATTATTAATTCCATTCTGAGATTTAAGGCTTTCACGGCCATTAGTATTTGGAAAAAAAGTCTACTTAAGTCTACATAAGACAACATCACACCACACAGTCAGCATTAGCAGAACATTGGATGGACACTGGCCACACGTTCAACTGTGATAAAACAGAAATATTGGCCTCTACAACAGCATATTTCGCCAGGAAACATATAGAAGGACTTGAAATACACAAACATTCTAATAGCATCAACAGAGACAAAGGATATCCAGTAAGTCCAATTTGGGAGAATGTCCTCCCGGTTTTTTTTAATTGACCAGCTGATCAATTAAAAGAACACCACAATTGTCTGGAACCATATTCCGGATCACTGAACATGAGTATAAAAGGACTAACAGAACCAACAGGAGCTTCAGTATCGGAGCTTCTAGCCCTGAGGATGCAAACTGCGATGTTTGCTAAACGTCGGTACTCAAACCGAAATTTCACACGGCATACATCTGGAAATATCTAATTTTCCAATTAATAATTCCATTATTACGATACGCGAAAAGTGGAAAAAGATCTTTGGGTATTCGAGCAGCTGCGGGCTTTTTGCAATCAGATTTATCGATCGTCTCATTACGACTGGAACGCTCGGTGCAAGAAGACTGGGGAACCGATAACGTATGGTGTGTTGGAGTATCGCAGGGTAGCTAGGTGCTCTGAAGAATAATCACTATCGCTACTTGCGCCACAAACTCCCTCGATATATATCCCCCGCCAGGGCAACCGACGAAGATAAACTAATGACGAATCCATGCAACGGCATTTTAAAGGAAACTCGGATTGGGTCTTAAACGCCGCGCCGTGCTGCGCCGCGCAATGTTGGCCGCTCCTGCACAGCGCGCTGCGATAAAGCGATGATACATCGCTGCCGACCGGCACTCGCCCATTCCACGTCTCTCCTCGAGTTTTCTGGTAATCGTTTCAATATCGGCCACTCACTTATGCTGTCGTTGGCGATATCGCTAAGCTAGTTTATTCCCTGAGAGCATCGTAGATTAAGAGGGCTGTGACCGGTGCCATTAATTAAACGCAAGATTTTGGGACACTCAACAGAGACGGTGGATATTGTTTTCTACGGGGCTATTAACGTCAGATTTTAATGGAGAGATATTTTGTTTGAGCTTCAACGTAATTCGAAACTATCGACTCACGAAGGTAAGAGGGTCGAGAGTCGAAGAAGGCAGAGGGGTAAGAAAGAGAAAGAGGGGGGCAGCCCAGTCTGGCGATCAGGGACTATAGGTGCCCGAAGATCCTCATAAATCTTGTCCTAACGCTCGCTTTATTACTCGTAATCAAGCAACCATGAATTCTGCTGAAATCACCTACGTTATAGTCAGTCGCGGTGCCTTCTACTTATGCGCCCTTGCGCTCGCGCCAACCCCCTTGCTAAAGGCTCGCTACCGCGCCGAAACATCCGTCCTCCGTCGACTCGCATGGTACCGTTCATTTTTCATCTTGTAACCTTACACAAGTTATGGCCCTCTTTTCTGGGAGGGGCGGCTTCGGTACTTTCCTCGGACGAGTGAGCCAATAAAGTATTCCGGTAACGCAACCCCTCGATTAAGCATCCGGTGGAAGGGTGAGGAACGTTGCCGGCTATGATCTTTGGAAACAGTCCTCGCAAAGAGTTTAGTTCAAAGGACGTCTAAAGACATTCTTTTTATTTAACGTTTCCAAATGAATGTATGTACATTATGAATTAATGTTGATCTTCCGAGACACCGCTATTACTTGTCGTCCAGCCATCTACTTCACTACTTAAGTAGTGTGTCCCTGGTTACTGCCACTTGAACGCTGTAATGGCTCGAAAATGACGGTCCCAGCCTCTCGAGGGTCAAGATAATTCTGCCTATTCATTACAAGGAATTTCTTTTCACGAAACTGTTGCATCAATCGAGTGCATATTGCGCGGAACACCTAGCGGAACGGTAGAATTGAGTCCTGAATCAAAGTAGGAGAAGTTGTGATAAATGGGTTCGAATCTCTGAATTATTAAGGAATTGAGCAATGTTTTCGATGGAGTAGGGACAAGTCGTTCGGCAACTACGGTCGTAGACCCGCCGAAAAATTAAGCCATTCTTCACTGGTAAGAGTTTTCTCGTGCAGCTGCAACGGGGCTCCAGGTTTTTGTCTGGTAAAAATCCCGCTGACTCTACGGTTTTCGGGTAACGGGAGCACCACCCGCGGAGTTTTCGAAATCGCTTGGTTCGAGGTGAGTTTTTTTCGCGGCGGCGGCGCGGGCGCGCGCGAGTGCGAGCTTCGATGGCCATTACCTTTACGATCAATCACACCGCTCATTATCTTTAAGAGCGACGTTACACGGCCGTTTCTCGTTACCAGGTGAAACGAATGCCGCCACAGCGCCGATACGCGAACGAAAGCGCCAGCAGTCGAGGCAAACCATTATGCAAGCGCGTTGAAGCTTCTTCGTTACTTTGTAATTTGGCTCATGCAGTCACGTTATCGAGACACTCACAATATTTTCTTCGCTTTGTCGCTCGGTTCTCGAAATCTCGCATACCTCTGCTAAAGAGTTAATTAATGAAGACGTCGACGCTCCAGTTATAAATTTCAAAATCACGAATTCTTTGCTACAGTAAAAAAATTTCACCGAGTAATGATTAATACCGAAATAAGATATTCGATTAAAATCGGGAAATATATTTGAAGGAATTTGTCTAAAGGGTTAAATACATTTTCGAGTAAGAATGTCAAAGTTACGAAATGAAAGTGGAACGAAGAATGGGATCAATGCTGTCTACTGTGGAAGCGTGACCTATGTGTAAGAGAGAAGATTTCGAGATAGGAGAAGAGCTGGCAGGAAAAATGATAGTGATTAGAAAGATTAAATAGCGTGATATGTCCCAGGTAGACGCATCCGCCTCCGCTTTGTCACCCTGCAATTAAAGCGAGAGGATCTATCGAGTCTCGTCACGCTCGCGCGAGCAAGCTTTTCAATTATCCGCTAATATATCCCTCAAGAATGTTTCACCTCGCAGCCGCCGTCGATTTTTCATCGGACGTCTCGCTTCTCGCTCATGGCAGCCCTTTCTTAAATCGAGGGGAATTCTACTGCCTATGCGGAGTCCTGTCACCCGTAATCAAGCGTAGAAACGAAATCGGGAGAAAGATGCCGCCTGACGAGCGCGCTTTTACCGATAGAAACCAGCCACCAAATTCGTTTAGGATCTCTCAGATATTCTCGTGGAGTCCAAGTTATTCAAATTACTCAGATGCAAAAGATAAAGATAGTTAAAGTGACGAAGATCATTTTCAACACTAACGAAGGGCTTGAAATAGTATATTAACCCATTTTCATTCTTTAAGTATACGTATTCTCGAAGATGTGTCTTGAATATGTTTACTTATCCTGGACGTAATTAAAAAAGGGAATTATAAATAATGATAAATGGATATTGAAGTTTCTTGGTAAATTCAGTGCTGAGATCTTGATGTTTAGAGAAGACTTGATCTATTTATTCGGTGAACGAAAGGTGGTTTGATTTGTTCGAGAGGCCAAAAGATATTGCTTGGAAATGTCGCATCACTAGGTCGTGCCACTCGTAAATCAGTAAACCGCGCGTGCAGGCCGGATCGCTTTCGGACGCGATAGAGCCACAATTAGTACCTGTCCGTGATCAATTAATAACATCTACGCGCACCTTCTTCCTTGAGGTCTGCGCGTCCGGGTCCTCTTGGCACTCGGCGGCCTGTCGCTCATCGCCTCCACTAATTAATCCACGCACGAATGCCTCCAATAATTAATCACGCAGCTCGCGGCTCGCGACTCGCGCCACCCGGACACCGGATAGAAAATTCGTCTATCTGCCAATCGTGACGTACGTTGCTGACCTCCGATACCATGATCTTACTTTATCATTTTATTCACTAGAATTATCAAACCAATTATTCCTCATTTGGAATCGCCTATCTGCAGTATGAATGAATCGTTTTATTTCCATATTTCAATGGTTAAAGAATGCTTCTAAGTTTATTCTGGATAATGTTTTCATTCTCCGTGATGCGAATGAATTTTTTCAAGATCAATCAAAATCCTTTATCCTCCTTTTTCACGATATTGGAGAAGGAAGAATCAGAATATTGTTTGGTGAAGATTCTGAACGGTATCGGTATAGTACCTTTATTGGAAGATTACGCGAGAATAATCAAAGCGTCGCGTCGCTCGAGAATCCCGTATCGAAAAGTCACTCGACACTAATAACTACGGTCTTCCCGGTTGTCTTGCCTCTTCTTTCGCCACGGCGCGCTGGTCGCTTAGCAGTTCTCTTGGCGCGTTAGAAATAATTGTCGGTTGTCACGAGAGGTTCTCGCCTCACCTGACCTTACCTCTTCCCTCGTAGCTCGGCTTGGCTCATAATTATCACTCTGCCATAATTCATTTCTGTTCGACGCCCGCTTTTCCCCCGGCGCCATTCGGAAGACCCCCCTAATGATAATGGTTTGTAAGTATTTCTGCGATTTACATGCGCCACTCTGCGATAGTGAATCGATCGCGGGCCAAAGGGCCCCTAGAGCGACAGTAATTGCTCTGCTTGGTAATTTAATTTCACTCCGAATGGCTGGACAGGATTTTTTGTCGCGGCGCCGCTATTAAAGTCGAAAATCAAGCGTTACATGACAGTGGAGATTAGCACGGCAATACTGTATGAATCCCCACACTCATCGACGAAACTTGTCGCTCGTTCGATCGATCGGTTTTTTCGCGATTTGCTGACTGACTGATTTATACCTGGCGCAAGCAAGATTTATAAAGATCGCGCAGAACTATTATTAATGGTTTACTGTCGACTCGCTTGCCCCGGCCCTCTTTTTCGAGTTGCCACGTTCGCTTTCAATTTTATCTGTGCGCCCGGCGCGCAATAAAATATGCGCGATATAAAATAATCGGTTGCGCGTCCTCGCGATTTCTTTGCGCGATAATGCGCCGCTTTATATTGCGACCCGATCGCGTTGACGGTGTTTGTAAATTCTTTGCACACCAGCCTCTTCGCCGCACCATGCCAGGCTACGCCAGCGCGCACCGGCAAGTTCTGCGCAAAGCGGACCTCGAGAAACGAGATTCGAAAGCGGCTCTTGGTTCGTTTGCACATTTCCCCTAAATACCGCGGTATTTTATGAAACGAGATAGTGGGTCAGACCGCGTCGCTCTTAATAATGTAAATAATGTGCGATCGTTGGCGAGATCGGTGCGAGCCTCACCGCGGAAGTTTCAACTCCAGTTTGACAGGGTTCGATTATAAGACTCGATAAACTTGCACCGTATTATCGACCCAATCAACTATGCATCAAGCCGGCATACAATCCTTACGCAAGAGTCGCAGAGTACTTTACGTGATCACTGTAATTGTCTTAATGCATGATTGCAATGTTGTAAAGAATTCTTGATGAACTTACTTAGTCTACCAGAAAATTGTGTGTCTGCGCAGGTGATGATTAGCAATTTCTAATGTGTATATTCTGCAGATTACAAGCTGGTTAGATCTTTTCTGGAGAAATGAGTAAACGTGGAATGCGAATATTGAGGATTGATAGAAGAAAGGAGAAAAATAAATCTAGGGAAGATTTTTCGCACGTGCCATTCGGAGGCGGGTTCCAGCAGGAGGAGTCTCGCGTAATTTGAGGCGTGTGTCGCGCGAGGGTCCTGCTTAAGCGTAATAAGCAGGCGAGAGGAAAATAATCGGTGATCGAACGAACGACGGTACCATCGCACGTGATATCCTCGCGGTCACGAGCAGGCATTTCCGCAGCGGTTCCGCAGACGTGACGCGTTCTCTTCCACCTTCTTACGTGCTCGCCCACTCGCCCACACTTGTAATATCCTTCTTTCTCTCTCTCTCTCTCTCTCTCTTTTTGCTGACAACTGGCAAGTTCGCGACGACTCGCCTTCATTTCGATGAAGCAGCGAGCGGTGAAGAGAGGAGGGCGAGAGAGCAGTCGGTGTCGGAGACGGGCCACGTGATATTCGACATTGGAAATGCGCGTCGCGATGCCCTCCTCTCTGCAGGCGACTCACGCTCCATCGCTCGACGATTTATAAACGTTAATGGGTTAATATCACCGGTTCCTGGCGGATCGGAGCCACGAAACCGGGCTCGCGTAGTAGTCGCGGCGACCCGGCACGGCGGCCGAGACGCGCGAGAAAAAAGGCGCAGATTGATGGGCGCAAACGAATAATCTATGGCTTCATATTCGCCCGGCGCGATGCGCGGACCACTTTTATTCAGGGGGATGGAGGAGAGGGCCACCCTTGCTTTGCATTGGAATCGCATCGCGGGGTTATCGCGCCACGACAAAACACGGATTCTTCGCTGGCGGCGAGTAATGTTTTAAAGATTCGAACCTCGTTAGATGCCAAGGCCTCTCGACGACGATGACTGACGTCGATTGGTGCGGTTCAATTAAAACTACTAAAAGTACCATCACCGGGGAAGTTACCTTACCAGGGCGCTTGGGACTCCAGTTTCTCCAGATTTTCATGAACTTTAACCTGGAAAACGCCTATGCAAATGAAGAAATCAGGAAAAGTGTGTCGGAAGACATTGCACTTTCGGTGCATTTGATTCCCTTAGCTACTTCAGAATAGTTACTATCACGGACGATAGTTGACACAAGTAGACACAAGCTACTTGTCAGGTCTTAAAGGCTGTAATTCAATATCGTTTTAACCGAAAATCGCATTGATATAGAGCCGAAACGCCAGAGCAAGTATTCCGAGAGATGGCAACTTCCGACAACGGACCTCTTCTCGGCGAAGAATACCAATGGGTCAGAAGCGCGCATATACGCGGAGGAAAAAGCTCTCTTGAGCGCGAAAAAGCCGTGGGAAAGTATTCGCGCGTAATTCCGAGGAGAGTACCGGCAGCAAGTTCACTCTGCGAGTAAAGTAAGAGACATAAGTAAAGAGAGGAAGAGAGCGAGAGCAGAGGGAAACGAACGAGGAGAATCGGCTCCGGTGGTCAAGCCAAGAAGAGACAGGAATCCCGATACTTTCGTCGGGCTCGCACGTAGCTACGCGCCTCGACAAGCGGATCGATACGATCGATACTCGTCTCTCGAAGATACAAGCTGACCGGCCCGCGGATTGATGGATCTCCTCGCCCCGACGTTTTCGTAGTCGAGAGAGACCCTCGGCTCTGCCTCGATGCCTTGCTGCCTGGCTGGCTGGCTGGCTGGCTTGTTGACTGGCTGGCTCGCTGGCTCGCTGGCATTGTGCAACCACTGCCAGAGAAATTGCTCGACGACCTCACTGGGCCGACTCCTACCGGCAATCCTGGCCCACTCTAGTGGCATCTCCTCCAGTCGACGTGTTCCCACTGACCCTCATGAAATATGGCCAGAACTTTGGTACCGTAAAACACTCTTCGGGGACTACTTGTCCGATGATAATTGCGAATGCGCCAAGCGAGCTCCCTTGATAATAAATAAATAAATGAATAAATGTGTAAGCCGATCACATGCTGCTTCGTGATATGTGATCGTGACAAACATTCGAGTGTCGTTTGGGAGTTGAGGCCTTCAAAACTGATATGGAGACTATCGAGTGTGAATATCGTACAATCCCCACACAATATTAAAAAAGAAAATGAGTTGAAAAAAGTGGAACTTGTACATTCGCAAGTTTTTCAGTTGCCAAACATTGGCGGTAAAAGTAAGGTACATATGTATGTCTTGGGTTTGAAGAATAAAGAATCATCTGGACAGATCTGAAGGATGAATTGTTGGATCAGAGTTCCGTTAAAATATTGACTGGCAGCGAGTGGCAGGGTGCAGGATTAACATTGTGATCTCGTAATTAATTGGGTCAGTCGACGGATCGTTTTGTCGAGACAAGATCATAAAGCTTGCGCCCTGGTGCGCGGCCACCGACGCTCCACGGTCGCGACTTTCAGACGCGGAAAAAGTTCGGAACGTGGCCATGCCGCTCGAATTTTATGGCTATCATATTTATGGCATGCGCCCGCGGAGTTATGGCTTAGAAAAAGCTGCGGAGGCGGGGGGTCCGGATTAATAATCCCCTCGGACAGAGGCGAGGCAACTCTTTTGTTGTCCCGCCGCACGCCAGATTTCGGCTGTCTCTCGACAACAAACACACTGCATTTGTACTCGCTTTATGCACTTCGTGCATCACGCCTATTAATCCTCGCTCGAATCCCGCGACGTTTCACGGACCCACTCACATCAGGACTGCTTACAGTATCAAGCATTCTAACGGCGATTATTCGGCATGCGTGACGAGGACTTAACGAATCTCCTCCTCCTGCAACTTTCCAAAACTCTCACTCTCGACAGCACGGATAATTACGAAGAAAACTAGTGGCGGAAAGCGGTTTTAAAGGTTCAGTTACGTGTCCAAGGAATCTCGAGATAAAGCGAAGCTCCTCGGACCGTTGCTCCTCTGTTTAATTATACCGTTCGATCGTACAACATTCGAGTCACACCGTGCGACGAAGGATTCACAGGAAATTGATATTTACACGGCAGAAGGAGCGAGTCTTGCTCCACGGCACGATTTGCCACAAACAAGCCCGCGTGAAGAGCGACAAAGTCTCTGGAGGGAGAGGAGAATGTAAAACCCTTACTGTACCAGGGCGAGCGTAGAGGCTCGCTCGATCGGCAGATCGGAGATAAACGCTCGATCCGACAGGAACATCTCCTCGTTTGCGCCGATCACGTCGGACAAACGCAACTGAGAGAGCGTAATACGCAACCGCATCACTCCTTGGCAGACTCTCTCCAGAGTTCCACACTCTCTATAGGTGCGGGCATACAATCCTTCCGCACAGTTCGCGCAGGGTGCTCTAACGACGACATTAGCGATGCAACTGGTGTCCCGCCGTGCAACAGGTGCTCCTCCTCGCAACCCTCGTTGCTCGACACAATTAACGCACCTGGCAAATTGTCGACCAAACTCACTCGACTTTCTCTACTCATCGGATTACCGGAACTCGTAATTTGATAGATCATTCAAATTCGAGCCTCGTCCAATTATGCGTGGAAAGTTGCGTGAACTAGGCTTCGCTGGCGGAAGAGGCGAAGAGGCTTTATTCGCAACAGGTCGTCGTCGATACTCGGTGATTTCGCTGCGTAGCAATTAACCGAGTGGCAAGGACCACGATCGTTATTCTTACCCCAGACGGACACTAATCGAGTTCTCTAATGCTTTCACCCCAAAAGCGCTCTAATTGAAAGTGATTTACAATCGGTATTGCGACTGATACCCACGAACGAAAGCATCCCGCAGGAATCTGAGGCTCGATCGGCGATCCCGCGAACAGGGTATCAGCAACGATCCGAGTATCTGCGGCTCGCGGAGGTAGGAATCGCGAGGGAAGGTCGACTGATCGATGGGCCGGTGTAGTTACAACACGCGACTGTAGTCCGTACGGGGCCCCGATCCTTAACTTGTTAGCCGGGGGATTGCCGACCTGTGATTAAGGTAACGGTAGTCATCAATTCGGCCACGTGATCGTTAGCCTGTCAGTTGACGACCGACATTTAAGCGGTGGCCGCCGCGCCGTGAAATCGCTCGACGTAATTTGCCACCGTTCGACGGCTGCGGCGCGAAAATCACCTTTCCAGCCTCTTCTTTGCTTTCTGCGTAATCCTGGAAACCTTCGATTACTCTCTCGACGTAAACGGGCACGTTGCTCTTCTTGTTTGCGCGATCAGGATTTACGGCGATCGGCGAAGGTGGTTCGCTTAAAATAGCCGGCCATGGTGGCTTATCCGTCTCTTATCCGAAGGCTAGGGCTCCCTTTTGTGCCGCCTGCATCCTTATCGCTTCTGCTAACGAGCCACTAACGAGACCCAATTTCCTCTCCTACCTCTCAAGCTCCTTCTCCTTTAACTTGTTCCCTTGCAACCGGCGATCTTCGATGCTCCAATTTTCACGATTCCTCTTATCTGCATCCTTGTAAAACGTGAATATGCTCGTTCTTCGTTATTTCACTACAGTAGTACGTGATTCCGGAGAACCTTGCACTCTTAAGTTGCAACTGTTTGCTTGCCGTTACCAGTTGCTAGAAGTATCAAAGACACAACTTAATTTCTATTAAACCGCAAGCGAGTCAATTTTCCGTTGAAACTAATATCCTCGGTTGCGAAAGAGGAAAACTCCGAGATTCATTGAAAAATGTTGGTATTTGAACATTGAACGGTAATTGAACTCGCTCGAAATGGAATAGACAAATTACTGGCTAATAATTATTGGGCAAGAGGAAGAAATGTTACAACGGCCAGTTTGTTGAGGAGTTAAAGACCAATCGTTAAAAATTTCTCGGTTAAGAGTGACCGAACCAGTATCGTCTTCCGTGGGAAGTGGTCCTTCTTAATCGCTTCGTATCGCGGAACGGCCTCCCTCGAATCGATCATTCATTGAGCGATCGACAACGGATATCGGGTTCACGATACGAAATCATTAATCACCCAGATCCATTAATAGTCATTCACGGAAGTACGGACAATAGCGGAAAGTACAATACTGTCAAAGGGGTGATTAAGATACAACACCATCATTCAAGTTCATTCAATGATAAGAGGCAGCAGCAACATCCCATTCCGTTAAATCAAGGAATATTCTCAGAGGTCGACATCGACTGGAATTCATAGAATAGGATAAAATGCCACCAGCGTTGATTTAAATAGAATACGTCGTTTTGAGTCCGCTGCGCAGTTGATCGCGCATACCGTATGCTTAATGCGAAACTTCTTGACTTGGAATCTAAAACAGCTCCTGAGGCAAGGTTATCCTACGATTCTATCCTGCAGGCATTCTTCAAGATACACACCTTAAAATAACCAATGATTACGCGAACAATTGTCTTCAAGGACTCTGACTTAACCAGTCCGATTTGCGGCAAAGTAAAATCACGTGTTTCCAGCATTGTTCTTTTGAATGGAGTATTAAAATCTGCACGAGTGTCCTGCCAGGACACATCCGTCAGGGAGGCGCCTGACTGGCGCACGTCGGAGCTCCATTCATACGTTGCGTTCTGACAAAATCGCACGGACGTAGCCACCGCGAAGCGACTTGAATTTTAACAAGGATTTCACTTGCCATTGCCAAGCAACTTTTTCGCAAACTTGCCTCGTAGATTGCGATTACCACTGGTACATCGATATAAATGCCGCGGTGCGCCATTATCCTCTAGCTAATCCTGCGACTGGAAATAACTTGCTTGCGCAATTCCGACTATCTCATTTACTGGTTTGCTCGCATCCAAAGTACCTTCGTCCACGAATATATGTGTATCCTATGACAGTGGAAGATATTACTATTTCAAAATCGTCAAGAGTCATCGGTCGGTTTTTCTTAAATTAATGAACAGAGCTACCGGAGCTAATATTCCTGATCAAAGACAAGCGCGGTATTCGAGTGAAGTGTGAACGACATCTCTATAAAAACGGGTTCGGATATAGTGGATAGAGAGGATGCTCATGGTACAGTTTGTCCCGGGGCACCACCCGGTGATCGTAGATTAAGACAGGAAGAATAGTTACGTCTTATGACAAATGTAATCTACAACCTGACAGCTCAATCGGTGCCTCGCTGGTGTTCAAGGGTAAACATTGATACTCTCGTTTCTCCGAGAGAGTCAAGACCCTCTCGATTGCTCGATATCTAAGTAGGCTATCCCGAGCGCTAGCTTCTACCTTTCGGACACCAATTTCGTCTCAACTACAGTTGGTAATTTTTTACCATCCCTCACTCCTTCTCGCACTCAATGCGCTTTGATCTCGTGATCTATACGTGTATAAGCGGCCAACAGATTTTAACCAAGAACAGAAGCTTTGGCGAACAGATCGCAACGCTCTAATCGGATTATTGGAGAGTGAGAGTAGGTATGATAGATACATACTCGTAGGAAATGGTAGATACGTAGGTCGAGGGTATTTAACTACGGAGAGATTATTTGCTGAGAAACTATCGGTGGTGTAAGAGAATCGATGGGCTGGTCGTTTTACGGTAGATGTCGACATCACGATCCATATAGCGCATATGAATGAGCCACGATAAGAGGAGGTGTGTCTAGAGACTAGATTCTAGAGTCTAGACTACGAGAAAGGCGCCGTCACTTGTCACACGATAGGTTTACCGATGAAGATAATAAAGGTTAAGTCGGTAGTAGGCTTCTGCTTCTCCACCGTGTGAACCAATTTAAGCCAGCTCTGCTCTTCTTGCTCGGAGATCATTCCAGCTACCGTATTGAAAGCCCTAGAAACTTAATCGTTCCGGGCTACCGTAGATAAACTCCGATTAGTTCCTCATCCTTAACCTTTTTAAAACCGATCACTCAATTCCCAAGTAGAACAAAGAATTATTCGTGTAGCTTCCGAGATTTAACCCAAGAAGAAGACTTAATTATAGAATAATTAAAATGAAGGCAATTAAAATTTCAGGAAAATTAAGAACGATTAACTGCAACGACTGAATGTAAAAGTTTCACATTGATTATCATTTTTATTGCAACAATCAACGGTTCAATACTCTCCGAAACACCTGCTCGCAGACTTTCTGTTCTCTCAGTGCTCTTTCCCGAAATGAAAAGTGAAATCCTTGAAAGAATTTTCGATGACATAATTGATAAAGAAACGTCCAAAAGGATCCTGCGACAGATTTCTCCAGTCTCTCGTTACGCGGGCAATCAGAAGCGAGACATTGTAATCACGCGCGAGAGGACAGGCCGTCATTGCAGGGCGCGCGATAAATCAGGAACAAAAACCGAAATGAATAAGCGCTCCACATTAAGCGACTCGCCCATCCGAAACCCACACGATCGCCGCGACTCCTTTATCGCGGGATGATTTATTCCCGAGGGCCGTACAATTTTTCCCAGTAACGGTGGCCGACCTTAATTATTTTTCTGGGGTTGTTGCGTGCTGCCGGCACGGCGTAGCACCAAAGTCAGAGAGAAGAGGCGCGGCCGGGAAGAACCCAAGCTAATTATGCGTCGCGCGAACGAAGATTTATCGAGCTTGCAGTTTCCACGACGCGAAACAGCGCAGTGAGGCTCTACGCCTGATTCCTCCCTTTCCTTCCAAGTTCCAGGTTTCAGACTTACACTCTGGACGTAGGTGTTCGCTGACGACTCAATATTAACCCTTCCCTCAGACAGTATCTTTTCCCGTTGCTTCGAGTGGGATTCTCTCCGCTGAGTGCGGCACGGCGAGGATAGTCGCGTTTAATGACCCGGATGAGTAATTTAGATATTGCGTATAAAGCAGTTTTCTTGTTCCTGTATTACTTTGATGTCGGGGAAAATTAAGAAACATTATACCAACCTGTATCACGTGGGCGGGGAGAATACCACCAACCGTCGGAGGACTTGGAAACTTTCAGTTCCAGAAACTTGAATATTCTTCAAGATTTCTATTAAAATTTGCATCGGTTGAATTTCATGCAAATTGTCTTATATAACTCGCTTCATGCATATAAATCTAAATGTTAATTGTACCTAACCCAATTGAAAAGTTAATCTAAAACTATGCTGAATAATATGTATGCATTAAGATCCTGGGGTTTCTGGACAATTGAATTAAAAAGAAAAAAAACTGAGAATATGCCAGTCATGCGAATGTGAGTACGGATAAAAGACAGCGCGTTTGCTGCATGATGCAAGGAGGGAGGTTAGTAGGTGCCTTAACCCTGGCACGTTCTTTGATTCAGGAATATCGCGGACCCTGCCAAGATAAACAATCTCTCCCACGCCAGGATCGCCGATCGATGCTAATGAAGGACCACTCGGGCTGGTTTCTCCAGGCGTTTCTCGCTTCATGAGGTTTCTCTTTCAAAGAAGCGTGGGTGTCCGATAATGGCAGCGCGCTTATTACTTTGACTAGGGGATCCCACCCTCTAATATACCGCTCGAAGCTTCTCATTTCCTTATTTTTTTTTTTTTACCTATCGTAACATCATTACCTACTCGGCTTGATTTCGCACACGTGTCCGAATTAGCACATTTAGGTAAATTTCTATCAGTTAAAGCAAAACGAACGAGCAACATTCCCGAACGTCTCAACAATGCTATGTAGACAGGGGATCGCGACCTTTGGCTGTTAGCTCGATGAAGAAATGGAAAGTGGTTGTGCATGGTGTTTCCATTACAAGCGTGTGGCCCTAAAATCGGATTACATCGATACCGAGCAGCTCCTTACACGAGGCGTATCGGTCTAAATGGTTTTAGCGAGTCCGTCTAGTCGTGTTTCGTAAGTTCCAAGTTGATTTCGATGATCAATCACTCGATGTCACCCGGCGCCAGTGTTCGGATTGTCCGATAGCCTGTTTGCGAAGCCGCACTCGCTTCGAGATATGAGAGGATTCGCGTGTGGGAGTGACTAGAGGCGCGTGCCTCTTCGGATAAAACCTGCAAATTAGGCGGCGTCGTGTTAGTCACGTTAAGCTTAATTGGCGGCACCACGATCTTACGCGAGCCGAGTCGTAATTCGCTTCGTGAGCGTGAGAAATCCTCCCTCGAACCTTCCTCTCTCTCTCTCTCTCTCTTCTTCCAGAGCATTCTCGAGGAATTTCACGCTGAATCGCTCGAATTCTCCCATACGAAATTGTGCTGCTTCGTACACTGACATTCGTACAATTCTCTACCAGATTCTCGACATTACCTTGCTCTCAGATGTCACCGAGCATTCACTACCAATAAGATATATTTTAGGCGAATTTCACGAACGTGGAAATCTTTTTTTCTACAGTTTAAATCCTGTGACGCGAGTCTTGTTCGACTGACTCTTTTACGATGGCAGTGCATGTAAGATCACCGATTGTTTGTCGTACAAATCGCACAGTCGACTCGTAAGTCGTCCACTCGAATCCTTGAATCTTAAAGAGTCACCTACGCGAGCCACGCGCCCATTATCGGCCGGAGATAGCATCCTGTTACATAAAGAAGCCCGTATTTTAATATAATTTGAGTCGTTATCCGCGGAAGGAATAATCGGGACAGAGGGAGACACACGCCTCGCGAGTGTGCGCCACTTCATTGTATTGTACCGCTGGAATCCAGGAGGAGGAAGAGAAGACGGAGAGGCAAAAGAAGAAGAAGAAGAAGAAGAAGAAGAAGAGGAGGAAGAAGAAGAAGAAGAAGAAGGGCTCCTTTGTGAAAGGAGCCTCAGGAAATCAGGATTGATATAGGGCTGCGGTAGGTTCGCTCGTAACTTTGTTCCGCGGTACCCAAGACGCGGCCTCGATCCATTAATCACCCTCGTACGAGGGCTGAACCCTGGGTGATTAGCAGGCGTGAACACCGGCTCACCGAGGATATATATGCGATTGCTCGCCATTGTCGACCACCGTCGACGTTCCGCCGCTACCGATTGAGACGTCCGTCTTCCTCCTCGCCGATTCGAAAATCCAAACACGGATCCGCGGTTCCTTCGCCCTTTCGGTTACGACGGCCCACTCGCTGCTCGATCCTTCTCTTCCCTTGATCAGCCTTACCAAAGTGCAGCGGTACAAAGGACCTGGTGCGCAGACAATTGATGGAGTAGGTCCAGTCGATTACGCTTCTTGTATATTCTTTGATGTATCAAGTAGTAAGCTTCGATGGGCTCAGAGTCCTTTGTACTCGGTTGGTCTTGGCTATGAGGATTCTTATTTCCAAAGGTAACGGATACAGAATTAAAGGGTTAATATTCATATTGTGCTCCCTATTATCGATGGAAATAATTAGGGTCTCTGGTCAATAGCGAGGCGCGTGTCCAGTCATTTTTTACTTTGAAGTAATTTGCTTCGCTTGCGCAAGCGAGGCCTCGGTCTTAAAGGGCCCGGAAATAAGTGCCTAATTGTCGGGCGAGTTCGAGTCAGGAGAGAGAGAGCCACCCATGGTGGACTGTGGAGATTTCCCCGGGTCGTGGGTGTAACTTACGAGGTAATCAACCAAGTTATAAATTACTCCTAGCCACAGGACCAGTGTAGCTAGAAAGACTCGACGCATCGGCAACTCCCCAGGACCTTTCGGCGTTTTAGATTTCCACTGGCACCTTTACGCGTCGTAAATAACCGGCTTGCGCTCTAAAATCATTTCTTGGAGAAAACTCGCGCATTGGAAGTGCTGCGCTACGCGTACACCACGTGCGTGAGAGTAGAACTCGAATTTTTCACTGCTAGAGTATTAATATCGTTGCGGTTCTTCCGGTTGCTCGGGGTGCCCAGTTTACGTCGGGACTCTCCCGCCTTTCTCTCATTTAATAAGACCTCACGAACAATCGTAAGCGGGTATTTATCCGAGTTTGTAGCATGGGAAAACTCGAAGCAAATCACAATGCACCAGAGCCCATCATCCTCCGATCCCAAACTATTTCGCAACGGAGCTCGCTCCTCGCTAACACTCATCGCTGCTCGCTCACTCGCTCACTTGCTCATTCGCTCATTCGCTCGCTTGGTTGCTTACTACGCAACGACTCCCAGTAGCGCATTCATTACTCCTTTCCTCCATTTTCGCTCGCACGCTGCAAATGATAAATGGCAGGATGCTACCGCGACGAACCTGCAGCAGTAGTAAAACCCGAAGTTACGGTATGCGGCGAGTATCCAGGAATAATTTCCAACCGTCTACCAAGAGCCTCGTAACGCGAGGTCCTTTTCATTAAACCTCCGAAACGCCGCTAATACTCGCAATTATTATCTTGTAGTACCGCGAGGTAATTGAGAGTAGGGCTGCGGTAAGAACCTTGAAGACGAACTGCCGGGGAACAGAGCAGCGCGAAGCGGCGCTGAGCGGCGCCGAGCGGCCTGCTGCGAGATGATGAAGAACCCTACGACGATTCGCTAATAACCTGCTATCACTCGCGCGAGCGGCGAGCTTCTCTTATTCTCTCTTTCTCCCTCGTTATTCGCACGATTTTCTCGCATTCCAACCGATCGAAGCGCGCCGCGTAATTAAACGGGAATCAACCGGAAGATGAAAAAGAGGCTACCGTCGATACTCTAATGACCCGCGACAAGACCGCGTGCTCCGTTCTCACGCGACTTCCGAAGACGAAGGAATCGGCTAAGCAACTGAGACAGACGTAAATTTTCTTGCAACGCATTCGACATGCAATCCAGAGTTTATGTTGGTACCAATGCCCGGGAAATGGGACTTGAACTGTTGGAACGATGCTTTCGCGCAGAGGCTGCCGACCAGGTGGTGAAAATTATTATCGGTGATAAAGTCGAGTTTAAGATAACGAGGAGGTGTTTTGCGATAGGGACCCGCGGGAAAACGAAAACTCCGGCAATTTATAGTGCATAGCCGCACGATGCTGTTCGTTATTAGACGATCGAGCAAATGTGCCGCATCAGGCTTGGGAATATGTAATCACTGCCGCCGGCTCCACAGAATGCCGACGAAAATGGTTAAAGGTAATACTATCCAGTAACCATTTGGTCGATCATTGCGGTTTAAATGCCCATCTGAGAATTTTCAAATCATTCAAGACCACGAAAAATCCAGTGGGTTCTTTCATCTATCTACAAGCGTATCAACACCATCAAGATTCGACTGTTTATTACCTATCGCAGTGCGTAAATACACCCACGGGAAATCCGAAAACTCATGAATACTCGGACCATCTTAATTTAGGGCACAGACCAGTCACACTTATCCTATGATGCGAACGGAGAAGCTTACCGAAGGAGCTGCTCTCGGCCAAAGTCTAAAACGTCCTCTTTCAAACGAAGTTGGGGAACGACGAGGATGTGGTGAAAAATAAAAATAATCAGATTTCGACGGCGAACACCCGTTAGATGGGGAACGAAGCCGTTGCTCGAGCGGTTCCTACGGGGGTGGCTCTCGTGTGCTGTTGACCCGTCGTCAACCGGTTCGGGTCACTCCTTTTTTCCCCTTCATCGGGGCCTTTTTTCCTCCTTTGCCTCCTCGGAGATATAGCGAGCTGTGACGTCACGCGAGAAGGCGTGATAGCTTATAGGTGCGCTCGTGCGTGTGTGGGCCCACGCGTGCCCCAACACTCCATATACCTGCGAGTCTCATCATCCAGAGCCTCTTCTCTCTCTCGTTCTTTCGGATTGCGCGAACATCTGAAAAATTCTCGAGCCAACGAAATCCTTAGTAATTAGGCGCCGTATCGCCGCGGGATCTCGAAGCGGTCCGGCTCAAGTTCGGCGATGCTTCTTCACGAGCTGTCGTCCGCGGTACCGTTATTGGAACCGCTTGACTTTTAGGAGATCGGTTGACGTTGTCACTGAGTGACGCGACGTCTGTTGTGATCTTCGATCTCTCGCCTCTCAAACGCGGCCCCTACTTCCCTTATCAGATTATTAGTGTTACCTTGCAGCTCGATAAATAGGAGCACAATCATATCGAGCTCGGTAGATTTGAATTTTAAGCGGCTCCTATTGCCTACGTCGCATTTTGAAAACCTAATTAATAAGAAGGAGGATCCGATGCAGGCCGATGATCCCGGGAAAAAGTCCGCCCTCCATGCTGGATCAGTCTCCTTCTGCGAGGGCTCGTCGAGAGACTATCGTAAGAAGTTGGTTAAATAATCGATATTGCCACGGATCCTGGAAGCGCCAGGAATGAAATTGCTAATTTTATATCCCTGAGGATTCGTGGCTGTGCCATTGCGACCATGGCTACATAAGAACAGGTTAATTAATAATTCCGTCGTATCCTTCGGTTTCGTCGTTAAAATCGAAGGCGAAGCTTCTTTCGCCCCCGATTTCCAGGAAGCCAGAGAGTCTCGTCTAGATATTTGGCCCTCCAACGAGCGACATCGTAGAAAAAGAACCGAGCCTCGGCTCTATTCGGCAGTTTCTCGAGGCTCGAAGAAAAACAAGAATGCCTGAAGCATCGCGCTCAAATTCCTGGAATTGTTGGAAAAGCATTCTAATATACTCTTAATATTGCTCACTGCGAGTTGAATGGGGTTAATGAGATCCATCGTCACGAGAGCCATCGAAACTTCATCGATCATCCGAAACGCGGAAGCCAAGGGAGGCTTATTAGAAAAACTCAAAGGATATAGATACCGGTAGCGAGCTATTAGCGAATCGCTTCGAGGCTGTTCGTCATCTCACGGTTGGCTAGCTATGCTCAAGCATAAGCTCTCTCTCTGCCGACACGCGACCCACACGCGGCCACCTCTTTCTCGCCCTCCCTTTCTCTCGCGTGTGCCTCTCTTTCTCAGCGAGCTTCGCAGCGTCTCTTGTCCTTTTCTCGCGGAGTCGATCGCCCGTATCCGCCGGCGTTATTCAGGGGAACAAGACGGAAATAAGATACGACACAGCTGATACGCCTTCACCCAACGATTACGCGCGCGCGCTAGGTGTACGCGATGATGTCATTTCCAAGTATAAGTCGGTGCCAAGTGCAGGACCCTGCCGCCGCTCGCGATTATAGTTATAGCTCGCGACGATTTTATTGGGATGCGGGAAGCGATAGCGACGGTTTTCGGATCGTCCCGACAATTTCGCGCCCCTCGTTTGTTCTTTTTTTCGAGTAGGACGCTCCCGCACCTTGCACTTGTAAGGACTCGGGCGGAAAAACATCCGGGATGAGTAACATTTATTCCTATGGCAAGGTACACGCTGAAAACGACAAACGTCGGGACCAGTTTAGGTATGGAAATAGAGAGAGGTGTACGAACCTCTCTTAGAAAATAGGTGTTGAGTCAGGCTTCTGCGCGGTAAACTTTAGTATTATGGACACCTGTACTCGTCCCGTACAATTTCGCTGTGTATTGATATTTGATCGCGTTCAAACAATCCCGCTTGCTTCTTCTAAATTCTATGCAACAAAGAGAAACTGGTTGTCAATTAGACTCTGCGCGAATCTCAAGTAGAATCTTTCACAAATATAATAATAGAACCGACACGTTCGTTTAGCTTCGTGAGTTTAAGTCTTACAACTGGATTATTGATTCGATACAGCTGAAATCGTGTAACGCGCGTAGTTCTACAGGTACATATCGTTTAGCAAACACAAATAGCGAGGAGAAACGCCTGCAGCGAATGACTAAGATCAAACACAGGCTCTCTATTCACCTGAAGCTCAAACGGACTAGTCAGCCGACTCTAGTCGGGAAAAATTGACAAATCTGCCTGGGCGAACAACACTGCCGGAACAACGATCGTAAATTCCAAATGGTGTCAGTCACGTTAAATCGCGTATTATTAATATCCCGCAGGCGGCAGCTCATGATCGGCATTCCCAACGGCATTTCTCACGAAGCGTGCTACGGCTGCCGCTCAAAAATGGCTGCTATCGAGCACTAGAAATTTATACGTAAGTATATCGGGCGGCCCTTGCCAGATAAAACAAGGAATTCAAACGCGACGATGAAGTCAAGGGAGGTTTGTCCGGCCCCGGCCGCAGAGCGAGCGAGCTGCGCCCGCGACATCAATCATCCGGACCGACCGAGCGAGACTTTCACCGGCTGTTACGCCGACGTCCACGCACGAAAGCCCGCTGAAGATTGTGGCTTCGACTTCAGAATCACTCTGTTTCACCGATTTTTCGTCTCGTCACTTCGGTCTACTTTAAAACAATTCTTACTTTTTGCCTTTTGTTTGGATCTACTAAATCTACTTTTTCTTCTAATTATAAAATCCTAAATCTAAATAGATTTTGGATTAAATCTAAAAATAAAATTTACAATGAGATCTTTATTCATCTGGATATCTAGATTTACTCTTTTTGTAATCACAAAATAATTATTTCTTTTGCTGAATTCCTAAATTAGCAGTGTATAGGTCATTCAATTTTTTGTAGAGAAAAATATTTTATATTGAGACTTTGAAGATGCCAGCGAATCGATGCAAATATGATTTCTTCCTACTAAAATCTTAACTTTTCATTTATCGTTCGAAATCGAGCATCAATCCGAATTAAGTCAGCTGAAATATTAATGCGTCCATTATGTTAATTTCAATTTATCCGGCAAATTTACCGTAGCAGTTAATGTAGCGTGAAGTTGAGACTGTTCGGTATCCAACTGACCAGAGGCTGCAATTAAGCGAATAACGCGAAATGGGTTGGACTGCCGCAAAATAGAAGAGTTGGCGATTCTTAAAAAAAAGAAGGGGGTTCCTATTCAATTCACTCGTAATTCATCACTCGATATTCTCCGTGCTCGAAGGTGAAATCAGCACGGTTAACCCTTGAACCTCACGATCGGTGTTTCGACTGGGCAGCGCTCTAGTAACAGTAATTTATTACCTGGTAGATATGTATTTCGCGCTGCGAGAGTTCTTTGACGGTGACTGCGCTTGACGAGCGACGGTACCATTACTCCTAACCGACATAGGTGAAGTACCAATCTTTTCCGTATTACAGTCACCGGGAGACTTAACGGCCGGTCATGATAACGCGCGCGTGATTAATGGTGAAATAATGATAGCGATTCAGTGACAAGAAAATTGCGCGAGACATTAGGCCATTGCGAAAATGAAACGTCTCTTTCGTGTAAACGCGAAAGCCTCAGTTCAAAATGAGAGAGCACGCTTGACTAATCGCGCCAGCGATTATGAATAACGTTAGAACTTTATAATACTTCTGTATAATATATAATTTATGTTTTCCAATGAATTGCAAATGTGAGTTTAACCGTTGATCTCAAGAAGCTAATAAAAAATCTTTAGAATCAATTTGGATCACTGTCGATCAAAAATATGAAATATTTATCGAGGAATAACAAGCCATAGAATGAAATGCGATGACAGATCAGACTCTGTAAGTAGTTCGCAATTGTGTGCGAGGACGATTCAATCGGATCAGCTCGCAAGGAGGATTCTTTCGTGGTACAGAGAGAACGTTTCTCGCCCACGAGCGATCGGGCCGATACACCTGGATCGAAAAAAACGTTGCGAGCGAAACGAGTCAATGATCCAACTGTGCGGATCGCGGTACGCGGATCAACCGTTCAACGATGATTCAGACAAATCGATCTGTTGCGAGCGTGCTTTCGTCAGCTACAGAATGTTTCGCCCACGAACCAAAGTCGAGCCTCATCCGATCGAGAAAACGAAGATAACGCGGAACATGCATGCTTTGCTTCGGTAGCTTGCTCGATTTAAATTTGTCACTGATATATGTATGTACT
Organism: Trypoxylon attenuatum; assembly: GCA_963989405.1. NCBI lineage: Eukaryota > Metazoa > Arthropoda > Insecta > Hymenoptera > Crabronidae > Trypoxylon > Trypoxylon attenuatum. The sequence goes on along the minus strand of OZ022489.1, from coordinate 16,161,337 downwards.
TACACCATCGTCATTCGTACATAGTTCAGTCACCGAAAATGAAATTCATTGTGCCATAACTTTTAAATTATCATGTCATTTCCACGGTTGAGATTGAAATATTAAATTATGACATGGCTATACGATAGTTAAAAATCAATCGTTTGGTTAGTTCTAATTTATTCATCTCAATTAATAAAAAATAATCTCCTACGTTGATAAATCTTGTAGAAAAATCCCGTTATAGTATGTATACATACGTCAATAATGTCTCTCTACTTTTACGAGTGGCAACAACCCTAAAGATTTCTGCGCCGGGTCAACAGTCGCTTTCAGAATATCGCATGCACTCGCTCGCAGGGTGCACACGGTCCAAGGAGTATTATCTGTCAAAAAAATTCATCGCAGTCCACCCACGAAGACTCCGGACAGGAGCTCAGCTAAGAAAAGGGCAGAATGAAAAGTACCATTGATTCAGCGCCATATTTCTCTTACGAGACTTTATTGAGGAAGCGCTCTCGAGGGTGGAGGGAGAGAAGTATTGAATTCATCGGTACGCATTGTCGACAAGATATACGAAGCTGGGGGTTACGGGTTAAGTGGAGCCTGGTACCTCCGGTAAATAAGTCTCCCTGTGCACCTCTTACCCGTGTAGATGTGTGTTGCCTTGGCCCTTGAGCCGTGCGCATAGGCCAGCCACGCTTTCGCAGGCCAATTTATAATCGTACGGGTTCAATGCAACCCGTGTGGGACGGCTCAGAACAAAGGGACACCCTTCGGTACTCTCCAGGACTCCTGCTCGAGACTCTCGAGGTTCTACCGCCTCGCTCTTAGCTTATAGTACTCCTCGATTAGTTATTTCGAGCGCGGCTACACTATCCGATTCTCTATTATTCCTTCGATTAATACCATCTTCCGGTCGATTTACTCCCTTCGGCATTATCGTATCCCGCGTCTAATGAGTCTCGACGGTTTATCAAGAGAAGTATCGGCTGCTGCGTGCGTCTTAATCGATGGGATAGGATTGCATCCTCGCCCACGGAGACAATATTCTATGGCTCCACGAAAAATTTGTTCATTAACGCCATCCGCCGAGGCATTGGATCTCGGTTGAAGGAAGGAATCGCCCGGTGGGTATCCAGTAGGAAAAAGTTGCCTCGTGCGTGAACATTGTTTGCACGTGGGTTACAGGAACGATGCACAAAGCGCCAGTTCCAAGGGACCTATGACCCCGGCTCTAATGAGCGGCGAAGCACGGCTATTGTGGGAGCAGCACACTCCCTTGGAACTTCTCCTCTTCCGTTTTCTCCTCGTCGCTCCTCCTCCTCCCCTCTCTCGCATGATTTTGCTCGAGTTCCGCAAAAAGACTATTGCTCGTTTAAATTGGCAATCTGCTCGTCGGGATCTTCGAAATGCATTTCATTACGTAATATGGCCACGGTATGTAATGACGAACGGTTGCATCATTAGGGTGCAAATGCGCCTGCCATTTTCGCACAGCTGATGAATAATGAGGATCGCCGTGCGTGCCGGCATAGTAGCGCGATCCTTCGACGAGCGTGAAGAGATACGACTTTTTCGGCGAGGAACAAGAACGAGGAAAGATGGGGAGGGAGGACTTTGACTGCAACTGGGTCGGGTCTGATGCTCTATAATCCAGTAATGCCGCCGACAAATGGAGTGCTAAATAATCTCTCGAACGGAATAAAAAAGAGAGATGAAAGTCGAGGGGTCTCGATATGGTACTTCGGTGCAGTAAAAAATCCTTGGAGGATGAACACTGGCAACGAGAGTGCATTTTTCCTTCCTTACACAATTGACTCGGAACCACCTCGTAAAATGTACCAGCTCAAGATCTAGCGCAAAAAATGGAAAGGAGTATTACAAGCAAGTCGAGACTCGATTTACATGAAAAACTGAATCGACGGGGTAGAACAATTTTTTTCGCCCGAGACTTCGTTCTCGCTGCAATGAGCCACTTGCTTACAATATTGCAAAGAGAAGAGGTGAGCAAAAATGATTCGCTGCATCTATTGAAACCGAAATTTCCTTGAAAAAGTAATTGCAGAGAGGTTCTGGAGCACGGGTCTCGATAGTAGGAAGAACCCTTCTCAAGGGATTCTTCGAGCAGGACGCTAAGAGGGTAAAAAAAGGAGAAAAGAAAGAGGGAAGAGAAATCCCGAGGCGAACCGTCGCGGTTCTTGTCGCGTAGGGAGACGACAGCGGCGAAGGGGAACACCCTGTACATGCCAACGACATTCCCGAAGTGCAGCGTGCAGTTTTTCGCGGCTACCAGTCCAGGACCTGACGAGAGTGACTCAGAGCTTCCAGTTGAAGGCAAGGGCACATGCACTACTCCCGCCTGGCTTCTCCGCTCGCGGCACACGCGATCCTCTTGATCCCTTCGTACGCAACCACCTACTACTTGTACTGGGTGGATCGAGAAACGACACTTCCTTATTGACTACACTTCATCTTTAAAGGAATTGGGAATTCTCTGATCCATTCATTCGCATTATTATCCAACTCGGGAGCTTTTATCGTGATCCCCTGTTATATCGGATACTAGAATATTTTCTGGAAAACGGATTTGACTGGAGAAGATGAAATTAAGTATCTAAAGAATTACGTCAGTACTAATTGCAATGTTCAAATGCAGGAGACATAATATAAGAGGAAGTTTACAATACGGTTCTTGTAAATCTCTCTCCAACAACATATGTAGGATCATTGTGCATGTTTGAAGCGAGTTAAAGGACCAGAATTCTATCCAGCAAGATTAACAAACGAACCAGCTATCTAAGCTAGTGTTGCTCGCGATAATAGCGGTAAGTCCACCCAGTATAACCGCGGATACTCTCGCAGACGCGTACACGTGTAGGTGTACGCGCGACATGTCTGGAGAGAAGCTCGCGCAAGCGTGGAAGTGGATCGAAGATCGACCGAAGGAGGAGAAGAAGAAGAAGAAGAAGAAGAAGAAGAAGAAGCAGCACCAGGAGCAGAAAGGATGAGGGAGGAGAAGGAGGAGTAAGCGGAGGCCGAAGACGCCGGCAGAAGCGCGAGATTTATTTGCCCGAATTTCGACGGGCGGCCGATCCCGTGGTCGCTTCCGAGGAATGCATTTCGCATTCGGGATCTTCCACGGAATATTCTCTGGTGGGGTGATCAGCTTCTCTCGTCCACTCGAATCCTCGCAAAACAGGCCGCGGCAGGGTTTGTTATTGTTTTCGTGGCTGCGCTGCCCTTTTTGTAGCGCCATCGCTCTTATCCTCCTGGATCCGGTCGGATCTTCGATCCTCCTGAGTGTTGACCCACGCCGATCGGGACGAAGAATCATCGCGATAAAGTTTTCACGATCTATTCTCCTGAATTTTACACCTTTTTATCTTCGTTGAATTATGTCGCCGCCTGCCTCTCCTCCGCGGGATGCGCGTAGAACCAGTAATGGCAAGTTATTCGGATGATGTATCGAGAGCAGAGCAGAATGTAATTAGTATCCGATTGCTCGACGACCGTGCGTCTCGGTTGCATTATCATAATTATATTGGAAACCTCGCCAAAATGAGAAATGCGAGGCCACCTCGCGGGAGACTCGCTCTTACATGGCGATTAGTTTGAATTTTATTTTCGCATGTTGCAAGTGTAATTGCCTCCGGTTGAACGCAGCCCATTCCTGCACTCGTCCATCCAATTTTGCGCGATGAGTCTCGTTCGCTTTGCACTGATGCAGCCTTCCGGTATGGTAGCAGAATCTTGCGCGAACACGAGGAAAGTAAAGCAGTAAAGGGATCATCCCTTGGAGCTTCATCCGTGATATATCCTCCGCGGTGGTAGCTCTAGAATTGGAGCTATTATAACATCGACATCGAGGATTGGTTTTTGTGCTCAAAGCAGCGGATCTGCGAGCGAGACACGAGTGCAACGACGCACCCCGCAACCGACGGCATCCACTGTGCTCGGCTAATGTGTCCGACCGGTTGGGAGTGCATTGATCAGACCGCGGCTAGATTTATGTCGACGAATGATTCACGGCGTGATTTACAGCGAATTGTCCGGCGCGTGCATACTGATTGGCCATTTATTCCGCTCTCCCTATACCGCTGCACCACTAATCATTTATTGGGTTAAGGTGAAATCGTATCTTCCCACTGATCGGGATACCTTCCGCCCTGTTTCTTATCTCTGCAGGGTGGTACCGATGCTCGCGACTCGTGAATCCAATGAAAAAATTCATCCTCATACATCGCTAAATTATTCTCAGCTCTCTGAATTATAGCCTGAGCCTCATATCCTGATTAGAGGATACGACTGCGAGTAGCATCTAGTTACCCCTCTCCCACTGCATTATGATACCGCCCTCCTTATACGTAACGCGACACGCAGTACAACCCTGGTCCCAATCGCAATAGCACTAACGAAGCGCGCGAGTACTTTTTCCCGGTGCGTTTAAAAGTCAGGAGCCGCGAGGTAGCTCCGAGAAGCCCAGGGAAGCTCTCGTCAGACAGTCCCCCGAACTCGTGTTTTCTGTCGGTAAGGAGTCCGCAGAGGATCCGCTCCGAAAGTCCCTCGGGAGCACTCATCCCCCTCTGCCGCGTCCTACCGCGTCTCGCCGTGTCTCGTCGTTCGTGGGTCCGGTCTGCTCTCTCTCTCTCTCTCTCTCTCCTCGACTGGCAGGCCCGATCACGAAGGCAGGGCACGCGTCTCGTCCGGCCGTAGAATGTCGTCGTAACGAGGTCTCCCCTCGCAGGAGAGCAGGCCGAGAGGGAGAAAGGGAGAAAGAAAGAAAGAGAGAAAGAGAGACTGGCCACAGCGAAGAAAGCAAACGAAGAGGAGGAAGTACGAGAAAGAGAGGGAACGAGGACTTGGCTCGTCCTTCGGTAGCTCTGGATGTCGCGAGGTGATCCCTTGAGCACGAGCGGCAGGGACGAACGTTTAAATTAGGCAGGGAATCCCGCGGAATCCGCGAAAGAACTCGGTGCCCGGCATTCCGCGAGGTTTTGATACGGCTTCGGGCTATCGGTGACTGCGCGGCTACCATTAGCCCTTATGCGGTGGGAATGACTCCTGAGGGCCCCAACAACCGGTCAGCCTTCGCGCGGTGGGTCGTGCGCCTGCACACTCTAAATCCTCCGCGTTTCGGCCCATCGAATTCACCGTGATTGATGAGCTCTTCCTTCGATACGCGCCGTGCCATGCCGCGCCGTGCCATGCCGCGCCGCGCCGCGCTGTGATTTCGCCTCGCGATCTTGCAAGAACGGCCCGCTCCTACTTTTTCCCATTTTATTGCCTCGCCGCGTTATGACGAGTCACCGGATTCTTGTTAGTGGCAGATTTAATGAGACGCGATACGCTTTATTGAGTGCTGATTCCTGCCGATGATTTCTCGCTCGCTTGATAACTAGACACTTCGATCATTGCCGGTTTAATTTGCCGTCAATATTTTTTCTGGACAACGAATAATTTAGGGAAACTATATTCAATCCTTATAACGCTCATTTATAACACTAAATGTCCCTCAAAACTCTTCCCATTTCCTGGTTGGAAATGATTCGGTTCGTTCAAAGTTCTCTTTGGAAAGTCCTATAAAGTTGGAAGCACGATTTGCAGTAGTAAAGTATCTCTCGTTGGTTGCACTTGACATAATGTTGCATTGTTTTCTGATTGCAGAGTCTGGCCACAGGTTGGACAGCGGCTCCCCGTTTTGGAGGATACAGCTCGATCAAGATCTCCTGGACACCATCAGCGCGATTTACCCGGAGTGGTTTAAGGTAAGCTTGCCCTTACTCCTCGCCCCGCGATCCGCGCAGTCTGAGGCCTCAGAACGGTCTTGAACGAATCCTGGATAACGAGGTGCACTCCTCGCGCAGGACTATACTAACACCCGTGCCTCGACCTCCTCTTCCTCGAGTACTTCCGGTGCTCAACCGAACGCCGAGGACACCGTGGCTGCCGATTCCAGCGGCGTCCTTGAGCACAAGGCCGCCAAAGCCGATTCCAAGTCGAAGTGCAAGACCAAGAAGGCCGAGAGCCTCAAGAGCAAGGATCGGGAGAGGAAAGACGCCAGGCGGGACACTAAAGACGAGAGGTGACTTCGAAAACTATTCTTATTCTTATTCATCTTTTCGATATAATATAGATCATTATTGAAACTTTTCAAATCCTACAAAAACTCTGGTGGCTTCGACCGAATTCAAAGAAAAGGATTAAATCTGTCGAGGAATTGTATTCTTTCAAAAATGATTGCCAAATTCGATCTAGAGTCGGAATGGTCTTTTTACACCTTTTTCTCGGCTAAAGATTCATACTCTACTGGTTTATGGTTATCCTGGACTCGTACAACCTTTACGAGACAGTACTTCGTCTTCCGGGCGAAAAGCAGTTCTCTCAAACTTTCCCTGACGTGGTCCACTTCGCGAAAGTTTTAAGGAGATATAATCGACGGGGCACTTCTACCTGGCCACCTGTAATTTTATTTGAACTTTCCGTAGATAAACGCGGGAGCAAGCGTTATCTCGGCTGACATTTTACTCAGTGGTGTCAGGTTAGCTGCGGCGCCTGAGGCAGTAAGCCCGTGGATTTTCCTCGTTTGCCTCGGCCACTTTGGAAGACGTCCGACGAGTATTATCGGCCGTGTATTCTGCAGTGCGCGAAATCGTACCGAACGAGCGCGATAAGGGCTTCAATCGAGCGGCTTAAGCCACGATCCCTGATGCGGATCCGTGAGCGGTTGCAACCATTACTGGAGCACATCGCGATAAAGGCATCAATATAAATGGCGTCATATCTGGAACATAAATCTTGAGACCCGCGTAAACAACATTGCGCCTCCAGAATCGGGACGATATTTTCCAAATTGATATCAGCCGTTCGGATGACTCTCGATAGTAACTAATACCCGAGGTAGCCGAGCGAAATACTAAATGATCAAGATAACGCTATCAGCAGTTTCCGAACTTTACGCTATGTTTCCCTCGCAAATTTGGCGAACCACCGACTTCGAGACTTCCCATACTACTTGAAGCAGAGTATGAACCTTTACTCGATTAGAATCAGTGTACGCCGAGATTCAAGGCGAATTGATTTATATCGAAATCAATTGAACCTAACTCCTAAGCCGATCCTAATCTCCACGAGTAAACCTGTAGCAGCAAACTATTTGAGTATCGAAAAAATGAAGGCTGGCACAGTTGGAATTTCGGGTTGAAGTCGGAGAAACGAGTTTCGGTAGAAATATAAGAGAAAAAAAAGCATAATCAGAAGCCACGAAGAGCAGATATCGAATGGGTTTCTTGCGACCGCGTGAAAGCATGCGAGAGGGCAAGGCCGGGGGAGAGTGGACCGAAGAGAAGACCGGAGCGAATCGTTTCCGGCGCTTTCTGATGAAAACGTCGCCCGATCGGCCGAGTGTCGATTGATCCGTCATTCCTTCATCTTCGACAAAAAGATGCCCAGAGGCTGGGGGCTGGCGGTTTGACACTCGTTTTGCGGTGGTCTCGATCCTCGGTCTTTCCCTCCTCGCCTCCTGCATCCTCGCCCTGGTATCCGGGGACGTATGAAAGATTAATTCACAAAACGGGGCGTTTTGCTCGTTTCGGTTGGCGCAACGGGCCTGCAGGGAGGCTGGAAGCGGTAAGAACGGGACGAAGGGATCCCAGCAGGAGAAGGAAAAGGAGAAAGAGAAGACTGCTCTGGCGGACGTGCCAGGAAGGAAGACCGCGGGTGTTCCAGGATCGGGATCAGAGATGGCCGAGGGCAATCAGTCGCCGCCGAAGGCGGAGGTCGACGACTCGCCCCTTCAGCACGCCATGGATCGCAACAAGGAATGTGAGTACATTTACATTCTATTGCTTTCTTTTTCCATCGACTAAGACGCTACTCTGAGTGCGTGTCGCCGCGCGCTTTATGAGCCGAGTACGCGCAAGAACCTCTTGGAGACCAAGCTCTTCTTCGCGCTGGCCTTCCTGCGATTCGCCTCGCGTGCGGCCCTTCTCTATTTACCATCTACATACTCGGTTAATTTGGCTTTCGGTTGCCATTCGCGAGAGGTTCCTATGTACCGGACTCTCTTCTTGCTTCTTATTATTATTGTAACCAACTCGGAACACGAAGTCCAACCCGATTTATTGCAGCTTATGCTAATAATTCTCTCAGAGTTATAAGAACACGGATAACGCGCTACGAAATAATTACTTATCGAATAGACACTTTGACGTTCCTCCGTAAATTAGTTTGTCGGGCAACACAGCGTCAACGAGGTGTATTCCTTTCGAGCGGTGATACTTTTGACACCACGCTACCGTACAGTAGCTATCTAGCGGAATACATTATGCTTCTGCTACGCCAAGTTCTACATGTCAGCGCGCAAGAATCTAGCACCCCATCGAAGGCTGCATACTGTCCGGACAACGGTGTAGCTTCCTTCCTGGCAGATCAAAATAAAACGATCGTGCTCACGTCGTACTCGGAGGTCGCTCGATCCGAGCATTCGCACATTCGCCCCGAGCCGTCAAGAAGGAAGTGTCGCTCTCTCGTTGTCCGGAATAACCGATGGCACGAGGTAACGGTTCGCACGCTGCCGACAATCGCTTCCGATCAGTACGCTTATTATGCAGCTTGGTTCCTCTTGAATGCACTCTTGCAACCTTGTTGCTGCATCTCGCAACTTTAGCGTTGCGGTCATCCTCCTCTTGTTAGAAACGCTGGCTCGTGGAGCCAGGCGCCTATAATACAAGGGAGGTTGGCCCTAGTTCCTTTACCGATCGACGGCCCCGTACCATTACCCTCGTGGAAACTGTAATCTTCCGCTCGTTATTTGCCGCAGCGATTCGAACTATGGCTCTTCTCGATGCATTTTGATGATGCATCCTGATTCTAAGAGAGAATCTTGTTTCTAAGCACAATAACACTTTTAATGTGATCTATGCTCACAATTTTTTATGACCATCGGTAAGAGAAACTGTGTAAGTTTGAGTTTCGGTATTATTCATGGACGTTTGGGAACGCGAAAAGGAAGATCCATGGGTGAATCGACTTTCGCGATAGTAAAAGAACGTCGACCCACCGAGTGAATAATACAAGAGGGCACACTACGATTCCAGAGCGGCAACCCCAGAAAAGCTGACAAGAAATGTAGCGCGTTTCTTAGGAGTGCAGACTGAGCAATCAGTATACATCTTGCAAGAGAACGAGACTGGCGTGGTGACTTCCCAAAAATTGGCTTTATCCCGAGCGAGAGTCGCACAGTAACTTTTTATCGGTCCGTACGTTATCCCCTGGTAGGAGAAGAGGGTTCGCGACGAGGAAGAGAGCGTATAAATATTGACCCGAGGCGGGCGCGCATCCCGCGGTGCGTTTCTTCCGCGGGCCAAGTTGAGGCAAGACGGTTCAAGAGTAGCCAAGCCTTTATCCAGTGGCGAATTCCGCGAGACCGCACGCGATATACGTATCGTTCGGTAAACATTGTGTGTCCGTAACACAGGCGCACAGCGAGGTACACGGCCCAGCGGTCGGGGCCTCATTAAAGACGCGGACCACCGCCTGCAGTCTTTAGAACGTCATTTTGTCGCGTTTATCGGTCGCCTTTTTCTGCAATTACTTTTTGCCACCGGGCTCGAGAGACGCTCTCCCTGCAGTCTCCCTGTAGGAGCAGCCAGCTATGAATCTCTTTGTGGGTGTGGGTACCACTCTTGGGTCTGTGTACGTACCACTTACTGGGTACCTGTTGCCAGTGGCGTCGACACGATTTTTTGCCGCCACTCTGACGAGTCCTCTGGAACTTGACTCGTTAGTATTGTACCAGGTTAGGATAAGCTTAGCATAGCTATCCACGATATACATAATACGTACGTGCTTTCTACTTTCGCGAGCAATCGCCTGTCACGCTCGAATCCCATTCATCCGGAAGATTCCAGACGGGATTAGTTTCGCCATTGTCACAGGATTTCATCCAGGACGGTGGCGTCGCGGAGTGTCGCAACCGTGTACCGACACTTGCCGGGAAAAGAAGCGCACAGTGGCACGCGGTCAAATGGGTTGGGAAAGGCGAGCTAGAATGCGATAGGCACGAAAGAGCCACTTCTCACGAGTATTTTCCTAGCTGCCCACGTAAGAGTGGCCGCAGGGGCAGCTGCCCCCGTAATTCCGACGTCACTGTCTTTCGCGACAAGTTACGCGCGCACCTTCGACCACCTGTGCATGTAACACACGCACACACACACACGCGCGCGCACTTCTGTGGCCGAGATCGAGAGTAGCACTTATTCGAAGCCGAAGCACCGGAGGAGGGAGAGTAAGTGAATATTCGTACGGGGAGAGGTAGCTGTACAAGTATGTGAGAGTGTGTACGAGCATAAACACACGTGAGATAGGAGGCGTGCCTATTTATAACGGTGATATCATCGACGATTACCCACGCTTTCGCGTGGACAATCGTAAATTCTCTTGGCAGAAGGGTACGGACCGATTTGAGGCTCCGCGCTCAGCTTCTATCCTGCTCTCCTCTTTTCTGCCAGACTTTTCTCCCTCTCAGGCTTTTTCTTCGGCAGACTTATCTCCGGCCAGCGCCATTACAGCCGTGTTTTCGCGACGGCCCGAGTGTGACTCAAAGCTTCCAGACTGGGCCGATGATTTTAACCCGCTGCAGAGTGACAATTTTCAAACACATAAGATCCAACCATTTGACAATATTTGAAAGTAGCAATTTTCTCTTTGAATCAATGCAAAACCGATTTTATTTTCCGCAATTTATTCGTGTTTCACCGAAGGAACCCAATTGCACGATGAAAAGTTCAGAGTGTCATAAGTCATAACATTAGACATTACGGAAAGGACGCGACGCGACGCCTCGATGAACTTGTTTTGGTCGCGTGATGTGGTGCGACGCGGCGCCGGACTCGAGGATCGTAATCTCCTTACCGCGAGTGAATCATTTGTCACGGTGCTTTACGCTTTATTTATGCGTGGTTGCTCGATTACGAGCGATGTGTCAGCATTAACTAATAAAGTTATTCTAAGAATTAATTACTCAGCATTCGATGGCGCCGAGTGACTGCCGAGCCGAGCAGAGTTTCCAATTATCTCGACTATTTCAGAGAAGCCTCATTCGCGTTGGCAAAACATAAAGGCCGCTCGTTGCAACGCACGCGGTTCCCCATATAAATTGCCGTTTAATAACCGTGGAGCGTCATTACTGGCGGCAATTATCAGTCGCGGTTCGGATCCGGGGAATTGCAGTGGCGGTCGCCGAAAACGGGCTCATTAGCGAACAAAGTAGCGGAGGCAGGAGGTGAGCTTGAGCTCGGGCGTGTTTCGTAATGGAAAATTATGTCAGAATTATGCGCCATACTCGACGAGTCCTCCTTTCCACGTATTCCCAGCCCCAGCCCGAGGCCCAGCACCAACTCGAAACCAAGTTCAGAGCCGATAACCTCGGGAGAGTGCACGCGCGGTAAGCGCTTAATGAGACATCTTCATTAATGAAACGTCCCACGCGACAAGCCCCTTTTCCATCGTAAAACTCGATAGCCCTCTTTTTGTCGGGATCGAGGAAACTCGGGGCCCGGACCGGACCACGATTCTCGGCTCCACCGAAATCACTAATGAGTGCTTCACTGACAATCTTCTTCTTGTCGACGATATTCCGCGAACGCTGACACCAATTGGCGTTGCACACCAATCGACGATATTGCCTGTAACATTATTCGTATTTTCGATCGATTTTTTTACCCATATCGCGGGCTCGATTAATATTCCATTACTAAGGTACTCGGAAAAATTGTTATTTCCGTTATTACTGAGGATGCCGAATATCGGTCTGATTACTGTTTCCGTGATATTTTATTGGCGCATAATACGATTTTACACTCGACTGCCATTGGAATGGTGTCAAACGGTCCGAGTGTAAGCCAACAATTTCACTGCGGCTACATAGAAATGAATTTCGTAATGGCCGGCTAATTGGTAGCCGCGATTAAAAGCCCGAGATACTCTTGGTTTCCTAATTAAAGAGGGGTCCAAGTTGATGCCCGCACCCAGCCACGAAAGTGTTCCTCGTGGCATCGGTGCCACCGATCATTATGAATATCAGCCTATCTCAAGGAGGATCGGCTCGATAGTGCCGGTAAACGACGCAACATATGCTTTCCGAGAAGATGTCGTTTCGGTCACTTTAACCGAGTTCCAGTACTCACCTGGAATCTCCTTACCTTCGCACGGATGCCACTCGACCTTCACGCCGCCGCTGTTTATCAAACCGGCAAGTACATAGTTAGCAGCTACTAACAAGTACTCCCGGAAAAATGCGTTATTAAGATAACGCGTCCTGTAACGCGTTATTTATGATGTCCGGCTTCCTGATGGAGTTACACGAGCCGCGCCGCAGGCTCCGTGGCAAATGGGCCCATCGCTGACCGGGGAAAAACTGGAAAGGCGCAACACTCGACGCAAAAACGCCTCTTTTCCGAGCGTGTTTTGCGCATATTTATGACACGCCAAATCGAAATGGAGTAGCGTGTGACTGGAATACTTAAAACACTGCAGCCACGGTACGATTGGATCACTCCGTCTTCTTGCTCGTTCCGCTTAGATTTTTCAATATTATCACTAGCCATCGGGGCAACCAGAAAAATGGATTACACTCTACTGATATAAGTGTTATGACTGGATTTCTTTCTCCAATCCTGTTGCAATTATCGACGCGAAACATAGCTTATTGTCGCCAGCGATATCGCTGTAAACATAGCGCAATTATTATTCGGGTTTTGCGATTACTATAATACAAATACAATTTTTTGTAAACTCCATGTATATGTGTCTTTCGCGGTAAGGAATTGATTTCATTATTGTTGAAAGATTTCCCGATTTGAAACAATCGTGAGGCTATTAGGCAAAAAATATCTTCTCCATTTCGCAATAGGACTGTGGACTTTGCCAGTGCCAATAATTGTATAATCCGTGCACCAGTTTCCGTCGAGATCCATAAACACGTTCGGCAACGCGCTTGCTTTTCGCTCTAAGCGCTCTGGTCGCCGATCGTTCGTGCAGAAACTGATCGACTCCTTGCTCTGGACATGCCTTTAGCGGACTTAATTATATGGGCGAGCGGTGACCGCTTTGAAAAATCGAGATCGGCGCCCAATTAGGCGGCGCTGGCGACACGAAAAACCGCGTTTTTCCACGCGCTCTGTTGCGTTAGGCGCGAGTCGGGTCCGGTTGAACGCGGCGCGACGCGATGCGGAGAGACTACCACTCTCGGTTTTCGAGGCGGGCGCTTACGGTGAAATGAATTAAATGAAAAGCAGGATCGTAACTTTCGGCTTTCTTGGCCGTAAACGCAAGCATCGGCCGAGTCTTTGCGTTTACGGCCTTGCAGTCCTCTCGCGGAGGACGCTCGCGAGTCGTCCCTGAGCAGTGGGTCCCCTCGCCCCCTCGCCTCGTTACCTCGTCGCAGCCAAACTTAACCCACTTCCACTATCCTCTCTCGCACTCGCTCTTGCGCTTGATTTTACGCTCGATCTTTACGCTCGCAAACCCACCGAGAGACATGCCGCGAGAGCCCTTTGCACGGATTATTTAACAAATTGCGTGTGAATTCGTGTGGGACGCATGGTGCGGCGGCTCGCAATCCCAATCCTCCTCGTACGTGTACGAGCTTTTCGGACGTGATAAATAAACCGAAGAGAGCGAGCGTACACGAGTGAGCGAGCAAAATGCGCTTTTCTCCAACGCGGCGAGACTGCCACGTGTTTACGATGTCGCCGTCGCGAGGACACGATTCGCGAAAGATGTAACTGAAGTGCGCGCTGGCTGGATGATACAACTGGCTGGAAGGATAGGCACGCTCGAGTCGTTTCACTTGTAAGATTATCGCGACTCGCCGGTGGAGACAAGCAGGAACGGGATCGCGGTGTTGCGTGCGTCGCCGGTCAGGATTTAAGGGCGACAGGCACGCCCCGAGAGCTCGACTGATTGACAAACGTATCCTGAATATGAACTTTCCTTCGTCAAATCACACTTTCTCGCAATTCACTCTATACCGATTGACCCTTCAGCGATTTTACATTGATTGAAATTTTGCTTCATAAATTAGTACGCTGACTCAAATCCCAGATACAATTGCCGCAGTAAAGTTGGCTGGACGTTAAGGACAACAGTATGCGATATGTTTTCTAGATAATAAATTGGAATTCTTCCAAGAAGTACAGACGCCATTCCGAGTTCTTAGTCGATTCGGCGAGTAATCTCAATTACGTTAGATCGAATTTATCGCATATGTCGTTGGCTGCTCGAAAATGAACTGTGAAGCGTGCCGAACCCCCTAAGCCAGGTCCAGCCAGGGCAGAATGCAAAGCGGCCACGATAACCGCCGGAACTGGTCCACAATTCATACGATAGCATAAGCAAGAAAAATATGACTCTGCGGACACGGACCGTCTAGCAGACCAGCCAGCCACGAAGAACTCGATCGCGCAAAATTTCGCCCGATACCGCCACTCTGCGGCAGGCGCTTTCCATCGTTTCGCAACGTCGCATTTTGATAATATTATGTCAATTTTTCACGGCTGTCTCCCCGAGGGATCGATCGCCGCGTCATACTTATAAATAAATCCGATTTCTTAGTGTATGTGTGTGTATTAGTGTGTGCGTGAACGCGCAGGAGCGCTATCGTTGCATATTCATACACACATCGAGTAACAGAGCCTGGGTTCCCGTGGGCGAACCGGATCGAGATATGTCGAATCGGAGCCGTGCCAGAAAGTATCGCATTGAAATCGGCGTACAGGCCGCCTTCGTCGGTGTAAAAATCGCCCTGGCGCTGCGAGCGTGCGTGCGTGCGTGCGAGCGTGGAAAAAAGGACGCACACGCTCGCGATGCGATGCTTGCGCGGCCCACGCACGTAACACGGTGTTCCGTGCCAAGCCGACGGGCCACGTGCCCCTCTGACAATTGCTCTGATCATTTTCGCTCTCTTGCGACTTTTCATCGATCGGTCCCTCCTTCTCTGCTCGCTCGCTCTTCCAGTTCATACTTTGAGAGATCTCAACATCGTATCAAGTCGTTTCAGCAAATTGCCTTAATTATTGCCTTCATCGGTAAACTTCCTCCTTCTGGAAGCTTGTCCAAGTACTCACCTGTTGATTAGGACGCACTACTGAAATATGTGTCAAATATCCTCTAGTTTACTAATGCACTTGGAATATAAATTAATAGATCACCACCTCTAAATAATAATAATCGAATAAAATGAAAAGTCGCACACGACATAAATAAATATCGTGTGTAATATACGTGTTTCTAATTCTCGTTAATTGTTCCACAATGTGTTAACAAGCTAAGAAAGATTTTAGCAAGCAAGAGGAATGCGCACTGAGCAGGTATTCGTTAAATTAAAATTCAGCGACTACTGTCACTGGCAACATTGACAGGAGGAAGGAAGTTAGAATCGTTAGTATTCAAGTTTGATCGATCGTTTCGCGGAGCAAAGAGAAGGCACCGAGTGTAGTTAAAGCGAGAGAGAAAGATTGTACGGAAAGCAAGGGTGAGAGAGACAAGGTGATCGACGACAACGACGAGCCAAGGAACTCCGTTGACCGAGTGCTGGCGCAAGCCCCCGCGTCGCTGTGCCGTTTAGAATCGCGCTTACCCGACACCCACGCGCGGCAAATTAAACGGGACATCCTCTCTTCCTTCCGCGAGCGATCGTGCCTGGCGTCGCCTAATTCGTGCCTCTGTTTCATCCTTCGAAGCTACTATCCGTCCGTTCTTCATGTTAAAATCACACAACTAATTCGTATAACTAATTCATGCTCCATATAAACTATAATTTCAATTTACGTTTATAACGTATTTATAACTTATATGATAATGATAGTTGCAAATTATACTGCAAAATTTTATAAAACGACCTCAAACTCATTTATTCCCCCCGATGACTGATTGCGATTCTGGAAAACACTTCCCAACGCTGCATTTAATGTACACATATATACATTCGTATAAGTTTAAGCTTTAAACATTTGCAACTAACCAATTTTATGGGAAATTCGGAAACATCTTCTTGTCGAGGGCTATATTCCCTGCAATAGTACAAAAGCAATGCAATGATTTCCAAGTAAATCCTGAGGAATACTAGAAGTTGCATCGGAGGCAAACAATGAGATATAGCGAGAAGCGAGAGTGTCGGTTCGGCGGTAGGAGGCGAGTGCGGCCAGTTTCGTCATCGCGAAGCGAGGATAGAAGCAGTGCGGTGCGGCGGTAAAAGGGTCCGCGGGACAATTCCGCGGCGGCCCACGCGTCATTGTGGTCGCGACGGCAAATCGCTTGGCCACCTGGCCAGATCCAAGCGCCTCACCAACACTGACTGGCCTTCTCCTTCCTCCTTTTTCTCTCCTTATCTCACTCGCTCGTTCTCAGTCGCTTATTAGATCTTATCCGCGACCTGAACACCTGACCGTCGCGATTTCCTCTCGAGCAATTGTCATTCTCGCTCGGCTGTCCCTTCTCGGATTAGCCAGCAGGAGTTCACTGCAAGGATGCCTCCTTTTGTCGCTGCGGTCATCGATATTCTTGGGACGCGATTGCCCTCGAGGACTCGCTCGCTCAGTGGAATTCTCTGATTTCAGCCAGTTTTTCTTTGTTACTCACTGCTGCTTCATTCTCTAACGGCACGCTCGATGCCGACTGTTGATTAGTTACTGCCAAGTATAGGCGCATCAGCCGTGTCGATTCGTGATTTTGAGCCTCGCCGACTGGTCGCATGGCAGATCATAATTGGTTATTTATGCATTCTTTCCTTCTGCGGTCATGTGACCGTAAGCTAACTTTGAACACAACGGAACCCGTTATCGCTCATTAGTATCGCGATCTATAACACTAGAGTGTGTTTCCTGGACTCGGAGCATGCGGAAGCGAGGGCTTTGTCGATCGATTATGGATATACTTCTTCCTGGAAAAATTCCTTGTCGATGAAAAAAATCTCTACGGTTTCGTCGACAATAGCGTTCGTCGATCTTGCTCCGAGAAAAACGATCGATGATAAAGACCCTCTCGATTCCAAGTGCTGAGATTTGCAAGCTCTTTTGGCAGAGAGTTTACGATGATAAAGACCCTCTTAATTCCAAGTGTAGAAATCTGCAAGCAATTTTGGTGTAGAAGCGGTGTAGGTTTACGAGCGACAGAACGCCTTGCGCAGAGTGCACTATCCGCGCGCGGCTTCGAGTACATCATTTTGCGCATACCGATCGTTGAAAGATACCTCTGGCGGGTCAGAATTATGTCGTTGTCCTCCTTTGAGAGGCGCGTCCCAGGGTTCCAAGCAGATTCCTTGCAACATCGGCGCACCAAAGTGTCCTTGCACGTCCTTTATACTCGACTCGCGAAAGGTCAGCCCCCGCGAAGTCCCGTTGCGAAAACTCAAACTGTGTAGAGCACGCAGATCACGCGGAATGTGTAGCGCGAGCGCTGACAGGCTCTGATCAATCAACAAAACGGCCCGACAGCCAGCCGTGTTTTTCTTCATTTGTGATTAGTGGTTTAGTAAGATTGCCACTACGGCATTTAGCGGGCCATGACTCCGGCGAATGGCCTCTGCTCCTACGCCGACCTGACGTTTCACTTGCGCCACGATTCCAATGAGGATTGTTTTACTGCTGGTCTGGATCATTGTTACGAGCATAGAACGGTATAGCTCTCCCCTTTTCTCTTGCATTGATATTCCCCGTAACAATCGTTTATCCACCTACAATAAGTAGAACTTTTAAATTTATAAAGGTTTCATTTTTATTTAAATATTTATTAAAAATGTAATCTCGTTTTTAAATTGCGAAAAAGAGTATGATGTACCAGGAACGTAATTGAGAATTATAATTTGTAGATCAGGATCTATTAAAATAATTTAGTAAGGAATGTAAATTTCATTGCTATGAAGTGGTATAATCAGTGTAGAGCGCATCGCTTTCGTCTCACCGAGCAGAAGGTAAGCGAGGACGAAAACGCGTTAAACGACACTGGGAGCGAGTCTCTCGTACAATTTCCCACATTAGCAGCGTAATGATGGCAGCGTCCGGCGCGCTCCTCGTTCCCGAATCCCTACGTAGTTATTACCATTTCATTACCTCGCGGCGAAAAGGCGGCGAACGATGCGTAAATTACGCGACGTGACATAAAGTACGCCCAATTTGCCTGGTGCTCGCATGCACGCCACATTCACGCTATATTCCCGCCACATTCACACCGCATGGGCCCTGGCCAGAGGCACACCTGCGGATTTTTCTGCGATGCTGCGATTAATCGCTCTCTGCGACCCCTCCGAGCGAATCTGCTTTCGAGGACGCTGTAAAACGGCCCGAGAAATATGGATCCACACGCTATTATTAAGTCTCGTAACAACTCCGATCTGAACACATGCCACTTTCGGCCAAAAATATTACCCTTATCGGATAGTTTGTCTCCGAACGGAAATACCATGAGCCTTTTAACGAAGAGATTCTCAGGCAATTATTCCACAATATAATTTCCTGTAAAATGTTCTGCATTCGAACCCTCTCTTGCGTGGCTCTAATCATTTAAGTATTTTTTATCGGTTCACTGTCGTATCTTACATATGTCATACTACTTATTTTGCATATTAAAAAGAGAAGTACAAAGGGCTGGTCCTGTATCTTTGCATCGAACAGTTCTGACCAATAGGGATTGACCTCGGATGGCCCGAATCATGCGTAGAGTTTTTATTTATTCGTACACTTCTTTGGAAGCATACTTTCTCGAGTTCCGCGATTGGGTCGAGAGGAACCAATGGCGGAGAAGAGGTCGCCATCCTCTCCGGGCAATTTTGTGCACACGGAGAGGAATTGTGCAAGGGAAGGGCTTTGATTGAGGCGAGACACAAATTGCTAATTACCTAATTAGAGCCAGTGACCCACAATGTCCGACCACCCGGTACTTCTCGCCTTTCATCGGCTCTGTCCGTACAATTTTCGACGATAATATCCTTGGCTGATCTTTTGCTTTGCTCCAAAAAGGGCTGCTTCGTTCGTTTACTCTGATTTTTACAACTACTTGAAGGTAATTAGTAAAACGAGCTCGACTGCCAATGATTTTCAACCCTCCATGACGTCACACGTCACTTCAAACTCACATACTCATAAATTCGGATCGTCAAATTTTACAACCGTCAGTTTATCGTTTTATTGCTTGGAAATTTGCATAATTATCAAGAGCCAAATTTGCTTGGCATATCGGCTTAAATTAAAAGTTCAATTTTTATAAGCGCATTTTTGTCTAGAAAAAAAAACTTGTGATATTGCTCCACTGAATCTAAGAAAAATAAGTCAGAGTTGGTCGACGATGAGTCACACTCCTTGACACAAACTCGCCGGTAACAGTATACACAGAAGATTTCGCAAAATGACTTACATAAACAACTCACCGTCGCGCCATTCAACCGTGTATTCGTCTGCTCGAAAGTTACATCAATAACAATAACGATTATAATCCCGCTTGGCGTCCGGCGAGCGTTATAATCCGCGCGTAGTCGGATTATTAAAATCAATTATCCAAGTGGACGGCCGCGAGCGAAGAAATTGGAGAAACGATTCTCCGAGTGACTCGACTCGACGAGACAAACAACTACCTACGCGATGCGTCTTTCGTATAATAGCCTGATTGAGTGTCGCAAGCTTGTGACTATCGAGGGAAGTGTCTTACGGCACCTTTCGGTCGAAAAGATTCTCAATTTGTCGGGTCTTCCGGTGAAGCGAGCATCGTTTCACTTACACTCTCTAGCCAATCTAAATTGATGCAAGTATCGCGAAATTGATAAGCAAACCACTACGTCCAAGTGCAGAGCAACGCGAGCATTGAAGTCTCCAAGACTCGAGGCGTCTGCTTTCTCGAAGCTACCAACGAATTTCACCGGGTGGCGACAGATAAGCCGCAGTATGGCGTCATAAACAACCGATTATCTTAATTAACTGAGAATTGTTTTGGCCCACGCATCGTGCCGCGGGCACCGGCCCACGTGCAGAACCTCCGCCCGTTCTCTCGCTCTCTCGCACCTCTTCGTTTCTTTCCTCTCGGACTCCGTCAAAGTATACCGAGTGCACCTGGAAAATTTCCGGGAGCTTGTTGACGCAATTAATGGAGAATCGTCTCGCGGATCTTTCGATAAATTTCTTATAAGCCCGATTTACGATTGGTTCGGTCGAAGAAGATCTGGGCGAATCGTGTTGATTCCAAGCGAGCCGACACATTTTTACACTTTTCTTTATCCATTGAACGTCCCAGGAAATTTTATCTCGATTCGGAATTACCAATAAAATTTTGACTTAGTTTACATTAAACGACAGGATGCAAAATACCAACCTACACTAACGCGGATATATGTTCGCAATGTGCGTGAAATTGTAGTGAACAGTCGAGTGAGATTATTTTCCATGAACGAGTTTCGAGAGGATTGTCAGAACAGTTGAAGCAGTTGAGACAGCGATCCATCGAGTGACATTGTCCAGCAGTCAGGGTAATTGTCCAGGCGATCGAGGTGGGCAAGGGAAACGAGAACGAGCGGAGGAGGATGTTTACCGGGGGAAAGGATTACGGTTCGCGAGGAAGGTGCGTGGAGACGCGTTACCTGGGATAATGACGCTGCTTGCCGCGGCCTTGGCGCGGTGAGCCACGTAGGTGTACGACACGCGGAAGATGGAAAAGCCGCTCTCCATGTACCTCTCTCCACACCGCACCGCGTCGCGTCGTGCGCTGAAGGCGCGGGCGTAGGCGAAATGTATCAAGGCTGACTTAGCTCGAGTCCTACTGTCGACACTTGTCGCCGATTCTGACGTTTAAATAGGTGAACCCGAGTGACAAACGATCGGCATGAATGAACTCCTTGAAAAGCACTACTCGGACCGGTATCCTTCCGTGGCGTAACAACCCCCCCTGTCTCATCTACTTGCGGATAGACACGCGTCTATTCTAAATTCCAACTTTCCGCGAACCAATGAATTCATAATAAGTTTCTGGAGTTTATCCAAAAATAATTTCTACACTTCTTATTCCTCCTTTCGTACTACGGGCTACTTCGGACCCTTAAAGAAGCGTGGCGAAAAATTTATTGAGCGAACAGTTCATTAATTCCAGTCGAAGAAAGCTTAATGAACTCGACTAGCGATTTAGCGGGATGAGGGCGATTAGATGAAGCTATTAATAACGCTGTTCGCAAGACAGCGGAATTTCGCATTACAAGATAGGGGAAACCGAGATACTCACGGCAGGAGGGAGAAATAGCAGGTCCCAGCGGAAAAGGGCACGCATAATCGTCGACATAAGCGTTAAAAGGGCGTTATATTTTCCCTGGTAGACACGACGCTGCCGACAAATTGTGCGAATGAATAATGTGGCAGCGTGAAGCGAGCATTGGCTATTTACGGGACGGCGCGTGCTCGCTACCACGGTCTTCCTTCTCCCTTCGAAGTTGGTGGTGTTGGTGGTGGCGACGACCAGGCTGCTGCTGCTGCTTCTGCGGCTGCTGCTGTTGCTGCCGCTGCTGGCGGCTCTGCCCGTGCCACTGTTCCTCTCCGGCAGATCGCAATCTTCCTATCGGGCCGACCGCCGCTACCCGTGTAATCATAATTTCCCGCTTATCTACATCTCCCGCTAACTGTACCTTCCTCGCGCGAAATTGCGTCCTCGAAAAGGCTCCGCTTCGCGATCTTCGCGTCTTCTCTTTCACTTGCCACGGCGGACGACTGGCCTGCTTGATCCGAGTCCATTAGACCATCTCCGAAATGTGTTAATTAAAAATCCTGTAAGGATTCTCTCTGGAATTGCATTTTTAAATTACTGCACGCGTATTTTGGAACTGACCCAAAAGCACGATGTAAGAGTGTCTTCTCGGATTCACCCTTGCGAGTAATCTCCGGCGTGCGTTAATTGCGAGTCTCGCGTGTAGTCTTTCCGAAGCCGCGTTTTTGAAGCAAAAGCGAATCGGAGTGGAACGGAAGCGAGGCTTAAGAAGACAGTTGGATGGTTGGAGGCGGTTCGAAAGGATTGTTACGACGGAAAGAAGGAGATGGACCAGCACTCGCCGCTCGGTAATTAGTGTAAATCTGTAGTCACGACGGAAGCAAAGCTGGAAGGCAGTAAATAATTGTTTCGCGATAATCCGGTCGGCGTCGACGAGCAGGTTTGGGGTAGCGGTCCGCGGCAAATTGAGCTCGTTAGCTCGTAAACTACGCCGAACGAATGGCTCCCTACTAATAAACATCTTCCCGTAACGCGGTGGCCGCATCCGTTGGACCGCGTCGTGCCAGCTGAATATTTCGTAGCTTTCGTCCGGGCGCGTTTCATTACCTTAAAGACCAATAATTTACGTCGCCGCTCGATTTTACTCCGCAAGAATGATGGCTCGTGCCCGCCACTCCCGGGCCCCGCGGAATTGCAAAGGAGGCGCGTAATCGTTGGACGCAGCAAAAATTCGCAATTAACTCCGGGGGCCGTAGCGGCATGGCACGGTACAGTGCCGGTGTCGCGTCGGCGTAATTGGTTTTGCAGAAAACTTTTACGTGTTTTCGCGGCATTTGCATAATGTGCGAGGTGAACACGGCCGATCGATCGATTAATTTAAATACCGCATAAGCCGCCGCTGGCAGTGCCACTGGCTGCCGACGACGATGCACCCTCTCCCGGAACTTGGAACCCTCCCGTTACCGCGCTGTACCACGCCACGCAACGTCGACCCATTAGCTTGTAATTATCGTTACTTATTGCTGGTGAATACCGTCACGCTCGGATCGACAGTGACGCGGGCCGCGAGTTTCGCCTAGTCTGCGCAACGACGATCAGTCCTCCTCCTTTTCCCTCTTGCGATCGTGAATCATTTGACCGCGTTTTCTCCGGTTCTCTCCAAATTGGCCGCGCCTAATGGTCTTCGGTAGTACGATTAAAGGTAAATGCCAGTTGCGTGGCACGCGCAGCTGATGCACCAGACGATGATACGCGAAACGTGATCCGCTGGGTTAGAAATTCCGCGAGTCACCATGGACACCTACGTGCGAGTGCCGTTCGTTCCGAACCCTCCGAATGCCATCGAGAAGCAGACCCCGGGTGACCGACGCGACGCGACCTCGTTGCACCATGCAAACGAGAGTTAAACTATCAAGAGTGAGAGACGATGGGCGAAATGGCAGTCCGCTGTCCGGAATAGCGAATAATACATATCGCGTTTCAGAGCATGGGCAAAAGATTTCGCGGTAAAACCCAAGAGGAAGGGAGGTTTGGAGGGTACCGTGTCGGCATGTTTCGCAGTTTGGGACTGGAGAGGCTGGCAAACGTCTGTGAGCGGACAGGCACCGGCACAAAAACAGCGGGGGTCAGAGGGGTCAACAGCGGAGCCCTCTGTTCCCGGGGCCTCCTTGTCATGCGATATGTTGCTCGTACGTTATGATAGTGGCGTCAGTATACCAGCTTTCTGTTCTGTCAGTGACAATGCTCGCGATGCCTTTGTGAGCGCGGTCCGCGGGATCCTCCTTTCTTATTTTTTCCAACTTGTCTCTCTCCTCTTTATCCCCTTCCTCAGCTCTTCCTTGCCTTCTTCTCCTCGACTTCTCCTCGCCGCTACTCTGCCGAATTTCATTCAGCCAGAGTACCGTTCACCGCTAAGAGTAATGGCGAGATTCGCGCGACATCCTCGCGCTAGAAGCCTCTTACCTCTCACCTCTCGCGTCCTGGTATAGGCGGACAATTGATAGGGCTACGGTCCAGAAGAGTTATAGTTTGCGCGTGGGAGATCGCATGGACTTTTCATATTGAAAGATTTACGAGTATACTCTTACCTAGGATGGAACAAGATGAATTGGATGGGCGAGTGTGATGAATGGATAAATCTGTCTATCGAAATTTGCTGTACGACCATCTTTCAAGAAGCGGCTCTAAATTTCGATGCGCATGAATCCTTGGCCAACCGAGCTCTTCAACGTCAAACGTCATGGCTAAAATTCATTGTACCGGTGATGCCTCATTGCGCAATAAGGATCTTTAAACAAATTTTTGATAAATACGTGGCTCGAGAGAATGGAGGAATTGATGAGGGTGAAAAGAAATAGGGCGACGTATTGATCGGTACAAATGTATCTTTGTTCCAAACTTTCACACACTGACAGCACTGATCCTGGTGTCTCCGGTCGAGCGTGACACACCAGCGATACTCAGGCGGGATTTTTCTTACTTTCTTTCGTTCTTGGCGTCGTCAGGTTCTTCCTTTGACTTTTTGCTTTTTACTTTATCCCTGTTAACCGTCCAACATCCTAGTCGACAGAGGTCACCCTGTTGTCGATGACTCACCGTGTCTTTTCTTTTTCTCTTTGTCATCTTCTCCTCTGACATCGAGGGCAAGTCCGAAAGAAACGACCCTGCTACCTTGGGCACGAAAACGATTAGTGGTGTCAGGGTGCATCCGAAGGAAAACAAATTGGGTTGACCCTGAATTGACGACGTTGACCCTGGTCGCGAATAGGATTTATGATCTGGGGTCCTTACCGTAGCCAAAACCATCGAAAATATCATCGACGTGCCTCTTACCTTGGAATGGCGACTCACAAATTCGGTAGCAGGACATCGCGAGGGCAGAACATCCTAATGTGCATTCGGAGCAGTGATCGTGTGTAATATTAACGACACCCTGTACCAGCAAATAGTGGACGCTTCGTCGACGTGGCGGAACAATGGACGAACAGGCAAAAAGATTCTTAAGAGTATCGTCGTAGGTACGACTTTATGAGGCGGGCTACACGAGCACGATTATGTATCGGTTCTTGTATAATGCGATTTGACGCAGGTGGTCCCTTCGTCGTAACTCTTGTCCAGTTTTGAGCACGAACGCGTGCGCGTTATATATTGACCCCATTGGACTCGAAAAGCGTGGGCGTAAAATTCGGCTCCCCGCGCATACCTTTTGCATCCTTCCTTCACGGATCACATTTATAAAACACGAGATCCTACCTCGAAAGGGGGATGAAGGCAATAGAATTTAATGTAACGAACCTTTCTTTACGACCTCCAGCAACACGTTTGTTGAACCCCTTCGTCGCCTCGCATCCACAAGTCCGCAAACTCATAAACTAAAGCCTCAATGAGGATGAGAAATCAGGGGAGAGAAATAGAGAATTCGTGAACCGGTCTTACATCAAACTTCATCAAAACCACTCGGTGAGTGGAAGCAGCACTCGTAGCAGTGTAGCAGTAGGAGATCTCGAAAGTGGCCCTCGAAGCGCAGTGCGAAAGCAGAGCAAATGGAGGAACACGAGAAATAAATGGAAACGGGAGGAGGCGCACTAGTAGTAGTAGTAGTAGTAGTAGTAGTAGCATCAGTGGTAGCAGTGGTATTAGTAATACTGTAACACTAGCACCAGCAAAAGAGGAGTACGCGAAGCATAGTAGGCATAAGAGAGGAAGAGAGGAAGGCACAGGAAGCGAAGGCAAAGCAGCAGAAGGAGAAAAGATCGAGGACAGTGGAAGAGAGAAAGGTCCGCGGCACGGTGTAAGAACCAACCGCAAGGAAGTAAGTACGGAGGCAGAGGAAGCGAATAGCGGCGAAAGAGCGAACGGACAGAGGGATAATAATAAAACGAGATATCTCGTACGTGGGCGGTCGTATTGTTAGCGCAACAAGGCATGCGCGGCGCTTCTGTGTCGCAAGCTGCCCTCGCTCGCTCTCTCGCGCACACTCACGGGCACGCTGCGCCCTTAATAAAGGGTACGCGTGTGCGTGAGAGAGGCGCGCACGCTTAATAAGAGAAGCCACTGCGCGGTGGCAGCATGGTGAGGCGCGGTGCGGTGCGGCGCGAGCGAGAGAGTCCGGGGCCTTATGTAAATCGGAGGGGCCCATCTGCGAGCGAGCAGCCGTCCGCAGCCGGCCGCAACGAGGAAGAAGGAGCAGCACGAGCTGCCGCGCGCAGCTTCAAAAGCAGTGCCGCCACCGCCACCACCGCGATAAACACGCATTTATTCCGAGGGCCTTACTCTCTCTCGCGCACTGCTTGTTCCTGTTGCGGCTGCTGAGCTGCTACTACTCGCTTAGGATGCAGGCGTGGGCGATTGCGCTCGAGCAGTAGCTCTACTCCAACACCGCTAGATACTGAGATTTCAGGTTCAACTTAACCCCTTGATAATGCGCATCACCCGATACCACTGGCAAGACACTGACTGGATATCTTGAAAAAGATTAGGCTCAAGATTTTCGGATTGGCGTTAAAAAATCTTCAATTTTTTCCCCGCTCATCGGTTTCGAGCCTTGAAGTATAGTATAATAGTTTCTATATCTACAATAATTTTCGCTCTTTCAAATTGTCGGACGAAGTAAGGTACGCGATATAGTGTTGAATTCCAATAAATTGCAATAAATTCCGTCGAGAGGAAAGTGTGCTTTGATTCGATGTGAGTGGCGAACCACCACTCGGCTTTCGAGGGATAAGGACGCCTGCACCGGTTACCGCTCCTGATTTACGAATAATGAGTCATATTTCAATTGGAGAATATGAATGGAGGATCTCCCGGGTGGAGAGTAAGCGGCCACTAGCGTGAGAGGCGGTCTCCATAAATGCCGCAGGAGCGCACGTTAAGAAACGCACGAGACACTAGGGCCGCGCGTTACATCGGCGTTATCGCGACTTTACATTGTGTTTGCACGCATTCTAACCTCTGTAGAAACGCATGCCGATGATTCTTCCGCGACTGGCAGATAAGGTGGATAGGTGGATGGCTGTACACGTAGGTGCGCTCAAGATAAGCACGGCAACTCTCGACTCCGCTCTCTCAACTCCCCTCACTTTGTCCGGTATTCGCAATACTATCCAGTCCTTTTGCCGCTGAACGATCTCCGACGTGTTTTCCAAGCGACTTTTTTTCTACTCGCCAACTAACAAACGGCGCGCATAACGTTTACCAATTATGAAATTTGCAACTATCCTATCCATATTTGATTACGCTTCGAGTAAACGCTTGCCGAGCGATACGACGAATAACCGGTAATCGCGAGAAAAATTCGTGCACACGTACTCGTCTTTAATGAAAATTTATTGTTTTAACGGATGCTCGCGCACCAATGCCGCCGCGAGGTATTCGAGGTTCTCTCTTTACCACCTTCCTGCAGAGTTGCTCTCTTCTCTCGGTCGCTTTTGCCCGTTCGCCCGATGCAAATCGAGGGCACGTTGCTTACACTCACTGTTCTTCGAAAGATTAATAGGTCAGTTTCCTTGAGACCAAGTGTGAGTAACGAAAAGGCTGCGGTCGCGTGCGCTCTTGTGTGCTAGCTTCTCTCTAACGTGGAGCGAGGCGGCTTTGATCCGCCTAATGAGACGAGAGTGCCCCGGAAAGTCCAGAAACGCGATAAACACTCATTCTTTAACCCGGTTAACTCGGACGTTCAATTCGTAATGTAGAACTTTACAGATTTACATTTTGCTATTTTTATGTTATCTCTTATTCTTTTTCCTATAAAAATCCTATCCAGAATAACAATCTTCCAGTTTTACAATATACGTTTAATGTTGTCACGCTCAATTTTTAGTTTCATTTTTGTGTATTTAATTATTCGCATCAATATTAGAATCGGAATGGTAGTGATAAAAATTTAGATTTAAGCAGTACACACTATCGCACAATAAACAAGGAGCCACGTGATCTCGGTTGTTGTAAGAGATTGCCGAATGAGCCGTGGTTCATCGAAATCTCGGTAGCGCGTATCCGATCGAGCGGTTTTGTTACTTCCGCCCGCGGAAGTGGCTCTCGAGGTGCCAAAAGCAAGCTACTACCACTGGTAATTGACACTGGCAGTTAATTGCGAGACCGTGCGCGACACATAAGGAAGTTAACAACAGTGATAGCATCTCCCCCAAAACTGTCCAGTGAAAGTGAAGCGAGTGAAATATTTTCTTGAAATTCTCTCAACAGTGCTCTGGAATCTTTTGGAATCCAGTCACACCGTCGCATCGGCCTCGCGTTAGAATCGTGAATTCAGTGAGACCAGTGCGAGAATAGTCAGAATACTCGAGGAAGGAGTTATGGTGGAACTACTGCGACGGGGTCAGACCGAAATTTTTCATAATAGCCGCCCGACACCCGGAGGCTATAAATACAACAAAAGCGAGGAAAACACATAAAACACGTAAGGCGCATTAAGAGCGGCATTAATTTAAATTGTTTACCACGGACCGCGCACCATTCGCCTTAAAGGCGCGCCTCCGCGACAGACAACTACTGTGTTTCAAGAATAACCAAGGAAGCTTCCAACTCCCCTGCTCGGACGTCTCTAATCGATCCTCTGATTAATAGCGCGACACGATCTTTCAATTCTCGCGTTTTGCCAACGATCTCTTCCGCAATGAATCCCCCTAGCGACTATTTTTAGTCGAAATCGGAAAAACAAGCTCGCTTTCGAAGAATCCAACACGGAAAAAGTAGACATGAAGAGGGCTTTGAAATATGAACACACAAAGATCGTAGTCGTCGATATTGTTTGGTTCCTCTGGCTCGACGGATCGTGCCGAGATTTTGGATGCACGCAGTTCTGAGGTAACTGACCGTGGACCCCGAATGTGGGGCCTCGTTTGGATCTGGTGGTTCGATCGGTGTCGATAACTGCCTCCGAGGCAAGTTCGAGGATGTATCGACGGTAGCCAACGATTGGCAGCTGGCCAATTGCTCCGATGCCAGCCGCGCGGAGTTATCGCGATAGTGAAGAATTAATGCCGCGGTCCGAGACCTCGGTAAATAACCTCTTCGTTAACGTCGAACCAGTCCGTGCGAAATGAACACGTTCTCCCCTTGAAAAATTTCCGGTATCCGCCAGATTCGGATCAATTAAGCTTGCATTCTGATCCTCGCAGCCGCTTCTACATACTCTCCCTCTCTCTCTCTCTCTCTCTCTTTTTCTCTTTTCCTCTGTCTTTCTCGGTGTTTTTACGTGTATTAGTGCGACCACTAGAATTAGCGGAACGAATATTAATTCATCCGTATTTGTCGTTCGGCTGGTTGGCAAAGGATGTCGGTAATACTATTCGATTAAGCCGAAGTCCGTAATGTGCTCGACTTCCTGTTCGTATTCACATCTATTTCGGGCTCATTACGCTGGTACCGTCTAGTCTTGGTATGATCGTGCATTTAATAAAACGTCATATTCCGCATGCCGCGATTAATGATTCTACTATCTGGCGGAGTGGCGAGTAAGACTCTATTTTCTTACTCGTAAGGCACTGAAAGTACGCTGCGGAACGATTTTTTGTTATTTCAACGTCACGTATGCTTCGTAAACTTTCTAACAAGAACTACGTTAATTCAAGGAGCAATATTAACCGCAGTAGTAATACTTGGAGTGTAACTTGTATTACCTTCGAATTGCGAATTAGAAAAATCATGAAAAATAGTCAGCAGGCGACAACCGTGAGATTGTGAGATAGCGATACTAGGTAAAAATTCTCTTTAATGGTGAAAAGAATTTGTCTGAGAATTTTCCAAAGTCTCCGCAGATCGTTGAAACTCAAGCGGCCAAATTCCTTTTTACATTCCGCGAGTATCGAGTCTGGCGAAACCGGGTTGGAGAATCCAAGTGAGTTTGCCCGGGTTCTCCATTATGAAACGGCATATATCCCTGGCGCAGCTGTTAGCCTCGTTGCGCGTAAGCAGAAGTAGCCGCGAGCCGCGGAAGGAGGAGCAGCGAGGTGCATTATTAAGACGGCAACATGCATCGGTCGCGCGCAGACGGACTTAGAATAGTTCTCGGAATAGATCCTGACTGCACTAGGCCACATAATCCACATAGAGCCGGAGGTATAATAGAAAGAGAGAGAGAGAGAGAGAGAGGGAAAGAGAGAACGCGAGGGCGAGCCACAAAAGAGAGAGAAAGAGAGAAGCCGAAAGGGAAACGGTAGGAGAATGTGGTTTACTTCTCTTTGTGATTAGCCAGCCGGGCAACGCTCAACCCAGAATTCACAAATGATTTAGATCGCGCAGCGAAATTATTGCAAGTATTGTGCGTAGTTTGATATTTTCGCCGTGACCGGTAGCACGGGGGTGCGCCTTTACTTTCAGCCGGCGTGCAGAGTATTTTCACTTGTTACTCGTGCGAAATATTATTTCCCGTAATTCACGGTTATTTACGCCACCGACTGGTCCGCCCGCCGTCTCCTCGGCTATTTGAACTACTGTGTCGGTGATCATAACATACCTTGATTACGACGTCTGTTTCAATACTATATGTATATGCTACACTGATCTGTGGTGCATTATACATGTATGTATTATATACCACACGTGCTTTACCTCTGTGTATTTCGTATTTCCTTGCGACATTTGAACTCACAGCTCATTGCGACTGTTGAATTTATGGAAGTATTTGACATTTCCTCGTTGACAGATCGCAGCATATTCCGATAGGAGCTTTTTAGACCCGATTTAACGTACGGTGACTATCGAATCGTACAGAAAGAAATTGAAAGATGAAGTAGCGCAGCCTTTTCTATAAATTGCCGCCTTGATCGCACGTGTCATCTAAACTCATCGCTAGCGGATCCATCCAGACTTGGACCAAAAATCCACAAAGCATCTCGCGGTCCATTAAATCCGAAAAAGCCGTGCTTTCAAGGGTCGCGAACGCGAGAAAAAAGCTGTGCCGAAGTTTAAAGGGATTCGTAAAGAAGAAAGCGAGCCTCGACCGTTCGGCACGTAGAGTCGGTTCCTTTGACGCCTACTAATGAGAGGGCAGTGATTAAGGGAAGTACGAGAATAAGCGCGGCAAAGGATACAAAGGTGGAACGGTGCACAGGCAAGGAGGCAGGCAGACAGACAGACAGGCGGACGGACAGCTGTGGCGTAAGGCTTTTCCGTTACTGCCGCGCAAGCATCTTTGATTTAACGAAATTAATCAGTGCGTGCGAAGAGAGATGGAAATACCGACAAAACGATCTCGGCCTGCCTGACACCCGCTCGAATCTGGGACGCGGGCGGCTATATCCGATTTCCCGCAAACTGATGTTCCGACACGCGAATAATTCCTTTTACCGTGCGAAATAAAATTCAATATCCCCTGGTTTATAGGAGCGTGAAAATATGAGAAAGCAGCGGCGTCATTTGTCGGAAAAGGCAAGATTGTCAGTATTTTAAAGCAGTGTCAAGGTTGTCAGCTACATCCTGGTACCTTTATCGTAATCAAAGGATTATTGACGATCGGCGTAGGTGCGGTTAAATCCTTACACTCGCGGCACGATTCTTCTCCCTTTTCTTCTTTCTGTCGTCTCTATCGGGAGAAATGCGCTTACTCGCGTGAGCGCCGACGGCCGAACACGAATATGTACTTACCCGCATGCCAGCTCTTATGCACTCGGCCGACTGTACAACTTGCCAGCGGACGGTTTTCGTGAAACATTGTCTCCCGATCGTGGTTGCGAATCGCAACGATTGATCGCGCGCGCTCGCAAATCTGTGTCTTCGCGAGGCGAACCACCAGTCGGAATTTCACTTGCGATTTGCAATTTCAGGGTCTATGGTGATCGTTTCTTGCATAATACTTACTCCGTAACCTTGCTTGATACCTGTCTACGATTTTCCACTGCGTCGGATATCCTATTCGCGACGGGTCACCTCTAATCGATTCGAGATATACTCGTAATGTGTATGCTCACATCAGTCGTAATTTCTACGCGCGGCATCGTTTAATTTATCGCTCAGCTTCACCGTATATGGCCCTCTATTTACATGTGCAGCCGGTGCGAGCTCCGGTGGGTACGTCAATTTCAAAACGTTCGTCGTTTCCGGACAGTTAATTCCCGCGATCTTTACCGCGGTTGCACTCCGCAACGCGATGCTTCAAGTCGCCGGAGTAATTATGCCAACGACTAATTTATGTAGAGCAGTCTATTTGCATCGTAGGATGGTACTCTGGATTTTTCTACCTTCGCAAAAACCTATTTTCGATTCCAACTTCCCCTGGAATCCATCCGCTGAGATCATAGATTCGCGATAACTAACTTTATTGCTTCGCTGCGTGCACGTACGCTCGAGACCACCGGTAACTGCAGTTTGAATTACGGCCCTTTTATAATTCCAAATTGAAATGCCGCTTTGCGTCGATCGATGCAACCACAAGTTTTCCAGGATGCTTGGCTACCCTAGCAGCGGTTGAAAACTGCAAGAAGACGAGCGCATCCAGTCGCAGAGAATTAATCGGGACAGTCACTTCCGCGTGGCTTCATCGAGCTGCTCCCTCCAGAGAGCGACAGTATTTCGCATTCGAGTAGGGTTATCTCGAAAAAATTACTCAAGCGCCCGAGGAGGTTTACAACCGGTAATTAGGAAAGAGGCCGATACGCGGGCAGAATTGAACGAGATCGTCAGGAGGATGCGCGCGAGCGGAGGAGGCAAAGAGAGAGAGGAGCAAGTGAGTCCCGGCGAGGATACGATCGGATCTCGCAGGAGACGGGAGCAGCGTCGTTTCGCGGGTATAGGAAAGGAGCAAAGGGAACGAACCCGAGAGAGGAAGGAAGAGCACGGTTGTACGTAGAAGCGAAGGCAAAGAGAGACAGGGGGCAGTCGGTAACAAACGACTCGCAAATCCTTCCTGTCAATTTAATCTCGCCTCGAATCCCGGAGAAATGTTAATAAGGGCCTCACTACCGTTCCTCCCCGTTCGTCCTGCCGGCCTGGGCCCCCATTCGACCCTCTCTTCGACCCTCTCTTCGACCCTCTCTTCGACTCTATGCCCCCGCGATGCGCCTCAGGGCAGCTTAGGGCGGCGCGGTGTGGTGGGCCGGTGTGCGCGAGCCAGCAACGACACTTTATTTTCGCGCAAAGATACCGCCGACCACGTGGAAATTGTGTGCAAAGCGAGCTGCGCCTTCTCTCGTTTTTCTTTCTCGGCTTCGTTCCCTTTATTTTGCATCTCGCCCTCTCGCTCATGCGCGCGCTCCCTCTTCCTGTGGATCCTGCGATTCCTCTTGCTCCTCCACCTCCTTCTCTTGCGCTCCTTTCGGCCTTCCACCCTCGTAATTTATCGCGGTTATGCCCGACTCGCGGTGGAATCTGTACCAACGGATAAAGGAACGCGAGGAAAAATGCTCCTGCCGAGCGCACTCGCAATGCTATCGTTGCAGCTCGATCATTCCTGCGTCGCGTCTGCTGCCGCTGCGCTGTTGCTCTCCACTGACTCTGGCTTTCTCCTCTTCTTCTTTCCCTAAGTTTCCTTGCTCTCTCCACGGGCCTGCCTTCCAGTCCACCTTCCAAGCCTGCCTTCCAGCCTGCCCGAGAGCGCAGGTGATGCAATGAAGAGATCGCGGCGTACGATGCAAAGGGACCTTGCCTTGCCGCACACCGAACAATGTTCTCGCGAATAAATTGATTTCGGAATTGCCGCGTTGAACGCCTCCGTCTTGGAAGTTTGCTCGGATAAAGAAATTTGGATCGCGCGCTTGCGGGATTATTATTGTCGATGTAGCGCTAGGTGGTTTGCATTCGAAGAGACTCTCTACGGTCGTTATTAATCATGATAGTCAGATATTCTCGAAAAGGTATGCGTCGGCGCACGTGGCAACGGATACCGTGATTTCTCCTATTTCTGACGGTAGCGATGGTGGCATAGCCGTGTTACCTCTGGAAATGGTATAATTCACGCTGCGTGATTCGAAGCCGCGTATATTCAGAAATTATACGTTCTCTCTATCTCTGTCTCTAATCTCCTTGATGGACTTGACGTTTTAATAATCTCATTTTAATTGGTCGCCGATCGCGCAATCCCGACACGTGTCCGGTTTAATGACGTTTCGGAGACTTAGCGCTTAGCTACGCCGGTAGGTATCTTTTACTTCTTCGCGGCACTCGAACGGATTTAGCGGCTCGCCACTTACAAAATACTTCGAAATTAATAGCTACAACGCTGCTAGCAGAATCGCTCCGCAGAGATACGAGCTCGTTCACTCGATTCGACTATTACTGTGCTTCAAAGACTCAAACCTTAATAGTTTCCTGCGTTAATCGACCCCTAACCGGTAGTTGCTTCTCGTTCGTGCTTCAACTGGAGTTTCCGTGAGATTTCCCTGAAAGCGTAATTAAATTATAACGCAGAATCTTTACGAGTCGATGCAGAGTGCAGTTAAGCTTAAGAAAACTAGCTCTTGCGTAAGCTCAAGTTTGGGGCGCGCACTCGCGAGGATCTATTGTTAGCCTAGCCCAAGCGTAAAGCCAAACATTCTTTCATACCGTATGTGGGTCGCCATCTACGCGATCTACGCACGATTTCCTTCCCTCGGCTCGTCTGCTCTGATTAACGCCTCGGCGCAACAGCATCCAAAATAAATCTACTGCCTATTTTCAGTGAATTTGCATAAAAAGAATAAACTGCGCTCTCTCCGCTCTCTCCACTGCAGCACTTACGCAATCGCGACACCTTCGTCACTTCGATAACGACTCTTTTCCGTTTTACGCGACATCATCGCGATATTTGCCCCCTTAATATTCGCTCATATAGATATGAGCTGTTAACTGTTCGGCGCGTATTTTCGCGAAAGAGCCTCAATTAATTTCCAGTTAAATTAGCAATATCGCATTAAAGGACTGTAACAGTCTCGATAAGAAATTGAGAGGTAACTTTGTTCACGAGATATTTGGTGCTCGGGAGCCAGTATTGTCGCGCAACGTATTCTTTTAAATAATGAAGAACTTCATAATGCGCGCTCGGCCGTGCTCCGCGACGTGGGTGTAATTGGCCCGAACGAAGTAACGTCGCACTTTATGTCGCAACAACTCTCCGAAACGCGTGTCGCGCCCCAGCCAGTGGATAAAGCAAAGCGAGAGTGTTATAATATCGCGACGCATGCTGCCCGCTAAAGTTTAATTGCCCAATAAAAAAGAGGACCGATGCGGTTTATTGAAGACATTGGTTGTGCCGCCGCGTCGTGGCTTTTACTGCGCTACACTGCTACTCCGCTTCCCTCCACTGCAGATATATATCGTCGATAAATGCCTTTTTATCATCCTGGAATTTTAAGTGGGAACCCTCCGGCATCCTACAGAACCATAGAACATTCGTGTCTTTGACTTACGCGCGATAAATGCGACTCTCGACATATTGCGCAACGGAGCCTCACGCTTCTTCTCCAAAATTCCATTTGCAATTGCGCTCGGTGACAAATCTGATAACCCTGACAAGGATCTCTTCTCGCAAAGTTCCGTCTCTCTGATCTTCGTATCGATACGAGAGTGCTTCGTCAGGATTATCCTTTATAAAATTATATTCCATGTCATCAATGTTGCAAAGCATACGCGCTGATAGTTTTCGCCAAATTATCGATTCGCATGCTCGATCCGAAGTCGGTCCACAACTCAAGGGATTTAAGTCTTTGGAGTATAATCGCATAAAAAATATCTTCTTTTTTAATGAATACACTCAGGCGTTTTTCATGCTATGTACCTTGAAACTTTAAGACGACTCGAAGTAACGTATGCGGCGATTTCACTTTTCCACAGATAATTCCTTGTAAACTTTTAAAGATTCTGGATAACTATACGATCGTTTCTGTTTGAAAATCTTCGCATGAGAACCACGGATCCACTAGACGACATAATTAACTAGTTTAGCTAGTCCTGCTGTTTGCTGGCCACTTGAGATCGGCCAGCGTACGGCAGCAGTAGCAGGATCCTTATCCCAAGAGCTCGGGAAAATCGGTCAAGTGATCCTCGAAGAAATTCGGTAGGTCCAGGCCGCGTGAGAACAGAGGTCTCTTCGTTGAGGCACCACGCCCAAGAAGGTCAAAGTAACGTGAACCGCGGAGTGGCGTAAACCGCGGTCCCCAAGGACCAAGCAATACGTACAACGTACATGTACTATAATGCACTATCGGGAACAAACGCGTATAATGCGCTAGTGGGCGAACAAAATCGATTTAATGAGGCGATAGTAAAATTGTCCAGAATATTTATAAAGCGAGCACACCGGATATCAGCC
Organism: Trypoxylon attenuatum; assembly: GCA_963989405.1. Lineage (NCBI taxonomy): Eukaryota > Metazoa > Arthropoda > Insecta > Hymenoptera > Crabronidae > Trypoxylon > Trypoxylon attenuatum. The sequence continues at coordinate 16,125,384 of OZ022489.1, read as the reverse complement.
GGATACCAGATGGATACCAAGCGGATCGACAGCCTTGAGAAGAGCGGCAAAAGTGAAAAACACCCGTCTAATTATGGTGCGCGGCTAATTGTACCTGTTGCGCCGCTGATTAACTTTGTACGTTAAGCTGCCACGCCTAGCTACTTCTACCTTCACTGGTACCACTAGACTTCGGTGGCACTAGCTGCGCACCGCGAATTATACCCCAGAATCTTTTCGTGCACTCGACTCGTTTCGTTTGCTTCGCAATTCCATCGTGAAGCTCTCGTAAATCCAACGCAAACTCTACGACCAGATTAAATGTGGTTAATTGCACCGAGTCCGCCCGGTAACAGCGATCATTGTCATTACGCTCTTATGACGTGCTGGCGCGCTAAACAGAGCAACAAATCACTGCGCTTAACTGCGCTGCAGTAATAGAAATTGTAGTTAAGAGCGATCTTAAACTTTTTCCTTAATTATCAGTGGATGCCATGACCGCATTTTACTGGTTGCCTCGCTCGCGACAAGAGAGAGAACCGAGATTTCATAATTTTGTCGAAAGGCCGCCAGTCTAATAGTGTTCCACGCGTCCTCCCACAGTTCCTATGGCCAGATTACAATGCCAAGGAGCCAGTGAAAGTGGGACCAGGTCTCAAACTCTGAATTTATAATCCACTCGAAAATATGATATCCGGTGGCAGTACGCTAATAGGGTCGGAATCACCTACAAATTACCTTCGTAAAGAGTCTCGTCAATTCCGCTGTCAATCCGCGAGGAGGAGTCTCATCTTCCAAGTACTAATCATCGGTAAACTACCAACCAGGTAGTTTAAAGTCTTTGACTAGTCTCAACCATCGATCCCGTGTGCTAAGCTGCTGCTAGACCATCCGAGTGGATGAGTCGTCCGCGTCCGAGCGAAAATTGCACTGAGCCACGAGGCAAAAACCTCGCGCGAAACACATTCGTTAACATTCCCAGCAGCACGCGGTAATGATCCCACCCGGTAAGAAGCGAGTCCGCCCGTTTCCTCGGAAAGTACCTACGTGCTAATCTTGGTTTAATAGTGCGCTTGAAATTGAATAGAACGACTGACGAATAAACTGAGATTGTACTAGTAATCTTTGCTAGCTATTGGCACAATTCTGTAAAAACTTTGAAAATGCGTTAGTGGTGTAGCTTGGCGTGAGCGAGAGAGGTTTGCGCGCGAGTGTGCTACCGCGCCGATTATCATTCATAAGCGAGATGAACGATAAAGATCGCGGGCTCAGCAAGATAGGGCCCTGCCTCTTGGCGGCCCGGCTAATTAACACCCAGCGGGACTATCCGAGATTGATGATCGAGCCAAGATCGAACGAGCTCAAGACGCAGCTTGCCAATATCGCGTCGACTCTCCTGATTGATTTTTCTTGGCGACTCTACCGCGTGTCATACGACAAAGTGTTACTTCGAATAAATTGTAGACAAACAGGAAATCGGATTTGCAACTATGTACAACTAAATGTTATTTCTGTCGATTAACAGAAAAGCGACATAGGCAAATTCGCTTGAGCAGTATTTAAATCAGGGTCTGAATGTCAGCTCAATAAAACGAAATAGAAAAAAGGCCCATCGTATTAGAACTTATAGTGGTCGGCGAGTGCGTCGATTCGTCCCACGATTCGAACTCAAGCAGATAAAGAAACAAGACCTGCGATATGTTGGACCCAGCGATTTGTCAGCGGAAATCCTCGTCTCTCCCGCTGTCCTATTTTCTTAATCCACCACGACGAAGGCACGTCTGTCAATATAGTCCGCACCAGTGTCGTCTTATGCGCGTTTTGCACCCTGATTTGCCACGCATCACAGTGATTATGTATTTAACATTCGTGGGCATCTTTTGCCACTGGACCTTCGGAAGTCTGGCGACGGTATTCGTCGCAAATTCTCCCCTCCAACATCTCGCCAGACGCAATTAAAACACCTCGCTCCGTTAAAGTGCGAATGTCGATAAAATCAGCTACCAAAACAACTCGAGGATTTCTCGGAGACATCGAATAGAAATGTTATCCCGAATGTAGAGTCGCGTTTTACGGTTCGCGACGGGCGGCAGTGCTCCCCAAAAAGCCGTAGGCGAAGCCGGACGTTATTTCGACAAACTCCCGAAAGTGCTACCCGCGTGGGCGTGCGCTCCAGGAACGGCGAGCAATTCCGAAATGGAGTTTTCGACTTACAAAACAGAGCGGTGGGCGACTGAGACAAAGAGAAAGAGAAAAAGGAAGGGAGGAAGGATGAAGAGAGTCAGTCTGGGTCCGAGCAAAGAGACACGAACGGGAAGAGTCCTCACCAACACTTATTGCGTATCGAACCCCCCACTTTGCCGGGAACTTATCACGGCAAATCTGTCGCGTGGGCGATCACTTCCGGTCGAGTGATTCCACTCGATAGCCACTGACGATGGTCAGGGTTTCGTGGTGGATCCGCGCGTCTGGGCTGGGCCCGTGGCTCCCGAAAAAGGCGAGCGGGCCCAGGTGTCAAACCGGCCGACATTTCGGACTCTCTTTACTACCATGCTTCGCAATATTTTTGCTCCGTGACTTTTTTATTCCCCGTAGGGCCTCCGTTCTATTTTTTGAGCGTGTGCCTCGAAAATACGGAGCATTCTTTCGCGAGGGACACGATCGCGGTTTAGAGTCTCCGCAACACTCGAGGCTGGAAATAAAATCTCTGCTTCATGACGTGGGCGTGTCATTATACGATTCAAGAGCGATTTAAAAAATCACCGATTATCTCGGGTATACTAATGTTGCTTGGCATTCGAAATATTCCAATGCCAAGTAACTTTGGTTAACTTGAAACAATAAAAAGACCATGGGAGAAATGTAATATTTTGAGCGGAAATCCGATGCATCGACACCTGGCAGGTGTTGGAAATAGCCTGAAATACGCCGGCAAATCATACTGGCGCTTAAGATTCCAAGAGTGTTCCGCGGAAGTCTCAACTTCCTCGAGGATTTTCAAGCCTCGGTAGTAGTCTGATCACGTGCCATGTATTTCTTGCTTTCGTGTATTTTCTATGGTTCCGTGTTCAGCGATGACCTCTTCAGCCCTCTATCCGCCACCCTCTTTTACCTAAATCACTGAGATTCGTGTATACAAAGAGAGATCCGATTTACGATCGCTGTTTACGAGGCGTTTTTAGAGTAGGCTGAGACTTTCCTTCCGGCTAAAAAGTCGCGTAAGAGAGACTATTTATACAACCATTAGCGTAGAATCTTCGGCTGGCGCCTATAAATACCAGTTACGCTGCACTAGTCTCATTTCGTCATCTTACCGACGAATCTTTAGGGCCTTCTTGACAGTAAAACCTGGCGGTCGTCTCGGAGCTGTCTCATCTATTCTGCCATTACGAGAAAAGCTGCACGAGCAGTCCGAATAGACGCACGGAAACCCATTGAAATTCAGATCACGGTACCTACTCCAAAATCTGGCACGGGCTGCACAGGAATAGAACCGCGACAGTCCGATAAGAGAAATGGTATTCTGGTCTCGCGAGATAATCGCAATCGCTGAAAACCGCAGCCCACGTACTTGCAAGAGACGAAACTCTTTTCCAGGAAATTATATCGTTCGCGAGATTTTTTCCTCGGACTATCGTCGCAGACAGGACTGTCAAGTGGGAAAGCAATGTAAATGTCAGCATGGAGCCAATCGGCGTAGGCCGATATCGAAGCTGACTGCGCGTGAACATCGATTCACAATCAATTCCAATAGATCCCGCAGTTCGCAGCCTGGTTCATAAATACCCCCGACGTACCCTGGTTTACCGTGGAATTTTATCCCGCGGGAAACCTACCCCATAATAAATAGTCCGCCATTTGTCGCTGTAGCTGCGTCTAATGGCTACACAGGTCTGCAACGTTTTAAAAGCCTCTTAGTCAAGCGACACGGAACACGAATCTAAATCATTCCCTTTATCTTATCCTCAGCCGGACTAATCCAACTACTAAGCGATCTGACTTGCTGAAGTCTCCGGGGAGACCGCGGTGCATTCGCTTAATCTTATTACGGTTATCCCTCTGAGAACCAGCCATTTTTTACCGCAATCATAGTTGATGTCGGTCCATTAAAGCATCGGACACTTGGCCCCCTCACGAACGAGCATACGAATTAATAGTGTACCGGGTCACCCGTGGGGTCCGAAATGCCTTGGTCCACTCGATAAGGAAGATCCGAGTCCATTGGGAAGCAGCCGAAAAATTCGGGACCGGTAAAGCACGCAATGCCGGAGATACCGTGGGTCTCGTTATCAATCGTGCGCGATGGGGCATATGAGCTGACTCCGGGCACGCGCCTGGCGGGGTCGTAGGCCGCCCTAGCCCTACTCTCGCGTTCTCTGCCTTCTCCCTCTCCGAGGATCGGAAGAGAGGCTCCGACGCATTATTCCAAGCGAAAAGAGGAGAGGAAGTGTTCCCCACTCTCTCGGGTGGAACGTCGAACGGGGCCCTCGGGCCCCAGTCCTCCCACTCGACCGACTCCTCTTTCCCTCCGCCCGTCTCTTCCCCACCACTACACTCGCATTTCCCCTCGCGACCCGCCTATGCACCGTTGTATTTACGTTCGCTGCATCGACGATCACGGCCGTATCTTTTCTCCTCAGTTTCAGTTAATATTTCGAGCCTCGCTCCTGAAGGTTGGCTAAACGTTTACTGTGAACAGGTCGCGGTAAAGGTTTGTGCGTAACGAGGAAATTCTGAAATCTTTTCGGGAAGATCTGCCGCGGTTTATTCCTGGTGGCAGCCTTTCGCTCGAGTTCTCCTGGTCGTGTGCTCGATAGGACCCCTCCGTGGGCCAGCTCTCTCCCTCCTTCGACTCGCACTCGGTCTCGGTCTCTCCAGCGGAGTCGGTGCGCATCTACCTTTCCCTTAGTCCCCACGCGGGAGCAGCGCCGGGGCCCGATCGCGGTGATGCGGCCCACACGCGCGCTCCACACTCGCGCGAGCGCAAATCGCATAAACACGCGACCACGCAGACGAAGGTGAGCTGGTGGCGGTGGCTGTGGAGTGTGGTAGCTTGCGGTGGCCCGTGGTGGCGGTTGGCGGGTGGCGGGTAGCGGATGGCAATGGTTGGGGCCGGGGCACTCGGCCGCCGAGCTCACAGACAGACACGACGGAGCGGTCCTACCTCCTGCAGGGGACCGTGTCACGTGGCCCCCAGGCCGCAGCGGCAGCACGCACCACGCACCACGGGCTGTGCTCTCTCGTGAGCAGCGCACACTACTCCAGTCAGAGACCAGCCAAGAGACCGGCCGCAGATCGCACTCTCTCCCAGGAAGCTTTTGCTTTCTCCCTCTCTCTTTCTTTTTCTCTCTCTTTCTCTCTCTCTCCCTCTTCTTCTCTCCGCGCACGTACGAACGCCTCCCTTTCTTGCTCTCCCTTGTCCTCTCATCTCCCTCCGCTGTCCCTCTCTACGCCACCCTGTTCCTCCGACTACGTCCCATTTCTATCGCGCGCACGCCGCGATATAGTCATCCTCGAGGACCAACCTGCCCAGCACCCCCGCCAGGCCGCCCCTTTTCTCGGGCCCACCGACGTCTCGCGTCGCGCGCGACTCGTGTACTTCGTCGTGTGTCATACGCCTCCGTATGGACCACCTCTGCGAGATCCGGAGTTCGGAGTTCTCGTCGTGTCGCAAACGCGCTTACGATCGTAATCCGAGCGATCGTCATCGTAGTTGTGTTCGCCAGCTCGAGTTCGTCGTGCCACGTGCGCCAGCCGCGCTCTCCACGCTACAGTGTGTGTATTTATAGTGCCAAGAGCCACCCCGCTCACACGTGCACGGTGCATCGAGAATTCTCCGGGTTGTTTCCCTAGTGGAGAACGATTCGCTTACGGCCGTGATCGCCGTGATCGCCGCGATCGACGTAGTCTTCGTCCAGTGATTTTCTTCCCTTGATCCATGGATCCGATGGACCGTGGCTGAGGAAGTAGAGTGCGGTGTGAATCGTTCGTCGACGAACTCGTGGCGTGCCAAACACAATTTGGATATATTATTGTGAGGTGCGCTACGATATTGTGTCATCGTGGTAACTCTGCTACAGTCGATTATGGTGTCAACACATTCTCCTGGATAAGAAATTCTCGCGCAACATGCTTCTACCTGACAGCCGACGCTCCCGTTGCTTGTCGCGGATGAAACTGAATGGTGTGCATCTTGACCTATTTCGCTTTGGAATTCCTCCTGCGTTCGTCTCTTCGTCGTCGGTGCTCTTAGACACGTTCCCTCTAAACAATACCCCCGATTGAAGGAATCCTTTGAGTTCGACTGTCCGAGTGATCTCGCTGCTTCGGGAAAGTCGTCTTCGGTATTCTGGCATTTTGCCAAAGAGTGTCGGAGAAGTGCATCGTGATAATGTTCCATGTTGAAGCCCTGCGTTGAGTCCTCTCGCACGACGTTACTCGCGCGAGAGTACTGTCGAGTGGCAGCTCGATTCGAAAACCGCGACGACCTTCCGCTGTGACAATCGCAGTCAACCCAAGCCTCAATCACTACGATATAAATATTATTATCGTTGCTCGCAGCTGAATACACCAGGCAGGTTCACGATAAAATTCGTTGGGTTCATGAAATTCGAGGATAAGCGCAGCCTCCGCGATGAGACCTCCAAGTGTTAGTACATCGAGTGAACAGTTTTACGACTCTACCGTTGTCAAGTCTTACGCTGTAAAAAGTGCGTATTAAAGCCGCGGGCAGCATGTAAACTCGTTAAAAAGTACGAACCTCGGCACGATCGAGTCGGGGGCCTCCCGCGCGACGATCTCCCGAAGGGAGACGGGGTTCGCGCCTCAATACATTAACGACGGACTAATGACCCTTGGATAATTAAAGGGTGCACGCGAGGCACTGCATCCGTTATATTAATTCCTTAGGCTACGACTGAATCCATTTCACGTATCTTCTTGAACGCTGCTTCGTGTTCCTCGCGCTCTTCCACCCCGTACGGAATCGTTATCTCTTATCGCTTCTTCTTCTTCTTCTTCTTCTTCTTCTTTGCAATCCTCTGCCCCCTCGTCGTTCTCTTTAATTAAGGTTTATGCTGTTCGCTCTTTATTACTAGTTACGTGACATGATTATCTTCCTAAGGGGCCACAACTCGAATGCCGCCAAGTCGACCATTCCCAGTGAAAGCTTTCTCGCGTGACAAGAACACGACTTTTTATTGACTGCTCGCGCCTATTGGAAGCAATATGTAGAAAATCAAATATTAAACTTCCTACAACATACCTCTACGTATGACCGGTAACCCGTTAACTCGTGAGTCAGCTACGGAACAGCCATCTGTGCCGAGAACTACCGACAGAATTATGTACTGAAAATCTGCATTTCGATCATGATTCGCGCGAGTCTCATCTCTCTCTCTCTCTCACTCTCTCTCGCTGCTAGTCGGCATCTCTTCCGGCGAGTTGTGGCTCGTAATAACCTGTGCACTTCGCGATGCCGTGGTCTCTCGAGCCGTCGTCTCAGCGAACGAAAGATGACAAAGAATGTCAGAGGAAGACGAGGATCAGTGCCGACTGAAGCGAAGCCGAGTGGCTTCGGTTCGACTGACCGCACCAGAGGCTTAATGAAGCGATTCGTATCAGGCGCGCAGAATCTGATAATTAAATCAAGGATCGGCCCGACGCTTGGCGTTGGATATTAATTGAATCGCGATCGCATTCGATCTACCTCGTTTCGCAAACACGTCTGCTCTCGCGCGACGGCTTATGAGTTTGGGTCTCGTTCGTTCACAGGCCAACTTGAAATCCACCGTGTAAGATCGCGCTCTCGATTCGATATCCCCTCTTCTTAACCCAATCTCTCTTTCTCTCTCTCTTACTCTTGACCACTGGCAACCCTTATCGCAACACGTCCGATCTTCTCCCGAGGGTATTAACAGCGAATTACGGCATCCAACCGTTTAATCGCATGCCACAGGTAGCTACAATTTATTCCCGCTGCCACTGCACCGGATTGACTCTCTTGATTAGTGAACGCGCTCGGAGATGTGTTATAATTCAATTTCACCCTCTGTTTGTTGCTTGCCGCGCTGCTCGATCTCGAAACATCTCAGGATCAGAGATGTCGCTGATGCGTAACTACGTTGAAAAAACAACCGCGACGCACTAATTTCAACGCGCTTTCGATACGGTTCGCCAATTTGAGTTTCTCGAATGGCGAATAGAATTTCCTGGGGCAATATTTGCAGCGTCGAATTCGACTCGCGTTAAGAGCGACGAGTAATCGTAAAGATCGAAAAGGAAAAAAGAGCTATGGAACTCTTTTTAGTAATCTGAGTCTCTTAAGAAGTTTTACGAGAACCGAAGGATTAAATTGCCAATGATATGTGAATGGCACACGGCAACAGGGTATTCCCGGGAAACTTTTCGAATAAAGTGGTTCGCGTGGTAGCTTCAATCATGAGCGTCGTTAAGTCGAAACGCGGCAGGGAGAGTCGCAGGAGAATTACGAAGGACGTCGGTTAAACGATCCAGAGCCGCGTTCCATTTGCAGAAGAGAACGCTCGATCGGTTGGTTGCTTACTCGCGCGCGCACCTCGCTGCAGACGATAGTATGTACCAGCCAGGGATAAATTCGCGCGCGAGAGAAGCACAGTGAAAGATCACGCGAAGATCGGTAGGATCAGATAAGAATCGACTGGTCACTCGGGGGCTGATGGCTCCGTGACGACGAAAAGAGTCTTTGGAAATGCGTGTCGAGGCCGTGGCAGCCCGCGGAGGGAAGAGAGCGAGGATGGAATCCATGCAAATGCAGGATCGCGAAGGACCGATTTCTCTTTCGCAACCCCCGCGTCTTTATCAAATCGATTGAAATCTACTGGATAAGCGTCGCGAGCACAATTTCGAGAACTTGACGATAACTACACGAATTTCGCAGTGACCATGTGTTTGATTTACCACAAACTTCTCGAGTAGGTATTCGTCAAATCGTTAAGGTTAGTTTATAGCAGCAATATTGTCGAAATTCAATGTCTTCCGATTAAGTTTACTGAGAATCATTGGGAAGAATAAAGTAACAAAATTGTGGTAAATTCTGTATGGCCTGTGTTCTTGTTTAAATATTTTTAATAGGATTTGCGGTGAAGAAATCAAATTATCACACTGAATTCTTTACGAGGGAATTAAAGGCTGCAGCGGCGGTGTAATTCGCGATGCCCGACAAGAACTTATTTCGCAACGCGATTCGTCATTAAAGTAACAAATCACGCACTTAACCCGGTCACTGTTAATTAAGGGAGGCGTTGTAAATGGGAGAAAAACGCGGCGAATTAATCAACGCGTTCCGGAGTCAATAACGATAACCGCGATACGTGGGTTAAAAATCAAGGAATGTCCGAAGAGCTCGCCAAATTGGTAAGCTAACCGAGGTTAATTAAAATCCGTCCTGTTATCGCATAGCTTCAGTTTTGCCTTCGTTAATAGTTAAGTCTAAATAATGACACTGATAATCGAATGATCGATAAGAATATAAATTCGGTTTAGGTAGTAAAGACAGTGAGCAGCAGTGGCAAATTATAGTGTCGAGCCGAAAATTGCAATTTCTGTGGGAAAGAAATCTTCGGAGAAGCAACGTTTAAGGGGCGAATCACTTGACAAATGCGCGCGGCAGCCGAAAATTACAGGAATACAGAAAGAAGACGGTGGGAGCCGGTGGGCGTTGACGACGAACCCGGTCAATTAAGAATGCACATAATAATCGGCGGATTGAGAAGAAAATCGTGCGATTACGTGGGCGCTTATTTAGCGCGTAGAGGCCGATATCTCCCGATCGGTGCTTTAATAATTTCGGCGTTAATTAAAGAGTCTTGCGTGGGTGGAGGACCGTCGCTCCACGCTGCGCTGGGAAGCACCAACGACTCGACTTCGTTTTGTCAACTTTCACTGCCGCTTCCAGCCGTGCCTTGGGTTTTAATACGCTTGCGATGATAGTTATTAAACCGCTTGTTGAAGTTCCACCGGTAATGAGATTTATTTCACTTTTGTCCCTTAATATCGCTTATTCACGGTCCCTTCCGTAATGAATTACCAAGTCAGGTTGCAATCTTGCGATTCGTGTTTCAGTCGAATAACTTTAACCATCTTTATCTCTCTCTCTCTCTCTCTCAGTTCCTTGGCCAAAGAATTTTCTCTTACTCTCCACGATTTTTTCCGATGCTTTCACTGGGCAAAATTTTCTGAATGGACATCGAACGTCGTAAGTGTGCCTCTCGCGATTTCGAAAGTCAGCCGGAGCGCGCACTGGTAATTGACGGTAATTTTGCACGCCCACGCGCGAGCCTCGTTTCGAGAAAAGGAGAAAAAGGAAGAGAGGAAGAAGGAGAAGATGCGAAGGACTCGCTAGCCACCCCGAAATCCGAGCCGTGGGTGCGACGGAGGATTAGGTCGACGGATTCTCTCGACTAATTGCCGGAGCGAACAGTCGCGGGGGTGCGGGGGCGGGAGTGGCCGAGGATGGCCGCAGATTAATTAAATTGAATTAGGCTTAATTAGCTGTGACCGGTTGGCTTGTGCTGCCCAAAGCACTCGAACAGATGGATGGGACCGAGGGGGGCCCCAACTCTTGACCACGCCTTACTCTATGACTTCACGCTTGTTATCCCTTCGAACTGAACACGCTTCCTTAGGACGTCCAACGATTAATGCCTCGTGTTCTCAACATCCTGTTTTACTTCCTTCGTTTTGTCCAAGTGGAAGTTTCATTTGTTAAAGTTCCATTTATTGGAATTGCATCACGGCGTTTGATATACGCACTTGTTTTCGAAATTCTACAATTATTCACCTAATTGCACACTCGGATCTGCGGTTTACGCTTCGAGTACTCGTATAGTAGTTAGTCGGTTTTTAGTTGCGCCTCGATCGAAAACAATTAACATTTGTCACGGGGCCAATTATTACTCGACTGTCCGGAACAAGCTCGCAATGATTTATGGCAGTGTGGTTAACAAAGCAACAGCAAAATCGATCCCCAAGCACCAGGGATTGGTCCTGGCCGAAGAGAAAACGCGTGTGAAATTTAAACCAAACGACCTTACGGCGCAATTAAGAGGAAGGCGGGTGAAAGTGTTATATCACGATGCACGATTGTTTAAATGTTGACGACCAATTAAAGTCACAACGAAAAGGATTCTTCCAAAAATACGCGAAATGGGGCACCGACGACGAAGATTACCAAATGCAGAAATTCTGCGACAGAGTATTGCAAGCCAACTTCTATAAAATTAAATACAAAAGAATTTTTCCAGTAAATAAGTACCATACTTTTGAAGTAATATTTACTTTACGAATTTGAAGAATATCACTTGCAATACTCGGCAGCAGAAAACAGCGTCGATAGACAAAATCTTTCGTCGGGAATATCGACGCTCAAGATTCTCGACTTTCAGGAACCGCAAATCGCAGGAGTGTCGTCCTTCACCGAGAAGCCTAAATAGCAGCAAGATCAAAAATCCTGATCCGAATAAGAAGATTCTATCTAGTCAGTGTCGGTTTATAATCGATTTATAATCGATTTATAATCAATTCGTTCGCTTGTGGCAACCAAGTGCTTTGCGCGAGTGATCGCTGAAAAAGATGCCTCGAAGCGAAGGCACGCGAACTATCATCACAGTGACTGGATCATCGTGAGAAAAATATCGTAATATATCGTTCTCGGAAAGAGGTTTCGATTATTGCACGTGCCTCGACAATCATGGTTACCCTGGACACCGAGCAGAAGCCGGAAAGGCAGCACTGCGGGCGACGCATGTGCGCGATCTGCAGACGCATCAAGCGTGATAAAGGTAAACTGACTGCCTAGCCCTCTTTGAGATCCTTGGGATCGCATAAATCATTCTATCATTAAGAAAATCGTCGCTCTCAGCGGCCATGAACGTGTCGCGTTAAGCTTATGTATCAGAGCAAGAGGAAAATCGATCATGATTGTCTCGTTGCGTAAATCCAGACGCTACCAGACCAATCATCCACCTGCAGATGCAGCTTTATTTCATAGCGAGTCAGTAGTTTATTAAGTAACGAGTTTCGAGAACGTCGTTTACGAGTAGGTACCTAATTTTCGCTGTTGGTAGAAGTCGAAAGTAGTCATTACTTGCTTATTAGGTTCCCTATGGAATTTTAAGAGGCACCATTAAGGCAACTAATTATTTCTGCCTCGAACAATCATTCGTCGTTCGAGGCTACGATATAAAGTGAGAATTAAACGCGTGACAGAACATTTTGCTCGCCTATTATATGTAACGAAGTGAACATACCGTGTGTGCGGTGCACCGGTGTGTTTCCTTCGTTCTTCTGCACATCATTTTTCGCGCTGAATCGCGCATCCACCTGTCAGTACTTCGTTTAATTATGAATATTTATCAGATTCCACGAAATACACTCGGCAACAAAAGCCACTGTACTAAAAGGGCCTTTTTTCCGATTTAATTTAATTTAATTTAATTTAATTTAATTTAATTTAATTTAATTTAATTTAATTTAATTTAATTTAATTTAACTACATTTCATTTCAATTTCGTTTTAATTAATGCCAACTAGTTTCATATGGGATAGTTAGTAATGAGAAACTGAAACGATTTTTCAATTAAAGTATTTAAGTAAGCTGTTTCTAGTTGCAGTTATCTAATATATTATCTAGCGAAAGCGTTTTTCTCTCGAAGGGAGTATGCAAAGGTACATTCGAAAGCACAAGGAAAAAAATGTACGAGCATCCTGAGTTACGCGTTCGAAACATTTACCAATGTACATATTCCGATCCGATTCGAAACTGGTTCGTCCTCCTGCACAGTACGAGAACACTGGGCGTCCCTGTTGTTTCATGCAAATTGCTCGTTAGTCGAAACACCTGAAATTCTTGTGTGGGACGCGTACATTGTCTCCAGTGACTCCATGGATTATTCATCCGCATGGTATATACGTTTTGAGTTGATAGTCGTATGAAAACTGAGTTAACAAAATCATATTTCACGCTTAAACTTCCACCCTCTCACCACACTCGAGACACATTCCTCTATTCGACAAGCGTAAAAGCCAGCTTTCCAAGTAGCCAAATATTTCGAAGAGATCAAGATATCGAGTGTCACTTGAAAAACGGGATGCAGGCGATGTCAACGATTACAGACACTTATTTTCGTGACACGCCAGAATGACGATCGGATCTAAGGATCGGTAGTTGACAATTTGTCAGAACGATTTCAAAAGATGGTGCAACCGATTTCGCACTCATAGTCAATCGCGGCGCATTCGATAGAAGGCGTTTCAACCTTCGCAAGAAAAATATGCTTCTTCTCGTCATAGATCACCGGACACCCACGTTGATGTTAGAACGCTGCGCTTACGCAGCTTTAAATCCGCTCGTGACGAGGTGAGAGTCGCGCGGATTACTTTTGCGCTGCAGCAGAATTACAAGACGCGGGAAATTGAATATTATCACATCCATGAGCGACGTTAACCGTATCAGCCGTCATTGAAGAATCGTTTCGTTTGGCTGTCGCATTTCGCGACAGCATTGCAAATCGTTATATCACTCGAGTAATTGCTCTCCTGCAGTGCCTCTCACCGTACGACTCCAATAATTACAGAGACAGCGGCACGACTCATAATTTAATAGCGTTGCCAGCTGATAAATTAAAAAAGACTTTCTGTCGATGCTGAGTAGACTTTTCTTGATCGTGGGGACCGGTTAGCCGCCGCGGCACAGCAACGCGCGAGTTCTCCGATTTTTCTCGCGTCACTGGGTTAGGGTAATGCAGTTATTACGGCAGTCGGCACTCGCAAACTATTCATTTGCCGCTCGTTAGGCAATACTTTTTGGGAGGGTGTATCTCGGCGAGTGGTTATGCAAATTGTCTTACACCCGGTCGCGGCAACGCGAGAAAAGTCTTGTCAACGACAGGAAGCAACAACGCCCCTTGACTGATGGACGATCGTTTCCTAGTTGCGTCAGATACCGAAAATTGAGGAGGCGTTGCGTCGATGCCCTTTCGAATTCGAAGGGCCCATCTTACAAAATCGCACTTTTACGTGAATGGCTGTGTGACTTCATTCATGAGGCCGATAGAATCTCTAATGTACACGCTTCCTAGTGAAAACTACGAGCATCATCGAATTTCATCGGCAACCTTGACTGGTGTCTCGTGTTCGGTCTACCCACGCGTGCCCTTCGCCCATTCAAGATGGGCTTGTTTACTAGATGCGGAATTATTAATTCCATTCATTCAACATCCGGATGTATCCAACCTCCTGGGACAGACGTTGACTCGAGCGGAAAAGGCCAACGAGTCCTTCGACCCTCGAGTTTATGAATTAAGATGAGTGCCATTAGGAAGTGAACATACTTAAATGAAGCCGCTTAGATGTTGGACTTTAATGACTGCTGGAATCTTTTACTTTACGACCTACTCCGGAAATTGAAAAGTTACCTAACTGTGGATGTGCTTACTGCGGAAATTACTCCTATATTCTCACTTTCACTCGTACTGTACACAATGGAAGAAATCCAATATGCCTCTCGCGACTTTACAGCTTGATTCCTAATGACAAACTGTTTCGCAACTCGAATCACAACGTATCGTTAAAGCGTAAACGCAACGGAAAGGAGTGTTTCAAAGTATCTCTAATTACCGAACGCAAAACATAAACATGTCAAAAACGGAAGTCGTCGTTCTTTACCTAGACAAGGGAGAGATTTCGGTTATCGATTGATCCAATGAATGAGTAGCGATTTCATTGACTCGCGAGGACACGCGGAACAGTACCGTCGCGATCACGCTCGATTTCACGATCGAGCAACCTTGCTCTATGCCTAGGCAGTTATGGCAGGCGTGACTAGGCCGGAGGTCCCGATTATGATAAAGCGCGTGGGCTCGCCCACGCTCGCCCTTCGCTCGTTCATTCATAAATTCAACTCTCACCGCGCGCTCGCACACGCGACCGCAGCCAACCCACCGCTCTCGATGCTGCTCCATGGTGCGGCACACTAACTAACAAGTACAAGAGAGAAGGAGCACGGGCACACGCGACACGCGTGCGTCTGTCTTTCGTTGCCTCTCGCGTTACACCTCGCACGCTCGCTCTCGCTACACCTTCTCGACCCGACGAAGCGCCCTGTTCGCGACTCGATCGCCCCTTTCCTCTCTGGAGAAGACATTTTTTGTCAACGCCTACGCCAACATACACTGAACTAGTTTTTCTACCGATACATACAACGTCAACCCTATGGGGTTCTTCCTCAAATTGGACCCATTCCAATAGTTCTGGTGTCGATTGATTTTGCGAGAACGGCGAGAAACGGGGGAAAACAGTTGCTCCAATCTTGATTGAAAAGAATGGTGTCGTTGCAGAATTGAGACAAGTTTGAAGGTGGGAGACTTATCGTCGGTGGATCTAGGATTCTTCGTAGTTTTCTTGTAACGAGTAAATCGAGCGATCTCGCGCGACTAATTACAGTCGATTAGCAAACAGTCGTGATTGAAATTACGAAGGAAAGAGAAAGCGAGCTCGAGCTAAGGCAGCGTTATGGTCTCCGTCACCTTTTTGGCTAATTGTGCATCGGATAAGGAGCAGCGAAGCTGCTAGATACCGATTTGAGCGTGTTCGCCTTAATAAAGCTATTTGGTGGTGAAGCCGCCTCTTTCAACCTCTCCGCCGCGCGCCATCCGAAAATGACCAAGTAGGCTACATTATGAAGCTTCGAGCAAAGGGTCATGGGAGTCTCACTGTCGTAAACCCAATGTCGCAAGAATCACGTGCTTATCAGGGTTTCCCTTACGCACCGCAGAAGCATCCACCGCGAGACACCTGTGCGTATAGCGAGCTCCTCGTTCGTCGTTGCAGAGTGCGGGGTGGTGTCAACGTAGCTCGCAAAGCCGGCGGCAGGTTTCCAAAGCGGTCTCGGAATCGGCGCGGCGGATGATTATGCGGACCGGTCTATTTCTAGAAGCACCGAGTCGACGGACATACTAATTATTTTTTACCGACTCGTTACCAGTCCTCTTTGGCAAGAGAGCGCGGAGCGAAGTAAAGGGAAGAAGTAAAAGGAGGAGGTGGAGGAAAAGGTGGAGGACAAGCCGAGAGAAGCTGGCAGTGGTGCCGGCTAGAACAGAAGGGGTAAAGGACGCCTACCGAGAGAGAGAGAGAAACCCCGAGATACACTCGGATGATAGAACACCGGCTTCAGTGGCGATATCTCTCGTAACCAGGTCCATGGCGGGAGCTAGATGGATCGAGGGGCAGCAGGGAGGGGGGAAGCTAAAAACAGTGTTCGCGATAGGACGGTTTGCGCGTATCGCGAGTAGCCACCCAGCGAGGAAGAGAGACCAACGGTGATAAACAGAACGCGCGAGGGAAGAGGTGACAGGGCCTGGGGGAGGAGAGAAGCGCGATGAAAAAGTCGCGAGGCGAAAGAGGGAGCGAGTGGTGTCCCTCGACTCTTGGGACCCGCGGGTCGCGGAGTAAAGGGAGAAGAGAAACAATTGAGATTCTACGCGCACGTTCGATCGGGTCTTGCGGTGGCGGTGACGGCAACGCCGGGGCGGGCGGAACAAGTCCCGGGTGAAGAAGGGGCGAGTGCGCCGGCAAAGGGGAACGCGGCAAGGGACGAGCACGAAGTAAGCGCACGGTGGCATGCACCTGTGCATTGCCGCCATATACGACTTGGAGTTATGGCGTTTTTCTCCGCGCCCGGCGAGGATGTGTGCTCGCGAGTACCTATACGATCGTATCTTAGCCGGCGAAACCAACTCCATTTCTGGAGGGCTGGCCGCAACGGGCTGCGCGTATCTCCGCGCTCGAGTGCGCGACTCCCGCTCGAAGGTAAATTAATTGTCCGCGAAGGTGTGCTCGACGCGGTGGCACGATGGGCCAGGACCATGCGGGGTACGGTGAAACCCTGTCAGACCCTCGCTCGGAACCTTCGCTAAAACAAGAAGGTAGACGCCTGGAAAAAAAGAGAGCGCCAACTGGTCACTCGCACCATCCGCGTCTATGTTTATTAGATAACTCGGCCACGCGACACGATCACCTTCCAACAGATTTACACCGCAGAACCACTGAACGAGAAATCTCCAGAAAAGTGGGCCAATAGGGGTGGAAAATGAAGTTTACGAATGACTCGTTTTTCCTTGGAATACGCAACAGTTGATTTCTTCAATCGAAGCGTTAAATAGACATAGAAATTTAATTTTGTCTGCTCCCCAGATCCCGAGATATACGAGATATGCGAGGAGCAATAAACTTATATGGCGTAGTAAACCCAGAGCAGATGCTGGAAGGGTCGGAAAGCTCTGGCGTTTAAGGGCGGCATCGGTTAGATTTATTCGTATGACTCTCGCGTGCAATAAATATACCCAATATTGCGTGTACACTTTGACGCTAAAGCGAATACACGCTACTCAAAGTTCTCCATATAAATATACATAAGTGTTTTATATCTCCACTTCCGAAAAGTTTCCGTTCTGGATCAGTCAAAGAGGATACTAAATGAGAGATTTGCGTGGTGGATTTTCCAGGAATTACAATCTGTACACATTTTCCAAGGGACTATAATTCACAAAGGAACTATGTACAGTAGTTTATCTTAAAATATACCAGACAGATTCGTCAAATAAAAAGTAAAGTGAAACCAATGAAGAAGAATTTCTTTGAAACTCTCACATATGTACAATCATCTCTACCGTATAAAGCTCTAGCAGACCAGTTGCCACAATGTTACCGACCAGGTCGACCTCTCGAACGAAGATTCACAGTGAAACACTACTGAGCTTCCGAATACATACAGTGTATCTCACCTTTCAATCAGAGTGGAGCATGAAAATTGAGACGGAAAGAAGGTTAACCGCGGTCACGTGGCGAACGTCGATGCCACGTGTCGCGAGTGTCGTGTGTAGAGTTGGTGTAGATCGGTCTGTCGGTCGAATTCGAGGAGCGGCAATAGAGAAGCGTGTGCCTCCACTGCCTACCTGGCACGTACGCGGCACGTACGCGGCTCCTCCGGTGGAGCTGCGCAGTTGTGGGTGTAACCAGTTTCCGTGGGCTTAGCTGTCAAACCCACGTGGGCCGCCCACGCGGGCCAGATATACGACTGGGCCGCGCGAGAGAAGGAAGACCAGCCAGCTAACACGGCCAAGTCTGACGGAGAGAGTGCCGAGAGACCCTTCAGGAATGAGAGATGCAGCTTGCGACACAGGAAACAGTTTCACCTGGAGGGATACAGCCCAAGCCAGCATCCACGTTGTTCTTCGAGAGAGCTCGAAGAACCGAGAGCGAAAGCCGAGCGGATCTTTTACCGAGGAAGAAGGACGTAGAACACCAGAGAGTGCTGGACGAGCGACTAAGTGGGCACGTGGGTGTACTCAATGCATACAAAGGCGCTTTTATGAATCGCGTTTTCCCCAGCTTCGGTGGAAGCCTTTCGAATAATTAAGGAACACCGTCCCTCACTTGGACTTTGACGTAACCGCGAGATACATACGTAAATTCGCTGGCTCCTCCCGCTTTTACGGCGATGATTCAGAAGCGATGATGCGTAGCTCGATAAATCCACATCTTTATGGTTTTGATAGAGGAGCCTCGTCTGACCAAGCACGGTGGTAACGGGTCACAACAAAATAAATAAAACACCGCCACTCGTTGTTATAGAACTGATTCATTCTATAGATCGCCGTTGATTCTTTTTTCGTCTCAGTTCATCCGAAGCAACGCGTCAACCATAGATATCCAAAGGAATCTTTCGGTATCGGAATATACGAGGATTCGCAAATAACCCAAGTGACCCTACAATGTCAGCCTTTATAGGTCTATCTTTAATCTCGTATTCGCTCGTATCCGTTAGATTTGTATTGGCGAGTCACGGAAAAAAGAAGGGATTGACATAGGGTTTCCGTAATAAAGCAGCAGCTTTATTGCGATTACTTTTGCTCCTAATTACGTGGAATTCGGCGCTCGTCCCTGAGCGATAATGGTGCAATTACAGCTAAGGAAGTCAGAGTAGACGGTCGCCAGTACGTCTTCCGTCGGCGTCGATTGGTCGGGCGCGCAATTGCCAATTAATACGCAGTGGTCCCAACTTTCGCCGGGAGTGGCTCGCTGGTTGAGTCGATAATCGCAGCTGCCCGCCGCGTAAAAAGGTTGATTTACCCGCACGATAGTTCGAAAGCGCTTCGCGTCGCGTTGCGCTTGAAACAATGCCAGTGACTGGACCCGGCAATCGCTTCGTACCACTCCGCACCGCGCCATGCTCCTCGAGCTTACACGTGTAGTAATTACCATAACACAGGTATCGCGGTGTTAGTTAAGCACCGATTATTCGGCCGCTCGCGCGACAATCGGCCTCCCCTATAAATAAGCACACTATTAGCTCGGTATGTGGAATCGCTGCGAACCTACCAATTGGCCGGCTGCCGAAATCCGGCGAAACTTTTAATTACACTCGCCACTGTGCTTCTCGAGTCTATCTGATTCACGCACCTCGAAATAGGTGTCGATGTGAGTTTAAACTCGGAAGCGTTCGTTCGCTCGCTCGCTTGCCGACGTCCTCTCGTGTCTCTCGTGCTTCTCGTGCTTCTCGTTTTCTTCTTCCCACTGGAGAGAAATTCGCTCCGATTTGTTTGTCGCGTCTTACGAACTATTCATCATCGTTGGTAGAGTCTCCTGTCCTCCTCCGAAGAAGAAGACTCGATCGTGCCAAGTCTCGAGTGCATTCGAACGAACGAGAGAAGGATAGAGACATAGAATGACGAGGAAAAAGTCCCTGGTTCGAAGTTCAAAAATAAAAACTATTCGCCAACGAAGCAAAGAGAGGGTGGATGCCCGCCGATTGATATAACGCCACGATTTGCGTAATATACGCTCACTCGTAAAGCCGGGGCTGATTTATCCCGCTAAATAAATAGATCTCGGTGTGGTTAACCCCGTTTTTAGGCGGTACCTATCGCTGGATGCACAGCGACGAACGCAAGCAAGAGGAAGAGGGAGACTCTTCTTGGTGCAACGTCCTGCGACGCGTGGCTCGAGTGCCACGGAGAAACTGGTGCGTCGGATTAAAAATACTGCCCGATGAACGAGAAGCAACACCAGGAGGGCTCGAGCGAGAGGGAAAAAATAGAGGGGATCGTGATATTTAAGAATTTCAAGAAAATTTATTGCCACCAGACGGAGGTGATGGTGTCGCGTGGCCCATGGGAACTCTGCACTTGTTCCATAATATTCCTGATTTGCCCAATCATCCTTTTCACCCTCTAATTGAAAACAAAGTTTCTAAAAGTTTAATGAAACTTCCAATCTTGAATATATACTTTCGAGTTGCATAAGTTTCCGGTGATGCAAAGATTCTCTCTCCAAGGGTAGTTTTTACCCTGGAATTTTTTAATCCCCGATACTATGATCAGTAATAAAAGATGACTCACGTCCCAGTGAGTAATTAGCTTCCGATGAAAAAGAAGCTAAGCCTCAATGTGGACATTAGCTGGGCGGTGTTGAAAATTGCGAAAGACAAGTACACTCGCATCGATTAGAAGGCGTAGCCGGTAGGCGGAGCGTGCTAACGCGCCGTGTTAAACTCTCGTACCACTAATATACACGAAGTCGGTGTGCTGTAAGTTACTTATAAGCAAGGAGCTAGTTATCGGGACTCGAGGATCGCGAAATCGGCTTGATCAAATGTTGCGCCCTTTACGAGCAAAGGTGTGTGCATCTTCGATCGAGAAATCGTGGGCGTAAATTAATGAACAGCGAATCGATAAGATTAGCTGCGGAATTCGGTGTTCAGCTTAAAGATGACACGAGAACGTGAGAGATAAGGGGATGCCGCTTCTTCTTCCTTTTGCTTACCAGCTGGTACCGCTCGATTAATCCTTGTACGGCTAGTGAGATCTCCTGTCCAGATTGGTGGAAGGTTACTCTACCGCGATCGAACGTCGACGTTGGGGTGGTATCTCTTCAGCCCTACTTTTAGATCCTATTCGAATGAGAATTCTCAATTCCCTCGAGAAATCAAATATTCGTATACAATTGTATATTCAATTACCACGTAAATTTCTTATTTTACGCGATGATTCGCTTCTACAGAATTTGACGCAAGTGCGTGCGCAAGCCACGCCACTCCCCGTTGAGTGCGTAATTCGCAATACTCCTCGAACAATAGCGGGAAATGCGCCAATGAAGAATTCAGCCATCCCCGCAACCGATTCGCTTGCGAGCCTCTCACGAATCCCAATTAGCTACAGTCCGACGCTCGACTATTCATAATTCATCCCCACCCGGTGAACAATTCTCTTTGCGTCTCGCTTTCTATCGGTGCTCACTGAAGCTTGTACTTGAATTAGAAACGAATCATTTTTCACGTATCATAAAAGCTGCATTACTAGATATCAAATGCATCGATAACTCGTAGATACTACTGGTTTCTTATGTTTGAGCTAGCACTTGAGGAAGCACACGAAAGACATGAATTTCGATCCGTCCGAGAGCATATTTTCCAAACAAACAGGGTGCCTCCTATTTGCAGTTATGCTTGGCAGTAAATCATAGCGGTACTAGAACACACAAGCAGTCGAGATAGTCCATTTTCCAAAGCGGCAAATGTCTTGCGAGCGAGCAACCCTTGCTCACCGTGCACGATACACGTGCCACACTCCTCATCGTTCTCCCTGTGTTTTTTTAGAATCCAATGCTACTTCATTATTATATGGGCACCGTGGTTATTTCAGAAAACATTTCTCGCGAGCTGTGACTTCAACATCGGCTCTCGAGGCTAAATCAAATGGCAGCGCAGTTTGTTTAAAAATAATTATTAAGCCGTAAAAGTAACGCAGCCGGATGGCACGTAAATCACGCGCTTTTCCGCGCGTCACCTTCTCGAACTGTCCCTCGAATTTAAGCGGCACGAACGAGCGAAAAAAATACTCGTTTCTATGTCTGCCGATGATAAATTGAAACGCTATTTAAGGCATCGAACATCAGTCTTTGGCACGCTTTGTCGATGTTTACGTCCCGCTATGAGGTTCTCGAAAGGCGAGTAAAAAAAAACAGGGATGCGCAGGAGCACATGACCAATCTCTATTTTGAAAAATGTCACGTCTCGTTCCGTGGGAGAAAAGAATTCGTCGTACGAGGCGCGAACAGGAAATTCGGAGACCAATAAGCGAAAGATAGATGAAATTGTGCTTCTGAAAAATGTGTATTCCTTCCCCAAAACTTTACCACTACTCTCGAAACATGCTTCTCTAAAACATTAATCACCTCAGGCCGCGTTACAGTACTCTGATCTTCCAAATATACAAATCAATTGATTCCGATCTCAAGTTAGTACTGTTTATCGTTAAAATTTATATTATCGCAAATGTACTTTTGTATGTGTTTGTATGTGACAACAACAACCTTGTTGTATGTGAACCAGGAGAATCCGACAGAGGAAAAAGTTTCTTGGGTGGCGAACATAGTTTCGATCGTAAAAAAGACAGAGAGAAGGTGGACACGTTAAGGAGATTAGAGTGGTGGCTGGTCAGACAAGATACAGAGCGTGAAACACAATAACGCGATGTGACTAGAGACTAGAAAATAAGAACAAACAGCGACGCGAAAGGAGACAAACCATGTGTCGTAGTCTCTCCGGGCCTAGAGGCTTTATTTATACTCAAAGCTGCCGTATTATTGGATCACCCCCGCGATTCTGGCGGACGTAAATGTGTCTTATGCCGCTTACGCGGTTCGCTTTTCTGTTCTTCGCCTCCTCCTCGACTTCCGCTCTGCCGTGACCCATCGCTTCTCGGGTTCTCCGTTTCACCGATATTTCGACTGCTACCAAAATGTCGCTCTGAGCAACACGGCGCGCGGTTCGAACGGTTAAAAACAATTTTGGGAAAGATGATAAATGCGAGCGTGCACAATTCCCACTGGATGCATAACTCAACGTGATTTCTGCTCTCGTAGTCTGCACTGGCCGTGCAGCAAGATGCACTTTCCAAATTACGTAAATAACGTATGCGCAATACGTAATAGTCTACCTAAAATGTCCACCCACGCCGCATTGCTCGGCAACCGCATTCGCGTGTGAACCGCGTGCGAACCGCGGAAATAATTATCGCGGGCTCCTTTCCAAAGTAACGAACACAGATTTCGGAATCGCTCGTGTAATTCGCGACTTATAGAATCACCTTGTTATCCGGTGATACTACGTGTTTTACATGATAGTTTAAACATATTACTTTGGTTCCCAATTTGATTGCGTCTAGCGGAATCTTGACTAGACACGTTGACCAACACGTTAGTTATCGATGGCCGACACATGTGGTTGGAGCATTTTACTAAATTTCTTATTATTCAAATGTAACCGATATTCGCACGTATAAATATATTGCAAGTCAATCGAATGGAATTGGAAAATGTAAAAGGGGTTGCAAAAGCTGTGAATCGATGAATATAAGATTAATTTATGTCTTATACGCTTTTGAATTGCATTTCCATGTAAATCTGAATTTTGAACAATTTTTTTCGCTAGTCAGTGTGTTGACGAAGGTTTTTCCAGACGATTAGGTTGGAATTTGGTGAAGAACTTGGCGACGATGGATTACCAAATGTTTCTTCCCCTTGTCGGAGGCTAAAGTTGAGGCGCGCATCCGTAAAACTGTCGGTGAATGGGTTTTCCCTCGGGTCGTGTGAAAAGCTTCGAAGCGTAGGAACAATTTGTAAGATTAATTACCAGGCCAGGCTCGAAAATTGGGGTCAAAACGAGGCCGCGAATCCGCGGCAACGAATTCAGGAGCGACAGTATTTATGGGATCGCCAAAGAAATCTGCCCTCTTCCGGAACTCCTTAACACTTTAACGCCGTGCTTAGGATTCCACTCGCTTTGATTTATTTGCCGCTGTCCCGCCGTAAAACAAGCGTGCAAGGAACGAGCCAGCCGGAAGATCGTAAAACGAGCGACAGCTCCCAAACGCACCGTGGTGGATCAAAATTTTCCTGGCTGCCAACGGACACGTTTGGCGACACTTTCGATTCTGTACAAGATCGGTGAACCATTAACGTGTCATTAGTATAAATCACGATTATACCTTATTTATCTGATTTATTTTCTCTGAAAGAATCATCAACTCTGTGCAACACTAATTTCCAGCTAATAATTTAGTTATATCGACAGATTTTTTACATCGATCCAAAGAGTATATCGAGATAAATAAAAGAAGTATAACAGAATTAGAATTGGAATTCTCTGAGTTCTGCTTGACTGGAGAACTTTCCTCTCTGTTTACACTTTCTCATGCAGCACATAGACACATTCGAAACCCAATGGAAGTGGCCTAAGTGGCCGACGCAGGCGGGATTCACTTGGCAGGAATGCACCGCGCAAATTTGCATTCTATGCATTGCGTAAATACTTATGGAGTGTAGCTCCCGTATCCCCTCGCATCGCTGAACCCCCATGAACCGTACGATTAACACACTCCTGTCGCATTAAATGTGCATCCGCATTAGCCGAAGATTCTCCGCGAAATAACTTTGCCTCGGTCGACTCTTCCGTTGCTCAAGTTACCGCGACGAGACGGCCTAATTAAAGTAAAAGCGGTAAAGTGCCCGAAATATTTGCGCGGATAAATATTTTGATGCGTGAGCCCGGCAAAATTAGGTCTGCCCAAACGCTCACTGCAACTGTCGGTATTTTACGAGGACATACGGCCAAACTGTATCGTGATTATGGTGGAATCTTTAGAGGAATCGTAAAAGATAACGACTCTAAAATTTACGTTTCACCGATAGTATTACCGTTTACCAGTATTCGCGGAGATAAACATTTGCTAATAGGAAGGCATTATGCAATTTTCACGCATTCACTGCAAACCAGCTGCGAAACAGTGTTTGGGACAATGTACTCTACCAAGTAGAATGTAAACAGTAGTCGGAAATTCACGGAAAACGATGCTTTCGTCGTTCCAATCCGATTCCAATGCATTCCAACAATTTCTCTTTCTCGCGAGCTTCACGCGTTCCTGCAAATACGTATCGCAGAGGAAAAAAAAAGGAGTGAAAGGAAGAAAAACTCACGAGGTGGACGGTTACTCGAGTATCTTTTCAATCATTAAAACAGTCGGAAAGGGTATTTGTTTTTATGGAGAACGAAGTAGCAATTAAGTCGAGTGTTATCCTTCGGCCCATAAAAGAGAGAACGAAATAATTCTCGGTCCAGTGTGGAATTTTTACAAGAGGCGGGCCTGAACGAGCGAAGCTCGTGCCAGGGGTATCCGCGAGCATCCTCCTCACTGAGGGCGACGATGAAATCTCCGAGAAATGTGAAACATCAGAGGAATTCGCGAGCGTGTCCCGATGGCCGTCGCGAGGCCGCTGCGACCGCCACGAGCCAGAATCCAGAAGCTGGACTTCGAAGACTGGGACTCGCGCCACCGGGTACATGGAACAGCTATGCACATGCAGGACTATGCATGGTGCACGTGCAACCGACTAACGTGACTAAACCGACCCGCCCAAGCCGATTCGCTCGTTAGCATCTGTCTTCGTGTCACAGTATTATATACGACGCGATGCGACCCATCTCTTCGACTCCTGCGATCCGGCCTCGTATCTTCGCGAAGATCGCCGAGATAAACGATTTGGTCTTTAAGTGTCCTGAATCTAACAGTCTTACAAGCTCCACTCCATTTCGAATAGATTTACAAACAGGAGCTTCGTACTTCCTCTTGGAATAGGATCCGCTTCGTTCGGTGCTGAATCATATCGAGATAATATTGCACGATGTATCGAATTGTACTTGGGTTTTTATCGTTTTGAAAAATGATTGTATTAGAATATTATGATATTATGGTGATATCGAGAAACATTGCGAACCCATTAATCGCACTCCAAAACCATTGGCGAGATGTATGACCTTCTTGTCGAGGAGAATTGGCAGTGGCCAAAGGAACTATGCGTGTCGGCCGGATTCACGCAACAAGATATATTAAGAAACGCTCTGCTTTTTGGGTAAGAACGCGAAGCCGCGTTACGGTTCACCGCGGCACGATGTCCAAGTAGTCGCATAGAGTACACGAAGCAAGGAGACTCTAACTTTTGGCACTTGGCTCTCTCTACCTTTTGGCAATTGCGACGGGTAGCCGTTCTGGTCATTACCGTTTGTCTTCCCTGGACCATACTACGCGCGCGGACACATTTCTTATTCGCCGCCGCTGGCTTCTCTTCTCTGCGCTCGATCAACCCAGTCCGCCGTAAGTCTACTGGTTTAATACTACTGCCTGCCAGCCAGATGAGAACAATCAAATTCGCACTGCTCTACAATGTAATTATGCATCGTGTCGCAATATTCTTGGAGGACAGCTACCAAGGGAGAGAATCGGACGGACTTGGCAAACTCTGCGAATCTCTAGATGTCCCTGTATAGGTTCTTGTCTCGCTTTATAATCGTGTCAATATAAGCGAGTACGCTACTTACTGTACTACTTTGCGACTTTTGACACAAGTTCAATTTTGAGCCGATGCATCGTTTACTTACAGATTATGTATACGAAGTACCGAGTGAGAGTTTTTGCGCGAAGTTTTGGCTCACCTGTGAAACTGACGCTTTCAAGAGGCGTTAGACGTTATTAGCGATGCGTCGCGTTGGCTGATGGTGCCTGTCGAAAAAGATGCCATCAACATCTGTCTTCTCTAGATCCTTTAATCTTCCAGTCCCATTTGGAGCGTTCGTCTGCGAGCTCCTTAACCCCAGCTGCGTCGACGTTCTCTCTTTTTGCTCGAGGCATTCCTAGACTGACGCGGGACCAAGCGTAAGAGAAATACGCGGCCAGCACCCACATACGCAACGCACTCGAGTGACCCAAGCATGCACGAAATGCGCTCTTCGTAGCAATGCGACGTTCTCGGTCTCTTTCGTGGCCAGGGGAGCCGAATTTATCGGGGCTTCGTCTGGCCACGCTAAGCCACGCACGACGAACACTCGCCGACCGGACTCGAGTCAAAACAAAACCTCCACTGTCCTAAAGAAATTATTACTGATTAAAACCTGCTTTTCCTCTAATCAAAATTCGATCATCTTATGGATCATCCACGTTTTAGCGATATTTTTATTCCGAAAATGATGAAAGATTTTGGCGAATAGTTTCGCCAAAATCAATAAATCTACTATTTTTTCACGGTTAGATGGAATCATCGAGATTTCAATGCAAAATGGCATCGATCTGTAGAATTCAATATTTCCGTCGAATGTGCCAAGGAGGAGAGAGGATTTCGCGTATTTTATTCGACGCGACGATCAAAGAGTCCCTGGAAATTCTCGCCACGCGCACAGGATTCACCGCGTCGAAGAACGTCGCGGAGGTATGCGATGATACACATAGGAATATGCGTACGCGGCATGCCCTCTTGGCGAATTTCTTCCGTATTTTCTCCGTACCAAGAGAAATATGCAATCGCGCGCATAGCTACGCACGTTCCGGACGTGATTGTCAGGATCGATAGGGAGGATCCGATCGAGAATGCTCGTTATGTGATAGCATCGCAGCGATCGGTCCTCAAGTCGCGTCCACAGATTCTTCTGCATGCCACATTGTATTCGACATGCTAATTGTTATTACCTAATTATTGCGTGTATGTTTATACACGTTTCTCTAAATTACACAACACGCATTATGAAATATCCGATAAGAAAAATTCTTAGCAAGCAGTTGTAAAATTATTAAGAAGCCAAAGAGGAGTAACTCTGCTGTGGATCAAAGCAGAGAAATATGTAGTCGAAGAAACGAAAGTGTAAAGCGATTCGAATAAGGAATAACCGAAGGTAAACGCTGCTACACGTGAATCAAGCCGACAAAAGAAGTCCTGATAACACTTTGGTGCATGCAAAACACTCGCAGGATCAGCATGCGAGCAAATCGAACCGCGCGCCTCGCAGAAAGCTGACGGATGTTTTCTGACCGCGGCATTATCACAATAATTCATTCTAACTACGTGCGAGGCGAGATTCCGGCGACAGAAGGCCCGCGCGCTCTGCGCCGGAGCCCCAATCGCGAAAAAACTGGCCGCGAAAGATTCCAGTAGCCGAGAGCCGCGCGGCGAATAAGCCGAAAGCAGACGTTTTGCAGCGGTACCCTGGCTGCTTTGAATTCAGATTGCACGGCCATGCGATGCCCGCGGTTTTGTTCCTCCTTTGCGACCGCAATTTATGCAATCTGGCCCGTATTTATAACCCCGAGCCCTTTGTGTGTTAATTTGTACTTGGGTCGCCGATGCTGCTTCGTACCGCAGACGCTGCTCTTACTCCTCTCTCGACCTTTGCTCTCCGACGAACTCCCCTCGAATCTCGCTTCTTCATGAATCCCCGAATCACGAAACTCTCGACTTTAATTAAGGCTATCGCCACCCGCACTTGGAATCTGCGTTCTTTTCGCGATTTCATCAGTAAAATAAGCTGATCTGCAAGATTTTTACCGACGCTCTCGATTACAACTGTAAATACCTCAGCTGTTTAAATTGAAATTTATCGAATAACGAGCACTCTGAATCGTTTTTTTTTTTATTAATCTATTGCAACGTGTTATAGATATAGGTAATATCGACAATAATAAGGCACTCGAACTTCTGAATGGTAACTAAGGAAAAATAGATCACGGATGAGAATCATCTGAGAAAACACGACACAATTATCCTCCTAATAACAAATCAAAAAATCAACTTCAGAGACTCTAATTGTTGGAGTAGCGAACGCCACGCGTGTGGCAATCCAATTAACATCGGAAAGTTGGAAAGACACGGTTGAAGGAGCAAAGCGAACTTTGAAATTCTCCTTTTTTTGTTCCCCTTTCCTTGGGAGAGCACCAACGCGGTCGCACCATATGGAAGAGCTTATTCGGCATGCGGAAAGAAAATATCGCTTCCCGAGAAAGCATCCTCCGAACCAGGGCCATCCAATTGACTTTGATCATGCCCTATGGATTTTTATAGAAACGGCCCACAGTTTGATGTCTCGCGGCTGTTGTCGTCGCAACTCTTCTTCCGCGGAAATCCGCAGAAATTGGAGCATCGGGTACGGAAGTTTCCTAGAAGTCAGGAATTCCGTGGCTCGGTGCAACGCACTTGTACAAATAAAAGTTTCACGAGCGTCCTGTGAACCGTGCATCACGATTTCCCGTGTTTACGAGTCCCAGCCATTTGGCTCCGCAGAAATAAGAAGAAGTTAGTTACGAGCTCAATGTGTTTTTTTTTTCTGTTGCAGCGTTGAAGGTGAAGCTCATGCTGAGGCGACCGATCAATCAGCTGGTTGCGCAAGGCATCATGCCACGTAAGTACCCACTATTGGTTTGTTTCAATTCTTACGAGAACGCGTATTGCAACGCCCATTTTTTTTATTTGTCCCCCGATCGGAACAACGTCGACTCCGCGCCGATTTAGTAGCATTCCCGAAATGTATTCGCTTTAGAAGTAGTTTTCTTTGAGTGATTTCCGGAGCTTCTTAATCCAATTAACGATATTTATGGCAAGTAATAAGTAATATCTGAAGCGGTAGAGTTGAAAAAGCACGCCGACGACTCGTTGGGAATTTCTAAATTGATGAGCCTACCGGCAGTTGAAAGAACCGCATCGTCCTAATTAACCCGTTCACGATAGAACCACATTCAATATCGCGCCTCGTAAAAACGGCTCGCCTTCAACAAGGGTCGATTTATCCACTCACCGCTTTATTGGCACGCGCCGCCGCCTGCGGATGGGTCATTCGTCGAGGAGGAAACGCGTGAAAAAAGAAGAACAATTGGGTCGAGTTCGTAAAGTACTCTAAATTGACTGTCACCTGGCAGCTAATTAAATAACCCTGACGCAACTACCTTAAAGAATTCCGTAACGAGTGGAACGACGAACTTAAAAGAAGACAATTCGCGTTCCAGAAATCGCATAAATCTATTCGCAGAACTTGTCGCGGTCTCCCTAAATCTGCTGGATCGCGGAGCAAAGTTGGAAGTGCGTTTATCTGCGCGGATCTTCCGCAGACGCGAGAAACTGAGGCGCGGGTGCGAGTCTAGCCGGGCAGACCGATTTACGAGAGTGAGCAAATGTTTACAAGAGCCGGAGCGCAAACACGCGGTAATTATTTGGGTCACACCCTAAAATATTGGCCTTGTTACTGTCCGCGGTGCGCTCGTTATGGCGGCGGTCTGATGGAAATACGCCCCGATACAGACACAGGCTTCTCAGTCTTTCCTTATCTTCGTTCCACAGGATTCGCTCGTTTCATTCATTTGGCTCCCCTCCGACATACCTTACAAGCTCGCCTCGCTTGGCCCAAACATCTTTTCGCGAAACCATCAATTTATTTCTGGTCTCTGTTTCTCTCTGATTTTCTGTTTTGTCGCACGCGTTACGATCGAATCACTTCCGAGATTCTCGGTCTACCGTGCTAATGCCAATCGTCTGCGCGACTCCGAGCCAGACGCATCAATAAGTTGTGCAATGCCATTTCATAAATTTTTCATGACTCCCCGAACAAGTGCACGTGACTCCCACGCGTCATCTTCGATGATCGGAGGTGTAAACTTAGGATTAGTACGGCGCTCATTCTCACAGAAATACTCGTCTACTTTCTGCCAAGTCTCTTAACCGATCTTTATGGCATCTTCGACGCGAAACTGTCCATTTAGACTGAACGTTTCGAGTGCTATTCGCATCAAGGGTTGCAATCCAAATCCTCGAGTCGACAACCCAAAGGGCGATCGTCTCACGTTACCAGCAATTCGCGTGCGAAGTAATGCCAAATCACAACTAGATCACGATCTAAAGCCTGCCTCTAAACACGTGTTTCGCTCGAACTCGGACAATTGGAACACCTGGTTAAACACATGCACCGATTGTCTCGCCGCATCAGCGCTATGATACTAGCGCAGCTGCTACGAGCACGACAATTTCGCAATTCTGCACCCGTGATCGCGAACGATTCTCCCAGGTCAACGGGATCTAAAAGTCGGTCTTTCTGTCCCCTTTCTTTAATAGGGGATGGTAGTTACCGACAGCTGTATCCAGTAGCCGAGACGAAAGTAGTCTCGTAAATTCTTCCAATTTCGCGTGCTCCTCTCCAGTGGGCCTTATTGGAGGAGAAAAAAAATGCATGGTCGAATATTTGTGCGCAAATAGAGAGGCCTGACTGCAATAAAGCGGTGCGCTAGTGCTCTCTGTCAAGGGATTTATTGCACAGAATTACACTTTGGGTCTGGATATAGGCATCATTTATTTTTATGATCAACGACGTTTCAGTGCGATTCCTCTGTGGCGTGGCACCCTCCTCCATCCTGGATCGGAGATTTACGCGCGGCTCGATGGAAACTAGACAATTGGGTCACAGCTGGCTCGCAGAAAATACAACGCGCGCGATACACGGACAACCGACGCAACGCGCCGATGCGTCCACGAAACGGCCACTTATTCCGCCAACAAATGGGCGTGGGTGCAACAAAAGCCACGCAAGCGAATCCCTCGCGCCTTCTAAATGAATACGTGACAGCTATTCCAATCGAATTGAAACGTTATTTAATTATATCCTTACCCACGCTCGACACTTATCGCCTTGCTCTTATTTCATAATGAATCGTTGCGTCGCTATCGACGGACTTGGATAAATCTATCTCTAGAATCTAATCTAACTCACTGTCAGATGATGTTGAATGAAAAAAATTATTGGAAATGAGGCTGTGAGTTTTCGAGGATCTCTTATTGGCACCGAGTTCGTCTCATAGGTGCTTGATCAGTGAGACACGAACGAAAGGTAACTGACTCGAGGAAAGGAGAAAATTTTGTAAATCGCAGTGGATTCGTTAAGCGCGAACCAAGAGAAATTTATCGAGTCCGAGGCATTAAGACGGAGGCCCACTGCGCGCGGCTAAAATACCCCGTCGAGCGTGTATTTCCACATTTCCGTTGCCACATCGGCACACCGCACCGTAGGTGGTGGCATGTTGTACGGGATACGGGATACGGCATACGGCGTACGGCTTTTATTCCGTGTAATGAAGTGAGTGCGCCTGCATCGGCAGCAGCACTCGCTCCGGAAATAGTGGCGGACCGCCTCGCTAAGTAAGCGCGAGCTTTGGAGATCATTTGTCCGGCGATTTAATGGTCCCGAGGAATGCGAGGGCCCCGTTTGACGTTGACGCCGAAATGGCAGCGTGCGCGAACACCTTTGAGGGCCATCATCCCGGAAATTGATGCGTGCAGCATGCGTCTCGCGACGTCCTAAAAGCCCTGCGAAAGCTTTTTCACGCGAGCATTCTTTTATTAATACCGCTCCTTTCTTAGAAACGACCGCCACATCAAGTCTGCCCCTCCGATCAGGGCGCCATATAAAACACGTCAAAACTTCTTTTACAGTAGTATGAAATTAAACGAGCTGTTGGAACTTTGAAGACGCTTTCGGGTCAGAGAGTAAATAATTTTTAGTGTCCGCCGCGCTCGAATCCCCTGTTAATATCACTCGGACGCACTCTCCTTCAAGCGCGACTTGGCGATAAACCAGTTGACTCCGGTCTAAAGTGAAATGGATCTGTCGGAGAGACATTCACAAATGTCGTTTATAGATCGGTAGGGGTAAAGACGCGTACATTTATGTTCGCAGCTTTAAAGACACCGCCAGCGTTCCACGAGCAACGCAAGCAGTTGGAACGAGCGAAAACCGGGGACCTGCTGAAGGCCAAAATTCAGCAGAGACCGGGCAGGGACGAGCTGGTAAGGCAACACATCCTCGAGGATGTGGGTCACGTGGATCCAAGCCTGGCCGAAAGGCAGCGGATGCTCAAGAAGGCCAGACTAGCCGATCAGCTCAACGATCAGCTCAGTCATCGACCCGGACCGCTCGAACTCATCCAGAAGAACATTCTTCATACTGAGGAGCCCATTGAAAGGGCGGTCAAAGGTAGGACTCTGTCACTCGATGACACTCGTATCCTCATTGTAACAGTGAAATCAGTAAAGCTACTACCATCATCTCTCATTCGACTAAACGATTAACATTGGAACCATAGCGAACTCTTGTATATTGTATACGAGTCCACATATGTACATTGCTATTAACTTAACTCTAATTTTTATACAATATTCATTTTTAAATTTTACGTTTTCTGCAATTTCTCTAATATTTGCAATTTTAATGGCAGTTATCTTGGTAAAGATGTCTGAATCTTGTGAATTATACTTTGGAACTGTGAGATTGAATTTGGCTGGATTCCCTGAAATTAATTGCATTCTGTGACTTTTTCTTGCTTCAGAGGGTCACATTCCCTTCAAAGCCACGTGCGAAGGCCAAGTAACAAAGCCGCGGCATCCGGACCATTACATCACCTTCGAGGATGACTCTCAGAGTTCGGAGGGTGCACCGTCACCCCAACTAGAGTCACGGTCGGATGTGCTCGAGACGGCGGCCGCTTCGGCGGGCATTGTCACGGTTTCGTTAAGCATCCCCACATCTGGCGGTGCGGTTGTTGTCTCCTCAACATCGCCCGCTTTCCAACAAGCCTCGAGTGAGCCAACGATACAAACTTTTGCCGAGTTATGTAACACGGTTGTTGGTTCGCAGCCGCAAACCCAGCAGCAGGCGCAACATAGTCAGCAACATGCCTCTACTCAGGTAATAATTTACTCAACGCGTTACATACATGGTAAATTTAATTGTTTCAAAGAAGTTAATCGAGAATTTAATAAGACTGGATTCGGTTCGTTCTAGCTTTTGCCAGGAGATAATCGTAAACGAGACGATCTTTTTTTTTTCTTTCACAGGCGAGTCAGACAAACGGGCCATCGACGACCCTCCTTCCACTGGCGCCGGCGCCGAGTCCAATGTCCCTGGGATCGACGACGTCGAGTCTCAGTCCCCTCTCGAATATCTCGATAGCGTCGCCCCCGGCACCGCCGCCGGCCGCCATCACCCCCAGGCCGCAACCAAGCCCCATCGTGGCCGCTGCTGCCGTGGCGGCAGCCGCCTCCACCTGCCAAAGGAGCGATGCGCCCGGTAAAGACAAGAACAGGAAGAAGTCTAAAACAAAGAGTCAGCCCAAAACTCGCACCATTAAATTCCACGAGTACAAGGTAAGTTCTCGCTTACTTCTATACCCAATTAAATGATACGATAGGATACTTTTTTCTATAATCCAATTGTACACCGTTCGATTGCCAATCGCACAATTCAATACGCCGAAAAACAGTTGCGAACGCGAAACACGCTGGTGTGCTAACATTATGAAAAAACGAGCAGAATTTCTCTTGGCCAAAGTTCCGAGGGTCTCTGAAATAAGAGCAAAGAAAGGACTGAATAAAAGTGCAGCGACAGAGGAAGGAAGAAAAAGAAGACACGAAAGAAGAAGTAGATGCAACACAGGCCAAAGTAAGAAGTATGGACGCCCTGTAAATCTCGGCTTCTGTAGTCCGCATGAGCGCAAAAACTCTTCTGCGAGAGAAAGAAAGGAATTAAAAAGAATGGAAGAAAGCAGGAGGATAGAAGAGTACGGAAGCAAGAAGAAGCAAAGGAGCGAGAAAAGAAGAAGAGGGAGAGAGAGAGAGAGAGAGAGCGAGTGATTGTATCGGGTGATTAACTCTCACGATCTCTCGAGGGGCCCGGGCCTGCCTCGTTAGCTCTGAGTAATTCGAGCGCTAATTGCAGCTAAGAGTGAGGAAGTCAGAGAGCGAAGAACCGAGGAGGCAAAGAAGGAGGGCCAAGAATCAAGGGAAGGAGAGTTACCACGTCTAAAGGGGCCCGCTATAGGTGCCAGGGCCCTGGCCACGCTCCCAAAACATTCGGGATATGGCGTGGCTGGCGTGAAAGCGAGCCGGCAATGGCCGTGCAAATGAGGGCGCAGAAAACATCTTGATGTATCATTTATCACACGCACTACGGTCTCCGTTGCCTCAGGAATCTTCCTCGTGATAGCGTCCGCTGTGTCTCGTGGGCTAACTCAATCGCTGACATTGCGCGAACGGCAGCTTGTCCAAGAATCACAGGAATTCAAAATTGCATTTAATTAACATAACGCGAGTGACTGTGCAAAGGGCAATCAAATTTTCAATATTGGCTCTGTAGGTTTCCGAGAAACTTCGCGTGTTCGAATGTCGGTACAAACAATCAATTAGAAGCTTTGACCAGCACGGAGCAAAGCACGAGAGCCTCGCGACTCATTAAGAATCATTACCATTGACTAATGCGAAACGTTGCTTGTTGGCAGGGCCCGCCAAATGCGCAAAAGACGTCAGTGTCCTCAACGACTTCCGGTCTGGGTTCAGCACCGCCCGGCGAGACTAGCTATGAGCTCCTCCTCCAGCAACAGCAGCTCTTCCTACAGTGGCAGCTCGAGTGGCAGCACAAGGTACGCGCGGAAAATTAAATACGCATTAAACCCGCGGCGATTCGTTACGCTTTCCGCTCCAAAGAATCTTGAGCAATTTCTATTGAACTCTTACTACCGAAACATAGATCAAAATCTCGATACAAAAGCACTCACCACTTGTGAACTCGAAGCAAGACACCGTTAATATCCAAGGAATTTGTGTCGTTCAGTATCCCCAGATTATTCTACCGGCAGCACAAAAGCCCTTATCCCTGAATAGCAGCGGTGCTAGTGACGCTGGTAGCATAAGTGGCAGCAGCGTAAACGCTCCAAGTCCAGCACCCTCAAATTCCTCGAACAATCCTTCCGAGCAGCCTCCTCTGAGGCCTTTGGGCAAACTGGAAGACATGAAAGGTATGCTGAGTTTAGAAAGAGTGAAAAATTTCATTACGGAAATGGGTAGAAATGACTCATCTCCCTTTAACTCTCGTGTGCTTACAGTCAGTGATCTCAAAGTAGAGCTAAAGCGTCGAAACCTGCCAGTGTCTGGCTCCAAGCCACAGCTGATCGAGAGATTAAAGCCGTTCACGGAGTCGTCTAGCAATAACTCGACGCCCAGCTCAAACGGGCCACACGTCACGCAGATGGGTCACATATTGATGGACACACCGGGGCCAGTGACATCCGATGAGTCCAGTTCCCATGCGAAGAGTCCCGGTTCGGCCGTGAAGGATGAACCTAACAGTCCGCGGACAGATTCGCCGCATGGCAGCGAACACGATGATCCGTCAAGCCCACCAGGTATGCTATATGATTCTATCACGATCAATTCTATATGCAAATATCTACTTGACGAAGGATACAATAGAAATATCGGTACTGTACTAACAATTTGCGCAATCAGAAAACTTTCGAACGACCGACTGGCAACACAACACACGTGAGTTTTTTTACGAAATAGCCCGTGTTTCAGGAGATGACATTATCAAAGAACAAAGAAAACGGATAGAAGAGTTACAGCGGGAGCTCTATAAATCTCAGCAGCAACTGCAACAAATTCGCCAAAATCAACCTACCACGGTTCACGCCGAAAAACTGGTGCTTCAGCAGCATATACAGAACAAGATGCAGCAACAACAATTGGCTCTACACTTGCAACAACTGC
The DNA here is from genome assembly GCA_963989405.1 of Trypoxylon attenuatum. Classification (NCBI taxonomy): domain Eukaryota; kingdom Metazoa; phylum Arthropoda; class Insecta; order Hymenoptera; family Crabronidae; genus Trypoxylon; species Trypoxylon attenuatum. The sequence goes on along the minus strand of OZ022489.1, from coordinate 16,088,913 downwards.
AGCAGCTTCAGCAGCAGCAACAACAGCAGCGACAGCAGCAACAGACACAGGCGCAGTCACAGGCACAATCCCAGGTGCAACAGTCACAAGGTCAGGCGCAGCAACAACACGCAACGGTTCAACAGTTGAATGCTAAAGCCAGTCTCGCGGCTTTCCTGCAAGCTCAGCCGAACAACGCCACAGCGATTTTAGATTCTGCAACATTGACTGCTATCAACAATAAAAAGAATCAGGCTAAGAACAGTACAACTGTACAAATTCCAACTGCCATAGTACTGAACTTAGCTAAACCCGCGAAGCTAAATGGTTCGTTACTCGGCGCTCTGGTAGCGCAAGCTCAAGCTCAGCAACAACAACAACAACAGCAGCAGCAGCAGCAGCAGCAACAACATCAACAGCATCAACAACAGCAACAACAACAATCCCAACAACAGCCTGCGACTACAGACGACGGAAAGCCACCACCACCGCAATACGACGAAGCTGCAAAATTGTTAAAGGTCCGTAAATACTTCTGGTTAGATACAATAAGGTTCTGTTTTCTAAACAATTTCTAAAAGCAATTCTTGTTGCAGGTTAAAATTGAGCCCGTTCAGAAAAGTCATATTAAGAGTCAAGTTGTCGACGACGTGCTAGAGATTCTGATAAAGAATGGGGAACTGCCACCGAGCGCTGCTCAGGATCCAGCCACGCCAACTACTCCGAGTCGCCAGCTACAGCAGAACCTAGTATTCACGGCACCTGCGGACAGTCAAACACAGTCGTTAGTCTTCACGGCCGCCAGCCCAATAAGCCCTATCAGCCCTATACCCATGGAAGTGACACAAAGTGATGCAGTAAGTTCACCAGCACCTGCACCCCCACCACCACCACCACCACTGCCACTGGCTACTTTCTCCATCCAGTTACCAACGGCACTGCAACAATTGCAACAACAAGACGAAATCACATCCTTCAGTACGGACCTCCTTTCATCAGAAACTGAAATGGATACGACAATGCTTCTCAGTCCACAATCAACGCAGCAAGCATCTCCGGATCCTCAACCTCCTCAGGAAGTCACATCTTCGGACAATGCAAATCTAGATCTTAAGGTAAGTATCCAAAGTGTACCATTCGTTGAGAAATTGATGGGTTTACTGAGAGATGTCTCGGATGTTACAGGAATTAGGACTGGATCTTGAAACATTGGACACAATGGATTTCGGACAGCTGGATTGCGATTTGGGTGTGAAAATGGAAGCACCGCAGGAATTAATGGATATCGGTGATATGCCTATGGACATGGATGATCCAGATTGGTTGGATTCGCTAATGCCTCAGTCGCCTCAAACTTCTACGACAACCTGCAGCCAGCAGCATGTGCAGCCTGTTAGTCTATCGTCCGCGACAGATATTTACGATCCTCTATTAGCCAGCAATCAGGATCCCTTTGATCTCTTCAATATGGAAGACTCCGACTTGAAGATGTCAACCGATCTCTCTCTCACCTGGGACAAAGTTGATTTCGCGACCTAGCCCGAGATTCACTCTTGGTACTCGGCCTTATGTACTTAACCACAATGAGACACGCAAACTCAGTACAGAGAGAAAGCCAGTTTAGTGACAAAGCTAAGTGTTGCACAGCTATTGTGATTAGTGATTGTTCGGTGCATTTGATGAATTATCTCACCCTACTTGCTTCTCTGATGCGCATCCTTGGAAGGAGTCTATCAAAGGTTCCAGATTACACGTGTCGTGGTCTAACTCCTTGCGGACGCTAAACGTACTTACGGATCCAGTCTAGACTAATGGAGCTTAAAATTTCCCGACTCGGGAAAGGACTTGATCGAAATTTCGGATTAGAGGTTAATAGTTGTAGAATTTTACACGAACTGAATTCTGAAGAAAGTATGCGATCGTAGTTGATCCTATTGACATAAAAGGATCCTACGAGATAATCATAAATCCGAAAGTGGTATAAGTCGAGACTACGGATCAGAATATTTCAGGGTTCTTTTTAACATGTAATAAATGTGCGCATACTTCGGTCTTCCTCGGTCAGTAGTTAACCAATGCACAGTAAAGCGTTGTTGACAGGACGTCACCTTGCTCGATGGTAGGGACGGCTATAGATGCATCAAACACTTATTTTTTAAGGCAGTCAAAATAGACTTGCTTTAAGCATCGTTCCACGCCTTACTTAGAGACTAATGGGTGAGGAACAACGCTTAGGACAAATTTCGCAGAGAGTTCTCTCGCGATTGAAAAGAAATGACAATGACGACGATAACAACAACGACGATGTCTTGAAAATTCTCCAAAGAGTTTCCTTACGATGTGTTTAGCTAGTTTTTACTATCCAGTCTACAGACGTGTGTTGCTTGAGTTTAATAACTGCGAATAGCGTGTGTGCTAAACTGGAGAACGGGAAGTCTAAACTATAGAGTTTCCCGTACACTCTTCACTTCCCCAACCATAATCAATCGTAATATAACCGCATAATTACACTTACGAAAATTTAATATAATACAATAATTGTAAAGCTATACATATATACACATACCTATACATATTGTATGTAAAATACTGTATGCGTATGCGATTGAAAGTCGAGCACATTCGCAATAGGCGACGTCGACGACTTTCTCGCACAGCTACATATTTTCTAAGCCAGAGCATGTGATGTTAGAACTTACACACACACATATACGTATTTTAATCAGTAATCGCGATAGAAATGCGTTCGAATGCGTGTGAAAGAATCACGTCGATGTCAAGGTACCGTGCGGTCCTCCTATTTCCTCCTTCCCTCGATTAATCTTTTTTGTTGTTTTGTGACATTCCATGTTTCCAAACTCGGACGAACAAGAGATCGAAGCTGCGCGTTAACGGAAATCGAAGAACTTGTCTCGGAACCTTGTTCCACTCGCGAAAAACTCGAAAGCCTACTACAGTGTTTTTCTTTCAATCTCAAACCACACTTTAGCGTTTAGCGTCACTTGATTTTGTGTAATCACTAAATTAGTATCGTGTTATTGGCGTCACACGCAAGTAAAACTTATATCCTAACGTAGTGCCTGTGCTCACTACTGACGGACTTGGTAGAAAAATTGAACGGAATGAGCGCAGGAATGAGAGATGCACAAATACGATATTCCAAGACGTTCCTCGTAGAACCAAGTGGCTTCGCGCGTGTCGACCTAACGACAAAGGACCGCACTGTCCGACTCGATGAGAGCAAGCGGAAGAGAAGGAGACAGAGGTGTGTGGAAACGTGTACGTGTGTGAATCTACCTAGAAGCGAATGCGAATGTGTGGAAGAGATATATCGACGTATTAGGGAGCGATGGTGCTAATCAAAACCCCACTACAGCGATCGAACTTTCACCGAGACATCGCGGCTCATTGTCGAAACCCTGTCCCACAGTAACGCGCGAATATTGCGTTAATATACACTCATTACGTTTGATACAACACTAATCGTTTTTCGTAGCAGCGCGTTACTGTTCGAGGCAAGTGTTTTAGCGATTGGTATGTTAAATCGTGTAAAAGACGTGAATCCCTGTTTTCGCGATCGAGAATGGCACTTTGGCAAAAGAAATTTAGTAGATCAGTACATCTGTCCCCCATCCGAGAAAGAAAGAAAACCAAAAATATGCAACATTCCAAGCATTCGCATGCCACATAGAGAAATCCCAGGGACCCAAAGGACTATCTCGCGTTTCTACATCTCACAAATCCGATATTTGCGGGAGCACGTCCAAAATCCTGTCTTATCGTTAGCTTTCCCTCCCGTGTATTCAGATCGAAAGCGCAAGTCAGTGCATTTAAACAAAAGCTGGTTTCCTTCGATTTGTTTTCTTAGGAAAATTATTGGTTCCCTTATAAGAGATTTCCTTGGAAGAAAAAGAAATACGCTGTCAATTACCGAGGGCAATTGAGATGTGTTTGAGATTTCCATGAGAAGAGTGTATAGCCGTCTCACAAGTCAGTTCCATGAGTAGCCAAACGCTAACTCCACTGCGAAGGTGGTCGTTCCGATCGCGAAGTTCACTTTTCTTGCGTGGCTGTCGAGTACATCGGGCTCTGCATTTAAATTCGAGCTGGAGACAGAAGCGGAAGACGCGGATGATGGAAGTCGGAGATGATTGAGAAGGATAACGGAAGGATGAAAGTAAAGATCGACACTCGGCCCCTCCGAAGCGAAAACGTGCCAAAATCCCCCTTGCCAGCGCGTGTCGCTTCATTCATCGTAATCGTCGCCCATTTGCCATGACAATAAGGGTTATTATTGTGTACTGTAAAATATTGTATCATATTAGTGTCGTGAGTGAGGAACGGAGGCGAGAGATGGTTTGGTGATGCCGCGCGTGCTAGCGATGTCGAGGCGAGCTTGCTTAAAAAGTCTACGTCCTCTTCAGGGCTGAGCTTCGTGACGAGTCTCGTAATCGAGGACTGTAGTCTTTGTCGCGAGGCTCATGCCTCTTCCTTTCCCCCCTCCCCCCCTCCTTACTCATTATCGTGTCGCAGCAAATACCATTACTTGGCATTGCAATTGTGTAATTATCTTCATTATCGAATAATTAATCATGAGTCGGTCGATGATTGATTGATTTTGTCAGGCTGTGCGAATCTGGTAGTCTGTCGTGAGACGCGCGAGAGTGTGAGTCGTACGTGCAGATGTAGCCGAAAGAAAAAGAGCGTGTGTGTGCGCGGATGAAAAAGGAAAACCCGTAAAAAAATGTTCTTCGCTCTGAAGTGGAGTTTTGCGAAGCGCACGTATAGCGTACGAAGAGAAGAATTCGCATCGGAAACGAGAAGAAAACGTATATGGGCCGCCAAGCAACGATCACAGGAACATATTTTATATGCGCATGCGAAGAGAACTTTCGTTAAGTATCTATGAATTTATTGTAATGATCTACTTTTAAGTAATGATTACGTAATTATTGCTAGAGAGAGTGTTATTTATTTTTATTTGTTGCAAGTTTATCGATTGCCTTCCATTTGAGTAAATAAATAAATATAAAGTTACCGAGTCGCGTTTTCTTCGCGTTTTTTTCGCGTGCCCTATTCGTGAATATCAATTTAACAATTCCAGTCCTTTTACCCTTATCATTCCTCTGTAATAACAATATTTAATTTAATTTATATGTACACGAACAAAATGTGTATGTTATTTTGTGTTTAGAACTTTGTGCTACTAAACGTCAATCAGGCTCAAGTTCAGAAAACCTTGTCCAGTAATGCGTTTGTCAATACGTTGAAAGATAAACTTGATATTTTTTAAGAAACAGTAATGCCAAAGTAACAAGAAACAGTTCAATAATCCCATTTTCGACAAGAAGAAAGGAAGTGGAATGATTTAAAGAATTAAATACGCTAATCAAAGTATATATGTAGTCGTTTGAAAAGAAAACCTACTCCATTCAATGCGGCATGCGCACGTGTTGAAACGCGCGCAATCCACATCTGTTCTGTGTCTGTGTCAGTCGTCAGTTCTGTGTACGAAAGTTTTCGCGAACGTGTCAAATAGAGTACCGAAGGTTACAATTTCCAGTGATAAAAATCTATGCAATCAAAATGAATACTTCTCAAAGTGTTTCGGCCCGCACGCCTATCGCTAATCTCAATTGATGCACGCTTGCGCTTATTCTCTCACTTTTCCACACTTGGTACGTCTAGCAAAGTTTCGAGTGCACACATAACCTCAGCACTGTCTCACCAATAATGGAAAGTTAGCGGAAATTTGCCAAGTGATCGAGTGAGTGCCACTCGCCAAAAGTGATCTAATTTAGCAGCGTGTAGTAAGTACATATCGAGCATCCTACGAAAACTCGGAGCAGTCGAATGATGGCTTGACCCCCGCTGATGTCTCAGCTGTCAAAGGTTTGTTTTGTTACCGCATAAACATAGAGTGTCACACAGTATGTAGTTATTACATATCGCAAAGTAAATCAGTAGAGTTCTTTAATCCAAGTTCACCGTTTTCACGAAACATTCTAAATCGGACGCACAATTGCTATACTTGTAAGACACGTTAATCTCGTGTGTTGTGAGTCATTCGACGGATTTACATTTTCGCGTCTGTCTTTATTTAGACAGGATCACGCGTATTGACGCTTGCGAAATCGATAATAATGAAACGTAAGCCGACAGGAAGTGCACCGGGCGCGACAGCTTCCAAGAAGCATCATTGGGCATCGGGATTATTGGTGTCCATGGAAGATCCTGAGCTCAGGGTTAAAGAAGACGATCAAATAGTAATAATTAAAGACAAGTATCCGAAAGCTCAGTATCATTATCTGGTATTACCGAAAGCGGACATTCCTTCGCTTTGGTATGTTACGAAGGAACACAAGGACCTCTTGCTCCACATGGCTCACGTGTCGGAAGAGCTAACGAAGGAACACAAAGATGTCGAGTTTATGTAGGGTCCTTTTCTAAAGTTTTTGCGATAGCTTTTATTCTAACTAAAATAATATTAAACGAGATTGATGCCGCAGTATGGGATATCATGCCGTGCCGAGTATGAAGAGACTGCACTTGCACGTAATCAGTACGGACTTTAACAGTCCGTGTCTCAAGACGAAGTATCATTGGAACTCGTTTACCACCCCGTTCTTCCTTCCCTCTGCAGGTAGAGACAGAAAATTCTCCCTTTGACGTACTATGTATACATCGTTTTCCATCCAGTTTTACTTTCCACTCGGGCTGTTTTGTTTTCAGATATCTGCAATCAGTTGCGCGAGAGGGGTGAATTGAAAAAGATCGACTCCGAAACGTGCGCGCAGTACTTGAACACACCATTGAAATGCCACAAGTGCTCGGCGACGCCGAAGAACATGCCTGATCTGAAGAGACACTTGACGACACACTTGCAGCCTGGCAGGAAGTAAGTAAAGTCCTCGAGAAGAGCTGCTCTGACAATGAAAAATTCCGAATGAGTCCCTCGATGGATCTTTTCTACTGCGTGAGACGTTAAGTTGTAGATAATTTATAATACCCTCCGTTCAGTCGAATGTTCTCGAGGAGGTGAAAACAGTGGAGCTAAATACATACGAAGAAAGAAGTGAGTGATATTGAATTGAATCGGATACATGATTTAAAAATACTCAATGTTTCGTCTGTACACTGAATTTTAAAAATGTAGCTTCCCAAAAAATAAAGATAATCTGTATGTAAATTACTTACTGTTGTTCATTTGGTGATACAATTCCTTTGCTTTGGAAGCAAGTGTTAAACAAGCAATTGTAAGGTGTATACAGTCACAGGAGGATAAGGAGTGATGGTTACGGTTGAATAAAGACAGAAGTATTCAAGATATTTCGGAAAATTTACTATAAATAAATTTGATGTTAATTAATATTAATAGGTTTTGTCGCCCATAATATCAATTACACACTAACTATTTACAAGTCTTCTTATCCGGTGTTAGGTGTATTGCGTGTCAGGTATGTGTGTGGTACGTATACATGTGTCATGCGTGCGTAGCGCGCGCCCCGGTATGTGTATGTATGTGTATGAGAGTGTTTTGCGGTGGTCGTGAGTATAGTATCGGTGTACTTTAGTCTGTATATATTTAGTAATACTGCAATTAATAGTTGAAGCGTTCTCGTCACGCCGAAATAATAGGCATCTGAACATTCGCAAGGCCTTGCTGTTATTGCTTGCGTAGCGACGTTAGACGTCCGCGCGGCAACAGTCGCGGGACATCTCGCGCGCGCGTTAAGTAATCATTTTGTTCCTTCGCGCAAACACGTATAAACTAGTTGAACTATCGTCTCCGCATGTCTGAACGTAACGCCAGTGTTAAACCTCGCGTCCCCGAGCAAGTTTTCTTTTCAGTTCGGCTAGGGTAGGTTTCGACTATAATACAAAAGGGGGGTGAGCGCCGCGCGGAGGGCATAGGAATCTCAAGACCAGTCTCCAAAAACGATCGAAAACTATTTTAGCCACCACCCTCTCTTTCGCCTCGATAATAATAAGAGAGACTCGGCGTCACCACTCGGAGCGACGCTGCCACCGGAAAGTTTGCAACGCCTACCTAAAACGTAGAACCAGCAAAGTTTCCACGAGCGGCAGCGTCGCCGATTGTCCACCAGCCGTCACGCCGCCCCCGAGAAACGCGCGAGTTGGGGGCACGGACGAACGGCTCGCGAACCTGCGAACCCTCCGCAAAAGCGAAGCATCGGATGGTCCACGCAAAAATACGGACCAAAGAAAACTTCACTCTGACCTTACTGCCGTGGAAAGTCCACCGTGGAATCACCGGCGGCGACGCGGCTCCACCACGGACTCGACCACGGCAGTTCAAGACTTAAGGGGGGGGGGGGCATGCTTCGCTTCTTAGGAACGAGGGTTCGAGCGTTCGCATCGAGCGGACAAGAATCTCGGGACGCAATTCTCCGCGTGTCTATACAACGGGGATATATACGAATGGAGCAACAACAACTAGCGGACCCCTCCTTGCGGTTGATTCTCACTATGAAGAGAGCTGCATAGGATCAGCGGATGGCGGTGGTCGGAGCCACGAGCAGCGTTTTCGCCCGCAAGCACCGTACGCAGCAGGCCAAAAGCGGTCAAATTTGGAAAGCCACTGGGCGCGAGGACAATGCCAATCCGTAAACGGACCACCATTATTTCGAGCATACTCGCGCTGCATCCTGGCTTCGACAACCAGCCATCTGTCCGTTCCTCTCAGCCCTCGAATACCCTGTTTAAGTCAGCTAAACACCGCGAGGAGGGTACTGAGGTTCCTTAGGGTAGTACATTTGCGATATGCGAGTCCCGCGGACATCGCGCGGTCGCGAGCGAGCGAGCCGTGCACTCAGAAATATTCTTAACGAATTAAACCTAAGCGAGAGGAACGCGTACGTGCACGCCCACGCATGCGTCCATCCGTCGCTTCCCTAAAACCTACGAACGTTTATACATGAATTTACCTAACTACTATTCACAAGTCGTAAGTTCCTTTATACGCATCTATATATGTATAATATATATGTATGTTTATCGGTGTATATTAGTGTATGTATGCTCCTCTCCGTGTATATGCGCGCGTGTGTGTTTGTATGTATAGATCGCAATTTATGTATAGGTAATATACAAGTATGGTACAATTTGACAGGCATCGGCTCGCTCGCGAAATATTGGCGGCAGAGTAGCGTCCCGATTCTAAACGCGGCAGTATTTACAAGAGTTTACCTAAGTAGTTCTAACGGCAATAGTAAATATAATGTATAATATATATATATATCTATATATATAAATATATATATACGCGATAACGTATTAACAATGCAGCGCAATAGTACTAATAGTGGTAGTAATAGCGGTAGCGAGATAATAGTGACATTGACACTGATGGTTGATAGTGCTCTAGTCGGCGACGGTACACTTATGCACCCTTCCTATACACAGACGCGCGCCCGAAAAACCACGCGTTTTCGTTACTCTGACGTGAAAAGAATAAAAGATGAAAATAAATAACGTGGGACGAATACGGGCTAATAAATAAATGATGTGTGTGTGTGTGCGTGTATATGTGAGCGCGTGTGTGTGTTTAGGTGTGTGTATGTGCCGCGTGCTAACGCGCGCGCGCGTGATGAAGAGCTTCTCTTAAATAGATCGGTCGTCTCCAGAAGAAGGAAAAATACTTATAGCTATAATACGCGAAAATAGCTAATAACAAGTGTGATAATAATCGTAGCGCTCCCTACTAAATACTATAAATTATCATAATAGTAATAATGACAACGATGATCCGTCAATGCGGGATGAATTGTGTGTCTACGGCGGATGAGTTGTGATTCGCATCTAAACTGGATACTACTCATCTTAAAGCTATTTTTAAACGATCTCTATTATCTATCTACTTAGTTCGTACAGTCGCTTTCGTGGGTCAAGTCTTTCGCGGGAAGAATACGCTGCGTTTGCTTCTTCTCCCTTCTCCGCCAACTTCTTCTTTGTACAAGGAACGGCAATTCACTCATCTAACTATTCCGCTCGATTCTTATAATTTTCCGATATCAGTACGAGTCCGCGAGGGCCAGATGGGCGACAAACACTAGACTATAAACGTATAGAGAGATAGGAAAAGAGAGAGAGTGTGAGAGAGAGAGAAAGAAAGAGAGAAATCAAAACGCCATGGTAGGACAACGATTTCTGTGCTCACTAGTCTTACTACTCATACTCAACATCGTACGAAGCCTGCTATTTTGAACCAATGGCTCGCAAACGCTTTGGCTTAACCACCACCTTCGATCAGACCAAACACCAGTGTCCAGGTATACTGCCCTCATTGTCAAACACTGCCGAACGTATTCTGTGAACCAGTTACTATTTCAAACCAAAAGTGGAAATATTATGATACGGTTAAGCGGAGGCAGCAAGTTCAGTGAAAGTCTTTCATTCTGTTTTTTTCAATGGCAAATGACTTAATGTTATGTTACTGGGAGATTTGTTCCTGTACACTGTGTTTCTTTCTTATGATATTCCGAGCACCGATGATTAAGCTCGTACTAACCTCTGAGAGAGACTTGTGGTTCTTATCCCTCTACAGTGGAAAGGACCACCGATGACGACCTAGCGAACCCAAGCTAGAAATGATTATCCACTTGCTCTTCGAGAAAACGCACTAATATTTACAAAGTATACCGAGAGAGAAGAGGACAACGAATAACGAGACGAATACTGTAGTGAAGAGAGCAAGAGCCACTGGGTACGCAATGGTGTCTCCCGGAGATCCATTCCGAAAATGTAAAGGGACACAAAGCTGCAAAGCTGCTCGTTGTCCTCCCTGGCATTTTGGGATTGACTCGGATTATTGAATTGACTCCTAGATCGTTCTCAATTTCGACAGCGTTCAATTTTCCCTGGCCGTTTGGCCTTTAATTTCCTAAGTAATTTTGGCTATATTTGGGAGAAAATTGTTGCTAGACACTGCAAAGCGTGTGTCATCAAAACCCCCGGCAGCAATTGATATATTTTGGTTGCAATTTTTGTTTCTTTTGTTCCTGATCCACCTTCGCCCCTTTTTGTTCTTAAGAATTTTGATATGGGAATCGGTATGTCATATGCTGCGAAGTGGAGGGTTAAAAATTTCGAGCTCTGATTCTGCTTGCTACGTGTCTCGATAAACGAACCGGGCAATTTCGATGACAAAATCGGCGCGCAGCGCACGCCGTTAACATACTAACTAAGACCTTAGCTAAAAATTGCTCTATTTCCCACGAGTGAACACACGCGAACAGGAGTGCAGCTTCTCCTTGGCTCGAAGTGGTTTGACAATAAATAGCAGTACGAAACGAAATATAATAACTAATTACCACGCGAGCTTTATTCCGATATGCTCTCGCAATTGCCAATCAAAGTCTGGAGCAACACTCCCAATTTACCTAGATAATTTGCCTAAGACGTACGCAACACGCTCGAAATGCGCTAGAAACACTAAGTATAATCCTAAAATGCAATCGTCTCGCGATGAATTAGCCTAAGAAACAGTCGTTTGTTCGCGTCGTCTGGCCGCGAACATGTAAAACTTTGCAGTCAACACTCGCGGACTTTACCATTGACACTGGAATCTTCGTCGTCCTATCCTGTCATCGCTGCCGCGGTAGCGCTTGTTTTGCTCGCTTCTCGATGTTAGCCCACTTCTTATGCAGCGGTAGACTCCTGCAGGCCATACGTATGGACTCGCAGCTCTTCGATAGCCTTACACCACTCCAATGCAAATCCTTCGGGATCTTCAAGATAGTACGTTCTGTTTGGCTGTAATTAGAGAACATTTTTGTCAAGCAAACTCCTACACTTGTACGTTTCGATTACAAATCGAGACTTTAAAGTCATCGAAATGTGTTAACAAGATGCTTTTGCTTACCGTATGGACGAAGAAGATCTTAAAATTCTTCGGCTCGACCCTGAGTTCCGGACTCCAGGGGATCTCGCCTTTGCGCACCATGTTCACAGGATCGACATAGTAGAGGTGTGGTCCGGTAGTAAGCAGGAGCATTCTTCGTCTGGCAAAGAGGCCCTTCCTCTTGTTGACGAAGCCCTGCTTCAATATGAGGTTACCCTTGACGAAGACATCCCACTGGTTCGAGGCGCGTTGCTTTTCCAGTTGGTTCCTAATATCCTCCGACGAGAGATCTGCGATGTTGGTAGTTCCGGAGTTGGTACGCGTCCTGGTGGGCCGGTCGGCTCCCGAGACGGGTTGCGCGCTCTTCTCACGCTGACTACCGGCTTGCACGGCCTCGTCGTCCTCGCCAATGCCCAGTCCGAGGAGCCTGGTCAATTGTTTGTCATCGAGACCGGGCTCTAGGTGGTCTGGCACTCTGTATTGGGAGCGGAGCTCTTCGTGCTCCGAGGTGCCAGGCAGGTACGGATAAATTGGTGGCGGTGTCTGCTCGTGGAGAGTCTCGAAATCGACTCCCTCGAAGAAGGGATGAGCTCGGATGCTCGGATAGCCGGCACCGTGCTCGTCCTGAGCGCCGAGCCTTTGCGTTGGCTCGAGCACGAGCAGCTGGCTGACAAGGGACCTCGCAAGCTCGCAGAACCCATCGGGTACCTCGTACTCGAGCTTTAGGATCTTTTGGAATATCATGTATTCGCTCCGCGAGCGGAAGGGCGGCAGGCCTGCGACCATCTGGTAGATTATACAACCCAGAGCCCAAAGGTCGGAGGCTCTGCTCGCAGTCTTGTCAGTCAAGAGTTCTGGGGACACGTATTGGGCGGTCCCAACGAACGAGCCCCTGCGTTCTCTCCGGTATTGAGGATTCTGTTGCTGCTGTGGATCACCCGAAGCTGGATGGGTCTCTGTCGTATCCGGGTCCTTCAGGATCTTGGCACTCCCGAAGTCGGTAATGAGCACATGCATGTTGTCGTCCAACAATATGTTCTCCGGCTTGAGGTCACGATGGATGATGCCGAGGCCATGCAAGTACTCCAGGCCACGCAGGATCTCCGCCGAATAGAACTTGGTACACTCGATGTCGAATGAGCCGACTTTGTTGATATAGGGCAGGAGTTCGCCGTTCTTTGCGTACGATAGGACGAAGTAGAGTCTCTCCATATCCTGGAAGGTGCAGGACAAACGCACGAACGAGTGTTCCGCGCTCGCGAGCATGTTCAGCACCTCCTTCTCCCGCTTCACGTACTCGGTCTTTTTCTCCTTGATGATGTGACGCTTATCGCACACTTTGATCGCGTACTCCCGGCTGGTGTGGATATCCTTCGCCAGGTAAACCTACGCAGAACGAAGCGAAATACCCGATTATACGTGAACCTGCTTCCAGTTTTCCCACTTTTTATACGCTCGAAAGGAGTTATCGTGTGTAACTCCGAACTAAAGGAAAATAGAAGAAAAAAAAACAGAACAAATCTTTTAAACTATCTGAATTTGTCAACAGTTCGTGATAGCGATCAATGAAAATATTCGAAATGAACTTACGGTGGAGAAACATCCTTCACCGATCACCTTGCCAAAGATGAAATCCTTAGGCGTACGCTTGCGCGTCGGTGTGTTCAAGGTGGTAAGAGCTGGGTCCGCGGTCGGTGGAACCCGGGGCGCCAGGGTGTTGGGCGGCGCCACCACACCGTTGGTCACGTCGTTCGTCGGTGGAGACATTTTAGACACCGGCCCCTCCACCGTTACTGCCGGCTGTGGCGAAACGGTAAGCGCCTGGTTCGCCACACGCTGCAACAAAAAGGTCAAAATCCCAATTTTACAACTGTCACCATTCGATCAATCATTCGCTTGTCATTCCGCTCACTCTGCGTTGTCCCAAAAGTAAGGCAAACTTTATGGGTCGCGAGAGGAGCGGAGATCTGTATTGGGAGTGGCGGGTTGCGCGGCGTATGTTTCGGAAACCGGCATTCATTCATGGAGTCCGAGGGCGGAGGAGAAGGAGGAGGAGGCGCGAACTCGTGTCCGGTACTTAACTCTTCTCATCCGCCAACGATCGTCCGCTACCAGGAAATCATGGAGCGGAAGTGACGTCAGTCGCCAAGCGACACGTGGCTTCGCTCGCACTACAGGTCGACTGGGGCGGTACCCAACCGAAAAGCCAGTCGTCGGCTGGCGCGCTTGGTCCAGCAGCCCGAATCACTGGACGTAGGCCTGATTTTGCATTCCACAAGATCCGGGTTCAAATTCCAGCCATGAGTACCGAGTTTGATGTATTCAAGTGATTAAAACTTTGCACTCCCACTCTCGGCATCTCTAGTACCTCTCCGAACTCTCGATCGAATTATGTAGATTTATTGGTGCGATAGACTTGATAATTTGGGAAACCCGGCGAACTGATCATTGATCCAAGTGAGAATTATCAGAGAAGAAGAAATATCATTCGGAGCTTGTCGATTTGACCTTCAATAAAAAGTTGGTTGAGAAGAGAATTCAGAAGCACGGACTCACGGACAACGAATTTCTGATTCACGCTGGCGATTCTGCGAGACTTGAATGAATGCAATTATGTAAGTTCCCCTCGGGTAGAGAATAAAACGCTCGGCGGAAACGTGTCCGAGTAATGCGAGGTGATCTCTGCTGCTGGTGGAAAGTGGATGAATGCCACGTAAAGCAGAGAAGGTTCTCTTGCGCGGTGGCGAATTTAAGCTTCGAGCCCACCGCATTCCTTCTCACTGGTTATAAGCAATGGAGAATGAAGAGAGGCTACGTAAGATCCTTTGGACCGCTCAGGGTCGCGAAAGAAACGGTTTCACGAATGGAGGTCTCCAACAAATATTTGCCGAGATTGCTCCCGCTAATACTGACTCTCAAATATAGCAGCGCAAACAGTGCCTCTCAAAACGAACAAAAACTCGGCTCCACCCAGAGAGAATCAGTTTGTATAAGAAAGAAAGATAGACGGAGAATGTGGTTCCTCGGCTCACAGACGCGAAAATAGGTGCACGTGGCTCGGTATCGACGGATATTCCCACGTTAGAGAATATGTATCTCGCAAACCCTGGCTCAAGTATGGGCAAGGTGCCGCCAACAGATGTTTCCTCGCTACCTGTTCGCATAAAGGGATGTCAAATTAAATACGAGGAGATACTTTCTCCGGTTATGAAATTCAATGAAATCTAGAGGGTAGAGGGGGATTCTGCTTATAGGAAAGGATGAGTGCCACGCACACCAAAACGCAAACATATACACTCGCAGGAGACATAAGAACGAGTGTGGCCAAACCAGCTCGGGCCCAACGTGTTGACGCGTATCGCGCATTTCCGCCGACGGAGGTCCTCTTCGGATCTACGTTCTTGCCTCGAGCCTCCGAATGCCGTTGTGCGCTCCTGATCGCTTCATTTCCGATCTGAAACCCGCTCGAAACTCTCCCTTCCGCAGCCTTTACTATCATTACTATTGTACTTCCGGCGGGAGACGAATCCCGCCTTGTACCACGCATCGTACAAAAGGCCCAAACGAGTTCTGATCCCCGAACTTGAGAATCCGGATGATCTTTTATCGTGATCTTCGCTCGCCTTCGGCGTGATCCGTTTTTCTCAAGTGGCGAAAACGCCGTTAATCGACTGTCTCCCATACGAAAGAATAGAACGCATTCGTATTTTTGTGGGCTCATCCCCTCGCCACTCGCATCAATCCTCGATCGCGTTTTAAGGGGGACATTGCCAACGGCATCGTCCTTACTGTCCTCTACGTCGAGTGCTATTCCGATTTTCGATTGTTCCGAACTTTCCTATACGTGCCAATATACAATACAATTTGTTAGGAAGAGGAACATTTTCCCGGGCGAGCGGAGCATGGCTAAAATGATAGTCGACGAAGAGTGAGAGTGAGGAACAGAAGCAGCAGTAGCAGCGGCGGCAATTCGGCCAGACCCACCACGGGGAGCGATAAATACGCAACGCCCCAATTTCGTGCCAGGCGGGCTCCAACATCAGTCATCGATCACTTTCCATAAAAGGAGATAAACTGAGAGAGCCAGGGAGCGAGAACGAGACACAGAGAAAGGTAGAGAAAGAAAGAGAGAAAGAGCTGAAAGTGTGGGAACGTAGGCGCGAGGATCGGCCGCACGGTATCGATCGGCGAAGGAAAGAATCGCCAGAAGCGGAACAAGCGAGAGCAGAAACGAAGAAGGGAAGGCGAGTATAGCCAGACGTCGGTAGGCTCCAGTGTGACGATCTACCCTAAGCTAGTAGACACTGACGACGTTCGCGACGCATTGATCGGCTAAATCGAGTCGTCTGAGAGACAAATCGCGCCTAAAACGAGCACGACGGGTCAAAGAGGACTTTATATTTAGCAGGATAAAGATGCAAGTCGGCAAGGCCCTTTCTTTCATCCTTTTTATCTACCTTTTCCCGTTCTTCTTCCCAGGCCGGTTACGAGCCGGGCCCCACGGCGTCAACCATCCGTGTCAGGCCGTCGACCTCGTCGAGCATTCGCCCGAGAGCCACCGGCCCTGCTCTCCTCTCCGTACTCTGCGCTCGCAGGCAGACTCGACTCGACTCGACTCGCCTCGTCTCGCCTCACCTCGACCAGGCTCGCGACGCAACTCGCCTTGCCTTGCGTCTTCTCCTCTTCGACTGCTTGCCTGCCTCCCTGCCTGGTGGCTGGCTGGCGTGCTTGCTTGCCTGCTTGGCCTTCTCCACACCCCCAGAACCCGCCATCAACCGTCGCGCGCGCGCACTTTGCTCGTCCTTTCCTGAGCGCAGGGCTCCGCTAGTTTATTTATTTGCTTATCTATTCCTCGCTCCTCGGTTCGCCCTCCTCTGCAACCCTCGGCTCGATGATACCAGGGGATAACCCCGAGGATAGATCTACACCGCAGGATAAGCCAGTGGCACACGCCGATCGACAGATATCACCCTCGAATCGGGTTTCAACGGGGCTGTGGCGGATGATCTATATGTAGCCAAGATCGAATCGGACGAGCCAGCAATTTGCTAGATCGCCGATAAGATCGACGCGAGGGGTGTATCGCCTCTCAGCCTCTCTAACTTGGGAACTGGGAAGACCCTCCTCCTTGAGAGAAGTTCGATGCGTATTGTGTGACTCGGCAAAGGTTCCAGTGGTGGGGAAAGCGTGTTTCGGTTGACATTTAAATTCGTCATGAGCAGAGTCCCTCGCGGTGGGTGGGTGGACCTTGGCGTTTCTAAAGACGCTCTGCTCCCATTAGAAAGCGAATGCGTCTCGTTACGCCGGGGAAAAAGGAAACGTGACAAAAGACGAGCAAAGAGTGACGGCAGTACCGCAGGGAAATTTGCCGGAAGGCAGCCCTCGTCGCGCTCGATCTTCCAGAACCGAATAGTTTCGCGCGCTTGTTACCTCTTACGTCTCCTTTCCGCCGTTCACCTATCCCTTTCTCCTCTCCCTCTCCCTCTCCCTCGTACAGACTCGCCCCCGCTTCTCTTCCTTGCTCTCTCATCGGACTCTTTCACGCGGATGCTGAATCACCCTGTATATACAACCCAGCAGCATTCCAACGGGCATTCTAATTTTAGCCTCGCTCGTCGCGTCTCGCTCTCGTACGAGATGTGAGCACACTCTCTCCGTCTTGTAACACTCCGTTCTCTCGCGATGGTTGTTTTTCATGTGGCTGGAGAGTGCTGCCCTCTGACGAAAGTACGCGGAAGCCTCGCTGTCTCTTTATCTCTCTTTCTCTTTAACGGACGCGCGCGCTCTTCGTCCAAGCTTATCGTTCCCCTCTTTCTTTCTCCCTGTCTCTCCTTTTCTCCCGCGTTACACGAGAACGGAAGGGAGACAAAGAGACGAGAGGGAGCGCGGCACCCTTCCTTCCTTCCTTCCGTCCTTCCTTCCTTCCGTCCATCCGTCCTACTCCGCCGCCTCCGCGGCGAGTTTTTGCCGGGTGCAACAGAAGGGCTACGCCTATTGGCGCAGGCGGCCACCACTTTTGCCCGTGAATGAGATGTTTTGCATTCGCAGACGCTGAGAAACGTGTCGCTCGGTCCTAGCTCTCCGCGCCGCGACTAAATTGGAACACGCCGCTCGCGCCGTCCATCCACGTATAAGTACAAAGACGTTGAAGGAACAAGAGAATGCGAGAGAAAGGGAGAGAAAAGGCGAGCGAGTAAAAGGGCTCGCGCCCCCGCGACTCGCTTGCCTACTCACCGCAAAATCGCGGAAAAGCTCGTTCTTCTCACCTAATGCATCTCTATAAAATCGCGCCAACTTTTCTCACTGTGCTCTACGGGATTGGGTGGAACGTTTGGTCTCGCGCTTTCAATGACTTTGCAAATCGTTCGAGCGGGACATGCACGGAAACCGTGCACTTTTCCAAGCGCAGAGTTCATTAATGCGAGGGGAGGGAATGCAGCGGTTGGAAGCCGCGATACTTTTCCGGGGTGAATTGCTTGGGGTAGAACAAGGCGTCAGGCAACAAAGTGCAGTACGTGTATACTGGCGGGACAACAGTCGTTCTCTTATATAGTTATTCCGACTTTGTCACCGCGGTGGATCTTTACGTGCGGAATACAAGCTAAACATAGGGAAAGATCGGTACTGCGACGCCTTCGAATTTTCGCGGTACCGTTACTGTCATCCAAGTATCACTTCCACTGCGAGATAATTGACAGTACTAATCTAGGTACATGCAACGAGGACCTCCGTGGAGACAATTAATGACACGCAACACCGTAACACTCGGTGTCGTCCATAATTCACGAGGGCAGACTAATATATCGGTATTTATGGTGCAGTCTAGTGGGAGAGTGGCGTGCAAAATCAACACTGTGGAACAATGGGTGACAACCCGTGAAAATACACCTTCCTAAATAAGCAACCAGTGTTTACGACAAACGTTTGTCGAGGAAAAAGAAGGCTTTCGAAAAAGCCCGAAACCGCATCAAGAGCACTCGTCTGATGATAAGTGGGGAGGGGCCACAGGCCACGAAAATTAGCATCGGCAACTAGATACCCGATACTCTCTTTCTATCTCTCGCTCTCGCGAGAAGAGAATCGGGCCACGATTACGCAGCGGAAATCAGTACTAGAGGCATTACACTAAGAGTTTTCTATTTTTTGCCGAGTGTATCGGAGAGATAAGACGATATCCTGACGAAGAGCTACGCCGGGGTTAACGCGGCCTTTAAAATGTTTGCTTTCGCGTCGTATCGTATAAACAAGCGGTCGATCCAAACATGTTTTTCGGTCGGGGACATCGGTGGACAGTGTGTATTGAAGTTCGAGCGCGCTGGAATCTTGTGATCATTCGAAGTTCACGTGTATCGTTGCTGTGGCCGACCCCACGAGCTGCTTGTCGGATGGCTGGCTGACTGGTTGGCTAGCACAATCGCCACCTCGCTCCTTTTGCCGAAATCAGGCAGCAGGCAGTGGCAGTACATTGGCCCCCGCCATACGCTCCGTTCAATGCCCGTTATCGCTTCGAATTTCGCTCACTCGCTTGCTTGATTCGTTTACTCGACTTGTACGAAAAATTCAAGTAGATTTCGCTCACTTTTTCGATGCGTGTTTTTAACTAGCGACAATGACCTCGCCAGCTTCTTTTTAACAAAGTGTCTCGTTCTACGCGACGAACCCGTCGAGACTTCCAAAAAAAGCTAAGACACTCTTCTCGTCTAGATCGAACGTAAACAACGCGTACACATTCCGTCAGAAAGTTAAGCGGGACTTGTTCTCAACCGGATTTACGGGACATGGTAGAACGACAGATCGAATCGAGGCGAGTTAAGAATTCTGATTTCCATCTGATTAGAATGAAACGACGAGCGCAAGGTTACAACGCCGAGGACTAACACTCGACTAACGCTAGACGCACGAGCGAAGCCCAACCAATTGATGTGATTTTCCAGTAACATACCTCAAGCAAAGCCTGCCAAGCGAACTTCGCCCACAAGGAGAGTGACCGTTGCCAAATTTCACAGGCTAATCGCGACGTAACGTTATCGATGGTTCGCGCGCACGATCGCAGACAGCCGCTTAACGACGAGATAAATACCGAGAGACTCGCGCGGCATTTCTGCGCGAGGTTCACTCGAGGCTGCCTTTGCCACGATTGCCGTAAACAACTTTCGGAGCAAGCCGAGATTACGCGTTCGCTCTTTGGGGATCGACAGCTCCGGGCGAATTTATTTAAATTTGGCTGCGTGTAAATTATTCATGTCCAAAGACCGTTTCTTTGATTTCTTCTCTTTTTTTAGCTTCGCGAACAGTGGCTGTATTCGGGAGAGCGAAGCACGACGCTCTTTCGGCGGAAGCTCGCGGCTTTACGTAATCGAGTGTCGCTGGCTAGAGAGAATCGCTCGCAACGCGGTTGCGTAAAGCAGCCAGGTTCAAACAAAAACAAACTGCAATGTCGAACCGATGCACGGTTGCATCGAACACAACAGACCACCTCGACGCGACCAAGTCCCGTAGTACTTTCCCGCCAAAGAGAATGATCTCGCTTTCATTGCCTCGAGTCGAGAAAATCCTGAGAAAATCGGAGGGCGCGAGGCATGCCATTGACCTCGATCGCGAAAATGATAGTTGGCATCGCGCAAGATCTACTCGGATAGTTTCGACACTTTAGCATTATAACGAGATGGAGCGCGAGAAGCCTATTCGGAGAAATTAGTAAACTTTACGTCGTATCGCGATGATGAAGACACTGAATTTCACTAGAATTTCGAGTACTGTTGTGATCGCCGCGGAAGGTAAACATTGCGCGTCGGGGCCACTGACTGACTCTGAGACCGAAGCTCGGAGCCTACCTCACAGGAGGATATTGTTTCGGAGTGTTTCTCGACTTTCCTGTAGGCACCGGACAAGAAAACTAGAGTTCTCTATTTCGCACTCGTTCACACTTTGCACTGCGTTGTCTGTTGGGCTTCTCTTCGTGAGCGCGTAAACATCGCGGAGAGAGAAGGTACTTTGGAAATTTTGGGGAGCAGGGCTCGCGCGGCCGTTAGGATTTCAAAACTTTGTTTCTTACCTTGAATAATTTCTTAAGCCTCCGGTAGCCGCGATATAATCGCGACACGTAATGCTTGTTGGAATCCAGTTTGACTGATTAAAGCCACAGTTGCGGAAATGAAGCTGAAGAACCAAAATCGAAAAAACAAGGAACTTTTTGCTGCTGAACTCTCGAAACCGGGTGTGTGTGTCGCGGTTGTTCGTTGCGGTCAGATTGCTGATTTCCGACAGCGTATCGACTATGTTTCTTTCGGGTTAGTCTCGGGTACATATATGCATATATATGCATGCGCGGGAACCGAAGAACGAAAAACACGTTCGTGGCCGTTGAGAGCCGTTCGCTTACTGAATCCTACGCTTGGCGTGTCCCGGCTGCTAACCCGCGCTTTCGCCCCACCACTGGCGCTCCCGTTCGCGGCAACCGCCCCACCAGTCGGGGCGGCCTGCGCCCCGCCACTCGAGCCCCCAACCTTACCCCCACGCGACTCAGCCGCATCCGGGACTCCCGGTGGGGAGAAAACTGGGGAGAGAACCGGGGAGCCCGACTCTGCTTCGCTGTTCCAGCCGTTTCTCTGCTGCCTCTAGCTCCACCGCGACGGTAATCTTACCGCGGATCGTAAAGCACGCTTACCCCTGCGGTCAAGTGCGAAAATTGCAATGAAAGCACTGGGACACCTCGACTCGACTGGACTTGACTCTCCTCTTCTCTTTGGCTTTCCTGTCGCTTCGCTCCTGTCCTCTGGTTTCGCCCTTTACGTGCCTTCTACACTGACTTCTACAACCTCTCTTTCTCTGACAACTCTCCTTTCTCGCACACTGTACAAATGTATTTTCTTTGCGGTTTTCTCGCGAGCAAAAGTCTACGCAAGTTCAACACGCTTCAACACAATTTCATTGCATAAGTGCTAAATTCTATCGTTGTTCTGATTTCAATGGGCCAGTGTTCCGAAATCTTCTGGCGGATAGCGTATCCTTCGAGAGGCAGAATACCAGCGAAGGGAGAAAAAGCGGAGAAACTTGAAAGCCGCTTAGGCAGCGTTATTCTATTTCAGCATGAGTTGCAATTTAGAGAGAAAGCGGGGGAGCGACCGCAGGAATTGGTCTATAGCAGCGGTACCAATTTGTTAGTGGGGTTGAATTTGAATTTCAGGAGCAACCGTCCCTCGTCACTCGTGCTCGTCAATAAATCCTCAGATACTGGCGAGATAGAGTTTTCGAATGTCGCGGAAGCCGAGGGTGCTTCTAAAAAGCCTGACATAAGTAACCACCCTCGTAGCAGCTATGCCACAGATAAATGTACCCTCGTAATCGGGCATATTGCTGTGCGCGCGGAGACAGCGCAAGGGATACTCCTGGAAGATTCCTTCGGTATCCAGAAATATAAAGTAATAAATGAGTCCATCGGGAAAAACCTTTTAAACGACAAGAACCAGGCGCATAGTCTTCCGCAACGGGTTTTCCGATTATCGAGTAGGGCGCGGTCAAATGACGCGGCCAGTAAATCATCCATCTACCTAATTCGAAGGTGGTCCTACCAAAATTGGCGCACTATCGACAGTAAACACTGCAGATAATTTGCCATCATCGCCAAACGTTCGCGGCGACTTTACGTGCGATTTTGACCGTCAGCGGGGAAGGTACGTAATAGGAGAGGGTAGTCGGTGGTTCTCGGTGGGAGAGCATGAGGGTGAGGGTAGCGAAGCGGGCGTTAGAGAGGGAGTAGACGATAGTGGGGGACCTGGGGAATTCCGAGTAGAGCGCAAGCGCGTTTCCCGGGTGGGGTTACTCAACCGACGGCGCCAGAGTCCCTCTCTCCCCGGACGCGCGGCTTCCAGCGACGGTTCGTCGGCGCTCGGCGCTCTCGAGCCTTGGAAGGGAGGGCACTGATCACACGCGCACAGTGCCCCGTCTCTCCGTGTGTTTGTTTGTTTATAGTCGCGTTCTGGGAAATACCCGATACGAGTAACGGACTCTCGTGCGCGCCGCGCCGCGCCGAGCCGTGCCACGGCTTGCATTCCCATTCTGACGTTGCATCCGGTCGGTTCTCGGATTCCGCGAGTATCCGAACGGCTAGCCTTCTCTGTCTCTCTTCTATCTCTCCCCCCCCTGATGATCGCTTTCTTCTTACTCTACGCTTCTTCCTCCTCTTCTTTCTATCCTCCACGCGCGCCTGCGTTTCGAGCTTCTTTTCTTGACCCCGCTCCTAGGATTTCCCTTCTCTCCCCTACTTTCGCATCTGAATAGCTCTCCCGTGCAACCCGTGCTCGCAAGACTGCGGGCTTCCTTCGACAGGTTGCCCATCCGCAAGCTTAGAGTGGATGGTGTGCATTTCTAAAAATCTACGTTCATCCACGTTAATGCATTTAGCCTCGCGAGCGATAGCATCGAAGACGCAATGAGGGTCGATAAACACTTTATCGGCGTCGGTGAAAAAGTAGTCCACGCGTAATCTGGAGAATGCAGTACGTCACCGGAGTCTTACTGGGCGACTGTGTGCACACATACGCGTGCGAGCTCGCGCTCCTGCCTATCTGCACATCGCACAACAAATATTGTACAATCCTATTGTGTAAAGGTGGTGCGCGGTGCGGTGCGATGGAAAATTCAGAAGTTCCACGCGATAAGGAAGCGAACGCGAGAACTGAGTGTAGACATGAGCGCGTAGCTTCTCGCGAGACACAAATGTGTCACGCGCACAGGGAACACAAGAGCATTGTCAAGTAAACTTCTAAAAATACTCCACTATAAATAGGACATTGAAAGATCCACGAATTTGAGGCTGAAAGGGGGCCTTTCCGATGATCGTTCTGTATTCGCGAATTCATCCCTCGTTCCTTTGAGCGCAGAAAACGGCGGTTGTCAACATTATAGCTATATTCGACGCGAATGTTCGCGACTGGACCACTTAACAATATTGTTTCCCGATATCTTGTTTACCATTTGTGAACTGTCTCACACGCGAGCTCGCTCATAACGGAATGACAAAGTCCAGTATACCAAGAATGGATCCGCAGTTGTTGACTCTTCCGCGAATCGCAGGCATTATCGTTTCTTTAAATGAATAATTGCCAGTTATTATATCGTTGCTTGGTTCCCTAGCCTCTCGCCGACCCGTCTGCATTCCGAAGAGGAGTGCGTATGTATGTACATAGCTAGTGCTTAATCCAGGACTCGATGTTTTCCTTTTGCGTTCATTAGATTCCAGTCTGCGCGACTTTCGCGCTGGGAACAATAGCAGCGGTGTCCCTTGATGGCAGAAAGCTACCGCTATTACTACCAAGGATACACGGGAAATAAAACCTGTGTATCGAGGGCAGTGTCGCGAGAAATTTGCGCCTCCGAATATCGCTCGATATCGAAACAGGTTGCGGGAATTGACCCGAAAAATCTTTTTATTTCGAGGGAACGTTTCCACTGAACGTACCTCGCGCAGTCATCGAACTTGCTGTTATTATCGTGATCGTTGCTCCAGCGAACACCGTCCAAGTGTAAACAGGCTGAGTCGGTAGACTGCGACTCAATGTAAGATGGCGTTAGTAGGGTCTACGAAACCCCAGAGAACCGGTGTAACAGCACACAATTAGCGCGTGAAAATAGATTTTTGCGAAACTCCGCTCCGTTCTGGTATGTCAATGAAAACAAATGCTTGTCCCTCCCTCTACTTGTCCTCTTGGCCTTCTCCCTTTCTCCTCGAGACCTGGTAATCGGGCGAAGGCCGGCCAAGGCTGAAATATATGCGCGCTCCTCGGGAGACTGTCGAATCATTGTTTGCTCAATTCAAGCTCGTCGTGTCTCTCCTACTCAGATAATGCAGCTTCCGAAATAAGAATCAGCGGTTTTACCGCGAATGCGTTATCTCGCCTCCCGCAAACTCCTCGGCAAACAATTTTGTAACAAATTCGTCGCGATGAATTGCAGATTGGCCGATTAACCCGCATTGCGTTAATTTCACTGGCAGACAATTTGCCCATTTATTGCACATAATTACCAGATAAATGGTAACAGGCCGAAATGGCGAAATGGGCGAAAAGTATAACAGCCCCGAGAATACGATAATCACTTGTGAAATGTCGACGGGTGGTATTCCGTAAGTTTTCCCGAAGCAACGTGCAATTTGCATGACCGTAACTGCACGTTCTGCCGAAGGGCTACAAGTAAACAACAGTTGAACTCGGTAAGATAGAAGACGAAGAAAATAATTGTTTGGCAATCCCTTCTTAAGTCAGGTACAGACCTTTTCCGTGTAAATTGCTGGACTAAGCCCGACTTGTGTCACGATACACGCAGTGTATACTGTCTTTCGCTTGCGCGAAAGGCCTGCAGCCTGTTTTCTACCTGTTGGAAAATTGTAAGTCTACCTGCCTTCTTCCATTCGATCAGTCTCCCATCCTTCAATGAGAACCCGCTAGAAAATATTGCCGGTGCATCGTGTACAACTAACTTTATGGCGTATCCAGCACAATAGACGAATACCTGGACTAGACTGAGCACCAAACTAGTAAACAACTATTGTTCGCTCGAAACCGACCGCTTTCAAGCAGAAATTTCTTAGGAGAAAATTCGTATGCCAGTCGAAAGCCTTTAAATAGTACTATAATGATGACCGTCGCTTCCTTTGACACGAGATCCTGGAATGCGCAAGGTGACGAGGCTTTCAGGGACACTTAATCCGAAAACATCATATAAATTATACAGCCGCTCGGTTGCCGAATCGAATTGTCCTTCGCGTGGATTCATGAATGGAAATGATCTACTGAAGAGCTTGGAACAATATTTTCTTCGCTTGTATTTTCGTGGTAACAATAGCTAAGTACTCAAGTGCGTCTTGGCAGTTATTAAATCAGGAAGAGTTTTGCTAGCAAGTTTGCGAGATTATATATGCCTCGAATAATAAAGCGTTTATAGATTTCCGAGAGTAAGTAGTATATTTCTGACTACCTCGACCTCCTGACTGCATCAAGTGACCCTGGCCATGTCTTTTAATTGCTCTGCGCTATCCAATAATTTCAATTGGCCGAAGCGACTTGAATTTACTGATTGCTAGTATTCAAAGGAACTTGAGTATCCTCCGATCGTTGAGTGCTCAATTATCATTTGCGCCAAAATTATGGTACTTAAGTTCCTTAAGTGGCCGTGTCCGGTGGAGATTTCTTCGCAATTCCAATTTCGCGGGCGGAACGCAAGTAGCAAATAGGATCTAAACGAAATCGAGGCCATGACTTGCTCATCCTGCACGGTATGCCACGTACTCATTTTTGGGGTGAATGCGGAAGCGCGAATTTAGAACACCCGGTATAGAAACGGATGAGCACCAGGCGCGCTCTCTTCCACCGTTAATACTGTTGCCAGAAAACCACTAGAAAATCGGTCACAGTGACTAACCGTGTAGGAATGATCGCACACGAGTTGTCCTTTGCGCCAGAGTGACTCAATTATCTCAGTTATCTTAACAACGAGTATGCCTGGCGGTCATACGAAATAACCGCTATTCTAGTTATTATAAATTGTAATTAAAATGATTTGTGCAAAGGTGTCTGCTAATTCAAACTGAATTACTCAGGGCAGCTGGTATCAGTATCTGTATATGGACTATTTGAATGCCGCAGCAACTTCACCCCTTTCGCTAGTACAGTTACGCAAGCAACCAATAAGCTATGGGCGACAAACAGACACCTTAGCCGCTTATATCTAAGATTTAACCCTTTCGCCAATTTATTAGGGGTGGGTCAACGGAGGAGCGTTCCTTCCAAGAATTCCTTATTATTCTCTACAATAAAATGGGAACAACCGATGGATTAGTTGGGAGTTATATTAATTAAAGGTATGCATTGAAGAGTGTAGATGCAAAACGTAGATATTTATAAGGGAAAGGTTTATTGTACAGGGGTAAATCGAGTTGCTTTTACCGATTAGTTTTATTGGACGAGCCAGTGGAAGGTAAGCCGCGAAGCATTGTCCTCGACAATGCATACCGTACGATTGAATTAGACCTCGAGGCTCTTGGCGAATAAATCGAAGCCCGCCTATGGCAGCCGATTCCGGTATTATTTCGCTATTACGCGAGTGATTATCGCGTAAGCCGTAAGGCATGCCACGCTCACCAAAGCGGTGACGCATTTCGTCATAAACGAAGTGTCACTTGCACGGACATGCCCCGACCGTGTGCGCGCGCGCGCGCTACCGGGCGTCATAATGATATTCGATAAAATTGTCGTAAACAGGCAGCCTTTGTTAAGTGGGTGCACGAAGTAGAGGAAAATACGAGCAACTTGGGGAACTAAACAAGCGATTAGTCGATTAACGAACGCACCAGCTGCAGAGACATCCTGCAAATAAGGGAGCGCCTCTGATGTGAACGGGACGCGATTCTACTCGGCCTTTGCTAATGATACAAACTAACTACAGTAAATACAGTCATCAGCGATTCCACGGCTAACGAAGCAGAAACTAATGATTTTCTAGGTCCAAACCGGCAACCAGATCCTGCCATATGCGTATTATAAGCCTATAATTGACACTCCGCAGTAATCGTGGTTTCACAGGCGAAGGTCAGTAACTGCATCAACGAACCCATAGAAACTGTCCCACGAGACAAGAAGCGCCCGAAATTATTCCAACTTGCTCGAATCTCAATTCGAATGAGATGCAAATTCCCCTTTTCATGTTCAAGCTCGTTTCGCTGCTCGGCTCTCTATAACGCTAATTCAAGATACGGTATTAGTCCTTGACTAATTGTAAATAGCATAGTCGTAATGCACTGGCAGCAATGCGGATATTGAGGAATCACAATTAATATGAATATCAATTGAATATCAGCCAGGAATATCAGAGATCATGATCTTTCTCTAGACTGCGATTTCAGCGAGAACCAAGCAAAAGATCGATCACGCACATATACAGTAGATCGCGCCGATCGTACCGATCGCGCTTATTGCCGTGATCTAGAGGTGCTTACGTGACTAATTAGCCGAGAATTCGAGCGAAATCGGCGGCTCGAGTTTATCGATTACGGTGTGGCACGGCGGCGCGGTGTGTGACTTGGAAAAAATGACAACATAGTGGTGAGAGTGGCAAGCAACCGGTTGCGACCACCTGTCTTTCGAGCCACCTAAATACCGGCGTGGCTCGGCGGTGCTGCGAGGGCGGTCGTTTCGAGATTAACTCGAGGGAAATCGCGACTCTCGAGGTGGTATGTCCTCTCACTGATTACGTGAAGCCGAGTGGATTGGCACGGCTTGGTCTGGATATGGGGACGCGGATCAAGATACCACACGCTTTTCGACTCGATGTCCTGTTACTTGCTTCGGAGGCGATACTTTCGGCACGGCTGACTGATGCGGTAGATAAACGCCTGTACACACGCGTAATTGCAACACAGAATTATTGGCCTCGACGGACAGGGGAACTTTTCTCGTCTTAATTTGGACCCGATAGCCCTGGTAACTTTCTTCATAAAATAACAACCTCATTAAATTCTTCGTTACGCGTTTCTCGCTCTACACGCACACGCCGATGCTTGCTGCGCCTGTTGACGAGCATTTAGGTATTTTTGGAACAATTTCAATCGAGAATATTTATCAACGATTGTGGACATGCGAGATTTTTTGCACTCCGTCAGGATAAAGTTGCTTTGGACAAGGTAAAAAAACTATAGTAGTGTGAATTGCAGATATGCTACGTTCGAGTAACGAGAGTATGCGTATCAGAGAAAAGAGGAAGGAGTCACGTTGACCGATAGCAGAAGGGGCGCCCCGCAACAAACAAGTGTATTTGCCCCGTTTATCGAGTGATTACGCCGATCGCAGACTCCGAGCACTGTAGTAACTCGCGTAGGCCGCGTGAATCATTCGTGACTGTTCTCGATCTTCGGACCTCATTCACGAAGAAATGGACACTTCGAATCTCGCAGTGTTTTTCCTCGCGACGGTGATCTTCGATCGCCATGAAGGGGCTCTTCTTTTGATTTTTCAGGAGTCCTCGGATCGCTCGTTCAGATCCGCTAGCTCGTAGCGAACAGCTCGAACTTCGGTCGCGCGATCGGCCGATAAGGCGCACGTGAGCGAGCAAGGGGCAAGACTCAAAAAAAATAACGTCTGCCGAGCGTCTGCTGGCGGCTTCGCAACCCGGGGGAGCGATCGAGGCCAGACGCTGCCACCGCACCGGCGCGGCGCGGTGTGTCCGCAGAGCTCGCTCTTAATTGCGCGCGTGCCGCTTCGAAAATGAGCCACGACTAGACGAGGTTTGCTTATGATTCGATCGTGTATCACTGATTGTGAGACGTCTCAGGGACGAGTGTCTTCGTTTCGCAGTCGTGAAGAAAATTTGCCGCGGAAACGACACGACTGACTATGAGATACGTACGTTTTGTCGGTGGTGCGACGCAGCAGTCACCTCTCGTTCCAAGTACATATGATTAAGTCACGAAGAAAGGCCGATGAAAAGGATATATTTATCTTGCGTTTCGACGAAGCCCGTAAAAAAATATTGTTTACCGAGTGACCGATCGCTCCGTAACTGAGGAAAATATGTTTATGAGATCTCAGGGAGGAATAATCCGAGCAGCTGTTTTTTCTTAATTAGGTAATAAACAGCATTAACGCGATCTCTGTAAATAGATCGCATGCGAAAAAAGTGATGCGATCGTGTATAGTAATATTCTCGCTACGGCGCAGCGGAGCTTTAACCGATCGATCACGATTAATAAGTTTACGAGCGAACCACTCGACCCGATATCTTCCCCGGATTAACCAACTCGCGCGAACTGCTAATCACGAGTGCGCTGGATGACACGATCTCTGACTTTCTTCGGAAAACGGCTGCATCAGCGCGTTGGAATGCCATTAGCTTTCTTGCACTAATTAAATTGACCAAGGAGCGATTATCGATTACTTCACCAGTCCCATTGCGAAACAGAGAGAGAAATTCACTTATCGCGCAGTGTTTTCCAGCAAAAATGTATCGTTCTGTTTGCTTTACCATTGTATCTCCGCATCGTGCCCTGCGTCTCGACAAATTGGTCCATCGTTCATCTCGTTTTCCGAAAGAATGCGGAAAGGAACGATGCTACATGGCATTGATACCCTAATTATTAAGGGGGTATTCCCCTTTCTTCACCTGTTTTAATTGATGTTTTTCGGATTTTTTAACAATAATTCAGGAACACCTTTTGGGTTAAAAATAAAGTAGGTATATTTGTGTATTCATACACAACATTCCTCATTTTTTTTAGGCTATTTCATGTTGCAACTATGGAGTGATGGGGGACGGAATTTTCGGCTCGTCCTGCATGGTGTGCACGATATCTTCCAGTAAATTCATCGGAAACTAAAAACTTGCAGTTGTTAATGATCAGTATGATTGTGGCAATCGTATGAACCACGGAAAAACAAATACGACGTGTTTTGACAAAAGGGTACTACGTTAAAGATAAGAACTGAATTTTCTGTAAATATTTCGCACTTTAAATTGCTCCCAAAATTCTAAAATATTAGATATTTATTTTCTTTTGGTTCAGACGAGAACTGTACATGTACAGAACATGTCTTCCAAATTTCAAATTAATTGACTGAGCCGTTCGGGAGATATCACGCACACTCTCACGAAAAATGATGTTTTGAGAAAAACGCGTTTAAAGTTTTCACGATTAAGGTAATCGTGACTAACCTTCTGCAATAACGGATTGTTTGAAGTGTTAATTTTTAAGGGACTGACCGGAGACGCTCGACGGATTATGACTACTAATCTCAGACAATTCTGTAGACCTCTAAACGTTTGTTCTCATAATAAACCAGTAAAGTGATATAAGGCCTTAACTATGCAGACCATCCAGATATAACAAGTTGACTTGAAAGTTTCAGGAAACCTTCGCCAAGCAGCATAGATTATGAAACGCAAATAAAAGAATATCGATTTTTTTAACCTCGCAAAGGGGAATACCCCCTTAATAATATGTACTGCGCAAATCTCTGCCCCATTTATGTGTCCGAGTATCGACACTGAATTATATTAGCACACGCTCGCCTTGAGAAAAGAGCAGCACAATTCGCAGGAATTTTTCGCGTAATCTCTCGAATGTATCTCGCAGGTGTCGAATCCATAAACGAATCGTCTCGCGTACCTGTACACCGAGGCAGCAAAAGTTCGCGGCCTACGGGCAAACCTTCACACTTTCAACTGGCAGATCATCCCGCAGTCGAATTCGATTGCCTACCGTGTCGCGCCGCCGTGTCTCAACGGTACTTATTTATTGTCGATCTGCCAGCGGAAATTTGGCAGTGCCTAAGACTCAACCACTTCTCGCGTCTTCTCGTTTTCTTTCTCTTTCTCACTCGATTCCAATTTCTCGTCTTTGCCGTCGCTTTGACTCCAACCTTTCTTCGCGCATTTCCAAAGTAATTAGCGAATGAACCCTTCGGTGTCGCGATCTCTACCTCTCGTTAATCCCGAGATCAGGGGGATTTTAGGATCGCAAGTTAGTCAAAGCGCGACTTGCTGCACCGCGATATTCCGAGTTCTTGGTACTCGCCTTTGCGAATCCACTTAATCGTGGGAGATAAATATCCCTGGGTGTGTATCCTACTGTTCTCCACTGAATGTTTCTTGCTACGCTAATTCTATCGCGACTGTAAATTAGCTAGCTGCTCGGGTGCCACGATGCTAAAGTCATTGTTTTGCGGGGCGAACGGATCAACGGTGGAAAGAGTTAATCTGTACGTAAACGTACGCTAGTCTTATGTGGGCTTAGTTTTGAGAAGCTCGTTAGAACCGCAGACCTGATTAAACCCGGCAAGAACAGGCCGTTGTACGTTATTATTCGAAAGAAGACATTCATTCAAAAGAAACGTCGTACTTATGCAGGATTTTATTAATAAGATAAAATAAATTGTACTTTAGCCTATCGTAAGAGTTTAAGGCAGAGTGAAGAAAATTCCGCAGCACCAGTGGGTAAACAATAAATTCTTGTATTCCTAAGGATAAGCATAAGTTTGGCATCCAAACGCGAATGCTTTGGGGTCCAGATTCAACGTGTTTCTGCATACGAAATTTGACGGTACAAGACTCGTGGCATGTGTCAATAGAGTAACTCATTGTTCTAGGAGGGAATCTTGAATCGATCGCGGGTGGTCGGTCGAGTCTCGACAGCAAGCAAGAGGGTAGGTTCGTAGATTCGATGGGCAGAAGCGACGCGACAGACAGGTAGAGGGTGGAGAGATTGCGCTCCACCTACGTGCAGCCTGACCTGATTTGTATTCGCTGACGGAACGTCGTTTGCTAACTCGATGAAAACCCACATCTTCCGAGTTCCGCGTCGCGCTTCCATCGGTCACGCTTTGAATGCGAAAGCGGCCGAATTGTCCTGACATAGACAAAGGAACGTGTAATTTCCTCGGGGTCCCAAAGCGCCACCCCCGCACCACCTGACGTCGCATCGCCCGAAATATCGGAATCGCGCTGGCTGGACTTTGCGCGACGCGTAAAAAGCGGCGGACAAATAAAAATAAAGATCGTGAAATATGGACAGTTATTATTAGCGGTTGAATGCCGGTTGAAATATTGCACGGATGGATATCTCGTCGGGCATTAAGCCTCCCCCGCGTCTCAATCCGCGAACGCAATACTAGTCTGATATCATCCTGCCTCGCCGAAATCGATTCATGGCTCGCGAGTAGATAACGAAAATGTGCCCCACCGACGAATAACACTGGTGATACGCTTTTCTCACGGACTCAGTCAGTGCGTAGGGTACCGTATTGTACAGGGTGATCCGCTCGTCACGCGACTTCAAAAACGTGCGGTAGACTAAATGTCGCGGTTTTAGCCGTGTGTTGGTCAACACACATACCACCTACGATGGGTTCACCAACACGTAAGCTCTACGTAGCGTGTGCGTTAATGGCTTATCACTGCGACGTTTAATCTGCGGCACGGCTTTGAAGTCGCATGGCGAGCGGATCTGCGGTTCTCACGATCGGTTCTGCGCACTTGGGATTCGTGGTAGCGCATTACTCACTTCTGTTTACGAGAGTATTTACTCTTGCCGATAGGGATGAACGATTCCGCTCAAAACAATCGATATTTAATAAAGTATTAATATGAGGAATCGATTATTTCCCCCCAAAAATCGGTAGTTTAAGAACAGAAGCGATTCTGTGGCTTTCGAAAGTGAAAAATAAAAACAAACTTCGAAGTAAGTAAAACTTTAATACAGTTTTATGGAAAGTTAATACTGAAAGCTAAACTGTAAGAAAAAATATTTGAGAATGAAATGCAAAGAATTTGTATTGAATCAATATTGTATATTGCAAAATGAAAAAGTTTAAATTACCCTTAGGATGTATATAATAAAATTTATTTAATAGATGGAATATACATTCATTAAACTCACAACTGATATACACAATATCATTCGTAATCGCCGTTATTAATTTAATTTATGACATTGGAAATAGGTTCTCTACCAATTCTTGGTTAAAAAGAAATCGAGTTCTTAATAATCGATTCCTGAAGTAATCGGCAAAATAATCGATACTTCACAAAAAGAATCGATCGATTCAAACAGAATCGAATAATTCAGTCTTCGACTGAAACACATTGATGAGCCACACGAAAAAATAAAGTGGTGTAGGTTGAGCAACGGAATACGTGTCCTACATGTAAAGGGTTACGATTGAGATCGAGATCGAGAGAGAGAGAGAGAGAGAGAGAGAGAGGCAAGGAGACATGACCGAAAAATGAAAATATTTTTTGTCGCTGACAGGTTCTTTCCTTGACTGTTTTCTTTTCCAGCTGGGACCCTACGTATGCTTATCCGGCTTGCCGAAGCAGCTCGTGCGTCATTCGCGACACTTGCTGGGATAATAAACCGTGAGCTCAGGTGAACAACGCGCGGCCTGTCAGACCGTTCGACCGACACTGTCACTTAAATCACTCCTAGCCATTTAAACACGAAATTTGGACCATCTATTTGTGTCTTTGATTCGACAGGTTCACGATCAACGTTGTGTAAATAACGGGTGATGAAGATTACAAATGCGTTTTTTATTGGTCACATTTTCTAAATCTCTAATTCTACAGATTTATGAGTTCATTCATTGTTGTTGTTAATTGGACAATATTTTCTACCAATGTAACGTTTTTCTGAAACAGACTCGATGATACGAAATGAATTGAATTTGTGATATTTTTGAGTGTCGTAGAGAAAACTCTTGAGTTTAAAACGCTTAGGTTGATAAGTTCGTGTGTATACTAATGCAGAAAGATCTAATACGAACGCTATCCGATCAATGCTAAGTCGCTCGGCAAACGCTAGGAATAAGTTCGATCGTCATCATTAGACAGCAATCGCACGTGTGTGTACCTACTTCTTTAGAGAAAGACGACAAAGTTTTAAGTCTGCACGATAACTCTAAAGCGTTTGAAAGGTTCATAGTATTGAAATATTACTCCAGTTTACGTGTCGCGATTGTAAATTAGCAAGAGTGATCTCAGCATTACGCGTGTGTCGATTGAATATTAACGATAACCGCTTCGTTCGACCGTCCTAGAGATCTCTTCGAAACAAAAAAAGCCGTCATCGGCTATTTAAAAAATTCTTGCCAGTCTGACAAGAGAACTTCTCGAAAACTTGCCAAACACTCGCACTATTTGAGACGAAGAGGGCTATCAAGACGATGTCTCATTTAAATTTCTCCAGATCCTTCGATGTTTGCGAACGGTAAACACTGTCGTCACAGTTTAGAAGACTCAAATCTCGCTGATTGCATCACAGATTCAATGAGCCAAGAGATTCTTCCTCTCGGCGAGTGTAAGAATGCAAATTCACAGCGCACGTGTCAAACATGCGGTTCGAACGACTGTCAAGTGTCGCACGCGCGCGCTCATCTGTATTTCTGGAAGTCGATCCATCGTGGGTATATTTGTAACTTATGGTGCATTTCGGTTCGCGCGTGCACGCTGATAATTATCCGGACCAATAATATTTGCCTAACTAGCACTGCTACCCCGTAAACATATTTATCCTCAATATTTATTGAGCTAAATGTGTGCAAGATTATTCGGTCAAGTTGTCTCTCCCATATTTTTGACTCCCTCTTTCAATCGACTGTCTTTCGAAAATGAAATTTCACGATCAGTCTTTCAATATATGATACATGTATGCGATCGATTGACTATCGAAGATGGTAGTGTTAATTTTATACGCGCAAAACTCAAAATTGTTTAATAATTAGAAACATTGACTTTCGAGTGATTTGCAGATGTTTGATCAGTAATAATGTTTCGTTCTTCCGTAAAGGCCAAGCGAACTGGTCGAGAAGCCGAGCGACGATTTGGATTTTTCTGTAGTACACAAAATTCCACGCAGCGGAATATCAGGCAATGAGTGTGTTTAACGAGCCTCCTTGCTTTTATTGCCGGCTGATTGCGCGAGCGAACCGACGAAATTGTACGCGATTTCAAGCACACAGGCCAGAGGAACGGATTCGCGAACGAGGCCACCAATGGAAAAGATATTTTTAACGAGCTCGATCGAAAAACACTTCTGCCACCGGCATAACCAGCGTGTACATGCTCTGTCTCTCCACGGTAAGGCGAGAAAAAGTATTGGGAATTATTATTGTAGTCTTGTCCGTTTGTGCTTGCAGCATTGCGCTATGTGATAATAACAGTAATTATAATGTTACTCTGGTTAGGCTGGTATTTGACGGCAACGTAGGTGTATCACAGCAGATACCTACAGGGCGAGGCACTCGAAATTACTCACTCAGGTTACGCCCATAATACTATCGCGACAGAAAAATGGGTCGAATAATACTCTTGGATAGAGTGAATTACTTGACCCAGTTTAAAGGTTCTTTACTTTCTTCGAAACTGTTTATGAAGCTCCAACGAAGAACTACCAACATAAATCGGACCACGTAGAATTGTCATTTGAGTTTCTTTTTACAGTGAAACGTGTGTTGCGTTGCCGCAAGAAGAAATGTGTCAAAGAAATTTGTGGAAGAAAAGGGTAAAGTGAATCTCACACATGGAACACACTGCAGAGGGAAGAAAGTGGATTTTCTTATCCGCAGTACGCGTATATATATGCATACATGCGCGAGATGCGCGCGACTAGTCTAAAATCAAGTGAAATTTCGACCTTCTAGATTAGCATTATCACCCAGACACTGTGTACACTCGACGTAAGCCAAACAACAATAATCGGTTCCCGGCACTCCTCAGCTTCTGTCGCGCGGGCTTTCACGATCGCGGTGGTATCAAGAAGCAAGAGAAATTTCTCCGCGTCGAATGTCGCGATTCCCGAGGACGACAACACGAGCAACAATGTGTCGTAAAACGCAGTCGTAAAAGAACTCGCGGTAGGTGTCCAACACGAGGTGTCCGCGCGAAGTCACACAATGCAAAATGGGTTAAGACTGGTTTGACGCTTCCCGGAAGAGCCGGTGGGTTTTGGAAGAAATTGTATTTTGTCAACGGATCGGAGAGCTACGCAAATCCCCCGAAATCGTAAGTGAGCATGTCATCGCATCGATGCGTCAAGTCGCAATGGTATATAGCGACACCGACAAATATCGTAAAAGCCAGCCCGCCGAGACAAATATTTTGTACGGCACCGGGGTAAATACGGTTTCGATTAAAAGGAAATACGGAATTCGGCAACTATCCTCTTGACAATTCTGCCACTGTCGACTCGTCTTCTCTCGATTCCTCTTTCGCGTGTTCCTTCTCTTTCTCAATGAGTACCTTATCTTCGTTGGACCCCGAATATCACAACAAATCAACCTTTTCCTTATTGTGATGTATCAGCGCGGATCAACATCGCTGAATAACAAGCGTGCTTCCATTGGCAGCACGCAGCTGAAGGCTCCAGACTCGCTACCGGTGAATTCTCGCGATTGCGCGACCGTCTTCCTCTCGACGTCAAAATAATAATATTACATATTTCAGCGGTCGCGCGTTGCGAAAATATCGCTCGCTCGGGGATTACCGCGCCGCGGTGTATGTATTTGATTTAGTCGCGACGGAGTGATTCGGGAAAAGGATTGGCGAAATATTCCTCTGTTGTCCCGCGTAAGTGGATCCGTTTTGAGCCGGCGCACCGCGACGGGCCGCGTATCAAAATACGAGGAAGGTCGCGGAATGCGAGAGAGAAGCAGATCCCGAATTCGTGGCTCGTTATCTTCTGCCTCTAGAACTCTACGCTTGGGACACTGTCATCTGCCACGTTGTCGAGGAAGTCGACTTGGGTAAAAAAATGCGCTTGTCGCATGGAATTCTTCGGCCGATTGCATAACTGTCCGAAGCGACACACGTGAGTGGAGAAAGCAGATGTAGAGGCTGGTAGTTACTGTATTAACTGTAGTCGTCGTTCGCGGCATTAGTCTTACGCTACCTCGAGGCAGGGATGGGCAGAGGCAAGTACTTTTCAATATTAAGTACAAGTACTTGTACTTGGGACCAAGTACTTTTACTTTAGGACAAGTATTTGTACTTTGGGTCCAGTATTTGTACTTTGGCCCAAAGTGCAACTTTGTACAAATGCCAAAGTACTTGTCTCAAAGTACTTGTACTTGGGCGCAAGTACTTGTACTGAATATCGAATAGTACTTGCCTCTGTCCATCCCTGCGAAATAAACAATAATCATAAGCACGACAAAGTGACGCGATTTGCAAAGCGCACCAGTCAAAAATTAGAATATTGAATATTTATGCGGATGTGCATTACTGAGAAAACAGTGGCACGAAGAAAAATTAGCTAACTAGCATTCGAGAATACGTACGATTGTATGAAAACAACAAACTCCCAGTTCTAGCTAAGAAAATATACGCGTAGATAGGATTAATGCATTGACGAGCAGATTTCTCTGGTCATGGTTACGATAAGTACAATTCAAACAATAATTGCAATAATAATTACAACCAATCTCCCGCACACCTTGGACAAAATGTCCAGATGGATGGTTGAGAGACCAGAGGAACTTGAAAACATGCGACTCACCGATATGGGACTCAGGTCACCCTCAATGGACTCTTTGGGACGAATCTGCTTCACCAATTTACCACTCTTGATTTGTCTCCCACTGACTCTACTATTCGGATACATCCCACCAGGTATACAATCTACGCGAGCAAACACTGTCTCTAATAACTCATCGGAGTTGCACCTGTAATAGAAAGACAAAATACAAATTGGTATTTCTGCACCTAGCACAGAAAGCTGTGGACCTTGGAAACTGCATATATGTGAAAATACTTACACTATGTCCCACTGCTCTCATCCAGTCACTCATCTTTGGCTCTATTACTCTTGTGATCACTGCGAGGTTAAATCGATACTGCGATCGAGCACTGACTCCAATATCTGTGGTTCCGCCTTTGTTCGACCATAACGAATACTTTAGCGTAGCGTCCTACTTCAATTTGTGCTTAGCACCACTGACTCGAATGTGCGTCAAGCACCTGTTAGAGAACGAAAGATCTCGAATAAACATGCATCGAAAGTATGGCATCGCAACCGAAGCGAAGCACCCGTACAAAAATAAATCCGCTAAATGAATAATTTGAGTCTCACCATCGCCCCAGGAACAATATTGTATCCGAAATGCAGGAGAAATCGTGCCGACAAACGGTGTGGATGGATGATGCAACTGCGCGTTCCAAGCCGGAGTAAGAATCGGGCGATAATTATGAACGCACGTATTTTCCGACCACTAGCTCATATTTCCCGGATGCGCGACATGTTTAAGTCACTTCTAATCACATTCGCGGATCACAACACTGTTTTCTGACACTTTTATTCCAAATTTAATAGCGAGTCGACGCGGATACGTACTCACGCGAACTTGGCGGCACGCACTGTGGAAATCCAACATGGCGTCCAACATGACGTCACCCAACATGGCGGCGGGCGGCTCTAGTAGACAACCGCCAAATTTGAATAATATATTGCAGTAATTTGATTGCGCGTCGACACGGATACGTGTTCACGCGAATCTTGGTGGCACCAAGTAGGTATACAAATGTGCATTAAATTACTCAAATATACTATGCAAATTTGGCGGTTGTCTACTAGAGTCGCCTGCCGCCATATTGGGTGACGTCAGGTTGGACGCCATGTTGGATTTCCACAGTGCGTGCCGCCAAGTCCGCGTGAGTACGTATCGGCGTCGACATGCTATCAAATTTGGAATAAAAGTGTCAGAAAACAGTGTTGTGATCCGCGAATATGATTAGAAGTGACTTAAACATCTCGCGCATCCGGGAAATGTGAGCTAGTGGTCGAAAAATACGTGCGTTCATAATTATCGCCCGTTTCTTACCCCGGCTTGGAACGCGCGCAGTTCCATCCATCCACACCGTTTGCCGGCACGATTTCTCCTGCATTTCGGATACAATATTGTTCCTGGGGCGATGGTGAGACTCAAATTATTCATTTAGCGGATTTATTTTTGTACGGGTGCTCCGCTTAGGTTGCGATGCCATACTTTCGATCCATGTTTATTCGAGATCTTTCGTTCTCTAACAGGTGCTTGACGCACATTCGAGTCAGTGGCGCTGAGTACAAATTAAAGCAGATCGCTACGCTAAAGTATTGCTACGGTCGAACAAAGGAGGAATCGCAGATATTGGAGTCTGTGTTCGATCGCAGTATCGATTTAACCTCGCAGTGATCACAACAGTAATAGAGCCAAAGATGAGTGACTGAATGAGAGCAGTGGGACATAGTGTAAGTATTTTCACATGTATGCAGTTTCCAAGATCCACAGCCTGCTGTGCTAGGTGCAGAAATACCAATTTGTATTTTCTCTTTCTATTACAGGTGCAACTCCGATGAGTTATTAGAGACAGTGTTTGCTCGCGTAGATTGTATACCTGGTGGGATGTATCCGAATAGTAGAGTCAGTGGGAGACAAACCAAGAGTGGTAAATTGGTGAAGCAGATTCGTCCCAAAGAGTCCATTGAATGTGAGCTGAGTTCCAGATTGGTGAGTCGCATGTTTCAAGTTCCTCTGGTCTCTCAACCATTCATCTGGACATTTTATCCAAGGTGTGCGAGAGATTGGTTGTAATTATTATTGTAATTATTGTTTGAATTGTACTTATCGTAACCATGACCAGAGAAATCTGCTCGTCAATGCATTAATGGTATCTACGCGTATATTTTCTTAGCTAGAACTGGGACTTTGTGGTTTTCATACAATTGTACGTATTCTTGAATGCTAGTTAGCTAGTTTTTCTTCGTGCCACTGTTTTCTCAGTAATGCACATCCGCATAAATATTCAATATTCTGATTTTTGACTGGTGCGCTTTGCAAATCGCATCACTTTGTCATGCTTATGATTATTGTTTATTTCGCAGGGATGGACAGAGGCAAGTACTATTCAATATTAAGTACAAGTACTTGCGCCCAAGTACAAGTACTTTGAGACAAGTACTTTGGCATTTGTACAAAGTTGTACTTTGGGCCAAAGTAGAAATACTGGACGTAAAGTACAAATACTTGTCCAAAAGTAAAAGTACTTGGTCCCGAGTACAAGTACTTGGGCTCAAGTACTTGTACTTAATATCAAAAAGTACTTGCCTCTGCCCATCCCTGCCTCGAGGGAAGCCTTTGGCAAACTTACACTGAAAATCTCCTACAGTTTCCTAGATACATTGAATAACAATCATAGTTATAGAAGTTGAATGGTGATTATTTGAACCACCAATAGTAACAATAGCGTTTCATTGGTCGGAGATGTAGTGAATAGTGTCTCGATATCCTGAGAGTGTCTACGTCTAAATTGTAAAATTGTAGGGAGCGTAGGGCCGTGGTATTATAATTAAGCGATGCTAACAGCGTCGACGCATTCCCGGCATTTAATTAATTGGGGCACGCGGTCGTCGGGTCAGCGCGCGCGATCTTTATTTTCGTCGCGAATTTCGCAGGGAATTTCGTCTGCTACGTAAGTGTACTCCTAGGTTTTCGCTCGCGATACGAGCCCAAGGTCCATGGCACGCGCGCCTTATCGTGTCTCCCGCTCGAAATACATTGTACATACATACGTACTATAGGTCTATAGTCTGGGTACGCGCAGCTGCGCGCTCGTGGCTACGAATTTCGGCAAAGTTTACCTGGCTTTGACGACATTACTGGACAATAATGCGGTATTTGCGGAATATTTCCATTTCCTCGTGGCCCGCTCGGTGCCCGACCTTTGCTGTTTGTTCACGTGCAACCAGTCTATACGCTACGCTCCTGCTACCGCGAATCACCGTTTTATCTCGCGTTATTTCGCCTCGCTCGCGACTTAAATAATGATCAACCGAGCGTATTAAGCCGCTCGTAGATTATTCCATCTCTCACTCTATTTTCCAATGCGGTTGCGACTGCTTCTTTTTTTTGCTTTACCTCAACCCTGTCCACCCCCGTTCTCCATGACGACTCTCATTCATTCTTTCCTCTCCTTTATATTCTCCTCTTTCTCTTCCCTTTCCGTAGCCGTATCCTCGTCGCTTTAATAATACGCGACGGTTGCACTCGTTGAAATTATGCGGCTGGGAATACAGAGAGGAAAAAAAGAGAGACCATGCTGGACACTTTGCATACCAACGCGAATTCAACTCGTTTCTAACGTTATATTATGCCATAAACTACCAAGTGCATTATGTGCACGCACGCGAGCCGGCGCTGCGCGGTGCATGCAACTTGGCCGCCTCGAAGGGGATCGTAATAACAACCGTAAACAATGCCTCTAAAAAGGCTGTGAAGGGAGCCCTGATTGAGCGGGGCCACGGATCCTCGCGTGCCTTGGCGTGCCTCGGCGTGCTTCGCTGATTTCCTCGATTCCAATTGGAACTCTCTCTCTCTCTCTCTCTCTCTCTGGCGACCGCCGCCGTGCCACCGCGCCGCGCCGTTAAAACGAATTTCATATAATCCGCGGGATCGACCGCTACGGTGCAATCAGTTTAATTAGGGGGAAAAATGTGGGCGACGTGTTGTGACAGGGTGAACGAATTGATGGATAGAGTGGCTGGCTGGTGTTTGCTCAATGCCGATATCGATCCGCTAATCCCGATGTTATTTTATCTTGCTACCGTAAACACGCATTATTTCGAACCACGACGGAAATTGTTATTTTTTAATTTCACTACGTAATTGCGCCATTCCGCTAGTCTCCCTCCTGCAGCAGCTCGATCATCATATATCTGTACTATGTGTTTGTTAAATATATCGTTTATGTACTTTTAAGACAATCTACCATTTCGGGGCTTTTATTTACAATTTTTAATAAGTCAACTATGTGTTAAAAGAAAGATCTATCTTTAAAATCGTGCAGATTTTCCAAAAATTTGGAAAATAATTCGACGGTTGCTTGCGATATTTTAAGAACATTGAGTAGTAATCCAAATTAAGAATATTTCAACGATACATTTGTCTTTCGAAGATTCGAAGAGGATTCTAGAATGAATGTTCATGAATCTTTGTTGTTACTGGGACCGTACGATGATTTTTTATAAATAATCTTAATTATGGAGTAACGTTGTGTTTGTATTTACAATAACAAAAACAGTCGTTAAAAGACTACCTTTGTACTTGGATCACTATAACGAATACGCTAATCGTTTTCGTTTTCGTTTTCCGATAGGAACTGTAGCTTTATCGCAAGGGAGCCCTTTAATTCCTCTTAAAAATAGTATCTTGACAGGAGGTCGAGCGTATTATGCTCATTGGTAGGTCAAAGTCGAGTCAGTTTGTCGGGCAGTCGTAACTCGTTGTAGAATCCCGGTAAACAGCCGAGTCGTGAATTTCGAAACGAGCTCTCGCCTGCAGCGGGATCCGGAAGAAAATATTTACGCTCCACCAAAGAAAGTGACAGACCGAGAAGGAAAGAGAATTGAGATGTCGATGCGGCATACGATAAGGGTCGCGCAGATCCACTTCCACCAAAATGAAATTTGTTCTCGCGATTGATAACGTGGATTAATTTATGAAAAATGTCACGATCACTCCTTTGCCTGGCGCACTCTCTGTCATCGGCAGTCTTGGTCGATGACATCGGAGATCAGCTCGATTGATTCTCGCCCAGAACTATCCCTAAAAGTGTCTTACTCGCAGCAGTAATTACTCGTCTTACAGAAATAAATGTACGTATTTAGTGAAGAAAATATAAAAAATGTTTACCAGCACCCCTCATTAATTTCGCAATACATTGGAATAAATTCCTAGCAGCTAATTGGTGTCGATAAATTAGTAGAGATGCTAGTAAACACGGACTAATCATTTGCACGATACTCGTTAAGACGCACTAGCTTCGAATCGATCATTAATCCCCTAGAATTCTCCCCCAATTTCCTCGAACACGCATCTTTTCGCGTCGATCTCGAGGGTGGGACGGAATGGGTGCAGCGGAGCGTCTCCAGCGTAGGATGCAAGGCGAAGGTGCCCGGAGCGCTGGTCCGTTGTGTTATTAATGTCTTCATCCCGATCGAATAAGTTTTCGCGCAGCCGGGATTGCGATTCGCTGCGATCGGCTGGGTGATTTGTTTCCGAGGAGTTGGCTGCTCCGCCCATAATTAACCGTAAGAACCGTAGGAAATACGATTTTGCGATCGAGAACACCTCCGGCAACCATGGTATTCAATTTTAATTAAATAAGATGTTTTCCAGTCGTTCTCCACTCGCGATTAACTGGCTAATTAATTGGCTAATCTTCTCGCGAGCGCGTAAACAAGGCTTTTAACGGAGCGTCGATCGCTTTGTGCGGTTGCGACCTGGTGCGTTACGAATAAAGAGCGCGCGTACCTTCTCGTCCGGAAGGGATAATAATAATAATAATCGGCGGTGCAAGCGATAGATTCGAAGAAAGATAACAGTGGGATGAATTCGCATTCGTCGAGTAGCCTGCTTCGTCTGTATTCCTACGCAGTTAATGCATCTGGCGGGGTGAACATCCATCACTTCTAGCTTTCTGGTACTTTTCGAAGTAATTAATCACGGGGCCATTGTTCGAGAGCTCCCTACGTGGCCCTGATAACGCGTTATCGTAATCCAAGGGTGAGTCCTGGCGAGCGAGAGCTCATATATAAATGCGTGTCGATACTATCGCGGAAGTTCACTTCGCGCGATCGATCGACCTTTCGTTCCTGGAAGTTGCGCCTGCTACGTCCCCCCTTTCTCTGACTCACCCCCTCAACTTGCGTATACCTTCCCTAGAAATTTCGATCCCTTCCACAATGCGTACCTCGGGAACTTCGCTTCGGATAAATGCCCCGCTCGAATAACGGATATTTCACGCATGCATCGGCACCGTTTCAACCTGTTCGCTCTGATTTTCCGCGACTGCTGTCGCACACCTCTACTTTCCGAAACTCACTGGGACGCGTTTTCCGATTCTATTAATCCTATCGATTTCGGTACTGAGCGTTACACATATATGGCTTTACAATTTCGGCTGGCGCGCGTCACCGTTATCACGGGATTATTCGGTCGAGTTTGAAAAAATTTATAATCTGTGACGATATCCGTAACACAGTGGTCCTCGGTGGCGGTGGCTACGTCCCCCACCCACCCATAAACGCGCGGAATCGAGAAGCTTTATTTTGCAGCGCGTTCTGATTAAACGGCTTCGTGCTATTTTTATTCCGGCCTGTTTACTCGGCCGGATTAAAAAGCAGGATACTTCTATTTAATGACATTTGCCAGTGGCGG
This sequence comes from Trypoxylon attenuatum, assembly GCA_963989405.1. Taxonomy (NCBI): domain Eukaryota; kingdom Metazoa; phylum Arthropoda; class Insecta; order Hymenoptera; family Crabronidae; genus Trypoxylon; species Trypoxylon attenuatum. The sequence goes on along the minus strand of OZ022489.1, from coordinate 16,044,342 downwards.
TGACCGATAAAAATTGGCCGTCCGGAATTCCAGTGGCCAGCTCGATTGAGCGGCGAGATATTTTGGTTGTGGGACGAAAAAAAAAATAGTAAAGAGAAAGAGAGGAAGCGGCAGCGAGAAGATCACCAAAACCGAGCAGAGGTCTATTATAAGCGCGGATAAAACGGGGAAAATTAATACTCACGCGGGATAACTGACAGACACGAACTATATTTAGACCGGGTGAAAAAACCACGGTTATTTTCACATTGCCAATCAGGATCGAGGGAAAGCAGGACACTGCCGAATGTTCCTGACGGCCAGGGTAATTGTCGCCGAGCTCGAAATGGTGTCTATCAGATGGCGAAGGCGACGATCCATGAAATTGCTCAAATCAAGAGCGAGATTTTTTCGCGAAATTTTTTCCTCACTCGCCACATCATGAATTTAAGAGGCAGAGATAGTTTATCATACGACGCGGTCGGCGGGAGCGCGCGCGCTAATTAAGTGTTTACACGCGGTCGGTAGAAGGCACCAATTAATCAGAGAAGAGACAGGGAAAAGGTGCAGCTTATCGAATCGATCTTTTGTGTTCTACCGTGGCGATTAGCGAGGATGCCGAGAGATGAGCGTGCCTCAAGTAATATCGTCGTTGTCTTCGAAACTATTGGCCGGCTGGTCACGCGCTCGTGATCAAGATAATCCGGCGAATCAGAGAAGCCAGTGCGCGAGGGATTAATATACGGCAGTAAGCACTGTGAACTGTTTCTAAGAAGATCCTGCAATTCCATGAAATAATCCCCATAAATAATAAAAAGTAGGTAAATTCTACTGAAGTGACGATGCGAAAGCCTCGCTAGAGGTGGTTGAACTTTACTGATACCAATCGCGAAGCTCTTTAGTACCATGAATCAGCAATTCTTCCGGGTTCCAACGATATTAGAGCTTTGTACTATTTGCATCTGGATTTTTCTGATAAGAGTGCAAAGAAAAATAACTAGAACTAAATTACCCTTCGTAAATCCAGATTTAGGGCGTTGAGGTTCTGCATTATTCTATTTACACGATTATGCTTTCGCGTCGCACTTCCCGCACTTCCCAACTACCTCTGGAAAATTGAAGATCGATGGTCGGGCAAACTTTTTAAATAAATGTCTCGAGAGCCTTCGAGTAGAGTGGATGAGGGTGGCGGAATAAAGAAAGGGAGTGCGCGAAGAGCTCTCAGAAACCAAACTATTCAACATTGGAACGCAGTTCCACATGGAAATTGGCTCGCACGTGCCACCAAAACGAACGTAAACTCTGCCCATCTCGCGTAATCTTCTCGATCGTTAACTGATCGCCAATCAACCAAGCAACGTGCCACTATACAATTTCCAGACTGCGTTGCACGCATCGGCCTGCTTCGCTCAAATTTTCGCCGCAACACGATGCTACATTAGCTTTGCAGTCTTCGGTTTAATTCACTGATAACGAGAGCAGTAGTTTGCGAGATAGCGAGTAGACAAATAACCCATAATCATTCGCGGTAGTACATCGAGAAGCTTAAACATCTTCGTTGCGTGTGGATACGCGTACAGCAAAATTTTCGTCGAAATTCCAAACTTAATTGAAGGCAATTGACGGTTGCAAATGTCTTATGCTAGAAACAAAAGTGACGAGTAAGGTCGCTTTTTCGATATTTCTCTCGAACATTGTGCTCCGTTCCTTAATAATTATGTACCGCGAAAATCCCCATTTCCTCGATATTACAGTGATTATCTCATCGACGAGCGATAGTAGCGTATTTCCACGAACTTTTTGCTCGCTAGAAAAACGTACAGCTTCAGTCGATCGTACTAGCTTACTACGGCTATTAGATAATATCACACTATTAACGTTAGATAACATCAGCGAACTTTTTTCATTATTCAATAACAAATAAAGAAGGATAAGCCAACAGCGCGTATGTTACTTACGATACTGTTCAGCCGATGTCGAACTACACCATCCACAAAGCACCGCGCATTATCACGTGAACTGTTCCACAAGAAGGAAATCACTTGAAAAATTCAACCAATGATACCAGCACACCGAGGGAACTGATCCATCAAAGCCGAGGGAGTAATTGATGGGCGCGCGTACTATTGTATGACTCCCGTTAGAATCTAGTGTAAAATGGATCAGAGGAAGACTCGTGGCTCGACCAAGCCCGAAGATGATACCTTTTCGTCCACCTGTGAGCGCGCAGCTGTGTTTACACCTGCCCGACGTAGTTGCGTTTCTTTCTTAATTTGCGTACGCTCGTGTGCCCAAGCACGTGTGACCTCGTCGGTTAAAGACGTACAATCGATACCGTAAAGTTTCCCGATCGGCAGGGATATTCGGGAGCGTGGTACGAACACGCTCGTTAACTCTCCGCGATTCCTCGGTTATTTGCCCCGATCTCGCGCACGTAAACGGACTGGATTATCACCTGGCGTTACGTAATTCGGCAGCTTAGTTCTGCGATTACCTCGCATTGGCTGCGTGCGAGTATGCATGTGTATATTTTTTTTGCCGATCGACTGGCAGATTGCGTCGTATCTGCGCACGGCCATCGTAATCGGCGATCGATCGACGATATCGTCGCTAATTTATGACGTCGGGTACAGCCTCTATGCTTTTTTACCGCAACGTCTGCGCGTGGAGATTTTTTTTTGGTTCGAGGCAACCCAGGGTAAATTGAGCGAGGGTACCAAGTTGCTCGATAGACAGTGCGTTGTCACAGTTACTCTATACATATTTACTCCTCTTCCTCGTCTCTATCTCTCCTCGATCAATTTCAAATTAATTCGAGTAATATTCTGCTTGCTTAAAGGATCCTCCACGATCTGATATGGTTGATGTAATTGCCTCGTGTTTTCACAAATAATTCTGTTGGAGTAGCGAACAGCACGTCAGTAGTATAAACAGATCTGGCTGTTCAAACTACCATCAACCTGGCGCACTCAATTCATGAGTTGAGTGGTCTTTCAGCCTCAGCGAGAACTTTAACATTGCTATTTGGATATTGGATATCGGTTTAATTGAAATTGATGTTGAATGGCCAATTTGATTCCACGCGCGCAATTTCTGGAACAACTGTACTAATGGTATAGATAGTTTCGAGCAAAGTAGGATGCCGACGTGTATTATTGTTGACGGAAAAATAGGACAATTTACGGAACTTATAGTGGCATGAAGATAACGGGAGCAAAAATCGCAACGTTTGCATTGACTTTATGGCTAGGTATTACTTTATCGATCTGCTATACGATAAGATTTTATAATGCCCACCGTATTGGCATTGGTCTCTCGGCCAGTGTTATGGCCAATGCGACTAGGTCTCGCTTGAATTAGCTATCAAACACACGTAATTTAATGAATAATTATTTTCACTTTATGCAATTGGCCGTATTTCAATAAAGATATTGGTGAGCAAAGTTGTTGCCACCACGGCTTCCAAGTTCTCACAATAAATCTTACGATTGCAATCTGCTATCTAAATCCGTAAACCTCTAATTATTTCTTTTTATAAAACTGCTAGTAACTGATCCAATCTATTAATTATGCTGGTCTCTGGCTGCGACAATCTTTAAGAGTATTTGTAAGTGATCCACATAAGTGAACTGGATGCGAGATTGCGTGTAGAGGTAAAGATTAGCAGCGAGAAGTAAGTGTAGTTGGGTCTGATATCGAAATAAGCCAATCATTTCGGAAGAGTCTGAACCGGTCGGTAGGCGCCACGATGCCCGTGAGTAGCACGTCCGCATTTCTGGGGTCAGTGGCGTTGACCATTGTTTAAAATACGCTTCAGCCGTGCTTCCAGAGAAACGTCACGCGGCGTGTCGTCACGCGAAGACGCGCGCGTATACTCCGCGACGACGTACATTAACGCTCGGGACGCTTGCCAAAAGAAGAGAACGACCCTCCTTGCTCTGCCTTTCTGCTTTTCTGCCGCGATTATGCCGGGTAGAAGAAGTCATAAGTGCTCGAGAGCTTTCTTTTCCCGTGAAAAGTACTATTTTGGATAGGAAACTCGCGCTCTAATTCGTCCATAAGTTTTAGTTGCTCTTGAATCAAGATTCCACTGACACTTTCGCCAGTCGTGGAAATGTTTTCCTTTAACAAACCGAGAAACAGTGAATTGCTATGTGTGAATGTTTCGAGGTAGACGTACAAAGTACGCGGGAATAATCAAAGTGTTAATCGGACAATTTAGATTCTAGTGTAGCTACTTAGATACAGGTTGATCAATCTTATGAACGATAATTATCTGTCTGATCGATATGAAATAAACATGTAACATCAATTTGAGCAGAAAATATTTCATTTTAATGCTCGGCCTTCTAATTTATCTATTACGAAAGCGTGTGGCTACGACTTCCGCGGCGGGGCACACCGATTACCCAGGAAATAATAGCTATAGTATAATTTCACGAGAGAAATATAGTTCGTCGTTACGTAAACCTTGCCCAATGTTCTCCGTTGACCGGCGGTGTCGATCAATTACTTTTTCGCATATCTCTCTTCCCAGTGGGGTTTATGGGATCGTTGCATCAATTGTTCCGCGGGATACGGCAGCATTAGCGGACAAAAGAATGGGTAATAATTTCTTTTGCACTCGAGCAGACTGCCGCTAGAAGAGGCAGACGGGATTCTCATTGTTTCCTGCTGTTTCGCTTATGCTCGAGTCTGGCATCGCAGCCGCGCGCAACGTCACGTGAAGAAAAGACTTGTGTAATTTGTTCCCGGATGTACATTAGTAACTGGGCTGATTGCCAAAAGTGAAGATCTTGGTGCGTATCGCCGCGCTCTGTCATACCGAAAACCGCGTGCTGATAAATACTACGGTGGAAGAATTGCTTACTTTTCGAAGAAAATATTGACCCGCGAAAACACTCGTTCTACATTATGTAGATTATAGTCCACGTGGTTCGCGGAGAGTTCTATCGCGGCAGCTTTAATGTCGGTGTATTGTTGTCTGATACAATATTATTCTTCGTTGGCTGGCTCGGCGTGAGCCACTGTTCTATTGGTGCACACAATCCACGCGAAATGCAAGAAAAACAGTTTAAGAAAATGGAAAATCCTCTCGGAGGAACTTACCGCGATAAACCTGCGAGTAGCCTCGGTAAGATACGAGGAAACCGTCTGATATCTTTCGAAGGACATTGCGCTGTTGGGGGTAGTCTTCACAAAATTCTAGCCACTGCCATCTTCCTGCTTCACAGTTTAGATACTTGCCACTCGCGAAAATCGTGCCCGTCACTCGCGCGGCAATATTTCGCCCAAGGAGGAGACTCGCTAATGTGGATATTAAAATTGATCGCGTGCCCGTGACCCCGGCCCGGCGTGGCGCGCACGCTTCGCTCGCAGCGCTTGCGTGCGTAAGTAATAGAACTCGACTCGGATCGGCGTCGACCGCACGCTACGGGATCGCGAGCTTCTGTAAAGAGGCGCGACCAAAAAGCGCGGCAATTATACTAGAATGAAGCTTAGCTTTTAGAGCTGGCCCGGACCCAACATTCGGTTTACAAAACCAGGAAAAGTCTGACAGGGTGATAAAGTGCCGCGTTGGGTAGCGAGAGATCGCCGAATGGAGAGGGCCACTTTGACTGGTTCACTGCTTGGGTTTAGTGACACCGCAATCTTCTATCTGGTATATCCCATGGAACACCTTGCACCCGCTTGCCCACTCGTTCCAGGGACCAATCAAAGACTGATACTTCCGGACGGCCGTTCCATAATTAAATATCCTCTGAATAGGGCGAGCCACAATTCTTTTGACGTCACCGAGCACGCGCTTGCTTACGCTTAAGCTATCTTTCAGCAGTGCTTCTAATCGTCATCGCGACTCTGCGAATGGGCTATCAACTATGCGGATCGAACAATGCACGTAGAAGCGAGCAGCCTTTTACGAGTGCAATTTTCACGGGCGCATGATGCTGATACGTAGGTCGAGCGTCATACCACTGGCAAATCGACGTAATTTCTGACGACATCTATCTTCCCTCGTGACGAAATGACGCTGTGCTGATTTTTGCCGTGTCGTAAGGTTCTTGGTACCGCGGTTGAGGGCGTCTACACATTGATAGTCTCCCGGTGAGACATTGCGTTTTTTCCCTCGTGGGTGGATTTCTTTGATTAACTTGATAGAGGTCGGTTTAATTTATTAATTAAGACTCCAATATACTTTAATTGCAGAGAAATTTTAATAACGATCACTCACGTTGAAAGCTAATAATCATTGAAATGCGTCCATAATAATTATAAGTGTTGGGTAATATAACTGTATGATGCTTGGGGCAATCGTCGAATTCTAACAATATTTAGCATTTATATTGTATTTTGATCACTGTTGATACAGAGTTGATATACAGTTATTTAATGTAATCGGAGTGTCAAAAAGTGACGCATCGATTGGTTCCAAATGAATTTTGTATCAGCTACGTTATTGATCACTGTTCGTCGTCGCGCTGGGTCAGATTCAATACGTGTCGAGTCAAATCTATCAAGTCTCTGGCACACTTCAAAGCGACGCTAGAACTCTCGAAATGGAAATGAAGTAGTGGAAATACTCAGGTTTTCCTTTCCACTCACACCTCTATTGTTTCTTCGTTTCGTTGTTATAGCCGCGTTCCATTCACGAGCGCGAGTACGTGCTTGCGCACGTTTGCATCGCGATCTCCGTACGTCTGCTAGAGAAGATGAAATTCGCGAGAATACGATAGTAGTAGCCACCAGGAATTGTATCGCGTAAATATTCAATCGTGGATTCCATGATCTATAGGTTAATCCCATCGATCGGAATCTTTGATACAAATTTCTACTGCTCAAAATTCATGAAATTCCACCAGTAGAAAATTATCTGAAGCTCGGTAATAAGGAAAAATAAAAGTTAACTAGTCTCTTTTTACTTCACGCTTACCAGGAATTAGGTAGCTTCATTTATCGCTTGCGCTACCGAAACCCTTCAATTATCGAAATCCGCGCGAGAGCAAGCTGGTGCCGTTTAATAGAGTAACACGATCAGTGGCATTTTGGCGTCACAGTTCTACGCCATCCACCGATGGGTCCATTCGATACGCGGTAATTGCCGGGCAGCCAGTGGCCGAGCAACGGCCGAGCAGCGAACGCACACGTTGCTCGTAAAAAAAAAGTCTTATCGCACCAACGCGTCACGTATTCCTGATCGGCAACACCACAGAGTGGGCGGATGAATATTTCGAGGAGTGGTATACATATACGCAACTGTGGGGAAAAACTTCCATCTTTGACGTCATTGTTTACGATCGAAATTCACCGTTGGGCGGATGATAGACAAACTCAACTATCTGATTGCCCGTTGAAAATACCACTCGAACTTTAAAATCACTTGGGACCCACGGAGTGCTCCATCGTCAATTCTATATTTAATCCTGGACCATGAGTGGCTCTTATCGATCTACGCGAGCCAGTAATCGAGCGATAGCCGAGAAGGAATTACGCGCAATGGTGCAAGTGAATCGTGAGTGTCTTAGGAGGGACTCGACCAGAAGGAATCCATTAGCTCGCTGATGCGAGCCCTGTACTTGCCTATTAGGAATGAACATGTTCACTGACATTTCGCATGCGTTATCGCGCCGATCAATGCTGCCAGACACGTCTAATCAGTTTTCCGGGCCGCGACATTCCGCTGAGCGAGCTAGCGAATTGGCGGTGACAGCCGTGTGTGTGCAGGATTGCAGGTGCACGCAATCCACCGTGCATTGCTTTGACCCCTCTAGCCTTGGCTTTATCAACATTTTGCAATTTTACCACGCGATGCGTCCTGTGTTTCTGTCCCTTGAACGGTCACTCCGACTGGCAGGACTCTGCTTTCGCTGTTACTCCCATTCTTTTTCTTTCTTTTCGCAGAAGTACAGTTTCGTCTCTCTTTCGACGAAATTAATGCGTCATGCGGCAAATTTCGCCGTAACAAAGCCGGCGATGCACCAAAGAGCCGCGTTAAATTAAGAATTAATTAACAGTTTTGCAGCAGCCAACACGCAACAGCTCGCAACCTGGCCTCGCTTTCGATAAAAAGAGCGAGCACTGCGCACTCATGCCAGGTTGCAATTTTTGAGGCTTTCAAAGTGGCCAAGTGATGAGATTTTTCGTCGAAACGTTCGTCATCGGCACGATACTGACGAGCTACATTGTTGCGCACGATGATTCTGATAATTCGACCCGGTTGCAATAAATATATTGGGAGCGGGAGAGTTGTGGTGGAAAATCGGGATCTTGAGGGCGGAACATGGTTGCAGGCCTTGTGTCAGCATATAGGAATGTGACTGGGTTGGGACCGCGAACAGAGAGATAAACGAGCTGCGGAAGGTCCGCTTCGTAATTTCGCCCCCTCGACAACTCTGTCGCTTTCGTAATACCACCTGGTGAATGACGTTTTCTGGTCTATTTGGTACGCATGATGTACTGGCTTCGTACACATGATCGAAGAATCTATGGCAGAACTATTCAAACCCAAGTCGACTTTCTCCGTCCTCGGTGATCTCACTCTAGAATCCGAGGCGTAATGCATACTGCACTTAGCTAATTGTTATTTGGTGACGTCACGCGTACCAAACCCTGGTGTTAGGAGGTATCAACTATCAATTATTATTATGGGGGATATAGCGTGATATGCAGATATACATACAAATTTCCCTTGGGTTTGTATTGTTTGACCTTCAGCCAGGATGTCGACGGATCCGAACGAGACATCACCGAGGCGCCCCGTTATGCCTAGCCGACTTTTTTTGTTAGTAGCAAAGGTACGCAAACGTATAATCCAAAGTTCTAATAGTCCAGTCAGTCAGGCGGGCGCTTTCCTCGAGTTAAGACACTGTTGCCCCCGATGTTTGCGACATCGGTGGCCGAACGGAGTGACTGTGCCGCGAGTGCTCGCTATATTTACCTTAGGAAAAGTCGCCTTGCCAAGTCGAGTAAGGTGTCGCGCGAGTGTGCTGCTCGACGATGCGCCGGATAAATCCGGTTCGATGCCAGAAGACGACGGCGACGCGGAATAAACATAGACGAGACAAACGCCGAAGCTACCGGCTCACAACGGCCGACTGACCGAAATCGCTGGATCCGTTCAGGTAAGAGCTTTCTCGGCCGCATCTTTCGACTTATGAGAGAAATTTAGATCCGGAACGCGTCGTGCCACTCGACAGCGCGAGACGAACCACACGACGACGCGTTTGGTTTTTTTTCTTTCGTTGATATTTTTATCCTGACAGCAGTAACGCCAATAGATACGAGTCGTAATCGACAACATAAATATTGCGCGTGTCTATTTGTGTTATTACGCTTGTCGGAAATGCGGCGTAAGTTGGTTCTGATGTAAGATCGTTATCGAGCCGGATGTCGATATCTCGTATCCGGAATGCCGTGTGAGCGACACCTAACGCATTCGACTACACGGGTCAGAGGGAGAGGAAGGGACGAGTAAAGATAGTATCACGGGTACATCTCTCAAGTTAGTCGTCGCGGTGTTAAGAGAGTTGGGTCGGTTATTTCCGTCATCTCTCGCGAGGTTCACGACCTGCGGCCTGAAGACTTCATCCTGACGTAATCCGTACATCGTGCTGACCGGCCAGGTGACTGCCACTCTCCGTGTAGTCTCGACTCACCCTTCGGTTGATCTGCCGGCGTCCGATCGACTATCGCGTCATTCTGTCCCAAGGAAGAGTGAGTTAAACCATTCCGCCGTCAGGTATTCCGCACTTGGTGCAAATGAACCGTGACACCTGACGTAACTGCTCCGATCACAACAGATCATTTGGACTCGAAAGATGATGATAGATGACGTAGCAAAAATTTTCCAGTATCAACTTAATCTAATGAATCAATTAGCATTTGTATTCGTTGAGTCGACGACTTAATTCTCGAGATCGCAAGTTCTACTCTCGACTCGTAGAAGCAGCAAGTTGGGATCGGTTAACAATGAGATCGGGCGGTAATGAACTGAGAAACCAGGCGAAAGTTGGTGAAAAGCGCGTAGCGATCCGTCTTGCATGCTCAACAGGTATCCAGATAAATTCCAGTTGGAGAATCGAGAGACCTCGAGGTATGTTTACTCTCCGCTTACACGGGGAACAGGAAACGTTTGGAAGCCCGAGCTCGATGTGTCGTCGTTACGCTCGCAGCTTCGGCCTCGATCTGCCGCATTGCCGCGGTATGCTACGGCATTACGTATCGTAATTGTTATGGCGCTTACGTAAAGACGCGAATCCCGCGCCACTAATACCCGACCGCAAGAAACTCGCAAGATAATGGGCCCTTATTTTCGCGATAGCTCATTTTCCCGGCTAATGAGCCCCATCGATCGACGTCGCCCAAGAGCAGATAAACAACAACACTCACTTTTACTTTTTTGCCGGTTGGCCTCGTTGGTATTCTAGCTACTCGCTGGCAACGCGATGAAAACTGCACGGATTATTTGCGCTACGATATCCATCGATCAGAAAAATTGCACGCTAGGTAAATATAATAACGCGTTTCGCGTACATAAAATATTTCCGCTGGACAACAATTAATTGTTTGTCAGTTTTGCTCGTTAAGGCACTATGACAAAATAAATGAAGCGAGAGGATTTTTGACGGTACAGTGGTTCGGATAAACGATCCGTTTTTATAATTTCCTTCAATCTACTTTGATTCGTAAATACTCAACGTAGCTTATTCTTTCTTGCTATTTATTTATCGAAAGTTACGAAGCGTAGTGTTTAATTTGAATTACTGTTATTAGGCATGTTATATAAGTATCAATGCGACGAAATAGAATAATGTTAGGTGCGCGTAGCGGGAGTGTGTATCAAGTGCAAACGTGAGAAGATACATAACAGTACAGCAAGGTATAGGGATAGGGTGACTCGAGTCGCATGGGAGTCGCGTATAAGCAGTATCTGCGGATTCCAGCTCGGTCCGCGAATTGCCCACATTCCGAATTCTCCATTCTCTAGTCCGTTCAGGGGAGCTGTCGAAGCCGGTGTCTTCTGGTGGAATTTCAGACTACCGCTACCGCCGATACCACCGCGCAACTGGCAGTTCGTTAAATTACAGCCACTGTCTTGTCGCCGGGAGCTTCGAATCTGAGACAGAAAGTGGCAATTCCCTTCGCTGGTATGGACCAGTTGCTTTCCTCCAAACATTCTCTCGTTGACTTTGCCTACATAATATTGCGCTCGGTGAAAAATTTCTCGCATTTTATTACCTAGCATTTAGCTCGAGTCTGACAAGTAGAAACGTCTAACTACTGGTGGATAAGATAAGAGAAAAATAACAGAAATGTGACAAATTCTATTTGAACGTCTGAGAGACAATAACTAGGATATTCTTTCTGCATAATTCCTTAATTCTCGTTAAACTTTTAAACGCTAGTTGTGTCTCTTTACGGCTTTATTCTTTTGTCGCAAAGAGAAAGAGAGAAAGGCAGAGCTAATTAGCGGAGATCGAGGTCAGGCCCGAGGGCACCCTTGGACTGGTAAGCTAATCTGCCGGTCGCTATTATCACCATTGTCACGGTAAAGCATACCTTTGCCAACAGTGTAGCGCACCAACTCTGCGTGAGTTATTCTATTATCGTTACTAGAAACGCGTCACGAAGATTTAACATTACGAGGATGATTAGGCAACTGGATTTTGATGAGAGTGTGCTTCTGTGATATTAATATCGCTCCCCTCGTACGTTATGGGGCCCCCTTTCCAGGGGATTCATACCTATATTTCACACCTTGGACCAAAGAAAGATCATCCACGAAAGGCCACCGGGACACACTTTGCTCTCGAGTACTCGCGATTAGAGTTAATTGCGGGCGCTTGCAACTTTCAAAGTGCGCCTGCACTCACGGCTTATTGCGAGACCCGGGAGCTAAGAGCACGGGGTGCGGACGTGTGGCTGCACCTGCGCTGCACAAAGAATGTGCTTACTAGGTCACCTCACGACCAATTTCGTCTTTTTATCCCGAAGAAATTTCGAATCGGAGGAGCGAGCGTGGATGGATCTCCTCTCTCTAACGTGAACTAAAATTCTGTCGGATGTGTCGATACAATTCTAATATTAGAAAAATGGACTTATGGAGCTTGAACTTTTTTATTGACCTCGTAGAAGATTAAATCCGAATAAGGCGAAACCTACGGGGTCTATCATACAGGGGATTCTGTTATACGCATTTTTCTGCGAACCGATCCTCGCGCAAGTGACACGTGTCACTAACGACATGGCTCCGAGGAACGATCCGGTAGTCGAGTAAATATTGTACTTTCTTTGGCGCAATGCGATTGATCGTGACTTGACAGATATTTAGCGCACGATCCGGCGCACGATCCAGTGCAGTGCTTTACGAGCAGTAAGAGACAATTATCCGCGCGTTGCGCGGCAAAACTCGAGGAACTCGCCGCGAGTGCCGAGCAAGTCCACCTATACGGTAACTGCTGTAATAAACACATCTGCTCCTTTTTCTGCGGAGTCCGTACTAGTCTTTCCGGACGTTCGTCAACCTCACAATTTCTGCGTCAAGCTGACGCGCTCTGGTGTCGAAGCATCTCTTTTCCTGGTAGATTTAAGTCCCATTGGAAACTCGCGCACCTGTTACGCTTTTCTCGTACAATGTCGCATTCTCTTGTCTCTTCTTGCTGCTTCTTCTCTATTCATTTAACTACGGTATAATCGTTTAACAAGCCTGGTACAAAAGTTCTCCTCTCTGGCAACAGGCTTAAGAATGACTGGCAGTGTTGAATTTTCTTTTTGCACGCGACTTTGACGAGTCTCGTGCGTTTCCCTGATTTCAACCGAAATTATGTCATGCCTCAGGGTCGCACGTTTCTCGAAACTGTAGCGCGTCTTGGGCGCGCGTTACTTTTATTTTACTCTCGAATGTCAGGCGGTAGGTTTCAGTGGTAGATTTCAGTGGTAGGAACGTGTACACCGGAGAAAATTGGATTTTCTCATTTTTCTCCATAGGAGGGTCTGCTCAGGATGATTTCATTTCCGCCAATAATCGAGTGAGTGCGCAAGAGGAAGAGATGTTTTCGCGGTGCAAGACGATCGCGAGTGGTGCACCAATGACAAGTCCACAGTGTCCGCGCCAGCGCGAGAACATGTACGGTACGAGTACGCGTCCAGGAAACCGGTATGGGTGGACAGTCGGTGGAGTACGCCCGGCACGGTCGCTCTCCGTAAGCCACATCCGGTATAGGGGCATTTCTGTCGCAGGCTCGTTCCAGATAAATAATACGAGTACGTGCGGTTTCTCATACTCGGACAAATCAGCCTCGCTGCGAGAGTATGTACTCTTGTTGAAACCTAACACGCAGACACGCGGGACGCGAATGTCTCTCCCGACAGTACACGATCTCTCCTCACGGTTTTTCCTATTTCACGATGGGACTGCTCGGTTACGTTAAACCCGCTGTTACACGGCCGCTCTCGCAACTAAACGCGCCACCGTAAACTCTTTTTTTGAGCCGCCTCTACGAGTTTTTAGATGTCACGCCATCCAAGCAGTAATCGGATTTTCATCAAACCCCATTGGGAATTTCTCTCGCGATCGATTGCCGTGCGAGACTGGTAAATACTGAGAAAATCGCACGCGCGCCGATGGGTTTCGATGATCCAAAGTAAAATATGCGACTACCAGTGTCGAGATTTTTTTCCGCGGGATTTCAACGAGTAACGCGACTAGATCTGTTCTGTCAGGGAAAATGACTGGTGCATATAAAAACTGTGGATTCCGCGTGCAGGAGTCTATAACGCGTGTGCATTCTTCGTTATTGAATATTGTTTAATTGCTATTTCATTATTTCACCCGCATACGAGGTATTATCGATTTCGTTGAGCTATAAAAATTCCAACAGTTTTCTCTCTTCTGGTCACTCGACCAGCTCGTGATGCGTATTCGCATCCGCGAATTGCCGAGGATAAATAAAACCTGCGTAACAGGTCGATCAGTCTTGATTAGCTCTCTCCATAAATTACATAATGCGAAATGTGTCCAACGGTCTCGCGTGGAGCCACGGAAGGAAGAGGGAAGGAGTAGCGACCGAGGCATCTTCGCTTTTATCGAAACTCTACTATTGCCAGTAAAATATGTATCTAGTAGCGAGCAACTCTACTTGCTGGCTGCTCAACGACGCGCATCCTATTCTACTCGAGTATATTACATCCGTCAATAAATCCTCGATACGTTTGACGCGACTACGAGTCTTACTTCTACTCTGCAGAACGCCCTTATCAACGATACGATCCTCGCACTCGCGCTCACGCCGTGCTGTCCCATTGGAGATCCATTATTCGCATCGTACACTGTTGCAGCCCTCTTCGAGAGGAAGGAAAGGAAAAGGAAGTTTTGGCTCGAATCGATATAGGCGAACCGAAAACTCGACGGATTTTATGAGCCGCCTCTCGAGAATACATTCCTCGGTGCAATCTCTAGCCGCGAATGCGCTGCTCCGTGTAATATCTGTCCGTCGCGCACGATCGCGTTAGCTGCTCCCGGTTTTTCCTATTTCGCGATACCTTTCGAGTAGCTGCCGCATTACAGACCCGATACATACTTTTGCCGGGTACCGTGTATTACGGCGATCTATAGAACTTTTATCGACTACCGTCGATGTCGGCAGCAGAAATACGCGACGTCTCTGTGTTTTAATGTAGCACTTCTAATATGCCAGTATTCGTTGCGATAAGGTCCTACGAGTTTAACCGAAGCCGAAACTGGTTTCCTCTCGCGATACGTATAATATGTGGAAAAGAGAATAAAATAACTCGAGGGAATCGAGATCGAGAATTAACTTAATTTTACTGGAACGATTCGAATGGTAGATGCCACTTGAATTTTGATCCTTCTCTTGCATATTTACGTCGTACTCAGGAGTAAGGCAAGACGACCGCAAAGAGTTTCGTGAAAAAACAAGCTGTTTTGCTCCATTTCGTGGAAAGCGTCATCGCTGGTATTCTCGAAAAATGGCGAAAAAATCGTCTGCTCGTGGAAGAAGCGAGGTGCGCGACTGGCGAGGCATATTTTTCAGGCGAGATAGCACGCGAAATAATTAGCGGCGGCGAAGCTTATGGCGCGGTGCCTCGCGCGGAATGCCTCGCGGGCTTTTGCGGCATTCCCGGACAGTTATTCGAGGCCAACGTTCGAGCAGCCGCGCGCACCGGCTCCCTGAACCGCGTGTTTTCCCGCGAGGAGATCGCTAGAGCTTCTTCTTCTTCTTCTTCTTCTTCTTCTTCTTCTTCTTCTTCTTCTTCTTCTTCTTCTTCATCTTCATCTTTTTTTCATCTTGTTCGTCTTCTTCTTCTTCTTCTTCTTCTTCTTCTTCTTCTTCTTCTTCTTCTTCTTCTTCTTCTTCTTCTTCTTCTTCTTCTTCTTCTTCTTCTTCTTCTTCTACTTCTCCTACTTCTCCTACTTCTTCTTTACTCTTCCTCTTTCTTTATCTTTTCCTTTTTATTCTCTTCCTGCTTTCGCACTCGATTTCCACGTGTGCGAGCGTGTCTACTAGAATGCCACCTTCCTTTCATTACTTTCGGTGCCGTGGCTAATGTACCTACGCATCCGCGCCGGTCTTAAGTAACGAGCTGCCAAGCCAAATGCCACTTACAATCAGAGATTCTACTATTTTTCGGAGATTAAAATATTTTTAGAGTCTTAAAGTTTTTTGGAAGTTACGTATCAACTCCCTGTTACATCTTCAAAGGATCTCGCTTTGGCACGCTTCACGTTTTCCTGCTTTGGTACAAATTATTAAGTAGATGTATTAAAAACTTTGAGTTTAAGTGGAATTTATACGAATTGTGAAATATTTCACAAAGAAACGTATCTTCTGGCCAGAGATGACTCGCAGGACAGTTAACGTGTTAATAATAATGGAGTAGTATGTTTGTCACATATCGGGGACATATATTATTCCCGGGATTCGGATACTTTCGCCTAAGGCGTTTTCGAACGACCCAATATTTCAGATTTAAAGTAAAAGCCTGCTACGTCTCATAAATTTTCAGGCTTGAATTCCTCGCGTGTGACAGCCCTCTGATATGTTAATAAAACACGCGTATAAGTAAATACTGATAGATGCCGTCCTTCGACAGGCCACTGACTTTGCATGAGATCGCAGCTACATTCCGAGTGGATAAGATGAGGATTAGAATTTGAATAGCGTTATGAAATATACTCAAATAATCCACTGTCTAAGCTATATACTTGTATTGTATTATTACATAATAAATGTGGGTATACGCTGGGTGGGTGCATTGTGAAGTAGCCATTGGTACAGCCACGTTTCTCTAGAGTGATTCATTCGCTACGATATAGTTGAAACTATGACTCTGTAGTCGTTGTTCCGTGCATATTTAATCGCTGTACACATTTTCCAGCATTCGAACAGCCGTCTGACTCACCGATGATTTTTCCTCTTAGTTTTTGCTGCTAGAGGTGACTTGTCGATACTCTTTACGGATTTTTGCGTGATCTTGGCAACTTACGGATAAGTCATATTGTGGACAGTTTTGTCAATAGACTTCCGTCAACGTATTAATCCTCTTATAACTCGACAAGCATTAAAAATCTTTGAGAGAATTTTTGTCGAGTTAATTATTTGACCGTTTAACAAGGTGTTTGAGAAGTTTGTTTCGTGAAACCGGTAAAAAGCAGGATCTACTATTTGCAATTGTCAAGGATAATCTATCGAGATCAGATTTTCACACTTTCTAGTGTTTCAATTAAGTAGTTTCTAATCTAATGGAACAGCGAAACGCTGTATTGCAGGAATATTCCTTGAAATATTTTACGTAAGGAGATTAAGGATAGTAAATCAAAGAATTTGAATTGAAGAAAGAATAAATGTTCTTTACAGTGTTCTTTTGATCTTGACTTCAACCCACGCGAATCAATCTCCTGCGGGAAATTGTGAGGGGTATCACAAACAGTCGGTTTTTTCAAGAATCTTCCAAAAGGAACCCGTTTAAGTGTTGTGGTTTACAAAGTAAGTGGATGGAAAGATACCAAAAGTCGAAGCCTCGCTGAGAGGATGGCGACGATAAAGCGATGGAACACACCTCCCACCAACAAGTTTCCGAAACGAAGGCTGATTGGAATTACGCGTAAACAAGATTACCCGCAATATTGTAGGTACGAGGAATTTTTCCCGAGGAATAATAGCCTATAAAGCCTGCCTCGGTCAAGATAAGGATCGCTTTCGCTCGCGCGAGAGTTCCTCGATTTACGAAATTCCATGCTTTTTGAATATAAGGTAATCGAGCCAAACGACACGCACACACACACATAAACACAAATAAAATTTTCCCTGTCAGTGCCAGGGAATTCAATAATTCTAAGACTAACCGAATCGGACCATCGACCATAACGAGCAACGCGCACGATATCACTGTTGCAAAACTCTTGCAAAAAGAATCCAATCGTAATTGCACTTTTACTCCAATCAGTTCATAACCAGGATAGTTATGCCCAGCCTTTTATAGTTCACATCTATTCGCTTCGTTCGCTGTGATTCTTGCCACAAGGAACCGCTGCTAATTAGAAATCTCCGTTTTTTACCTGCTTGCCGCTCTTTCTCTCTCCTTCTCTCTCTCTGCGTTCACATCCCCTTCCTTTTTTCCTTCCTTCCTTCCTTCTTTCTTTCTTCCTCGAGTAAGCTCGATGGGATAATGTTGATTAAGTTTCGTAGTCCGTTTAAGCGTGATTCATGGTTGCTCGTATTATCGCGGCTGCGACCTCGATCCCTTGAAAGCGGTGGCGATCGGCTCGGTAATTAGCGCGGCCTGGACTACCACGGCCTACCGCGGCCTTTGGTGCACAGTTTTTCACACTTATGCACGCGAGTGCGCGTGCACCTGTCAGACGGCTCGCTAATTGACACGAATAGCGCGGATTGTTCCCCGAGGACAATGTTCTTCGGCTTCGGTGTTTATTAAAAGTATCTAGAGGTAAACAACGTGAATTTTATTTTCGGGTATCGAGTTCTATTCTCACCCTAAAAACAAGGGTCTCTTGCGAAAGAAAGCTCTTTCTCCCATTCTTTTTTTGTTCCGTGTTCTTCTAAACATATTAAATTAATGGCCAAGTATTAATATGATAACAGTGGAATAGGAGACTCTTTTACAAGGAACGAACAAAATATTATTGGGGATGAACGAAATAAGGGAAGAAAATCTGAAAATTGACCCGATGGGACGTTCAATTGGATTCATTAAGTAAACGAGGACTCGATATTGCTTTTAACGAACTGTGAGGATTTTCGCGTTAATTCCGGACAAGGGAATCTTCGATGTAATATCCAACTCGATTCAGCCGAAGAAAAGAAGCCATGGGTACCAATCGCGAAGGGACCAAAAGTCAAAAAGTCGGCGCAAGTGTAATTGGATCTATTGCGGAAAGCGTTTCGAAATGGACGCTCTCGGTCCATGGGATCGGTTCGAACGATCGCATTTATGATCTCTGCTCTGTAAAGGGGGGTCGTTACAGGGATCCACTGGGTGCTGCTCGCACAGCAATGTTCTGCTGAGACAGCGATGTTTCTTCAGGGTAGTCCCATACCTCGTTACATCGAGGATATTATTTTTCTGGTTCGCTTACACACCCTCCCACTCTCTGCTCTTTCTTTGATTTTCCGCCCTTCGGCGAAAGCACTCTGGCACTTTTCTCATTTTCTTCCTTTTTCACCGATTCGTCCACGCGATCTCTGAATGCGCTCATTGAGATGGTCGCTGCAAAAGTTTTCTGACTTATGAGTGCTGCGGAAGGTATATAACTGCCCGTGGGTACGTAAATTTCTCGTTTTCAAACAACTTTCCTGCATTTAGCACATTAAATACCGGACGGAATTACCTGAATTCAAGATTCAAATACAATTTGCACAATCATATTCCGATCTACTATAAGTACTTCGTACTTCCCGCATAATTAATTATATAATACTGACTCATTGTATAAATACCTGTAATATAAAAATATGTTATATAAATTATCAACTATTGATGGTCACCACTAGCTACAAACTAGTAAAACGTGTAATATATTGTCTAGAGAGAAAACTCCGAAATTATAGTGATTGAATAATAGCAGAATTTTAAAAAATCGTATTGTTACATTGAAAAGTATTTTAATTGAATTTGAGTAGCGCGGTCACTAAACGTACCTAGCCCGGACCACCATGTTTCCGTATTCCCCCTCCATCATCTCGCCCGGTGACAGTTTTCGGAGGGAATCGTGGCGCGCGGATTTATCTCTCCCGAGTTCTCGCGTAATTCTCATTCAAATTGGTGTTAATAGTGCAGTGAATGTGTGTTCTGTGTGTTTAAGTGCTTGACAAATGTCTCTGACAATAGTGTAACAGTGAAACCTGGATACGTCGCAGGTAGCAAAGACAATCGGTGGAAAAGAGACCGGCTTGTTCGCAGTGTGCAGCTTCCCGTTCTGTGCTTCAATCTTGTTCGAAGTTTCACTGCACTCGGTGAGTAACACACAAAGACTTTATCGAAACTGACCCCAACGTTTTGGTGGTGCGATTCAAAGAACGATTCCTGCTACGTGATTGCGCAATGCGGAAAGAACTCTTTTGAGGTTATACGATTTGCAACATTGCGCCTTTGTGAGATGCTTGTAGCATGGAAAGCGTCTTTCTTACAGATTTCGCTGCATACGCGTGCCGTAAGAAAGCTAACCTCTGACTTTTTCGCCTTATCTTTAACTCTTTAAACAGTATCCCGGAGTAGCGCTAGCTCCGCTAAAGAACGTTAGCTCTAATATAATTCATGTAAATTTTTATCCGGAGGAGCTTCAGGAAAGAAAGAGAGAGAGAGAGAGAAAGAGGGAAAGAGATTACACAAAGAGTTAACTCGTGATTCTACTTATCCTAATTTATGCAGTCTTTGAGCTTGAATGCAGCTGAGACATTTATAAGGGAAAGCTGAAGGATTTTGAAAAAGGATTAAATGTATTTAACCACCTAATTCGTGATCTGTAAATAACGTGTATTAAAGTTTCTTTAAATACTTTCAAGCCAACACTGCACTAGGGAAAAATATTAGCTAATTGGTGGAGTGTTAAATGTTATGCAACTTATTATAACTTCGCGTCGATATCGTTTATACGGATCGAACTGAAGTCGACGAGAGAAGAGTAAAGAATGTTCAAAGCAATAAATCTTCGTGGTTCGAGCGGGCTTATCTTTATCTTTCTTTCAATTCCCTTCCTTCTAGATCTAACGGTGCTTCTGGCAAGAGGCAAAGCAGCCGCGCTGATTTTAATAAAGCATTCCGCGGATAAAAGCCAGCGGTTGCCTGTTAATAACGGCAATGATTACCGCTATAATACGTCCGGGATAATGGCTAATGTTACCCGATCGCGCGCCACTGTTCCGTTTCAGTAATTATTCTTCTGTTTGATATAATAATTCATCGAGCCCGCGGACGCGATTCCCAGCCGCCAATTGGCAGATGTTGTCCCTATCGATGCTGGTGGTTTTCCGTTGGATTGCCAGCTGCGCTGGTTCGCTTTTCGCACGATGACGATTAATGACATTACTTCGATGTCAGTCGACCCATTGTCATTATGTATAGCAAGACTCGTAAGCTTTGACTTAACTCAAAGGAATCTTTGTTAAGTTCAGTTAAACTTTTCTCTACAATTTTTAATCTTCTTAAATTATGGTTAATAAAGAAAAAAGTTATTGTTTAGTTCTTTCGAATGAAGTTAGGGTGTACAGTTAATTGTTTGCGTTCTTCCTGGCGCAGATTATGCGAAGGCTATTGGTAGTCGCACATTTAAATGCAGTCGCAAAGGTAACGGTGAGTCTCTTCTTGCGGAGTTTCCGATTGCATCGGTATTTTCTCGAGGTGTGCCCACGGAGAGCGACGGACAACGAAGGATAACGATGGATCGAGGGAAGAAGGGCGCTCACTGATGGGTTTCGGCTTCCGCGTGCCATCGTACGACACACTGCGGTGCGTTCTATTCGGCGAATACGTATGTAGACATTTCGCATTTTCGCTGAGAAGCCGAAAGAGGCCCCAAGTCATCCGATACGAAACGCGCGTGGCGTCGACACTCGATAGAGCATATTGGATTCGCACGATGCAATTCGCTTCGCCCTCTCACGCGTCCTTCCTTCTCCTCTTCTAAGTCTGTTACGTAGTTAGAATGCGTTCCAGTTCTTTCGAGAGAATTTCAACGCCCTTGCCGCGTGGCCGCAACAAAGTAGAGGTTTAAACTTTCTGACCTCCGACCCAGTTTCCCAAACTCGACTCCTGCTAGTTCAGGGATTTCTTTTCTTCCTTCAGAGATACCATTAAGTACAATTTACATTCCGAATTCGTAAGTTAGAAACACAACAACCAACGAACTGTTTCTATTATAAATTATAAGAAAAATCCATCGCTAAATTGAAGCCTCAACAATTACGATTGAGTCCAGTCAATCGGTAAATCTCAGTATTAAATTGGCCCGAAAAGCGTCAAAAAATTGTCACGTAAAATCACGATTAGGGTTTTTCGCAAAATGACAGCTTCCTATTACGAAATATTCAGTCAAGTCCACAACACGGAATGTGGTCACGCGAATATGATATTGGAAAAAAAAAATATTCGCCAGAAAAATCAAAGTTAATCGCTGGAGGGCTGATCGAGGACGCGGTGTGGTGCAGGAGTTACTGGAACAAAAGGGTGGTAGGCCATGACACGCAGGCAATAAAAGTGTCGCTCGGGGCGAGCTTATTTCGCGCGGGAGGTTTGCGGGAATCGGGGGTAGGTTCGCCAGTCGCACGCGGTAAACCTGAACTGGGGAT
Organism: Trypoxylon attenuatum; assembly: GCA_963989405.1. Taxonomy (NCBI): domain Eukaryota; kingdom Metazoa; phylum Arthropoda; class Insecta; order Hymenoptera; family Crabronidae; genus Trypoxylon; species Trypoxylon attenuatum. The sequence continues at coordinate 16,022,542 of OZ022489.1, read as the reverse complement.
TTCGTGTGTGGCGAAAGCCGAAAGGCTGACGGGACGGAAATGTAACTCGGTTTTGTATCCGCATAATCTTTCCCGGTTGCCGTGCACATGGTCAGCCGATACGGATCTCCAGGAAACGATACGCAGGATAGAATTACAGTGTGCGCATTTCGTTTCGAGCGGCATAGCAGAATTAATACTTCTTCCCGAAAAACCTACCGAAATCGCGTTGCGAGTGTGACGACGGCACGTAAGCTCGTAGTGAGGTCACTGCACCGCGACCATCTTATCATGCGAAATTCAATATCCGCGTTGGCGGATTTCAGGATTCTGGAGAACCAAGTGAACCAGTCTCTGTTTTTAATTTGCTTGCGTGACGGTACCTATAGCAATGGAATACTCTACAAACCCCCTCCAACATTCTCCGTTGTCACGTTGACGTCAAAGGATTTTAGATTACGGAAGCGTGGCTCGCGTGATAATCGTGAGAAGATTATGACGTTGGGTGAATTCTTGCCGACTAATCTCGGTATTATGTGTCGCCCTATCATTTCTCTTTCCCATGTTTTTGGTAATTTGAGTATTTAAACTCGCCCAGAGCCTTTATTCAATTATATTTCTTTTTATTTTAAACCCTAAAGGCCAGTCGAGGAGTTGTAACGTTATATGTACTATCTAGGTGATTATCGATCGAACGTAAGATCTTTAGTTAAGTAGAGAAAGAGGTAGTGATTGCATTGCAGATAGGATTAGTCTTCATATTGCATAACGAATTGAAGATTAACCGAGAAGAAATTAAGAGATAAATTATAATGTTTGTGTGTGCAAGGCGAAAGAAAGGGTCGTGCAAAGGGGTCGGGTTGTCGCATTCGAGCTTCCCCTCCCATAAGTAGAAAATTCGCCGAAGAGTGCAAGATATCTCGCGTGCACTTTCGTCATCGATGTGTGCCCCCACACACGCGAGAGAGCCACGCTTTTGCTCCGAGCAAAAGCGAAGAAAACGCTTGGTATCCGGGGAATGTTGGCTGGGTAGGAGCGGCCCTTGCCTGCCAGGACACGCGAGGATCCTCTTAGTCGGGGAGTCCAAGCTCCTTGCCCCCCGCTCTTCCCGCGGTTCTCTTCACTACGGTCACCGAGGAAGGACAGAAATTATTTATATTCTCGAACCGAGCTGCATCGAATAGTTTTGTCAAATAGTTCGCATTTAATGATGCTGATATTATTAGTAATTGCGGTGCTCGAACGATTAGGCTATGTAAGGGATACGGTTCACTAAGATGCAGATAAGAGCGAAGTGAACGTCGATTGGAGCATTCCGTGAAAGATATTTTACTTACTATTAGGTAGTAAGTATAGTTGTTTGTGTAAGAAATTGAACTTTTGTTGCTGGGTCCGCGGTAATTAACTGTCCGATCTATCGAGTTAATGCAATTCAGAATTGCAATAACCGATAAGACCAATTAATTTCTCATTTTTCGTGCTCTATTATTATGGTTCTGGAAATTTACTTATCGTCCTCTTTGAGTAACGAAATTATTTCAAGTAACAAATTTAATTAACGTAAAGCACTTGTATATATTATACAGGGTGGGGGAAAAAGATGGATACACCTGAGGATCTTCTGAGGAAAGTAAAGTTTTGTAAACTTCAATACGGTTTCTTTTGTAATTTTTTTCGTTCTTTCGAATGGAAATTACAAAAGCTAATAACTCTGAAAGCTAATTACAAAAGAAACCGTAGTAAGGTTCATTAAACTTAAACGATTTCAGAATGCCCATAGTTTTCAATGTTTCAGGCCCAAAAATTAATTATTATTATATTAAAAAGCATCATATTCGCATGTAAAATTTCCCGTAGAATTCAAATCTACAATAAAAAGTAGGGATTTCCATTTAAAATTTTCAAATTGGGTCCGATTTGGGATTTTTCTTAGCATTGGGCCCAAAAACTGAGTACTCCATTCAAAAGGACGGAAATAATTATAAAGGAAACCATATTGAAGTTTACAAAACTTTACTTTCCTCAGAAGATCTTCTCAGGTGTTTCCATCTTTTTCCCCTGTCGTGTATATTCGTTTCCGAGAACAGGATTTTTTTAATTTCCCTAGAAATTAATAATGTTTACTCGCGTTATGCTACAAGGTGTTTTCTAATTACGAGAAAGTTAGTTGCAACCATCTAGAATCTACTTTCAATTCTCTCCCTTTTGTGTAAATAATTAATGGTGGTGGTATCGAGAGAATTATTAATTTTATGGTACACGTATTCAGCAATTTCAATCCTTGGCCTTATTGTCCCGCAGCGCGATAGGATCGTTCCGATGTATGTCTTGACTTACGAGTGCCGCAGTGAGTTGATCGAGCACCAGCGTGGGTGCTCCATGGATGGATTTATTGGCTTATCGATCGTGTTCTTCGCGTTGCATTATTATTTCGAGAAATCGGTGGCTAAGCGAAATTAATGTTGGGTAGACCAGTCTGTCCAGGCATGATTTACGAGACCACCACTTATATGGCCCTGCCTTCAAAGTTTCTCTCTCAATCAGCGACTCCGCGAAACCGTATGCGAACCTGACGAATTGTAATGATATGCATTGGTTGTCATGGAATGGAAAGTCAAATAGGTTAATGGATACGTGTATTGACGAATTTATCAACTATCATCGGATAGATGAATATTAAATAATGAATAATACAAAGTTGCACTGATTTAAAATTCAAATTTGAATTAGGTAGATTTTAAATTAAAACTTTCAACTGAAAGTTTCAGAATTAGAATTTTCAATTTGAACATAATTGCAGAAATTGGAACATTCGAATGTTTCTATACTGTGTCGATTTTATTAGTTTTAAATTCCTGATTCAATACGAAAGAATATACTTTCTAAATAACCTTCTAGTAGTAAAATATGGGTTAAAATCTTAGTCATTCGTTACGCACGCTAAAGTACATATTTCCTTGCGAACGGACAATTATCAAGGAAATAACAGTAGCAATAATCCTAGCCAATATCAGCGAATTACCACACGAATGATTTAACGCTTATTAAGCAGACTTGGCGCAAGCGAGCGGTCCGGGTAAGCATCGGGTGAAACTCGGCCGAACCGAAGTGGCGTGCTCTCGCCGAAAGAATGGCCAAGACAGAAGGCAAGCTTCATAGATTGGCTAAGAGCGAGCGCTCACTTATCGTAACCAACTTACGAAACTCGCGTAAAAAACGATATTTGATGAAAGAATAGAGGAAGTTTAATGCTACCAGCCGTGGCTCTCACTGTCTTTTTCGAGCGCTTCTCCTCGACCTATCAATTCTTTGGGATCGCAAAGAATAATCGGGTTTAATAAGCAACGCCATAGATGGATAAATGCGCACCTCGACACTAAACGAATAGCTAGAGACGCCATTCAATTATAATAACAGCGTATTACGAGAGCTACCCTTTCACAGGCGAAATTCAACCTAAAAGAGAAAGCATCGAGTGAAACTTCTCGCGTGAGCTTCGCCGAGAGTGTCGCTTAACACTAGAACCACTGGACTGCCTTCTATTCGTTCTATTTTTACTCGGAAAAATAATCGGGTTTCGCAAGCGTATCTATTTTAAGAAGTTGCAATTAGAGTCAGTAAATGCTGCGATAAATGGCATGGAAGAATTCTTAACTATATCGAAAATCCATAAATGGGATACTAATATTCTAGGAAATTCAGATGTCAATAAAACTAAACGATTAGATTCGACGAGTAATCTTCACTGTCAATTCTAACACTGTAAGTATGTACTAAGAAATATTTTCAGAATATTTACATGCTAAATGAAGCGATCGTACCGTTTTACATAACTCATTTCTAAAACAGTTGTAACGACGCTTTCCGTCATTTTCCCAAGAATTTCCCGGGTGGCACGGGACTTTTGACCACGGTTAATTTGCCTCGCGCATGGCAAAGCCGCGAGGTAATTTCGCGTTTTCAGCAAATTGAGCGGTAAATCAGTAATAATAGTAATGGAGCACCGTTACACGAGCTTTTACGAGCTGCGCGTTATTTTGGTAATAACAGTCTCGACAAGTGTTAAAGTGAAATTAAGTTCTAAAGAAAGAGAGAGAGAGAGAGAAAAAGAGAGGGGGGAGAGGAAAGAAAATAGAAATAAAGATAGAGAGAATAGAAGAGAAGAGAAGAGTATACTAAGGGGATTAGCTCATAAACCGTGGTGATCAAGAAAAATCGGGGCTAATGGCGAATTAGAGAGAATTTATCGCCAATCGCAACTCAACGGTATTCATAATTCCTGAGGATAAGACAGCGGACAAGCCATTCATCGATTGATACGTCGTGTCGCATTCCGTTGATCAGTAATGGGCCGCAATAAACTCGCCGAGACGTCCACCACACCGCGAAGGAGTGTTTGCTCGATGCGGAGGCACGTTCGACTTTATTTACGCAAGGCTAACAACGCTCTCTACGGGACAGGGTGTCTTTCGATTTTTGCGAACAGGATAAAACGATCAACGATTCTCTAATTGAAAATTAAAATTCACTTTAATCGGAAACTGAAATTTGTAAAATATCAATATATCAATTGTTTTTTTTTCTTTTTTTTATATATATACGAGTGGTACAGGACAACAAGTTGTAACTGTTGAATTTTAATTGATTTCATAGTTTAAAACTGGTTTTAATTGCTTAGAAGAGTATTGCAAGAATTTTTCAAATAAATATTTTGCAAATGGATGAGACAAAAACGAAGGATGAACCGGTTAAAGCGCAACGCGAGACGAGCACTTGAGCCACTTTGGCTGTTGAACCGTTGAACTATCGAGAAGAGGGTTGAAAGGATATAGCGAAGCTGAGAAAGGAACTTCTTTAAAGTCACATAGTCGTAAAGTCGGTAAAGCATTTATTGACTGATGCATCGTTAAGTAACGAGCAGCTCTCGCGATTTCTCGGTCACTCGACGGCGACTAGCTTGTCCAGGACCTCAAGGATTTCTCCGTATTCGATTGATGCGTCGTGCGATAATGCCAGTAATAAAATTACCGTGTCACCGCAGTGAATCTTCCAACCTGACAATGTCGACGGCATGTTTCCACCGAGCATCGCTTACATACTTAGATTTTCAATCAGTCAGCCAATCGACGCGATGCGATGCGCATTACCACAGGTGTATTGAGCGATTACTGCCGCACTGAATCGATGTGGCCTTCGATAACGGTGGTAATAAAGTGATTGGGTCACTAGGAACAGGTCTTTCTTCTTCTTTTCTTTCTTCTTCTTCGTCCACTTCATCATCTTGTTCCTCTACTTCGACTCCAAGAGAGTGGATTCTCGGTGAAATCTCCCCGTTGGAGTTTCTTGACAAGTCTTCTTCTTGATTTGTGTCGTAAGGCCGATGTTTACGAACGAGAGTTAAATATAACACTTTACTCATGAAGATGATGTACGCGCTGGTAATGACAGTAATAAACTTCGTGGACTTCGCTCAACTTCCAATTCGAAATGAAAGTGGCACGAGCCAGAATTTATCATCAACCAACACATTGCAACTTTTTTATTCCGGAGGGAAGACACGCGAGAGTCGTCGTATGTATCAAGTTTTGTTTTTTCTTGTACCTGTGTTTATGGGATCTTGCTGCTCTTCCAAGTATCGTCCCCAGTTTATTCCGGACTTCCCGTGATCTTCGGAAAGTTTAAGGCCGCGATAGGGCAGCTTGACTCAGACTTGGAAAGTGCTTCGGTAAAATCGGTCGCGTCCGGTAACGCGACAATTTGGACAAATCAAGTCCTTTCTGCTCGTTGGTTCTGCTCATCGGTAATGACAGTAATAAAGTTGGGGGTAAAAGGGGAGGAAAAAAATTGAAAGATGATCAGCCTTCCGATCTGCCTCGTTTTAGGAACCGGCTTCCTTTCGCGTGGCACTCTCGAAAGATATCGCTTCGCGGATTAATGCTGCTCGCGATAAAGCCAACTCGAAACCTGGAATTTCGCTGGTGTTATCTACTCGGCTGGGTAGGTTTCTTGAAAGCGGCTCGTGCAGCCGGATAAAAATGCATCCGCGTTGCAATCACCTTTCACACCGGTTTACCTTGTACGTCCAACGTAACGGAATATTATTAAGCGATTATTCCAGGAATGTTTCCTATGCTGCGCTATGCTTCCAGTATCAATCCTCACGGATAAAGCCGCGTAAGGCCCAATCGTGAATGCGCTCGCGCGTGCACTCTCCCTTCTAGCCATGAGGCGAGGAAAATTATCAGGAATAAGAGGCGTGCATCGCCTCTCTGTGCCACTCGGATATGCCAGGCCGCGTCCCAAATACCATTGCAGTCTTGCTCCTAAACACCGCGGCGCACCACGCCGGCCAATCCACCGTGAAACTTGTGGAATCGTTAGCATATTGTCTGCATAAGTGCACCGATCTCCAGAAACATGTACAATACCATATAATTGGCAGTACAAGATTGAAACCTCTTGTAATCTCTCGATAAAACAACGGTACTTGATCCTTATCCGCGAAACTCTTCAGAAATAACTTCTTATTTCGCTAAATATTATTTTCTAGAAGTCAAGCATTATATATCAGCTTTCCAAAGGAGAAAATAATTAATCGAATTATTAAATAGAGGAATCTTGAGGTCTTTCGAAACGATCCAATGCGTTTACATTCGATACGCTCGATTGTTTTTCTGATTGCCAGAGCATTCTATGTACTTTCCAAGGGGAAGTTTTCCTTGGTGCTCCTTTTAAATTAATATCCGAGCGATAGTAGAATGGTGTTGATCCGGTGTTTTCCACGAGACGAGAGAGATCCTCTGTCAGTTCGAAAGCGGCGTGCAATCGAGGAATCGAAGATCAAAGGCGCGAGCAATACTCGTCGAGTGGTAACATCATTTTCCTCCGATGCTCGGTGATCCGGTGTCGCAGATTGATCCACCTTGCATCGTGTCGCGTTGGACGATCGGTCGCCGATACGACGTGCCGTGCCGATACTCTGGCATTCTGGAGTTGTCTTTAATCTTGGCGAGCATCTGGAGAGACCTTTGCCTCTCGACACAGAATCCATCGGGGTCTCGAGGCCGTTCTGGCACATAGCGATTGAACTCAACAGAAATCGACTCGACTCGAGTCGATTTATACGCTCTATCGCCATCGCTCCAAAATATTTGTCGAAAGGGGATCGGAGCCGGGAAAGGAATGGTCCAGACAACGGCTGACTCTTTCTTTGAGCGGGCCGATCCGATCGCGAAAGAGGATCACTGCTCGAAGGAACGGGGCTTTCCGTGTTTCCATGCTTCGCCCGGCGCAATACCTTTCATCGTCAACGAGCTAAGAAATGCGAGCTCTGCAAGGAGAGTGGTGTACTGCCTGTGGGAGAGCTTAAAGCCTGGTCCCCATTGGCGAAGAACTCGTGACACTTATTGTACCACTCGGTTTCAATGGCCAACCTCCCTGTAACCTTCCACATGGGATTTTATTCAAACTTACTGATACGCGCTTCGCGACAGTTTCATATTCTACGTAGAAATAATCGGTAAAATCGAGTATTAACTTACGGATCATGGTCCAAATTATCATCCCTTTTCTATTATTTTTGCTCTCAATCAGCAGAATTTTGTACAATAACAATATGAGTAAGTAATAATAAGCAACCGTGAAGCCATTGCGCGAGTGTACCAGTTATATTCTTATAGATTCTAACGTAAGGATTTACGAGGTCGCGAGATCGCGAGATCGTCAAACTGGCGCAATGAGTGTCGCGAGGTTCTTGCCAGTGGGCAACAGGCTTAAGTAAGAGAGAAGAGGGAAGCAGAGAGGAGAGCGGCTCGAGATGTCGACTCGAGGTGCACTGGTGGGCACGGGAGAAAAAAGGCGAGGAGAGTGGCGAGTATTCGCTCGACGCGGCCTTAGAAGGTCGCTAGCTCGCGCTAGCCTTCTTTAGCATCCTGCTGTGGCGCGGCGCGACGAGACGTAGCGTTCTCCTTACCCGTCCTCTTCTCGTGGTTTCCTCGCGACTCTTTCTCGCCCGAAGCTTTTTCTCTCCTTTCATCTATTGCTTCTACCTCCTCCTTCTACCCCTCCGGCCCTGCCTCATCATTTGCTTTACCCTGTTTTTCCCGGTGTAGCCTCGATCGCGACTCGAGCGTCTATCTGCATTGCTTGCTCTTAGGATACACCTGCCGAGGGACACTTCGTACCATCTTGCCTTTTCTCGCTTCTTTTACTTTGCTGGACTCCGGCGACGTGGGTGGACCAAGTTTGAGAACTTTTAGATTTCAATCTTCCTCTGGAGTACCGTTCTTGGAAGACCGCATATTATTCTCCTGTCTGCATAGTTTAGCTTCCCGTGCACATATTTATACATACATACATACATACATACATGTATTGTATATTCGGATTTTCCAATCAACAGTATATCTTCAATTAGAACAATTCCCAAACAATTAATTCCACGGTTCAGAATTCTTTACCGATTTTGAATTTAACCGTCTAATTGGTTTTTACCCTTTCGTGATTGAGGATTGAATATTTTTTTGGAGAATTTCTAGATTCGTGGCATGCTTTCATTATTCCAAGTTTGGCTTTTAAATTCGAGCCGCGTTTCAATTGGAATTCCTTCGCTTCCTGTCAGAAAATAATTTATTGATAATTCGAGAGGCAGTTAGGAATAGCGTTATTTAATTTCAACGTCGCAAAATAGGAAGTAGGAAATTAATGGCAAGAAGCTTCCCCGGATAATGATATCCGGATGATAGACGTTGAAATAAGCTATGCCACGTGGAAATTAGCTTCTGTTCTATTCCTCTCATTTGGCCAGTTTGCCGAATCCTGCGGGAATACGGGGAGATCGTTCGCGGAAAGGGGTCGCGCGAGGGATGGAATTACCCGAAAGGACAATCAGAATGCATCTGCTGCAAGCGTTACGAGAAATGCTTATTTCTTCCCTTTCGTTAAATAATAGACGATGCAAAGGTATTTGCCGTACTATTACAGTGGCTATTAAGATACGCAGAGGCTGATACAACTGCAGGCTTGTTTTGCACTTTGGTTAGCAGTTAAATCAACGGGATCGATTCTAGCATAAAATTGGATGAACCGCACTATTTGATTTTATACTCTCATAACTCGATCGTTTAAACCACTTCTGCCCGTGTTACTGGTTGTAGAGTATAACTTTGGAATGCCTCGTTTGTCCGTATCGATGCAAATAATCACATAACTTAACAATGTACCGCGGGAGACATAAAATATGGCTACTTGGAAAACTGTTAACAACCCACGGATATAGAGCGAATTAAATGAACGACTACTAAATCGAATTAGAATACGAATGATACACTCGAACTAAAATGATATATCGTGATCGACTTTAAGGTTAAAATACGAATGACTTGTGTGATGAAAAAAGTTAGATGTAGCAAACGTTCTGATCAAATGAAATATATGCTATGGAGGTCGATTGACAAGAGACGAAGAAGAATTGTAGTCGCTTTGGAAGGCAATCCAGTAAGTCCATGTAATAATCGTGTCCAGATACGATCGTGGATAACAATGTAAGATTAAAGGGGGTGGTACGTAACTGGACCAGGAAGAAGACAGATACATCGAGTAAACACATCCTGTTTTATACTCCTCCACGAGGGATGATCCTGTGAATCACGCTGTATTTTCGGTTAAGGATCCGATGCGTCACGGGTTATTAAAGGAGGAACGGACGAACGAGCACCGAAGATGCTCGGCCGGTTCTCTCGATCGCATATAGTATACTCCTTGCGGACTTTTCTTGATCCAATCGGGCCAAGTGAATTAGCTTGTAAGGGGGTGCGCGCGCGCGCGGGCGCGCGGCTCAACTTTGCCAGTTCACCGAATGACGTGAGTCAGAGCGTATTAGGATGACTGTCCTCTGGCATCGAAGCGAGCGGGCTACCAATATTGGATTACCACCGGTCCCGAGTCCTGTCCGGAAAGTATTAGATTTTGATTCTGACTCCTCCGAAGGAGCGAGTTGGAAGCGACTGCTATACAGGGGGTAGCTGTAGAAAATCCTCAAGAGATAACGCGACAAACCGCTCAGCAGGACTCTTGCCACTTTACTCGACGGTGTGCAGCCTAAGGTGATATCGTAGCCAAGGCGAAGAGCGAAATACGTGAGATCTTGCGGCGAGACGTGGGAAGAGAAATTTACAAATTGAAGATCGCCGATAAAGGCAAGGATCAAGCGACTAATCCACCGAGCCGATCGAAAGGTCGATAAGCTTTCCAGAGCAGCTGGAACCACCTATAACTTGTGGCGGTGCACATATGGAAAGTAATAGTAGGATGCCACTTCCTTCTTGGTGCAAGCCGCCTCTCGGAGGATCTCCCTTGCTTCGCACTGGTGCTTGTTGCTGGCGGCCGTAAAGAAAGGGTTTTACCGCGACACCTTTATTTAGAAGCTGCGAGATAAAGGTCACATGGAAATCCTGGAAGCTAAAGTGGTTCGCTTAGGTCACTTATCCGGTAAGAATGGTTTCGTGGTGGCAGCGCCCGGTACAACACGATCCAATTATCCACCGATCAATACGAGCCTCGAACGATTGGTATCGACGCGATAAGATCGTCACGCTGTTCTTCTCGCGGTCGTTCGCTCTTCGAACGTTCTCTTTCTCTCCTTCTCACCCTCTCTCTACCTTCTCGTTCTTGCGGCAGAATCTCGATCGGTCCCGGTTTTGATCAGTAACGGCCGTCCGTTGTTTCCTCGCACCTCGATACACATCCGATCCAGTTTCGTGGATCGTGCGAACCGCCTCCTATCGAGTTTCGCACAAATCGCGCCACGTAGTCCCTGCTTTATGCTCCATTACTCGGTGGCCCGTATGCTTTCTATAATGTTATAATGTCTCGAGGTTGCTCCCTTATCACTTGCCGAGCCGTAGCGAGCCGTCAAGAGCTACTTACTCCTTTCAATTTCAATTTCTCCAGGTTATCAGCCTCTATCGCAATTCTACCAGTCTCTCGCGCCACTCTCAACCAGCAACGATCTCGTAATTAAGAAATACGAGTGTAAGATAGTTTGAAGAAACAATCGACCTTATTTCGGACAAAATCAATTTGTATAACATGAATTATTGTTTCGACAACTATTTGACTACCAATTTACAACTTTTACAACAATTTATATTTCAATAGTGATACGCTTTAGCAAATTGTATCCGATAAGAGAATTCTTAAATTGAATATAAAAAAAACCCCGAAAATTGGAAAGTATGTACTAGATGTTGAGGTAAAGATTTTCGAGAGCTTCTGAGACGCTGTGTATCAGAAATCTGTTTCTCAGGTGAGCGTTGCAGGACCGCGAGAGTGTTCGCACACTTGCGGGAACTTAAGGAAAACGCTGAATGGCTAGGAGACTGCACCGAACTTATCTATTTTGGGAACGTCGCGTTCTGCGATATCGGCTTGCACGACGAAAGAAATACAAACAGGTTTAGTGCGAAAGTTGGATCGTCGCGGTGGAGCCGCCGTTGCCGCCGTCGTCGTCGCGCCGTCAAGTTCCTTGATCTTGAATCCTGGTTCATTGGCGCGACCGAGTTTGACGACCTTGGACAATCGCGACACGTGTCGCGAAATTGTGCACTATCGCCGAATTACGAGATTACCGGCAGAACGAACGAAAGTTTCAATGATCAAACGAGCAACTGTTGGAAATTACTCGAGTACTTTGTCTTATACCGTTTCTTTCGGTTTTCAGTAACCGCTTACCAAGGGCAGAACCAAGTCAATTATACGTTTACTTATACATATTCACAGATTCAGGTTAATATAAGTTCCTGTTTAACCTGGAATTGCACTCAGCGAGTCGAAGATTAGCGGGGAAAATAACTCTGAGGAGTGAAGAATTTAAAACGAGACTGTTTGACCACTTTAGTAATACATACTACTGTTAATACATAGTAAAGCCCCAATTAGGAAGTAGAATTTCCATTAGCGAAGGTAATCGCAGAGAATGGTTCGGTATTCGATCAAGTCGGACTCCAGCTACTTGAGGAACTCGATCTCATCGTCGTCTTATTACCACTCACGTGTTTGGACAGTGGCGGTAGTTGGACGGCAGTTGCCACAGTAAATTCTCAGTTTACGATTCCGCGGAGACTCTGGCGAATCGCTCGCTTACGTTACGATCGCGGAGAGGCACCAGACAATAAATGTACCCACTTAGCGTTGCGCTTAATTATTATCAAACTAACGTATTTAGTATGCAACCGTTAATGTAAGATCGAGGATTTTCCGAGCCGGAGTTGAATCTTTTAATAGAGTAGCAAGCGTTTGCAGTTACGATCGATTAAGCAATACGTATAGGTGCAACGATATAAACGCAAGTATAGGTTTATTGCAGTAGCGTATGGGACGATCTTTGAATAAGTTACCGACAAGATGCGCGATTCTTCTTGTTGCGGATCTAACCAGTCTGAACTTCACTGGCGAACCACGTAAATAAGTGCACAAGGCTCATAAGTACACTTATGGAAAAGAGCAAAGCTATATTTTGCCGCATACGAAATGAAGCTTGAAGAGAAGCTGTAAAATGAATGATGGGTTTAGAGGAATGCGGTCTCGATTGATATTTTACGTTCCGTCGAAGTTATTACTTTGACGATGGTTTGAAAATTTCGTGAAAGAAATTGATGGAGTCGAAGCGCTTTTTCGCGCATTTTATCTTCCGCGCTATCTAATAATGCTTTTTAATTAAATTCAGAATACAGCTACTTCGCTGTTTTACGTCCGGTAGCAATATCGCTTGGTTGTTAAACAAGTCAAGTACCGGAGGTCGTTGCTCTTAATCGATACCGTATCGAGTAAATATCCTTCAATATTGTAGATATAATTGCGCTAATAACAAACAGAAAACAGTGGGAATTTTAAGACGGCGACATAGTTGAGACAATAAAAAAGCATCGGATTCGGTCCCTCTGCTCGTGAAAGCTTCGTGAAAGCCTCGTTGCTGAGAACGCGAGAGATTTCGACGGTGCACGCGTGTTCTTTGGGCTTTTTTAGTGACCTTAGCAGCGATACTTTCCACGATGGTCTTTTCCTGCCGCGGATAGTTCGCGGATCGGTATCGAGAAAGCCTCGAGAAAGTCACCCACGAAGAGAGCACCGTCGTTCGTTCGTTCGTTCGGTCTTTCGTCCGCGGAGAAACGTTTTGTTGCTTAGCCAATGATTTTTAGGGGCTCGAAACTTGGAGTTGCTCGTTGCCGAGCGAGAACTAAAAGAGAGGAGAGTCGGAGGAGGAAGGCCGCGAGGCCCGCTTTCGAGTTCGATCTTTAATCGCGACGGAACTGCAAGGATTTCTCTGCCACAGTGTGCGGTCCCCGGTGAAAGGAAGCCTCGCGGATAGGTGCTCTTCAACCTTACACGCGACTGGTTTCGCGAACGGTCTGAGAAATGTCTGCGAAATGCCTGCAAACTTCCTGCTCTTATTCCCCGGGTCAACAATTACATTTTCGTGTAGCAGTGTTTTTATACAGATAAGATACTCTTTCGGTTGAATGGGATGCTCACGGTACGGGCCGAGCCTAGAAATCTGGGTTTCATCGGGTCAAGCCAAATACGGTGATGGTTGTACTGTGCTTATACATACTTATATACCCCACGGTATTCAAACGTCCACGTGTCCGGAAGTGGTTCCACTGCCATAATTCAAAATGTCCTGCAACATTTCTGCCACATTACGCCTCTCCTGCTTCATTTGCCCTCGACGCTCGCGGGGTTGCCTTTGAAGTTTTCACTCCGCTATGGACTGCTATTCCATTCCGATTCTTTGACTCGATTCTTGCGATTATTTACCACTGTCGCATATGGATTGCGCTCAAATGAGCACAAATGCCGGCGGATACAATAGAGAAGACGCGCCATAGTCTTGTCCCTTTTTTTCGAGGGTCCAATCGTTTCTAGTCCTGATGCTCGGCTTCTTATTAGCCGCGGGGGTGCAGGGTGTGCGATTCGGGCCACTTGGACTTAGCGGTTCGAGCGGTGGAATTACGCTGGGTGCGCGCAGAATCGACTGCTTTGAAAGGTGGATCGAGAGGAACAAAAGGCCGAATCAGCGTCGAGTGCCGGATCATTTGAGAGAAGGTAGAAAGGAGCGAGGATCGTCCCCGTAACGGGCAACTTTCCCAGAGCAGGTTTTAGCGTTCAGAAAGTGTTAAATGCACCGACGACGCGACGCATATCAGCGATTCAAGCTTTCGGTTATCTGACTTGCCGATCCTGGATTTCGAGTATCGTTAGCATAGTTGCGACTGTTCCGAGGCCTGCCAGAACTCGAGACAAGAATTGGCAGCGATTTCAGTGAGAACTCGAAGAGAGGAATAGTTCCCAAGGATTTCGACTGAGCCAAGATACTATTGTACAAGAATCTCTCTGCGCAATCGGCGGACCCTTTTTGATCACGATGATCATTTGCCAATCGCTGAGGGTGGAACGAAGGCGCTTAAATCGACGATTAACGCAACTATTTCAATCAGCGCAACTATTTTAATTACTATTTGAAATACTATTTTAACTCGATAGCCGGTAAGGAGGAGCGGGGAGAGCGAAACGGGTGATTCGCGAGAGCGTGCGCCACGCCGGTATAACTGAAGAGATAGGAGAGAGGAAGAGGTAAAGCGCGTAGGATCGAGAGCCCGTGATCGTATCTCCTCGGTATTTAGATCAACCAGCCTCCAGACTGAGTCTGCCGCGCCACCGGAGTCAAAGACCTCCTCTTCCTCTTCCTCCATTGGAATCCGATCAGAAAATCAGCGGAGGCGTTCGCGCGCTCATTCAGTACCCCTCTCTTCTCTTTCTGTGTACGCTTCTTTTCCACCTACCGCCTCTTCCCGCTCCCTTCTTCTAACTCGCGAATCGCGACTTATAGCCCGCAGTCCGGCTCTTTGCGAACTGGCCTGCTCCAGCTAGCATCTGACCTGACTTATCGCCATGTCGGATTTAAATGTTACAATAAACCGCCTACTTTCGACGCGAACCACCTTCGATCCCGGCACTCCAATTGGAAAGTAACGAGCGATGCTTTGGCACCGAGCGACCGTTTTCTGCCGCGGGAATGGCATTATGCTATCGTTCTCTCTCTCTCCCTCTCCTCGGAGAGTCGGGGACAATCGGCACACAGTGGAGTATTCCACTTACGGTGCGAGGAGAAGGCGAAGAATTTTTCGGAATGAAAATTTCACGAGTGGCAAAACGAGGTGGAGGGCGCACAGAGTCGGAATGGAAGGCTGCTCGCCGGAAACTCAATTAAAAGGGACGGCACGCAAGCGATGGAAGATCCAACTGGGTATGCCGCGAAGAAATTGTGGGAAGGGTGCCACCAACACTGCTCACCACCACCGGCACCGTCGCGAAGAACTGGCCTGGCAGCCACTCAAGTCCTCCTCCTGGCGAAAATCATTTCGCGAAACTAGTTCGCGCTCGATCCGTCCGAATTTCATTTAACTCGGAGTAAATAATCCGTTATGGTTCCTGGGCTTCCATGTCGTCGTTTCTTTTGTTTCGCTGCGAAACGGTGCCGGTGGTATCACGAAAACTGGTCGACCTGGTTTGGCAGTCAGAGTCGGCTAACTGCAATGGGTTACGGGCATTGACCGTACCAGCATTATTTAACTAATGAATCGGAGTATGGGTTACGACAGCCGCCCCTGCAGGCAGCTGACGTTGCTTAATGCTTTCACGATCGACGAGAAATTGCGTTCCTTCCGTTCGTCTCTCCGTTCGTCTCTCCGTCCGGGTCTGTAGTATTCCGAATTACCTATTATTTCCCAGTGACTCTCCCTTTTTCGACCTTCCTGCCATCCCTCCGTCGGCTGTCCCCCCTCGCCGCCCTCCTCAAGCTGCCCACGATACTGCCAAATTGGAGATCGCGTACCGAGGGATCCACGAGACCCATACGAATTCTCCGCCTCGGATAAGATTCGTTCGATTACTCGATTCGGGCAGCATGCTTAAGCCTTTTGAGCCAGTGGAAAGCAGTTACCCGCTCGAAACAAATGCCCTAGTCAGTGCAGTAGATTCGGATTACTCGAATCGCCTGGTCCAAACGTTTCGAGTTCTTTTGGGGGCGACAAAAATACCTTCAATTTACCGAATGAATTTCATGAATTTAGCTGTCACTTTGGTATTAAAAACCAAACGATACGAGTACATATTCGGGTAAAATTGTGCGTCGAGAATTTCGCCGAACGTCGAAATCAACGTGAGACCGGTCGCTGAATATCCTTAGCCAAGGAGAGCGCGCGAAATGCTGGGAAACTTTCAAGGTCCGCTAACTGTTCCTCGAGAGTCGAGACCGAGCGGGAGGAACTCTCGCGCGACCTCAGACTAATATCGGATTGCAAGAAACCGATTGAATCGTTTGAGATCGTTAGAAGTAAGAGCATAACAATCGCCCAAGCGCCCGATAGAGTTTCAAGGTCCAGTAACTGTTTCTGACTGAACGCGAGTCTATCGGGGGCGAAGAGGCTGCTGTTATTATCCAAAAGGATGTTCCTCTCTCACTCTCTAGCTTCTGTGGTTTACGTATTATTCCAGAACCCGGCTGTAAATTATATTGTACTGTACCTTCGACTTAATCCGGTCGAAGCGCAATAGAGGAAGCGTGCCTCCTCGAATCTCCGGAGCCGCGAGTCTTCCGCAGAATTCCTCGGCAAGTTTCCTGGACCGGGGTAATTTGGCCCGTTTCCAGTATCGACCGCGAAATGTTCGCTAAGTAACGATACATCATCAAACGCATCCGCGGTTTCGTTCGGTTTGGCGCAGACCACGCGCCTGACTTGGCGCTTTCCGGCTACTGTCATATTCCAGATGAAAAGCTAGGGTGCGAGAGCTTCGTAAAATTTGACTATTCGAATTGCGATTCGCGAAGCATGATTGATCGCTCGAAATTGAGGAAAGGAAGTTGTTGAAAGCTATCCGAGCTGCTTCGCGAAGCTGCTGTACCGCAGAGTGCATTGGTCTACATAGAACATCGTTAAAGACAGAACGAACAATAAAGAAGCTAGAAAGAAAGCAGCTCGCAAAATACCGAAGCTCCCACAGCCTGGTGGGATCGAACCTTTTCTGAAACTCTCGATCCGACCGAGAATGGCCCTGCAAAAAGCAGGGTGAACATTGTTGAAGAGCACAATGTTGGGCTCAGGCAGATACCTGCATGCCAGCGCAGGCATCAGCGCGTCGGTTCGTTTAGCTTGCAACCGTGTAGGTCGCCCCCTCTCCCCCTTTCCACATACACACGAGTGGTTGATTCTTAGAACCCAGGGACGATCTTGCAGCCAAGTTGCTCGTGTTAGTCCCACCAGCTGGACCAGTTCTCCGTTACACATTCGAATGCTCCGCAAGTACAGCAACATTCCAGCATCCACTAATTAAAATTGCCACATAGTTTCTCCGGAACCTGTTTCTCGTTTAACCAACAAGCGGTTGCGAAAGGTACAAAATACGGGTCAAAAGTGGCGTATTTTGCACAGTTCTGCATTAAAGCTCCTTTTTCGCTGTCAGTCAACTCGGGAGGGTCCGGAATTCCGCAAGTTTGGCAACGGCAGGCTAAAAGGAAGAAGCCACGAGGACCGGATCTAAGAGAAGAGTGCAGCCCTGAAGAAGCATCAAGAAAAAGAAAAAGAAGAAGGAGAAGAGGAAGAAGACGAAGACGAAAACGAAGATGAAGAAGACGAAGAAGAAGAAGAGAAGAAGAAGAACCGTGGGGGGCTCGCCCGTTCCAACCTGGCCTGGCCCGATCCGGGCCGCACGGTACACGGACCACGGAGGCGAGACAGGCCTTATACGAGCGCGGTGGCCGAGCATCCGTCTGTCCGTCCGTCCGGCTGGCTCTCTAATGTTTGATAGTTGTGTGTGGGCCGGCCCTGGCCAGCACAGCGTGAGAGAGGAATGCGAGGATGCATAGTCGACTCGTGGTGCCGTTCTTTGCTGCCGCGCGACGTCCACTTCGTACAATCGACAGTATTCGAAGGCTGTTCCACTGGTGCGGCGTAGCGCGGCGTGGCGCGGCGAACGGTCTCACAGCTCTAAGACATATACACGTGAATCATCCTGTCTGTTGACCCCGGCACGCCCGCCCGATACCCCTCGTTGATCTTCGGCCGCCTGCGCCATCCTCAGGATTAACCGCTCCAAATTGCTCTCCTTCTACAGACCACTTTCCGCGATTCACCAACCGGTACCCACCCGTCACCCTCCGTTTGCATATCCACTCGCGACCCCCGTCCAGGAAGCTTATCGAGACTTTATGTACACACCTATACTCCACGCGAATTCTGTTAATTTGTTTCTATTATAATTGCTGCTATTCAACTTTAGAGTTTGTATTTGAAGCTTCGTGCAACCGCAGCGCTTCGACTTGATATTGTACTTGCTGAACCTGACAGCAAGTGATAAGTAACTTGGCGCTTGCTTGGTAAACTACGGTATGCAACGTTCGGAGAATTCTGAAATATGTTTATTAAGATTGTTTACTTGTTTTTTGTTGTTGAACTAAGCGACATCATCATCTTACTTAGAAAGAGGGTTAGCCGAGTGATTTCGATCGTTCGATACGAGTAGTGTACAAGAGTAATCGCGGTTGTCGAAAAGCGGAAGAAAAGCCAACACGCAGACATCGTGGCAGCGGAACTCATGGAGGAGCGTTATCATCCTCTTAACTACCAGGGCATGCCCGTAGCGCGAAGTCAATAAGAGTGGCCCGTATTTACTCTTACGCGAGGCGAGCGACCTGACGTTTGATTAATCGAGAAAAACATGAGTTTCCGGAGAATCGGGCGGGTCTGATAATCGAATGAGGAGAGTCAGCGTAGGCGAACACAGTCGGGTAGGCTTTGCGCGCTTGATGGCCGACATTTCGAAAGGGTGCGCCTCGGCATCGATCCAGTCAGTTTAAGGGCACTGGAACAACCGAGAGGGATGATTACTTCCTTACAACGCCGACGATGCTCCTTTTCCGCTGACCGCTCGCATCCCTTTACCCTTTTCGCATCTGAGATAATGGATTCGCTTCCCGTCAGGAACAGACGAATTGTGGCAAGTTTGAATTTCGACGCGATCCATACTCGGATCTACCGTAAGAAAGGAAAAGAGACTCATCGAGAAACTTCCACATTAACTCTCTCGTTCCCAAGTGCTCTCGAACTGGCGAACGTTTACGCACAATCTATCGTCACTCTCAATCAAATTCTAGTGTTAGGATTTGAGGTCTGACTTCATCCGAATAATTAAAACATTACAGTTTAAACTTTTGGCCAAGTACGTGGATAATAATACAAGTACATATAAATCATATTATTTTCGGGATTCAGTTTTTTATAGAGATTTCAAGTTTGTAGATTTCAAGAGTAGCTTAATAACTTAATAACTTAAAAGAGCACGAAAGAAGTTGCGATCCGACAAGATTGAATCTTTTCACGATGCGTTACTTTGTACTAGAAGATAATGTAGGGGCACATGTGTATGTAGCCGCAGCACCGAAAGAGTTTAAGGATAGTGTGTTCGGTGACCCGCTAAAAAAATCCTATCGAATGAGCAACGGGGTCAAGGATCGCCGTAGGAGAAGCGGGATTAAAACCGATTCGACCGATGAATCGATAGGGTTGGTGGTATACTTTGTTAAGCTTCTCGGAATTGCAGGGAAGTATGTCGAGCTTCCGGAAGCAGGCTGCTGCGGCTTGAAATGGAATTCGGTCACGATAGCCCGAGTCGCGCTCGGGAATCGATGCGCCGCATCGTTCCGCGTTGTCAATCGCGAGGCAATGCGGTATATTGTGTGCAGCCGCGATGCCAGGAGCGCTTTTTTTCACGATGGCAACGACAGTGCATTATTGGAGGCGAGCGAGAACCTCCAGTGAAATTATGCTGGCGCTTACTTCAATGGAGGATGAAGCCTCGAGGACGCCATACCGACCTAACCGATCTAACCGACGACCTCTATCCTCCTCAGGAACGTGGTTCTCCACTATCATTGCCAACTTGGCTTATCCCGAAGTGTTTTTACTTCTCCTCTATAAACGACACTTCTCTATGCGACTCCAATACTCGTAACTCTTTCTGTCTTACAGTTTTAACTTATGTAATTACTCGTCTACCGCTGCCAATTCTATGATTATCGAGTAACGCAGAGCGGCAAAATCTAAGCTATATTAATAACCGAGTTATCAGTGTGGATACACTGCGAATCTCACTTGAAATTCAATGTGACATCAATTACCTTTTGAAAGTCAATGTCGAGGAATCGACGGGTCGAATTCTATTGAGAGTTTTTCCAATTAACTATACTATACTATGTTGACTAATTCGCCAGGGTCCGAGTCTACTCGCTAAGTGCATCGAAATTACGTATGAGAGAAATGTAGCGTTTAATTAGTTCAACGAGACAGTTAACAATAAGAACTACTTAAGACTCATAAATAACTGAGAATATGCGTGGTTGACTTTTGACTCTCTTGCAAATTTCCTAGCCTCGTGGCGATGTGAGTAAGTAAGTAAGTAAGTAAGTACTCTTACAGACTTACGCAGGCGACAGATGCCGATTACACGCGTCACCAACTACGCGCGAATTGCTGGCATTACTTATGCGTTTTTGTAGAATTCGGAAATTCTACTGTTTCTAGGACACGCGCGTCTATGCTGATTTCGGGCATCGAACAACTCTTTAGCTTATTAGAAGAGCACTCTGCTGCAATTACAGTGCTGGAACGAGCTTTCTCGTTATTTATCGAACAAGGTATCAGCTGAGAGAGACACGCGGTTTCTAATCTAATGGTTAATTTCGTTGGTTCGTTGAAAGGGATCGTCGAAGAAGAAAGATGAAGATATGATCCGATGAAGCGGTTCTTTTGGCAGAGAGCAAGCTAAACCAGTTCGGTATTCGGAGAGTAGTGTCAGGTATTTAAAGACACGCCACGCCACAGCGTGATCTGTTCTCACGCAGGTGTTACTTGGTAACAGCTGATTCATCGGCGAGCATCTTCCAGCGAGATGCGAGACAGCCTAATAGCTGCGTTGGTCATTAACGATGATAACGAAAGCCCCAACCGTCGACGACCGAGATGAGCTAGCTCGCTCGTTTGCTCGTTCGTTTCCGTCGAATCGAGGACTTTAAACCCACGTGAATTATGCCCGCTGAAATTGGCATTCCGAGCATAGCTCTTCCGCGCGGCTAGCACACGGATAAGGGGATGGGAATAGCGGAGCATGATTCGCAGATTTGGACCGCACTCGTTCTTCGCCGTGCATTTCGATTATTATTAGACAATTCTGCGGTCCCTCAGACGGTACTGTTATTGTGTTTCGCGAAGCATATCGCGAATAAGGGTACTCATGACCATGGGTTGATTCGAGGGTACTCAAAGCTTCGTCTCCGCGACTAGTTACGAATTAATCGATTCGTCTAACAATATGAGGAATTGGTAAGAGGAATTTGGAAATTATCAACCTTCCAGACAGAGTCACCTAAATTCAAGCTTCAGACGAGACATTGATCACTAGGTCAATACCAATATTTTTAATTAGTAACTAGAAAGTATCTCGTAATAAGAAGAAAAATTGTAGTAATTTATTGAAGTCTCTAATGGTCAATCGAAGAATAACAGTATAAATGGAACATGCGTATCAGCGAAAATCATCATTGACTCCTTTGATTGTGAGTCATTTGATGTCTAGGACGGTAGACCAATTCGACATATCGTTTACTCTAGCTACCGAGGCTCCTTTCTCGTTCCGATGAGAATTTCGCTCGGATAGCGAGCAAGAGAGCGACAACGGTGACTGTAAAAGCTTAACGATGCGAACCAAGTAGAACCGTTGCCACGATCTGACCAACGATAAAGCGGGAATTCTACTTTGCGAGTCTACCGGATCCAAATGTTAACCGGTGCGGCGCAACAAACGTGTGGACACACAAGCGCTCTGGGAATAAATGATCGGTGGCTTTCGAGTTGGACATAAATTATCCAACACCATTCAGCGATTTTCGAACAGTAGATTCAACAGTAGAACCATCGCCCGCAAAAAGTTAGACGTCTCTTTTACTCTGTGATCTGTCTTGATTCACCGCGTTTCTTTCTACCTATCGTTCTCCGTTTATTCGTCGAGCTTGCGTCGTTGCGTCAAAAGTAATTCGTTCGTGGTTGAAAGCACAATTAAGCTAACATTATTTTCACGCTAATGTTACAATAAACTGACGTTGATCACGCGTTAGCATGCTATATTGCGCTGGTGGCCGTGGTGCGCGTAGTGCGCCGGCCTCACGGTGTTCAATAGCAAATAATTAATGTCGCGGACGGTGGCCGGGGGGGAGGAGCAGGGGTTGATTTTATTAAATTCATTCTGCTTGATTAAGTGTCTTGAATTAATGAATTTGCATTAAATTATTTGGAAAATAAATATCTATGCGTATTTTCATAGTCAAGGTGACAAGAGATTCAAAGTTCGCTTTAAGGTGTTTTACTCTAAATTAGATTGTGAAACGATAATTTTGTTATCTTTTGGAAGGTTTCTTTGCATTAGATTAGTTGTGCATCGAATCCCACGGGTGTCAGTCGATAGAAAAATTAAATAATACAGTCGATCACATAAGTATTCGGACACTTTTTGAAACAGTGTAATTTTTTAGGTAATAATTCAAACGACTCAAAATTGTTTATGAGGTTAGAATAAAAGGTCTTCTTCGTGATGTCTTTCATAAATTTTCTGAAATATTTATTTTTTACTAATTATAGTGAAAACAAGAAATGATAGATTTTCAACTTTTTTATCTGAATATTTTTTTAAATTTTAATACGTAGGTTTAATAAATAGGAATAAGTTATAGGTGCCCTATAAATTTCATCAAAAGTGATTCACGATGTAATGAGTTATGATTAATCAAAGACACCCAAATTGATCGATTTTCATGATTTCCGACGACAAATCAAGATTTTCGATGCGTTTTGAGCTTCTTTGATTCATCATAACATATTACACCGTTGTTCGATTTTGACGAAATTTATAGGGCACCTATAACTTATTCCGATTTATTAAACCTACGTATTAAAATTTAAAAAAGTATTCAGATAAAAAAGTTGAAAATCTATCATTTCTTGTTTTCACTATAATTGGTAAAAAATAAATATTTCAGAAAATTTATGAAAGACATCACGAAGAAGACCTTTTATTCTAACCTCATAAACAATTTTGAGTCATTTGGATTATTACCTAAAAAATTACACTGTTTCGAAAAGTGTCCGAATATTAATGTGACCGACTGTATCTTTGTACTGTTTTGCGAAAGTTAAGAAGATAATAGGAGATTTTACAAAATTGTACACGAATGAAATAGGTTATTGTAAAGAGTTAAGAATTAGAATATGCCGCAGTTTATGGCATTTGGATATGCATATTGTGTAAATAGAGGCTTTCGAGGGTGCAGTTATGCGAAAACAAAAGTAAAAGCGGTGACACGTGTAAAAGTGACGTTTGAGGCACGTGGAGAGCTGGTGCAGCTGACCCGCGGCCTTGCTGTTCGAGCACGAGGCAAACCTACGACGTATCGACGAATTCGCAGCGATACCCTAATAACCATGTATTTCAACCATTAGCGTGGCTAACGAGTGACTTTTCGAGATCAAGGCTCGCGTATCACGAGGACACGGCCACGCGGAAGTAGGATTTCTGCGTGACTTATCGCAGAACTTTGTACTTCCTGATAGTGATGAGCTCGTGGCTGATTTGACAACTACTACGTTTACCTTGACAAATGTAGTACAAATTAAAATATTATTTTTCTGTCGAGTTTCAACTTAAAAGAGAATTATCTTCCATTTGCATTTCTCGATTAAATTGTTGACTTGTACATAAAATCATCGACCGTCAAAGGAATTTATTAAACGAGACAAAAGATTCTGCGAAGGAATAATTGCTGGGATAGTCGACGAAAGGAAAGCGTGAAGCTTAGCTCTGGAGATTTAAAGGAAAGTGTGTACTACGGTAGTAATAGTCGTTTGTGAGAATATATCCATTGAGCAAGCTTAATCCATTCAGTGGAAAAATGCGTGCGGAATGAACGTGACCGCAATTTAGCCGCAGGATATTGTTTCCAGGTTCCATCAGGTTATTATTACCGTGCAAGTAGCCGTTTCTTTGTGCGCTGCTAATTTATTATTAGATCGCGTTGCGCGAGGCAAGCTTGGGTCGACACCGGCACGTGCTTGCATTCTTTTACGAGCGTGCGTAATGAGATTGTTCGAACACTTATCGCGATTGTGTTCCTCCTTCGATCTTACCGTAACTACAGTATTATAATACCTTGACGTACCGTAGCAACAATCACTCCTAACAAAAAGCGTTCTATCCATTGTCATCTCCGAGATACGGAAGCAGTCGGCACTCGCGTGTATCTGTCATCAATACCTCGATAAACCACAATCGAGCAGGAAATATTTCTGTGGTTTAATCTTTCGTTTACTCTTTTCATTACTTGAGAATTTCACTGGGATAATTTCGGAGAAGTACATCGATTGGTATGTTAAAGATATATTTCTCTTCTTAAAGAGTACGTTTTTCACTGACTCACGCCTCCTCTAATTATATATTTGGATTATTCTCTTCTGATACATATTTACAAGATAATTCGAGACTAATAGCAGAGATGGATTTTGAAGCTAATTATAATAATTCGAACGGTGTTTTCAAAATAAGTGCAATGGTAATTTCAGTTTAATTCGATGGTATCTTTTTAGTTAATTATCATTATAACGCCGAAGAAAAGGAAGAGCCGCGAATTCGCGTGATTCGAACTCTCGTGCACGGCCAATCCTCCAGTTTCTTAATTACGCTTCCAGTGCTACACAGGACATTCCTGCGTTATTGCGTACGATGCACGTGGTTCGAATAACGAGTCCAAGATCTGTTTTTCTTTGCGCCCCTCGTTATCTCAGTTTTTCGCTTTATCGCGGTCACCGCGAAGTATGGCCACGTGGAAGTCACCGAATGTGACACCTGCGGCCTGGATGGCCCCGCGAAACCAATCGCACTCTTACCTATTTATGCGCCAGTGGTCAGACAATTAGTTAATTACTCGACTGCTGAATAACAAAATCACGTGCCTGACACGCGCCAACTGCGTTCTACTCCGCGTGTCGCCTATTGTGTTTCGCGATTCGGTGGCTACTCATTCTCCGAGAAAAATAATTCACGACAATCGAACTTGGTTGTTCGATCGGAATTTCGTCAAGTTCCTCCTTACAATTGATTCGGGCGTGAGAACGGAATAATTACTCTTTCTAAATGACATGCGAAATAAAATTTCACTGACGCATGTTCCAACGAGTGAAATCAAAGTTTTATAGCCTATAATTATCTTCTTCGCGTGTCTGTTCAGTCGATTGCAAAAAATTCATTATTACTATATTTTTTCGGTACAATATCCTGACCGTCGAGACATAAACTTTTTTTGATAGACACTCGAGACCCGTTTAACAAGATTTCGACTGGAGTGCGGATATTCAAGAATACATTCGCGAGACTATATTAACCCTCACGTGCCGGCTTTCCCAGCAAAACGTGTGGATTATATTGGCAGAAATGAAGGAAACGTACCGTCTAATCGGGCTCGTTTAACCAGATATACCATGGCTACACGTACTCGGTTCAGGAACACGGTCTAAACCACGAGTGTTATCAACGTGTACGCAAATCGTCGAATCACTATTGAACAATCCGTAAATCCGAAGAAACAGTAGTTTTACCCTGCCAAATACAGACCCGCCAGCAGACAGCGCAGTTAATAACCGGAATTCGCTATCTCTCGCCGACGAGAGGTAGCTTCGTCGGTGCAATTATAAAAATGAAAGCTAAGGGACCGTCAGAGCGATGGTATGACATTGGTGAGGGCCTAGTTCAGGGGCAGGAAGGGTGGCAGAGGATGCGCGCACGTTGACGTTCGTTATCGCTAGTGACGTTCGCAAATATCAGAGCTGCTCAGAATCCACGTGGTAGCAGGATGAGTGACTCCCGTCTGGTTGTTCGTCCGTTTCGCGATTCTCTGCCACCGCGGCCGTTATCATCCGGTTCTCTTTCGTCGGCTGCTTGCTGACACCGCGGCACGAACCACGAACCACACGTGGAGCTGGCGAAGCTACACATCGCGACGCGACGCTTGGTACCATTCGCATCGGCAGTAACAATACTCCCGAGATAAGCTGGATTGCGAGTCCGCAAACCTCGGAAGGCAATGACGGCTTCCAGCACACGTGTCGGGGAAGATAAACTTGTCCCTCGATTTACGATCATCGATCGATCGCTTCGAGGATCAATGGTGGATATGTCGATAAAGATAGCCCGAAGGATGTCTTGGTTCGAAAATAATACACGTGGGTCATTAAAGTTAGAGGTGCAGAGTCAATGTTGTTTAACGTGGTGATTTTTATATCAGCAATTATTTATTGCCTTTTGGTAATGGGTCGATAAAAATTTTTTTTTCTTCAAAGGAGTTTAAAACCCGTTGAATGATTTCAAGTAGAATGCGACACGTGTAAGTAAGTAGTCACGAGCGATAAGCTGCGAGACGACTGGAGGTTTGCGGTGCCGATCGGGGCGCATAGTTGTCAGGATAATCCCACGGGAACCACACGGTATCAGTAAAGGTAGCAACGAACGACTATCGCGTGACCGTGCTCGCACGGGGTTGCCATTACGCGTACTATCGTCTTACGCTCACAGGGTTGGTGGTCTACGGAATCAAGTAGTTTACCGATTTCTAAATAAATCCCACGATTCCTTATTCGGAGCAGTCTCAGATTTCTCTTTTAGCGTCCGTTATTAACGATATTGACATTAAAACTTTCTCTCATAGCTAGCCATTAAATCGGCTTAATTTAAAGGGATTATACCTCTTGAGAATCAATCTCATCCTCAAATAAGTGTCAGCGCCTATTAATCAATCGTGCGCGAGCAATTCCATGGAAGATTCACGGAGGTCATTCGCAATGGCGGAGAGGCCGAATTGCATTTGCAAGGCTCAGCGTGCGACCACATTCCAGGAAGGGACGCCTTTCCCGATCTAAAGAAGTCGCCAGAGCTGCTCTAACGCAAGTAAAGCCCGACGAATCGCGCGACGCCGCGGCTTGGCATTTGCGAATAAGTGGCAATTTTTCCCCAAGTGACCAGGAGACGGGAGAGGCTACCTGGACGTGGCTACGTCACGAGAACCCTTCAAGGACAGAATTAATGGCGAGGGATCGGCAGGATTGTGACAGGGTCTTCTTCAGAATACATTTCCTCCTTCGATAACTGTTAGCTTGATCTTCGAGTACGAAAACCATCAGACAAATTTCCCGTCTAAAGCCTCAAAGACGTACGGATAACCAACACACGTTTAATACGCCGCGATGGAAATGACGATGGTCTTTATACTCTCGTCTTGCCGATATTGACTACTGTCCGACTTATTCGATATGAAAAGGAAGAGGGAGCGCGAGGAAGGACACAGCGTAAGAAGCAAAGAGGCAGGATCTGAATTCGAGTAAGAAAAGAAGAGAAGAGAAGTGAAGGGAAGTGAAGAGAAGCGAAGAGAAGCGGAGAGATACGATGGTGGAGAAAGAGAAGTAGGAGAGGGTAAGATGGCGGCGGAAGAGTCCCGTGGAGGATGCCTGGAGTGGGCAAGACAGGAGAACGGACGGAGGACATCGAACTGAAATGGCCTCTGGGAGCGCATTCCAGTATTCCACTCTCGCTGCCTTAGCCTCTCTCCTACCTCTGGTCTCTCCTACCCCCTCTCGGTAAACGTGCTTCTTCTCCTTTTGCTTCTTCCTGGGGTTTCAACTTCTTCTTGATCGTCCTGGACCCACTCTCTCCTGCGGCTCGAGTCTCTTTGTCCCCTGTCTTATCCCTTGCTTCTCGCTCCTTCTCGCTCCTTCTCGCTTATCCTCTCTCTTTATCCTCCCTTGCGCTATCTTTCTTTTCTCCTCTTCTGCACCGAGGGTCCTTTTATTTCGCTCTTCGCATTCTTCAGTTTCCGCTCGGCCTGGCTAGTCTCGCAACGGCACGACGGACTTTCCTCGTTCTCCCACTTGTTCAAGATGCCGCGATGAACTCCACTTCTCGCCAAGTTCGACAGATTTGTTTTCCGGCGGGCTTTTGAGACGCCCCGCACTCATTAACCGTGGAGACGAACAGTTAGAACATTGCTGTTAGAGTTACCGGAGCATTTTCGATCTTTCCGATGTCCCTGCAACACCTGCTGCAGGATTTCATTCCTTTTTGCATCACTTCACAGTAGAGTTTCTCGTGCTTGAATTATGCCTCTTTTCTCTTCGTTTTAAGAGAGAGAGAGAGAGAGAGAAGAAATGTGACGTTGACAAACAGTCTTGCGACTTTGCTCCCAAAAGAATATTACCTTTCTGACGGGGAACAATTGCGAATTTTTGATGTGACGTTTTTTTAAGAAATTCGATAATACTCGAAGATAATCTTAGTCTCGGTATTCTTCGAAAGAAATTTTCCAAAGAAATTTCTTCCCGCGAACATCTGCCAGATAGACTGCATCCATTTTTGTGCCCCATTTCCTTGCGCTTTTCAATTTCCACCTTAGATTGAACGTACCAATTGAATGAGTGCAATAAAAGGATCTTCTCTTCTACATTTATTCAATTTAAATTTCCCGGCGTCATCAAGAGAACTTTCATCGGTGTATTTTAGTTAGGGAAAGAACGATAGGAAGGTGTTCGTTTCGCGAGTTCTATTAAGCAAATTCTGATGCTCGGCTGCCAAGCAGTCTTAAAATTTTCATTTTCTTTTCATTGTTCACTACCTTCTTTGGAGACTCAGCATATCTTGGCTCCGCCCTTTCTCTTGAATTCTCAGCCGTTGCAGCCAAGGAATTTTCTTCTTTGCACCCTCCCTTCGAACTGCGTTATTTACAGACTCGGTAATACCTGTTAGCCTTAGTCTAACTCTTTTGGACAATTATGATTCACTGGTAAATACCTGGCAACGTGGAAAGTATTCCAAACTGGCTGCAAACTTTGGCAGAATACCCGTTTCATGGAAATTTTCGCCTGTCGGCTTGTAAACAACAATAATAGAACTCTGTAAAGTTGGTTTTATAATTTGCTTTAATTAACGCGTTAAATTGAATTCAGTCCTGGGCTAACTTTATCTGTGATTCTTAATCTATGATTTTACTTTGGAAAAACACCTGATTCAAAGGTCTGTCGATAATTTAGGTTTCATTACTCCGCATTCATCGCGAATTCAAAGTAAATTGGAATATTCCAGGAGGATGCGTTCGACAAACACGAGGTTGCCAACGCGTCCTTTTGACCGCTCCACTAGTTTCAGTATTAATTCAACTCCTGTCAACAACATCATGGCCATTCGTCTATATTCTTGTAAATGCATCGAACAATTTTTCCTGTAGTCCGTTACGCAGGAGAGTTCTCGCAATTATTATGAAAGGGTCATTAGGAAGACGGCGTAGAAGATAAGAGTCAAAGGAGAGAGAGAGAGAAAGAGAGAGAAAGAGAGCTCTGGTGAGAGAGACAGAAATGCTGAAAGCGTTACGATAATGTCCGCGAAAGGACGAGTGGCGTCGAGTCGCGACGAGCAGACGGACGTAAATGTTTTTTATTACAGGGTCGTTACTTGGCTGCGTTACCAGCAACCTTGGCACGTGGAGTGGCGGCACGAGTCTCTCTCTCTCTCTTTCTCTCTTTCTATGTCACTAAAAAAGAAGTCCGAACAATGCTCCACACGGCGCGAGCGGGAATTAAATTGTGTGTATCGCCACCAACACTGTCCATTCCTACCGATTTTGACCTGAAGACCTGGTCGGCGCGTCCAAAAATTTCGCGATTGTTATGCAAATCGGCCGATACAGGTAAACCTACTCGCGTAATGGCAACTCACCGAAGAATGAGTATGGTAATCGCATTGCGCGGCTAGCATTTCGCGTGGGAATTTCCTCTTTTCTCTTTCCCTCGCGGTTTCTGGGCTGCGCGCCTGCTTCATTAACGCGCCTTCCGGACCGACTTCGCGGTGGTGCGGCGATTTCAAATTCAAAAACAAATCTCACAATTGTCAGTGGTAATGAACTTCGAGCGGTCGTTTAATCGAATTCATGTATTTTTTTTTTTACAGATTACTACTAAGACGAGGATTTACGCAGTCAACTTCAAGATCTTCTTTGAAGACATCAGAGAAGAAGATCTATGGATTTGAAAAATTGGAAATAGGTAATTGTATAAGTTGTAATAATTCAATCATTCTGTCTCTATATTCGAAATTTTCCAAGATCTCACTTCAAGTTAAGAAATTTGATAAGCACGCTATTTAAACGAGCGTTAATTCTTTTCGCAAGGATGACGCTGAACTCACGAAGGATTCGCACAGCATCCGCGGTCAATTGAGACAAGAAATTTGAATATTGACAGTAGAGTTTTTGACTAGACAAAGTTCGGGACGAACGATGCTACTCGTAATCCTCTTAAAAAGACTGTTTCGATCAGGGATTTCGGGGTGTTGAAATTTAATGGCGGTGCCAGAAGTTCGCCACGGCGCGACGCGGCACCCCCAGCCAAAAGATAAATCGAACTTACTGCTTTTGTTCTCGCTCGCAAGTTTGGCGCCGATACCAGGCCCATCCGGGGGCAAGAAAACTTTTCAGTTGGCATTATAAGCCTCCTATTGACTCAGGGATAATTGTGATCGACGTCGTCAGAGTTACGATGTCCCTGACACTCCCTTTCACCCTTTCGCGGCCTCCGATTACCACCCGTTAAAGCACCGCTGCCTTCTTTTCGATGACTAGGCCATCCTTGCTCCGCTCGCTCGCGAATAATTCCGTCATCAGCGTGTCTCAAATAAATCTCCACCTGTGAAACTGATTACTGCAATTGTCGACTCGTATGACTAATTTCCTCCAATAATTTTTCTCGCGCTTAATCTCGAGTAGCAATTTCGTCGTCTGATGAATTGAGCCGTTTGGGATAAGGTATTTTATTACACACTGTCCAAAGTGTCGCTGGGAAGGTGTCGACCGATAAATCCCACGAATCTTATCGAATCGCGTTGAGTGAATGTACTTGACCTGACGTAAGATCGAGGAAAAATTTACTACTGACTTGCAGAGTTATCGGTTGTACATAGTTGGCAGTTGTAAAGCGTGACGCGGTCTGATAGAGAACGAATAACTCGCAGGATATGGATTGATAGTTGTAGCAAGGTCTGCAGATGTCTCATCCTCCTGAATCTACAAACGCGAGCCGAGATAAGAGGGGAATTTGAATACAAGCATCGGTGATAAGAGGAAGGATCGAGTGCAAAGGTGGCACGGAATTGAGCGGAAGTCGCTGACGCCCAAAGCAAACGGAAGCGCGCACTCGCGCTTTAATCGCAAATTCTGCCGAATAGAAGGAGGGTCTCTCCTTACTGGAAAAGGGTGGAAATTTCACGTAGCGTTCACGGTCGCGTTACATCTGGTAATTCCTGGGAATTCCTGGAATTCCAGCGTTAGTTGAGCCATTACCATTCACTTCGTGTCGCAGTGTCACGACGTCCACCGGCGCGTTTTATCGTGTTTGCGGCACTTTTCGAGGGAACTGTTAGCCAAAGCTACCTCTACGAGATTCGAACTAAGTAAGTCGCATTTCATTATCTAGGACAGTCTGGGATTCCAGTGACCTTCCACTTTAGAGCATAGAACATTTAATATGTACGTTTCTTTATTCTGTGCCGGCCGTTAAAATTAAGTGTCTTGAATTTATTGACAAAAGGTATTACCAGGTAATAGTTAGCATATCGAATGTTTACATTAGTCGCTGTTTAAAAAAATAAGTCTACAATAATCAGCGTATTGGTATTATGTCCATAATGAATATGTTATTTTTAAAGAAGTAAACTATGTACTACGTGCACCTTAATGCTTCTCGCCTATGCAGGTGATATTACGGCACCGATATCAAGCCCCAGAACAAGCTTACAAGTTACCAACACCCTCAATTTTCAAAACTTGCTACTTCCTTTGTCGCGCGGGGCATATGTTACGAAAATTTGAGCTGTTATCGTGGCACGCTTCGCACACGCGCCTCGCGCGCGCGTGGCAATTTTGCCGCGGAAATTGCAACCGCGGATTTACGAGCTCCACATATTCGCGATAAGCCGCCAATAATCTCCGGCGACGCGATGCGACGGTGTCAAGTACACCGTCGTTTTCGCAAGGTGCTATAATTGCAGAAGTCTGCAACATTTCTCGTTTTGCCAACTGGATTGCATTCGCAATGCAAATCGCGCAGATAAAATAGATTTCGCTTAATCGTGAGATAATAACGGATTCGCTCGTCACTAATGACGATGGAATTTTGCGAAGCTTTTATATCGGTGTCAGGGTGTCGACTATGCGCGCGCATCAATGGGTTGGGCCAGGATGTTTTCAGTTTTATGCGACACTCCCCAATGCGGTGATCTTTTTGAATTCCGATTACGAATTGGAGCGTGTGGAAGACTTTCGAAGTCTCTCGATTAATGGAAGGAAGTGTACTTCCCGGAAGACGTTTCCCGGAGAAGAAAAAAATATAATACTTCGACTTTGAGTATCTCGCGATGTAAAATTTCTCAGATCGTCAATACTGAATCGACTATTATAAATTCAGTGAATCTAATAATAGTTCTGCAACATTCTCCGTCAGAATAAACTTCGCTAATCCCTTCTACTTTTCTTCTTAAAGGTCCTTTCACATTTATCGCAGACTGTTGAAATCTTCATTCGGATGTAAATTCCACTATTATCTCAGGGAGATGGTAGATAAGTTTCGTATTGGATTTCGCAAGAGAAAAAGAGAAAGAGAGAGAGAGAGACAGAGAGAAAGGGAAGATCGAAGGGAGCGAATCGCGAAGAAGTCTTGCCGAGCGAGTGGTTGCGCGTTGCGCGGCAACTGGCAAGTTGAATAAGGCCCCGAGTTTCGTGGCAGACGCCGTGGCTAACGGATGTGCCGTTACGGGGCCGCATTCCATCGAGGCACGCATGCGCGACGCGACACATTCCATTGTCTTTTACATTCTTCCCGGCCGTTTCTCTCCTCCTCGGTATTCTTAGCACGCTCTGCGAGCCAGCCGCCCCTGGACTGCCCCCAACTAGCGCACTGGCCCACCACGCAACCACTGATAAACCATCGAAATCTACAATCCATTTTATTCGCCCCTCCATACCCGCGACTGATTATGATGCAACAGTACTCTTGTTGCAAGCATTTTGCTGGAATGTTTCATTGAGTAGTCCGTCGACGTTTCTCTACATAATATACGCGCCGCGCCGGTGGGTAACGTGTCTGGAAATATGCAGGACATCCGGGGAAAGATTAAACCAGTTTGCAAGATTGCAATTGGCTTACGTCTCTACATCCGTGGAATCTTTAATATATTGGATCCACTGAAATATATTAAACTCATCCTAAACCTTAATAACTCATAATGCTATAATTTGAGAAATAAACTACGGCTTATGCTTTTGAGTATTCTGATCATTTGAGGGATTAAGATCAGAGTAGATGAATCACAACGAGACACGGAGTCTTTCAATTTTTCCTTCTTCCACTTCCACCGATCGTGATAGAGTGCAACGTTCGCGAGAATAACAAGCTGCAGGAATTTCGTTCGGCTTGGCTTGTGGTGCGTGGGCTTAGCGCGGCCCTCGAATCCTCGATACATCGCTTCATGGTTAGCTCGCGAGCCTGGTTAATGAGATAAACACGCGCCGAGAGCCGACTGCAGCAGGTTCGACTCTCTTGCGCGACTGGCATCAGGCGCCTGCTGTCTCGCAGACAATAAAGTTCTGCGGCAAAAAGCCGCGGCAAGAAGGTACATAAATAAAGAAGGATGAGTCCAGCCCAGGTTGACGGAGCGAGGTATGCGGTTTTATGGCTGACAATTGAAATACCCTACATTCCGCGGGTACAGTCAAGCACTGCTCGCGTAATAGTCTGCTGATCTCTCTAGTCCTCGCACCACAATAGGACTGCTTTTCTCTCCGCTACTAGCATCGGCTGTTACTGACTCGCTTGACGTTATTGATGTTCTTGTTTGTTTCACTTTGACACTGATTGTGACTATCGTGCACGCGCGCGCGCGCAAAGATCGCGACTGATAGCTTTGGATAGGAAGTACCCACGTTACCATTTAGGATGTACTATCTCACGGGATCTTAGAGTTTTTCCAAGTTTTATAAAATTGTGACGTGGTACACGAATTTGGATGCAGAAAGTGGCCCAGAATTGAGTGAGCCTACTTTGGTATTGCAGAAAAAGAGATTCACCTTTGATAGATCCACATCAAGTATAATTTATCAATAGATCATAGAGAGATCGTATTTAAATCTTATGGTACTGGCCACACTGTGCAAAGAACTCTATCGGAGTTTGTTAAACAGCTCAGTTCGACTGGGAGTACATACATAACTGTTGCGTAAGTAAGTAAGTAAGTAAGCGCGGTGGTTTATTGTCGATCGCAATGATCGGCGCGCTCGTAGAGAGCAGGATATGCTAATGGGCAAGTATTTCCCCTGCAGAACGGAAATCGCTGGCATTGCCGTTTGCCACTGGTACCGTGCGCAGCCAGTCGGTTTTAACGAATCTGGCCAGTGCGTTTCGGCAATTTTGCGCTTCCTCTATCGTTCGCTCGAAAATTGGACGAGTTTCTCTCAGGGCCCTCCTAAAATCGAGGGAGCTACGAGCTACTCTTCCTCTCGGGGTCTCGACTCTCGAGCGGCTCCACGAGGAGGACTTCGCATTCCACATCCTCTTCTCGTTCTGTTTTTCTTCTTTCCAGTGGATACTTTTGGCGGTTTGCGGAAAGGAAGCGCTCAATTACCGGCAACACACAGTAGTATGTACAATGCTGCCAGGAAACTCGGCACGATGCTCCCCGGTGAAGTGGCGGTGCCTGAGCAGCATTTTTATTTGATGCCGCGCCGTTAAGTGCTGATGAGACCGCGGGTAAACGCGGGATTATAAATATAATGATGTAGGAAGCGGACTGCATCCGCGGTAATGGAACTGGCAGGGGCTTTTTCGGCTTTTTCGGCTCTTTTCGAGTTCGTGGAAACCTGAGGAGCGTTTCACTGTTCCTTGCTCCCCTTTTCGAGTATTAATTGTAAGCGTACTTGGCAAAGGGTCACGGACTCACCACGTAAGACTCCCAGACTGGACTTTCAATCTCCTCGAAACGACCGTCTACAATGGCATTCGGGAGTGCTCGTGGGGAAAAAAGAAATCTATTTTGATACTAGCTGTGTCTGTAGAGACATTTTTTTTTTACCTTCCTCTATCATCTCGTTCATCCTTGTGCATTCTTAACAATTGTACGAGTCTGATACGTATGCCGGTCCTACGAGCACGACTCGGTAAATACTCACCGTGAAGCTAGTTTATTAGATCGTAAATGGGCTTTTATTTTCTGAGTCACCGCGATCTCGATTAGGCGAATGACTGGGCTGTGCCGTGTTTTGCTAATTGTACCGCACTCGAGATCCGCGAGCATGGAATGTATCGCTTAAGGCGTTAATTAGGTTAATTACGAATCGGGCTTACAGCTCGAGCGCAAGTAGCTCGAGCCTTGTATCGCAAATCGAACGGTTTCTTAACGTCGCGCCGTTGCCAATAAGTTTTGCGCGTTTGCATGAATCGCGAAGGACAGGCGTAGAAGTCACCTTCGCGGATTAGGCATCCGCGATCATTACCTATTTGTTGTTACCGATTTAGAAAGCCAGCCAAACTCTAGCCGTATACCACGATCATCCTTATACTTTAATTTATTATAATCTCAATGGAGATTTGTGAAGAGTAAGGACACGTGGAAAATCAGTGCTGAAACTACCGAACCAACCACTAATTATTGACTCCTGTATTTCCGCCGTTAAAGTACCTTCCTGACAAAGTTATTGGGGAGCTTTGGAGGTTTTATCGCGTGGAAAATTGAAGAGAATTTTGAGATAGAAATAAGGGATAGAATAGTAATAGGAAATTGTTGGAAAAGGTTCAGGACGAGAATTGTCGGTGGGGAATTTATCATAGGGGCATATGGTTCGTGAAGTTTGAGGAAGATCCTGCAAAGCTGATGAGACATGACAGGTTGGGTGCCTTTAACGGCTAAGCGGTAAAGTGGCGACCAGAGCAAGGATTCGGTGACCCCTCGAGCACGGCCTAAACACTCTTTATTAGGCAGCTGGAAAGGCTGGCTGGTACTCTGGCGTTGTGAGTCAGCCTGATCTCGATTAGGCGTGTGCGTCGTAGCGCGCGCGCTTTACTTTGGGTTCGGAGTCTTCGAACAGCCCAATACACTCTGACTCATGGCTCGGAATCGTCGAGTACAATATCCATTGCTCACACACGTACCAGTACTTACATATGTGCAAACACCTTCCTCTGCTCTGCTGCCGATTAATATGTTAGTCGCACGCTCGCGTGCCACACACGAAGAAGAACGTTCTTGGAATGCGGATATATTCTTCGCGGGATCAATAAATCAGCAATAAATCAGCAATCTTCATAAAACAATCCCACTCAAATCCAATTTGCGAATTTGGTTAAATGAGTGGTCAATTTATAATCGATGCGCAGGCCAGGATTAAAATCTGTCGAACAACTGATTCACAGGTTGGTAGGAAATTCGAAGAACTATTTTAAAGTTCTGAGAATAATCCAGAATCAGAGAAGAAGACCAAAAGCTTCTCGCTCTCACTTTCTCTCTTATAACTCGATAAAAAGTTTCTCCGTGTGTATATCCGCTTTTGTATCAATGCCGAGCATGTAGACCAGGTTGCAAAATACGAGATAGAAGTAAAAGCAAAAGGTTGTTGGGACGCGCGTCCGGATTAAACTCGGGGATTTTTATTTTTATCGCGCTAGGGTCTCCGACGAAACTGACTTCACCGGGTCTAATTTTGGTCGCTTTGTAACGAAGTCGAAGAATAATTAGACGGCTTCGGTTTCCGGGGAATTGGACGGTTCGCTCTTGAAGCTTCCGTCATGTTCGATCTGAGAAGTACTCGTGGGGGTTAAAGTTAATGGCATCTTTAATTTGAACAAGAGGATAAAAATAGCCTTCGTACTCGTCTCTTAACGCCATCAAAACTCATATAAATTGTTTTCTTCTTACGCTTAGTAAGTTCCTTCAAACTACATAGCTAGTCTTGACTTTAGGTTTCACCAAACGTATTTAGATTTCAAGATAAACTGGATGAAATAGAGACAATGGCATAAGGTCCAGATACAGTTTACATTTTCTTGTCGAATATCTTGTATCTCGATAACATATTTGTTAAAGTCACGGGAAACCCAGGCGAACTGGTTAATACACCATCAGTCACGTATGTATGGTATCGCGTAATACGCACAAAGTGAAAATCGTCTTGGTCGAGTCGAGTGTTTTCCGCGAGGGAGCAAGTCGTTCTCGCATTCTCTCGTCGTGCTGTGAGTGTAGTTAGTTACTTTATAGAAAGTCATTCAACAGTGGTTGGCATTCGGTTGCTGGCAAGAAAGTCGCGCGCTGCTTCCGAAAAAGCGGGCTAGCAGAAATGTTTTTATTCGGTGCGTTCGCCAGGCCGTTCGCTCGCGTATCCGCGCCGCGGCGTGCTCCTTTCTAGAGAAACGACTGGCCCGAATTCCAGCACTGAAACGGCCTTGCAGCTCTCTCACGGTAAGAGCGAGCGTATCACAAGAGTCTCCGGATTTCCGCAAACCGCTACCTCTCCCGGATTTCTTCGACAAATTGCTCATATTGAAATCCTGCTGATTGAGCTGATTTGTTGCAAAGATCTATACGATTCGATCATCGCTCTGTTCGAAGCCTTCATTGTCACGAATGTTTATGTATAATTGGCGAAAGTTAGAAACATAAACAAGGAATACTTTCAATGAATTTCTTCAATTCATTGTCAGATTCGTGAGAGTTAAAATTAAAATAATATAATAGAGTTCTAGTTTGACCTGTGATTAAACGATGGATACTTTATGGTATCCATATATCGTAAATGGAAGAAATAAGAGAAACACGAGTTAACTTTTGATCGGTCAGCAAAGTGTTAATCCCCACGCTTTGATAAGGATGCGAATTCTTTTCGACGCTGACTGCGATTTCGTAAACATATTTACTACTACGCTCGCCAATAGCGTAGACTGCTGACTGCCAGGGGATGTTTTCGATTACTCGTAGCAAGAATACTTATTATGTCACCGGCGAAAACAAAATTGCAATTCAGCGGTTTTTTACATTGTTTATCAGTTGTGGGATGTGTTTGTTGTCTTAGCCAGGAAATGTTACTTGATTCGTGTGAATCAAGAAAAGTCTTGTTTACCGTTTGCTTGTTTGTGAACGTTTTCCAAATTATTTTCCAAATTACTCTATTATCTATATTACAGCTATTATTATGTTAAGGATATTTATCGTTCTGAACGACAAAAGAATACTATAAACAACTATGAAGAAATTTACTGGAAATATCTCTGGTCGCACGGCATCGTTTGAATAGTTCTCAATTATACTATAAATGTTGTCGTTCTTTTCAACCGAGCTACGCGGAAGATCTTAGCGTTAAGGAGGCTTCTCTTTACGTCTGGCAAGTTACTCGCCAGACTTCCTAGCATCCCTTTGACGATTTCCCCTCTTTTGCTCCGGGAATTCCAGGGATTTACATGCGCTCCAAAAGAATACATATTCGAGACACGAGAATGATCCTTTAGAGATAAGAGTCTTCCTCGATCTGGGTCAAGTCTCATCGCAGCAACTTTGTGCTCTGCCTCGCGACGTGCAAGTCCAGCGTCGCGGAATCTTCGAAAGGTCGCGAAATCGAATGGAAAGTACGCTTTGAAGAGAAGAGCACTAATTTCCAATCAGACCTGTCCAAGCAATTATATTCTGAATGATTGGCATCGTCTCTCGCGTAACTCTTTGCCCATCGTGTTTTGCATTCCTTTCATTGGCTCAACTATCTGTTGGCTTTCGGACTCGATCTCTGTCAGCTCTCTAGAACCAAGCATTATCGAACAGCCTTTATCAGTCGTGTTTTCTACCGGGTTCGCGGAACCAGTTCGGTTTCCAGCGGCTCGCCGCGCTGATTCGAAAAATCGCACTCTGCCGCAAATAAAGGTACGTGGTTGGCGAGCCGATAAATCACGTAGTTCCAATCGGTGGCTTCTAAGAAGGTCGGTCGCGCGATCGCGCGCGTGTATGTTCGCGCGCGCTCGGTGCGGACCAATTTCCGGGAGAGAGACGTTATCGCATAGCGGAAAGCTCGCACTTTCGATTTTGAATGCCGGAGCCCCGAGAATTTTCGAACCAAGCACAGTGCGGCGTAGCGCACTGGCTCATGGACACACCACGCAAGATATTTATCACGCCCCGGGAGAAAGTGTACCACATCCTAGAGCGTTTGTACCCCGCTTGTACCTCGCTAGCTCGCCGGCGAATAGATTCTTGCAGTTTCATAACTTAGTGACCGACATTCCGCGGAATTGCACCACTAATAATGGCTATGACATCATGGCCCCGTAATTGGCTCCATAAATTAGGCGAGCATTAGATTTCGCCCGTTCGAATCGGCGAGTTCTCACTTTCGCGGGAGTGAGCGCATCCTCCGGACGAGGCTCGCCTCGAAAATTGCGCTGAACAAACAGTGGTTTAAACTCACAACAATCAGTCAGTCAGGTCGAAAGGCTCGAGCATGAGCTCGTTAGAGCCATTACCTTCGGTTAAACTTATAGCGAAGGAACCAAGTAAGAGGTAAGTTCGCACGCTGTGTCGGCGGCGCTCGGATCCTTGCGAGGAGTCTAGCGAGGTTTGACAGTCCCTTGGGTCTGACCAAACACATTCGTTAACGAGCAGTGAGCTGGATGGAATAAGAGGATAGATTGACAGCGATCTCGTCGGCACTCGGCACTTCACGGCTGGAGAACCTCGAGAACCGAGAGGAATGTCTTAGAGTATATCGGCGGTCTTGCTTTTTCTAATGTCTAAATACGCCCACCACATACGCTGATCGAACTCCGTGGACTGTGGACCTATGCTCGGACCGTGCGTGACAGACACGCACCGTTAGATTTTTCGAACGCAACCACTGTTCGCGCGATAGATAGGTATCTTAACTGATCGGTCGATCTGTATTATTAGAAGACGCCTAATAGCTTCTAAACCGGACTCTCAAACATCCAGCTACTTCCCACGAACCTTGGGATGCGCTCTGGATCGGGTGTATAAAGTAGAATCGAAACGGATAAACACATGCGAGACCCTCAAGAGAGCACTCCCAAAGCTTTTCCCACGCCCTAATAAACTCTGCGACACTTTACGTTGGTTCTTACTCTTGTAAGTCGACAAGAATCTAGAAACAATTTTGAATTTACACAAAGCATATTATTGTATGCTCATGGAATTCTATTAATTCCTTGAAATGCAGAATTTTACTTTTGAATGAAAAAGAAATTTGCAAAATATTCAGAAAATTATTTCTGACTAAAGAAAATCAATAGAATGCGAAATTTTATATTTCGATTCAATTGTGTGCGTTCTTCTCAAACTTGACCAATATTCTGTCTCATTTTACTTCAAAGGAATTTGATACAATTTTCCCGGTGTTTGGTACGCGATTTAACTCGAAACCGAACGATCGAAACCACGGTCAAGGACGAAAGCTCGAAAGTGATGGTCTCTTTGGCCTGGACAATGGGTTGCGGAGCGCAAGTATGCACGTGCGTGAAACGCGGGCCAGACCGCGTTGCTCTTTTGAAAGTCGAACCACAGGACGGAATTCACTTTCGCCGCCTTGGTTCGCACGCTCGACGTCCTCTTTTTGTCAACCTCTTTCTCGTCCGTTCTCCGCTCCTCCGAGGGGAGGGGAGGGGGGCCCCCTTCTCCCGGAGTTTATCTTGTTCCTGTTGGTTATCTTGGAGGAGCTGCTGTTGCTGCTGCTGCTGTTACTGCCGATCGCAAAACTCGGGCGAAGTTCGATTGCCGCGGCTTCGAGGACCTGGGAAATGGAGCAGGGAGAAAGAGAAAGAAAAAGAGAAAGGGATAGACACCACTCTCATCGGCCGATTAATCGAGCCGCGGTGTGCAAGACTATTGTGTAATCAATGAATCCCAAAGTGGCATATCGAATTGGAAGATTATGCAACCGTGTTATTCGAACTTGAGCAACGCGCTCGATAAACGTTGGACTGCGTCAAAGCGAGATAGTTGGTGAGATTAGTTGAGACTTTCAATAATCTCGGGCGACAGCTAAGAGGAATAAGCGTGCATGAAAAGTAACTGAGAAATCAGTTCTCTGGTCAATGGTGACTCGCGAGTATAGGTCATGCTTGCTGACGAATACTTTAAACACAGTTTATATGTAATAATGCATTTTAAAATTTGTAAAATTCGTATTATATTATGAGTCGATTGTCAAATAAAACCTAACAATATCTAATATTGATTCAATGAATAGTATTCATTGTCTAGCTAGGATAAATAATTATGGGAAAAAATGAAATTTTCTTGAGAAAGGTTGTAAACGATACAAAATATTGTATTAATAGTCGGGGATTAAAGGATTAAAGGAAGTAGCAAAGGTTTAAAAGGTGAAGTTGAGGAAAAACACTTGGGTAGTTAACGCGTTAAGGATGAACTTTGAGGAAAGTAGGGGAGAGAAAGAGAGGGCAGGAGACAGTGATCGATAACGATTCTTGTTATTTCCTTGAAGCCCCTTGACATGGCCCGTGGCGTTCTTGAGATAAGAGCGGTGCCGCGCGACGCGTTACTGCTATTTTGGCATGGTCACAGCACATCGCGACAAAAGTTAGCGCAGCTTATCTTTCACCGAGCCGAACAATGTCCGCGGACTTCGTTGACTTCAGCAAAATTTCGAACAAGCCCTATCGGCGATCTCGATCTTATCTGGCCATGTCCATTGACGCGAAACAGGGCAAGACTCGCGGCACCGAGCCGATCAGCATCGACCACCCTTCAAAAGACGACGTCAAATTTTCGTAAATCGAATTCGGAGCAGGACAGTCGAAAAAGGAATTCGGGACAGACTGTATGATTAGAAGGTTGCAGAGAACTGCATGAATTTGCTTTTTAGAACAAATTTTCCTATCCCTCATTTTCCTCTTTGTTTAGAAAAAATTAGAACAGCGTTGGTTAGATTGCAATTTCCTCTGTATATGTAGAACATTGGCATCACAAAGAACGATATACACTAAATTTAGGTAGCCAAGAAATTTCCGCAGAAAGGATAAAAATGTTTTCTTCTCGTTTTTTGACCATCGACGACAGCCAGATTTATATACCGAGATTGGCACGGTGCGGCGCGTGGATAAAAGGGCGCTCGAGACTGAGAAAGCTAAACTAGAAGTCTTCAAGGGCCTCATAAATAACAGATTCGAGGGGATTCCTCGTCGGATTCTGCTCTTATTTACGATTGCATACGAATCTATTAAATAGTCGCTTAAGCATTTGCCCCAAGAAACCGGGACGGTATTTATCGAGTATAATACTAGTGGACGACAGAGCTAACAAAAGAAGATAATCATTAATTACAGAAGAATCCGGAGACGCGTTTGTTTACCTCGTTCTACGGGAACCCTGATGCTTTATCTGCCTCGCTATACAAATAGTTGCCTCACAATTTGAAACAGCGGCTGGTCCGAAGATAGTGTTTTTCCAGAATTATAGCTTTCTAACTAAACTAATTTCGTTTATTTAAGTTATCGATAATAACTGCAACTTGAATACTTTTCTGCAACTATACCATAAGACTCTTCGGTCGTATTCCGAATCGATGCGATACAAAATGAGTCGTATGTTGGCAATTTCTCTGGAATTCCAATTTCGATCACTCTACTAATTGATAGGAGAATTCTCGGTGTGTGCAACCCAGGATAAATTGTGTCGCGAGATGGGTATAGAGCGATGGAATCCATTGGTCCCATCGCGAAATGCTGGATAGATAGAGAACCGCAGTGGGAGCGTTGGAAGCGGTATCGGTCTAATTGTAAGTAGCGCGCCGCGTGACACAGTTTCTCGCGTCCCACTTACCCAGGCCCTCTGCAAGCCGCGCACCATTCATAAACGGGCCGAAAATAGCCCTGCTGCGGAACAACAATCTCCGTGGATAAACATTCGATTCGAAGCGTCGCATTCAACTGCATGGCGCAGCGTGGTGCGGCGCGAGAATTTCCGTACTGTTTAAAGGGCATATAGCGCGGCCTAGATTTCAGCTGGGCGTAAAATGAATCCGTGCTCCACCTGAACCAGAAGGAGAAAGGGAGACGGAAAATATCCAGGTCGGAAGTAAAGATGCATCTGTGGCGGGCCTGGAAATTATTGATGCCATTTGAGAATGGCTCGACCGAAAAAAGCATCTCTATGTACATACATATTTCTAAATTAGTAGTCTATAATTGGGAGTCGGGTCATCTGTTAACATTTATTGCTTTGGCTCACAGAAAAATATGATTCTGAATAAATATTGCATATCACGGCCGTTAAAAGGTTCCATCTACTTGACCTGTATTTATATTACACAATTTTTCTTATACCATTTGGTATAAAAATGAAGAGAAATTTGAGATAATGATGAAAAGTGAAATCTGAATTGGATATCGGTGGATATTATGAAAATAACGTTTTTCTTTCAATGAAAAAAACAAGCAGGGCTTTTTGGAAGAGTTAACAGTCACAGGATATGTTGTATCAGTGGTTTTGTATATGAATCCTTAGCACGTTAAACTGGTCCTTCGCATCTGTTGGTCTCAGTTTCATTTGCCCATTAAGTATATGAGGAGTGCCTAAAGTTCTAATGGTCGTTAAACTTCTAACACTCGGAACATCGAAGAATCTAGTATTCCTCACTTAACGAGGAATTTTAAAACTCATTAGTGCAGCCTTCTCGGCGAAAGAAGATCCAAAGTACATAAACCCACGCGAAAGTATCTTACAAGTCGCGTCATTAGAGTCGCCCAGTGGAACGAATGGATCAAACAAACAATTCAGATTTCCTTCATTATTCTCGAAGTCGGGCAATAACAGTTGTTCCAGAGGGAAACGATTAAGTCCTGTTACGAAATTTAGGTTCATCGAGTTCCTCCCTTTCGGTGTGTTCGCGCACACAGTCGATAGTGGGTAGGTCGGCTGGCAAAACACAGCTCGTAAGGATAGTTCCTAGGATTTCTGCCCACTCGAAAGGTCCATAGGAGTCAAGGGGCCACCCACGTAAACATTTCATCGCAACACGAGGCACACAGGAGGCCGGAAGTCGTTGAGAGCATGGGGGCGAACGCGCGCCTTCGAAATTCCAGACTACGTCCCCTCACTACTACTACTACCAGTAAACAAATGGTTTAGCGCTTAAAAGAGCCACTATAAATCGCTTTCGCCTGTCTACAAACCGCAGTTTTTTGTACCATCTGCTCGTAAAGTTTTCTTACTTTACAGTAAAAAAAATGGACACTGTCGCATTGCGACATTTATTTTTAAGAAAGAAATTTTTAAAAAATAATTAGAGTAAACTTCCTAAATAAGCATTAATAAATTGAAAAAAAGTAACCGAAAGGTGGTAACCGTGCCATGTGAAAGCTGACATATGTTCTTAAAGGGTTAATTAATGTATACGTTAGAAGTAGTACGTATGCACGTCGAGTTGAACTCGACATGAGACTCTGCAAAGGGGTTAAGAG
Source organism: Trypoxylon attenuatum (assembly GCA_963989405.1). Lineage (NCBI taxonomy): Eukaryota > Metazoa > Arthropoda > Insecta > Hymenoptera > Crabronidae > Trypoxylon > Trypoxylon attenuatum. The sequence goes on along the minus strand of OZ022489.1, from coordinate 15,977,858 downwards.
TTAAGGGTGGCGAGCAATGTTGGCCCGCTAACGCGTCGCAGTCAATAAGTGGGATTTAGCAGCCCTCTAAATTTACGCGCACGAGCGGCTGTTCGCTAAAGCGCCACGTCTAAATCCGTGCGCGCAACGACCCCCTCGAGCCAGGAGCCGTAGACGGTTTTATTTCAGCCGGAAGTGGCATGCCCAAGCAGTAGCTGTTTCCGGGAGCGTTCTGAATCCCTCGCGACACGGCGAGTGTCTCTTCTCCCGTGACCCTGCGTAACGCTACAGATTATATCTTTTGAAATACAGATGCTCCTAGGAATCATTTCCTTCTAAGGAGATGCTTCTTCTGAGCTATGATTTCTTAACGTGAACTATAGCTCTCATTAGCTGATAATTCTGAATATTCCTCGGCAGTAATTAACTAATTACACTATATTCATTGCCTTTATCATTCATACCTATCATTAATTTTTTTAATTTCTTAAAAGGCATCTTATACAATAATTTAACTAAGATAACTGCTATGGTGGATGATTTGACCCTCCACTTTTCATTACTTTATTTCGTACTCATCGAAGTTAATAAGAGAGTAATGACAATATTCTCACAGTGTTGAACGGTGAAGAATTCATTGTATGTATTATCTCGAAGCATCTTAAAGAATCTGGAGAGGGAAAACTATTGCCAAAGTCCATAAAATCCCATCGCAATGGCAATAAAGCTAAAGATATTGCAGTGTGTTCGACTGTGTGTTTATTTTAAGTAGCGATTCGCAAACGAGGCTAAATTATCGCCACGATGGAATTCCTCGCAGCACCAACAGGTAATTCGGGATCCGGGGGGTCTGTCGGTTCGCGGTGGATGTTCAGAGAGCACGCGATAAAAATCGATTAACCGCGTTCCACATTAAGCTAACGGAAAACCGTTTATCCCGCGGCTGGTTAGCTCGTTTCATTAAGGAAGAGCATCGGGTCAGGGCAGATCGTGCCGCGAACGACGCCACGGATCACTTCGAGATGCATCGTGCTTCGATCCACCCACCGTAAAATCCACCAACCGATATATTTCTTGGTTCCTCTGCCAAGAGGAAGTCCTTATCCTCGAGGATCAAATCCACCGAGAGGAAATATGACTCCAAAGCGACGATATGTACTTCGTATCTTTCATATCTTGCATTCGATGGAAGACTAGCCGCAATTGTTCTCTCGTAAGGAAGCTGCGGTAAAAATCGAAGAAACACACGTATCGTAAGAACTCACAGGAAGAAGAAGATATCAAGATGAGATAATATTAGAAAATTTCAATTTACACCTTCGAATCGTTGGCGAATCATCGAATATCCTATTGACCGAAGAACCACATAATTAACCCGATAAAATCGCTGGAGATATTGTCGAGAAGGTAAAAAGCAGCGAACGGAGGGAGAAGTAAAAAGAACGAGGAGAAAAAAGAGTATGCTACAAAGTTTGTATTCTACGAGTATTGGTTCGAGAAACAGTCGTTCGACACCTCGTAATCAGTGGTCCACTTTTCTTTGGGTTTTACTCGAAGGATCTTTTGAGTCAACTGATTGGCCTGATTTCACGCAACTTGGGACCCAGTGGGTGGTGTAACTTGTAGAATATATACTCTATGAACTATGAGGATCGATCGTATAATAGAATCGTCTCGAGAGGAAACTTCGAACTCTCGAATGAACTATGTTGTATCGTATTGAGAAAAAGATTTCCTGGTGCAACTAAGGTGAACGATTTCCTCGACAGCTACTCACGTGCTGTTATTAATGGAGCCCTGTAATTATTTCGGCAGCGGCTCTGCCGATTTGACAGGTAAAAATTAATCATAATGCGGTGACGGTAAGCGCGCCTCACGACGCACTTTGTGCATCGTAATATAATTATGTATTATTATGCGATGATGAGCCCGCTAACGGCATAAATTACTTTGCGACGAAAATTGAGTTAGCCCATCGATTAACCCATTTTCATTGGATAACGGTCTCGGCTGCTGCGGCCTACGCATTGGCCTTTCGTTTTCCACGCTTTGGCGTGTACTCACGTGTGGGAGGTGCGTGTATCGGGAGGATGTAACATTGCATGCTGCAATAATGTACGTTAACGCATTGCACATATCAACATTCTTAAAACAGATTCTTCGATTTCCATTAGTATTTACACAGTGATTTTTCAAACTGATTTATTTCAAGAAAATAATATCGATTTAGAGTTGTCAATAGCGTCGAAAGTTAAATTAAGATAAATTAGAGTATTGTTTGTAGATAAAATCCGAATAAGAAATTGCTGGTGAATCTGTTAATCGTGAGTCACTCGGACGAAACTGACAAGACATTGATTAAGACTGTAAATCAAGGATGAGGAAATTGCAAAGTGTCTCGTTAGCGAAATTAACACTCTTGTCAAGATGACTGGGGATATGCATCTTTTTTTATCTCTCGCGTCAATCCACCCTGCAATTTCGTTATCAGGATAAATGCAAACTCTTCTTCAGGATTTACCTCTGCTCGTTGTCCCACCGATTATGGGATTCCACCCCGTCGCAGAGGTACACACTGCACACTTATATTCCCAGCAGCGCACTCACGCGCTCGCGGCAAAGTGATGTTGCACCGACTAATAAATACAATTTCACGGGGTGGAAAGGATATTAAGTTTTCGCTCTTTATGACATTCGAGAGCGATAATCGTAAAATTTTGGTACGCAGCGGGGTCCGACCTGGAATACACTTCGCGGACTGGATATGTTACTATGTCGTAGAGAGAAAGAGGGAGACTAGGTGGCTGCAGCAAATTTTTTCGCAATTTCACGACCGCGTCGGACAATATCCGTAGCTCCTGCTGGACCACGTATCCTGGAGCAGCACTCGTTTTCCGGATGACCCTGCTACACTCTTCCCTCCACATTGGGGAAACTAACGATTCTTACAATTACCTGCAAAATAGTGGAATCGGACGAGTCATGATTGACCATTTTCGGTGGCTGTTTTACTTTGGCTAATCCTAAAGATAAAGATAAATTTGGAAGGAAGCTGGAAGTTAAAGAACCTGCTGAACAACACTGTAAGAACACATTGATACAACACAATATGTACAAACTGCATTGAATAAGTGCTTGAAGTACTTAAATATTCATCAGTCATCATTCAAATATTTGAATTATTTAAATAAATTAGAATCTAGAAAGAAGCTGTCATTTCGATCCGCGCGTGGAGGCAAAAATCTTCCTTCGAAAAGAATCAATCGACAAGATCGTCGAAGAGCCTCGTCTCGAGCAACTCTCCGTAGGCGGAAGTAATATCGTCCTGGGCGTAGCAAGCTTGCAGAGAAAGCGCGGCGAGACTTGAGCGGCTTTCAAAGAATCAGTCGGCGCATTGCAGTGGTCCGAATGAACCAAGAGGTCGCGTATCATTAAGGAAACGTTGTCGGCCGGGTGAAAGGGATCGTCGCGGGGGTGTTTAAGCGGGTGTTCGCGGTGAAATTAGAGGAGAAGGAGCCGACTAAAAAGGTCGCGTGGCTTGCTGTTAGCAGCGGCAGACAGCTCGGAACAATCGTGAGGGTCCCGCTTGCGGGCGAGACAGAGAAAGAGTGTGTCAAAAGGAAAGAGAAGAAAGGGAAAGAAAGAAACGAAGAGAAAAGAAAAAGCCGTGAGTACACGACGTGCCGCGCCGCGCCGCTTCACCAGTCTATTTATATAACGCGCGCATATGCCGATCCACATAAATAGCCACGGCTATTATGCAACGGTTCGCTCACGCAGCCAGACACGCAGCCGTACTGAGAGTACCGACAACGAGACACTTGTGTAACTCTCGTCCTAATAAGCGGGAAAACAGCGTGCTAAATGTCTTTCTACCACGCCGCCATGAGTACTGGATAAACGCGACCTCCGGCGAAGCTACGATACTGCTTCATTGGTTCTTGCGAAGGGTGATCGTTTCGTTTGAGACTCGGATGGGAATTAGACGAGCTCAAACAGAAAGACAGGATAGGAATGACTATTAGCAATGGAAATTGTTAACGCGATTGATTAAAACGAAACTATTTACGTGGGAATATCAATAATGCAGTAAATTTCTCTCGTAATTGAAGTCAAAGTTTTTGTCTAGAACATTTATTTACGTATGAAGAATAGCATGAGTCCATTGAATAGTCCAGCAGATAACAGGAAAGGAGACTCCGAGGAGGAAGAGGACCGTCGAATCGCAATTAGTCGGTTGGCGTAGAGAGCAAAGATCGTCCCTGACTTCGATCGGAATTAAGGGCAGCTTAGCGTTATTCCGTAATCCGATTTGTTAATTAAGGTAGGTAGGAAAAAAACGGTGGAAGAGGGTAAGCGCGTTTGCCACGGCGAATCAAAATTTATGATGTGAAGGGACTAAATGAGTTCCAAGTCATCGCCACGATCGTGATCATCGTTGCGATCATCATGACCATCCGGCTGATACCGTCATCGAGTCATCAACTCACTTTGCCGAGCGCGCGCATGACTCAGAGAATCATGACAGCCAACCGAACCGACTGTTATTCAGCGCGCGTGCGAGCTATGCCGCTATGCCGTCTATTTCCGAGGAGAGAACAGTATTTTTAGCGTAATTGTGGCGCCGGAAAATGAGGAAGGCGGCGCGGCGCGCGGCGCTCGCTGTTAATAAATTCCGAAAGACAAACTCCGCGAAATTGCGATTGACGCACGCGGTCCGCAACGAGATTGCTTTTGCTCTCCTGACAAAACGTTGGCTAACTACGCAATCACCCCCCTCTTGCAACCCTTCGGCCTCTCTTTCCCGTTGTCGCTACCGGAAATGGGTCTCATTGTTACGATTCTTCTTGTGTTTAATAATCGCGTGATTGGTGTTGCGTCGATTATGATTGATCGAGTTAGCGTTAGAGATTTCTCAGTCGAAGAAAACCGCGTTGAAGCTTGGAATATAAGTAGCGATGAAAAGCAAGACTCGATAATCATAGTTGTTGATAAATGTACAAAGAGCAGCCTGGAAACTAGAGATGACAAAGCAACTGATTATAACTCACGCAGCAGGAAGTTTTTAGCGCTGGTGACACAGTCCGGCTCGTGACTAACATTCTAACATCATCCAAAATTAGAGGAACAGATATAAGACGTCCGTCGAATCATCCAATTTGAATAACACTTATTCAGGACTTCTTCGTTTATCTACTGTACGTTGAATCAACCGTGGAAAAACTCACGTTCCCGTGGGACTCCGGAAATTCAATAATATCCATGGTATTCGCAAGGGGGAGATTTTTCACGGCGATGAAGCGTGATATAACCGAGTCGTTGAGTTATATTGGGTTTAGCCGAAGAAACGTCTTCTATGAATTGGCGAGTAGCGAGTACAAGGAGAAGGGTGTTGCGCGTGCAGCAGGTAATTCCAGGTATTCAGCACACTGTAAACACCGTCCAGGAAATCAATTGAGATATCTTTCGCGGGATCCAGTGGCGCTAGCCTAGCGTTAGCCTTTATTTACTAGCAACATACTCGGGTAATTGACGCACGGATTCTCGTACACTCTTTCGAACGAAGGAAAACGGAAAAAACAGCTGAATCTCGCTCTGCATGTTTTTTTCGAATACTCGCACTTTGGTAGATTAAACAGACTTATCGTGTGCAGTACGGAAAACAAGCAGCATCCTCTGGTGCTTTTGAGTTTATCTGAGCTGGCAGAGTGCACTACGTGACATTATGTTGTTGGATGACGAGGACAAGCTAAGGCAGATAGCATTAAAAAAGCACAAGCTTCACTCTACCAACTTACACTTCTAACCCACGTCAGTATTATTTACTTATTTGAATAAGCTAGGTAAAAGTTATACTGCTCTATTTTGTCGTTGGCTCGTCACTTCGCGCCAATTCTCGCTGAGTACATATTTGGATTTGAGTACAAGTGTCCGTATCTCAGTCCTCAAGATACTAAAACTTTCCAATCAATCCCACTGATTGGTTTGCAATTTCTTACTTCTGGAGTGCGTCTTTTAAAAACATTAGTTTACCCTGAATTGACAACGAACACAAACAAATAAATCGAACCGAGCGTTATTATTTCCTTGAATTACGTATCTTCTGGCAGTGATATTATTCTTGTACTTACGATAAAAATAGTCGCCGATAATCCACACTGTGGTTCGAAGATGCATAGTTCAGGATTTGTTTGTCTATCAGTAACCAGTTAATCGGATATTAAACGGGAAATGAGAATTCCTCGCAAAGCCAGTCACGATTGCTCACGAGAAAACAATTGACTACTGTACTGACAGTCGCGCCACAGTAATCCATAGAATGCAGTCTACCGGACAAATAGAATCATAAAATCCAAAGGGTCTACGTAGCAATCGGCGAGTTCGAGCGGTTAGTCAGAGCGCGTGAGACGTTGCTGCGCGGCGGGGAAAAATGCAGGAGAAACGCAATTTTCAGATCCATTCGGTCCGATCCATTACCCTGACTCACGCGGTATACATACATACACTAGGAACGCAAATAGCAGCAATCATTGAAGGCATGCATTACCAGGAAGGCGGGTACGTCAGGCAAGCGGACCGCCAGCATGAGTAGCACGACATTTCTCTTGGCGCAGAGGGGCCACATGCCGCTTATCGAATAGAGAGAGACTGTCGCGAATGTCGTGATACGAGTGAAGTGCCGACGATCAGAGACCAGTGACCAACGAACATTGGCCCTTAAGAGTAGTTGTCGGGGATTATGCGGATGCAGTTACGTTCTACGCCAATGCGTCAACTTGGCCCACCTGCAGCAATCATGAGCATAAGGTGGAAGCAAACTGTAGGAAGAGGGCTCGAATCGTTCTTCCCTCCAGATAGCCTCGCTGCTATCGGCGTTATCTACGCGGCCAATATTGGACTTTGCTCGGGGAATAAAAAGCTCAGCCGTCGCTCTCTCTCTCTGCACCCGGATCGATTCCATGAATGAAGCGGCTCGAGTACGCAGTTTACACGCCTCTTGCGGGCCTTTATCGCTCGTAACGAAGTCCGTTCAATGCGATGCGCCGTGCTGGTTGCACGGTGACGAGCAGCTCGACACGACGCGTCGACACCACTAAACTTCTATCTTCTTTTTCCTTTCTATCTTTCTCTTTCCCTTTCTCTCGCTTTCATTTGATTTCCGACCCTTCGATTTCGTTATCTTTATCTTCCGTGCTGATAACTGCGACCCTCGCTTATCGGGGACCACCTCGAAAACCAGCTGGCTCGAGTTTCAAATTGGTGACGCGATCTTCGATGTTCCCTCGATTTTCTAGCGCACTCGGGTTCCGATACGCTTGCCGAGGTATGATGGATAGATTTTGGACTTTGATTGTTCGATTGCTGTCACGTATGATTGATTCTGATACGTTTTCTCGCTGACGAGTTAACGATTAACGTTCTTACCTGCCCTTCGGGTATAAATAGGTAAAAGTTAATTGGAACTTCAAGGTTGTATTTGCGTTGTGCTTTTCATACTACGAAGTACTCATCTATTTAAATAACGGTTAGTTCTAACAAACACTGTAATTAATTTCTGTATTGATGAAATTCTCACTGTCCGGATGAATTTACGTAAAGTAATTAAATAAATCGTCCTCGAGAAGTTTTCTCAAGCTATCAGCAGTCATGAACGATGACTCACGGTTCTTCTACCGTAGTTATCTTCGCGAAGCTCAAAGTTATTACTATAATTCTCGTAGTGTCCGAGTGACGGTTCGGAGAAGATTCTATCATGATGATCAGGTGAGTGGATGTACTTCTCGCAATCAGTGTTGCTCACTTTAAAGCAGGAAGACGAGTGAAGTGAGTGAAATCGCCCCCCAATGTCACCGGGTGTATTTCTGTTCTTGCATAATGAAGCGATGTATGCGTATACGTATCTTGGGATTTATTTTCCACCGTATCAGTGGGCGTCGATCGGCGTCAATCGGCGTGCCATGCTAATTTCTCACGTAGTCGTCATCGGTGATTACGCGACCAATGTAATCGGCCATAATAATTCGCACTTTACAGATTTTTTCTCGATTCTTGCACTTGACGGTTCCGCGTGATCTTGACCCAGACGTTGAGCCAAGTCGAGCCAAGCTGTAGAAACGTATAACGCTCTAATGCATACCGTTCGATTCGATGTTCTACACCGTGGGAATAATCTCTGCGCAATATCGTTTTCTATCTATTATAAATACTGCTCTCTATACTGCGAGGAGTGTGAATATGATATTAAGCACAGAACAGTACAAACGTTCCCTTGTGCAATTAAGAAAAACATATCTAAACAGTCAGTTATGCGAGATATTCATCGACTATTATATTTGCAAATTGGAGATTCATGGTATGAATTCACTAGTAAGTTTCACATTGTAACTAGGACAAGTAGCATATGTCGAGGGAGAAGAGACGGAAAGAGAGAGGTAGAGGGTGGAAGAGAGGAAGAGCAACAAGTAAGTTCCATTTGAAAGACGAGCATAATTCAGCGGGTTTCTCAGATTTCTCACTCGACAGAGAAAATCGAGAATGGGGCCATTCGATACCTGGAGTCCGTAGCATCGTTGCCGATACCTTAATGGCGAACAAATTTCCTCGAGGTCCACCTCGCCCACGGATTATTTTCTTGGGTAACATTGTTGCAACGGATGCGTACCAATAAAAACAAGACCGCGAGGCTAGAGGATCAAAGCCGTGCTGTTTTCGCAAATACTGCGTGATTTTACGTACGCATGCCTAAATAAGCATTCGCGTCATTGAGAAGCCGCCTCGGTTCGCTTCGCGTGGCATCGTTTACGCTTGCGGGACAAACGAGCTCGATCCTCGGTGCTCGAGATTCGAAGGAAAGTTGAAACCGATGCGATCGTAAATCCAAGAAATTTATAGCGTGCCTAGAGTCACGATGTTTAAGAAACTCGGGTTTTTCGGAGATTTACCTCGATACTACACCTTCGGCGATACGAGGAGGACTTTAAAAAGACTCGAATTAATAGGAACTATATGTACACGAAGCATCGACTATTTTTACCATCAATTGAAATATACATCTTTTCTAACAAAATACATGACAACTGAAGGAATTAAATCTTTACCAGATGCGAAGCAAATGCTATTCTCGTAATTAGTGAAATTCGCAAATAAAACATTGCAAGAGCGAGTCGTTTGGGCGATTACATTAGCTAGTACATAGTTCTATTTGAAAAGGAAACCATTTCCGCTCAGTGTGAAATTGTCGATTGCTCAAAGAGATGCAAGGGAAATTTCAAAGAATCGTGCAACAGCGGTAGAATTGCGCGACTATGTAGTCGCCCACGGGGAATCGTCTGGAACAGACTATATTTTCGGGTGGACCCGTACGGATCCATTGACTCGTGGAGGTTTAGTCATGCGACTTGGTACGGTGCCCAGTGGCTGTTTGCGCAACAAGGTATCAGTGGAACGCGAAATGTCAGAGTGCCTTCCGCAGCGCGGATTCTGCTCGTGAAAAAGGGACGCGCGCGTCTCGCCACGCTACGCCACGCGGCCAGTGCTCGAATTTGGAAAGCACTCGGCTATCTGCGAGTTTTCGCCCCGTTCGCCATTGTAAATATTGATCGAGCCTCTGCAAACGCTTCCCAGGAACGGCCGTGCGATCCGATACCACGCGCCAGTTTACGTCGAACCTGTCGAATTCTTTTTCGAGTGACGTAACTCGCTGATCGGGCCAACTCTCGGCCTTTCTAAGCGGAAGTGCCCTGCTGTTGTTGCTGTTGCCCACTGCGGTTCACCAATTCCGAGTGTCTGCCTACACTCCCTTTTGCACTTCCCCTACCGCAACCCCACCTTTCCCAAACCAGGGTGTTCTGTGTTCCTAATCGAGTCGAAGAATTCTTGGAAGCCGATGAAACAGCGTGCGTCGAAGATTAGCGACACCCACTCGTTTCCTTGCATCGATTCAGTTCTTCCAAGAATTTTCGTATGTTTCTGCTACATTGATTTCGATAACTTCAGGGTTAATACGAGGAAAGGAAGTTATTGGAAATTGAACCAGCTTTATAATTCATACGGATTAAGAGAAATTGAAAGATAAATCTAATTGTAAAATAAAGATACAGAATAATAATCAGTACGAATTAGCGATTAATACGAAATACACTCTCATGTTTATTTACTTTGATTTTACGCGATCAGCGGAGAAGTGATCGATAGAATTGATCGTGCGACATAATCGACAGTTTGAGAATTCGATTCCTAGAATTGGCATTCAACATAAGTACTGCGTCGCTAAATGAATTTTCATTTTACACTTAAACCGAGATTACAAGATGTTGTTGTACAAAGATAAATCTTATCGCGGAGAAACTAAGCAGTCGAAGCGAGAAACTCTAACTTATCGCCCACTTGTATCGTCAAGATGCAGAACCATCTCTACTTGTCGGGTTGATTCATCCATAATCCCAGAATTTGACGGGTGGGATTGCCATTTTCTTATTCGAACAGAACGGGAAAGAGTGGATCCCTGGAATCCCCTTAGTGCGTGGGGTACGAGAACGCAAAAGGTTGAAACTCGTTTCACATGTTACACACGTACACGCCTCAGCCAATCGTCGCTAGTCAGATCAGATAATCTTCCGGGAACAACGGGAAGGTACCAAGTTTACCGAAGCTGCTTATTTGCGCTTTTAACCGCTGCTCGATACCACCATTTTCCTGGTACTACTTTGCGCGGGAATACCCTCATTCACTTTTATAAACAAATATTTATTATTGATTATTTATAATCGATTACTAGATTTTTTTAACGAGTACAACTTAAAACCCTCGAGAATTCCATAATACTAGTTATAAATGATTGAATGATTAGTTCATTTGAAATTGTTGGTACACGCTTCTCGTCAATTTTTCGCAAGTCTTTTGTTATAGAATTTAGTATTATGTATTGTATAGTAAACGAGTCATACAGCGCTTATTAGTCATAAAATTCTTATAGCGCTATAAAGTTTTGGGTCAGTGAGAGAAAGTTAAATTCAATTTCTCTCCCCACGGTGTGTGGGTAAGACTCTCAAAGAAAAGAGAAGCAGAGCTCTAATTTGAAGCACGAGCCAGCTGTTGAGCCAAAGCACCACCCGAAATCCAAGGGGATACATTAAACTCGTTAATGAAACGGTCGTAAATCTTATCGGCTGCATTCCGGCGAGAATCAAAGTAAAATGTAACCACTTTAGAACACCTCGAAACCGCCTATAAATCTCGTAGCTACCTTTTATAGACGTATCTTAGCTGAACTAGACGCGGAACGAAAAATCGATCGTAAATATACTACATGTATGTTCTTGGAACTGTTCTCACTAAATAATGGACTCGAATTCAACGATTTTTGTCTAGAGGAATGCTATATGGACCACGAGCACTTGTAGAAGGGTATTTTACTCAATTTGACTAAATTCGTTGGAATAAATATTGATAATTGTTTGGAGAACATTTAGTCAATGACTTATGTGAATTCTACTGACTACGGACAGTGATCTACTAAACTGCGCCGTAGACGGAGGGTTGAGACAATTAAATTGTTAAGGCATCCTCGTCGTCACGATGGTCAACACGTGACTGTGATATGGAAGCAGCAATAGAGTATTGACTCGTTGGAGACTGCACTCAGGATAGTACACACAGCAGTGTAGATTCGCTTGTATCTTGACCGTGAGTTTGAAAATTGCCGACAGTCAGAGTAATTATATTGCGGAAGCTTTTATAGTATAATTAGTAGAAAGGTACCAAGTCGTTTTTTTCGAATTATAATCCTCTCGCTCCACTTGAACTTGGTGAATGAACGTACGATGGATGTACACCGATTTCGCATTCATATGGTTTTCTTCCGACAGCGATCAATTTGTCGCACAATTATCGCTAATTGCCACGCGCTTCACTTGACCTCACAAGTTGATATACATTTCTGTATTGTCAAGTCATTGTTATTGCAGTACCAAAACAACCTTACGTAACTCAAGTGCAAGCAGATGACCCACTGATTGCTCTAGCTATTGTCATTTTTTCCAGTCGCATCGAGTTTCTGTAACTTGCTCCAAATCAAATTCGAATTTCTACCACATTGAAACTGTAATTTTGAAGCTGTTTAAAATTACTTTAATTAATGGAAAAATAGTATACAATTTTCTTTCGATCTTCCTAATAGAAATATTATCTTGGAAAGTAGTTGGAGCATACGTCGAGCGATAAAATTAGTGAAATTTTGACAGTTTTCAAATGGGAGTTTTCGCGAGTTGTGGAGGGAAATAAAACAGAGTACAGATTCGCACGAAATATTAGGAAAAATTTGGTGAAAAGACGAGGAACTGGCGTCGGGGCGACCTCAAAGGCGAGCAGCTGCCTCTGCGAATAATCGCAATTCCATTCGCGACTTTCACGGAAAGTAATTCCGCAGTTACCGCGGGAAATGAAGGCAGACTTTCCTTGACTGGTCGATTGGCGCATCGGTACGTTCGCTTTTACCTCTCTCTTACCTCTTTTACCGCCCTCGGTATCGTTATTTTCATTATCCATGGAATTTCAGTCAGCTCGTGGCTCATCGATGGCAACGTGCTACCCGCGTGATCGTGATTTCTCCGATGTATACATATGTGTACTCGTCGACTCCCCTCTCCCTCTTTCTGGGTGTTTATCCGTACCACTGCGTGCTTCGACAGCACGCATTACTCCCCGGTAATGTGAGTTCCGCGAAGATAATTGATATCTTTGCCGAAAATACATTTAGCTGCTGGCTATGAGTCTGCTCCGAAAAGCGTAATTATATGCGAAACCAGACGATCGTGTCTTCATTATTCCGACATCTATATGCCGTAAACCTAAAGGCTGATTAAACCGCAAAATTTGTGTAACGATAAGAGATAATAGAACTTTGTATTTTGATGCTTATGCATTTTGTGAACTCGAGAGTATTATGAAACGAGATAACGCGTTATGTTTGGTAGCTCGAATTCAAACTAAAATAGAATCGCATGTGTAATGTCGCACTTTCGATATTATTGCAAGGTTCGAATCAGCTTTAATTAGCTTGGAAGAAGGTTAAATTATCGAACCAAACCGATTGGCTCGTACCAGTTGCAATTGCATTGCTTTAGAGGGATAAAGGCATTGTCCGGGGTTCCGTAAATCCCAAGTTTCATTATACTAGCTCGATCGAACCAACATTCAAATCCACGTAACAATCCAACCGACGCTCTATCTGTTCTCCGACCCTAAGCAAGTATTCCTCGAGTATATTGTCGGGGGAATCACGATGAGATTGGGTCAGTGGAAAACCTCGCGAGAAGCGTTGTGGACAAGTGGACTAGAATAACAAGTAGAATGCGCCTCTCGGGTCAGACAAGCCACAAGAATCTCCTTCCACGTTGGCAAAGTAGTTAGAAGAAAATTGTCCGCTCGAAGCCAATTCTTTTCGGAGTAGATTGCTTAGCGAGCTCTTCGCGATAGTCGTGATCAAATAGTGGCTAATACTGGCTAAAGCTCAATTGTCGCATTCACGCGGCGTCCTTACCGCGCATCGCGTCGCGACGAGGACAAATTTCGCGTCCGATTGCGCTCACACTCGACACACGTGCACGAGATAACGTCGCACTAACGATGACATGCATTTGCATTCACGTAATTATGGCTTATCAATCCCGGCTAATTCTTGTCCATGTGGTATTGCGCCTTTATGCATTGGCACAGCAGCGCGTATACCCTGCACCGGCACTAGCGTCCGTACTCTGTCCGTACCCGATAATAGGCCCGTCACGTTTCTTTTTCGTTTTGCGCGAAGATAAGTTGCCGCGTGGCAAATTAACGTCGCGCGTCGCACGTCGCGCGATTCTCGAAGCCGCTTGCTGAGCAGGAAAAGTCGGGCGTGACAGCTACACGGAAATATGCTAATGCTTTTTTCGAAGAGCCTCGCTTACTAGAACTATGCAGATAGAGTTTGCCGCCTGGATTAACGGGAATGTTTTGCTCAACTATCACAGTTCAACGTGGATGAGCGACGTCATCTTCATTTTAATGCGCAAATAATGGAAGAGGCAAATATTTACGAGAATACAATTCAAATTTGTCGTCTTATTAATTTATTAACACTTATTTTTATTGTAATCATCACTCGAGTCATATATATTTTCTTAACGATATTCAATATCAGTTTCGATGAAAATTATACAATAATTGAAAAGAGACGTTGCATTAAAGAAAAAAGAAGTTTTTAAAATAATCTATACAATAATGATTGGGTATTGGATACTGAAATTTGCTTTTGGTTCTCGTTACCCGAACATAAGTATCAAGCGCGTTATAAACTCGTTGGTCTTACGATTCCTCTATGATTCGAACGGGGCATTTCCGTCTCGCATTTTGTGCGAAAGGGGTCAGGCATTCCGCGGTGTTCGTCTCAGGCCGCATCGTCGCGCCATGCCGGCATTAAAAGGTGGGAAGTCGCGCGGAGGCCGGCTGGAATGCGAATAAGTACGCGTTCCCATCGGTGTTTACGTGGACGGACAGGCGCACATTAGAGTCCCTTGCGTCCGTAAGAAGCTAGTCGCCAACGGCTATGTTTGCAGTTTGTTTACGCGTGTCGCAGCGCAAAGGCTTATCGCACTCTACGTACGATGCACCCGGCTTCGCCATTAATCACGGCCAGTTGATATTTCGGCCGCGATTCCGCTGGAATTCCTCGGCAAAACAGAGGTCAAGAATTCTTGTTCAACTCTTACGTACACACTCTTCTCCTTTCGCGCGTTCATCGCCAAGTACATAAACGCGAAACTTATTATCTCGCTGCTAAATACACTAATCTCCTAACAAACTTTTAATTCTTTCTTCCATGTATTTATATTGTCGAGACCCGAGTGGCACTAAGCAGATCAAAAGTGGAATTTGGGTTGAGTCTTTTAAAGAAGCAACTACAGTAAAGATACCGTGAAGAGCATTATGATTTATTGCAATGCAAAGATAAGAAGCACGCACACAGGCGGTCAGCTTTCGTCGTCGCGTGTCTTCTTCTCTCTGGTAAACGTGAAAGCCTTAACCTTGCAAGCGCGATTCTCTTTTTCCTTTTCGTGGTTAAATGCCCACTTTCAAAGGGTATATCGAAGCAGCACTGGTAGCGAAGCCCTTGCTTTTGATTCGATGTATCTTATATTTGGGAAAGAGACGGCAAGTCAGTAGATTAATTTCGCGCTCAATGCTGTATGTCTACATATTCCTTGGTTTATTATTGCCAAGGCGAAGGGTAAGCCGGCGTGCTGGCTACGAATCGAGCACAAATTTCAATATCTACCACTCGAGAATTTTCTTTCTCTCTCCTAACGAACACTCCATTTGCACTTCAAACAATTTTCTTTCTCCGCAGTTTTCGCGGGGGATATTAACACTTTGACAATTATGGAAATTCGTCCAATTTACTTGACGCAGTGTTAAATAATAATAATGCGAATGCGCAGTATTTCATTTTCTTTACTGCGCTGCAATCCACATTGTCGGTCTCGCGTTAAGTCTCTTAACATATGTAATATTATTAAAATATTAAAAGATAATCAGTGCGTCAATGAGCACACGAGCAATTATACATTTAGCAGTATGTACTCGGCATTGAATTTCTATGTGAATTTGAAATTCAGGGAAACTCATTAAGTTCCACCTTCATTGAGAAATCTGTTCCGCCGATTATCAGGAAATAAGAGCGCGACGATTCTTTGTAACATATCGCATTATCGGCTAACCCCCTAGTACATATATGTATATTCACCGGTCCTCGCGCAGCTTCCGCGACCTTTAATCTCGAGAGAGCCGAAAGGAGCTTTATTGTTATAGTTCCATAAAATCTGGTGGAGCGCTCGTTAGCCGATGACCTAGAGGTTGGCCTCGCGGGCGGAATGTGAATCAGCTGTGTGCAGTGCTCCCACGGGCGTTGTTTACAGTGCGAGAGACTTGAGCGTGTGCAGGCACGCACCTTCGGCATTGTCGTCGCGATGACCGAGGCGTGAGGGCGTGAGGTGTGCGGTGCGTCGTGTGCATCGTGTGCGTGACCGTATAATATCTATACATACACCTGCACGCGCCTCGCAGTAAATATAGAAGCGTTGTTTACGACGCCGGCTGCCTCGCGATAGCTAATGATAAAACTGTTATTAATAGAGAGCGGAATAGCCGACGAGTCAGACGGTTAGGAAGCCGAAGAAGAAGAAGAAGAAGAAGAAGAAGAAGAAGTAGGAGAAGAAAAACTAGAGGAAGAAGAAGAAGGAGAAGCTTGTAGACTGACAATGAGCCGAGATTAATAGCGACTAGATATTATCGATTATTATCGGCGCAGGCGATCCAACTCAGGGTCGTTCTGTTTTCTCTCCAAGATATTTCTGACTCTTGGTGTTGTGTCGGGAAGAAGGATGCAATTCAGACAGCAGTCATACGCTGGTGTTGGCTAATAACGGTCTAATAAGCGAGTGAAACCACTGGTTGGGTTTTTATAAAATTACTTTCCTCCCAGTATCACACGACTACGGTACACGTCTGCTGTTTTTGTTATCGTGCACGCAGGCACTATTGTATTGTTCCGCCACGATTGAGAATCTCGCGCAAAGCGCGGGATAACTCTCAGTTACGTAGGTGGAAAACTCGGTATTAATAACCGCCAGTTACTATGTATATCCACGCGGTACGACAGCGATTATTACCCGTTTTGTTCGCGCGTCTATTTCTACGGCAGAGAAGAAAATGCGCAAGGTGCAATTACACAAGTTGTTTGGTTCAGTCGCCCTCGCGGTGACCCAGAAATACATAATCGAGTGTAAATAACACGAGGAAATCCAGAAGCGACGATTCAATAAAGTTTCTCGATTTAGTCTCTCGCGCTTCTGTGTCCAGTTAATAGGTTCTCCGAATAGACATCTTTGTCGGCACTGACAATGAGACACACTGATTGTGAGTCTTCTAAATGTTGTCTGGTAATAGGTTTTCAGAGTCCGAGCGATCATAAATCAGCGGTCATTTCGTGCAGTACATTACTGAGAAATAACATCTCGCACGGAATTCGCGACATTGACGACGACATCAGCCTCGCCATGGACATCATTTGCGTTCCACTCCCTCGTGAACACGAGGAAATAGATGCGAGTCTCGCGGTTCCTATGCGCGAGAGTTCCACGTTACGACTTTATGAATACCTACATCCGCGCTAAATGGCATCGTGGATTCGCGAACACTATCCTCGCGTGCCGTACTCGCTCTTCGAGCCACTCTAGCCACTCGAGCTCCTCCGCCTTCGCGAGCTTCCGCGAACGATCGTTAACAAAGCTGCGTCAAATCGAGTCTGCCACGCAACGTCTTACACCGATTTAGCAATCTCATTGTGTACTTAACATACTGCCTACCAAACGTAAACGTTAAATATTTCCGCAAAAGTTAATCCCCAATCCTGTCGGTGTCAATTACGTGGAAATGCGTACAATGTTTGCGGCTAGGTGCAGTCAGCTTCCTTCTGGGAAAGCAGTTTTTCGAGGAAGCTGAAATGCTCAATGCATACATATGTGTATTCGCGAAACCTGGTAACGTGGCTTATTTTGCGGAAAAACCTCTTGCCACGGGTTCCGTGAGCAGCTGGGGGGAAAAAAAGATATGACCGTGCGCGCTTTGTTATTGAGGATTGGAGATAAGAAAGATTTTCGTTGTCCCGTGTTTCCTCGCTGACCCAGGTCAAGGCGAGACAGTGGGAAAGTTTCAACGGGACAGTTCCTTGGGCATGAGCAATACAACCTCCAAGTACTTCTGTCGGATCGTGAGAAGTGCGGAGGTCGCAAGAGCACTGGAACACGACTTCACAGGAAGGCGACTTCCGGTTCGAGGCCTGCGCGCAGTATCGCTCTCATGCGACTTTGTTGCATAAAATTCCGATCCCCAACGGAAACTGCAAATAAAGCCCAATTTCGGTGTAACCTACCATTTTCACAATTGAATTATACTATCGAGAATAACAATCGGCCGAAGCGAGAGACATAGAGAAGAAGCGCCGAGTTTTGATCGTGAGTAATACACGATGTACACTGTGTTCGTAGGCAGGAAGTTCAAGTCTGTGTTCATCGGCGTAACAACCAGCACAGAGTTACCTTCGTCCGTCGTCAATGCTGTCGCGGAAACTGCAAGGTCAGACTCCGTCTAGTTTGCCGCTCTTCCTGGTTGTTGCGGCGTAAAAAATCGCGATTAGAAGCGGCGTAGTTCCCCGCTGTTCTTCATTTGTTTTTCGAATACCAGTGGTAATAGGATTGCGCGGAATCCGTTTCGGCCGCGGCTCGAATCGACCGGTTCGCATAAGGGCAGTAGGTCACTCCCGAAACGATCGGACCATGCCGCTCTAATACAGGACACTACCACTATGCATGTATCTCGGGCTTTGGCGACTAACAAATTTTCTTGGCGCACGCTATCCTCACGATAATTACTCTTCGACGATGGCTCGTTCCTTTTTCTTCCTGACATACGTTCGATTTCCACGATACCAGACCAGAAATGTACTCCGATTCTCAATACGTATGTACTTCGATCCTGAATATATTTCCTTTGTGACTAAATGGCTCACATAATTTCCAAAAGCTGCATTTACCTTTTGTCGCTGTCTACGCTGAAACATGCATTTATTAACTCCCATTGCGTTTTCGTTTCGCAGCACTTTCGATACGGGCTCGCTCACCGTTCAAGATCTAATGAGCGATCGTTACAAGCGCGCAAACACAAAAGAGCAAATAAATAGATGGAGCGCGTAATTGTATGGCTAGGCAAACAGCAGGTGCTTTACTGTTTCGGGTAATTCCAAAACAAGTGTTAGCTAATTGTCCAGGTATCCGAGAACGCGTTTATGGATCATTAGCAACTGGCGTGATTCGCGATTACCAAGTTCAGCAGAAAACCGTGAATTCGATCCGGAGCCAATTTCCAGAGCGCTCGGGGCAATGGGGGAACGATGTAAATTGCAAATCCACGGAGAAAAGAGGTCTCGGAGAAATGTTAAGGGTCGCATGGAATATTGGGCGAGAGTGCAATTGTAGAAACGTTACGATACGAAGGTGATTCATCGCCAGATGTGTACTTCTATGGATGTTCCGCGATGCGCCCGTACAAATTTGGCAATGAACCGGGTCTATTTACGGATTACCGCCCGAAATAGGTTGGCCGTGTGGCATCGCGGTAGCAGCGCAAATGTTTGGGTAGTTTGTTCCACTACCGGCTCTCCGTCGCGTCGCGTCACGCCGCACCTCCTCGGTCGCCGGAAAAAATATGTCAAGGAATCTTTGCAAAGGTGAGCTCCAAATATGTTTTCGCGCGCATTACAGATCGATCTGGTTATTTACAAACGCTGTTATCACTGGCAACACGCGCGTGGATCTTGCGCGTCACCTGCGCGTGCAAGGACTTTTATCGGTAAGAGTCGTTCTATGTACATAATATTTCGGTACGTAAGTACTCGGGTATCCAATGTTGCTGCATCCCAGAATGATTCATCGTACCATAAGTATTTAAGAATTTACGTATTCGAGTACTCGAGTACTTGGCTATCTAAGTACTCGAGTGTATTCAGTGTCCAAAGATCCATTCATTCCTGCGTTCGAACCATTCCTTCTCTTTAGCATTCTAACATGTTTATGCGATTACAACTAACTACATATTTACCCTGGAGAGAATATAGCTATCGACAGTAAGACATAAATTGGCCAAGTGTCCGTCCAGTCAGTTTAGATATCCGGAACTCGAAAGAGCAATAGCAGCATCGGTATCAATTGGTATTCAGGTATTTTCGTTCGCGGTCTCCCTTA
Organism: Trypoxylon attenuatum; assembly: GCA_963989405.1. Lineage (NCBI taxonomy): Eukaryota > Metazoa > Arthropoda > Insecta > Hymenoptera > Crabronidae > Trypoxylon > Trypoxylon attenuatum. The sequence continues at coordinate 15,958,047 of OZ022489.1, read as the reverse complement.
CTCCCTCTCGCGGATTCTCGACTAGCTTGGTTCGCGATACCGCACTGACTCTAGCCTGGCTACGACCTCCGTCTATTTACGGATTACTAACATCGAGACCGGACACGACTCGTTCCGGTCTCTCTCTCTCTCAGTCTCTCGATTGGGGGTCGAGTGTAGTAGTCATTCGCGGCGACCCGATTCGCGGGAATGCGCCTACTACATACATCGTGTCCGTTCGAAATTTCAAAGCCGATCTATCCTGGCAACCTCGACTACTTCCGTCTGCGGAAGCATCTCGCGATTTCTGAAAACCGAATCACTAGAAATCGGCATGCTCGGAAAATCGGTATGACTGGAAGATGATAAGGGTCGGTGAATGAATAGTCAATTTCTACATATAATACCTGCATGAGAACTCTTCGATATTCTTTGGTCTCGTTCCTCTTATTGTTAGTCGGTCAAAGATCCACTTATTTAAGAATTCGCCTCTCGAGTAGTAGAAACCCGGTATTCTTCGCGACTGGAATCCAACTGAAATAGGTTTCTAGTGTTTTGCACCGCTTGCGCATAGCTCGCGAAGAGATTCGCGAACGTTACGGGAGCGAGAACGAAGCCGAGCGGTAAACGCGTCGCGTCGCAGCAACGTGATCCAGTCGGCCTGTGAGCAAGTTTCCGTTACGTAAGGGTAATCGTATTAATATTTGCACGGAGAAACGCAATTACTATTTCGTGTGGCGTATAATACTGAGGGAGAGGCAGAAGAAGTTGTCCGGCTTTCCTACAGGTGCGCATCATTGCGACTCGGGAATTCTGACGCTCCAAGAGGAATTCATTTTGATCGACTCGCTCACCTTTCGGTCAAGTTTGTCGTGGTTTCACGAGCTGCGCAGATGCTTCGAGGGTCTTGCTATTTACATAATACCTTGCGCGGCAAAGAAGCTTTACCGAGCGTATACACCTATGTACGTATACGTCCAAGTCTATTCGATTCGAAATGCGTTACGTATCGAAGTTATTGTCCTTCCAACTCTAAATCCGATGGAGCACAGTGATGTAATGATAGAGGAGTTATACTATGTATACAATATAATTATATCAGAAAATTTCCGTCGTTGATATCGGTCGGTGGAAATCAGTCACGGAGAGAGACAAAGCGAACGTCACGCGAAGCCCGAATCTGGATTGGCGCGAGGCTGCGCTTAGGGACAGTGGGTCAAGTAGGTCGTTCCCGCAACGCTGTCAGACGGCCGCCAAGCGCGAGCTCGAGCGCGAGCGCGCTCAGGTTACGTAACCCTCGGAGGGAGAAAGTCTCTCCTCCCTCTCTTCCCCCTGGCCAACATCGTCACTCCTACCGTGGTGGCTCTGGCCTCGGCATCGCGTCCTTTCAGCTCCCTCCGTCACGTCCCGTACCACCTCGCCCACCACGAAGAGCCACCACCTCCACGAACGCGATCTGCAACTCGACCAGGGACTGTTTACAAACAAATCCTCCCACCTTTCCAGCGGCCTTACAATCGTGCGCGCTCGGCTAGCACCGTCGCTACCACCGCTGTGTCTCCCCCTGAATCGACCATCGCCACCGGCCAACCGTGCTCGAGCCTATCGAGAACACCTAGCCTAGGTAGACTGCCTCTCTCAGAGTCTACCTAGACACTGCAGCTAGACCGCGTACTTGGAACGGCTATAGCATCCTGTTTCTTTAGAAACAAAACCTATCAAGCGAACCTGAATACATGTACTCTCCGGAAAAGGAGACACTCAAACTGAACAAGATTGAACACCGCAAACTTTTAATTGATTTGGAGGATTTAGATATGATTAAAGTAAATAGAAGTAGAATATGATTATTTCTCGCTAAATTAGGACAACGATGAAAGTTGGTTGATTGCTTTTATAAATTATTGGAGTTAAATGGGTTATATTTGCGATCAATAGAACGATGGCGGTGGGAATAGCGACTTCCAGTGGCCTTTTTCCTGCAGGTCGATTCTAGGTGACTGACTGCACCGCGCACGGTGCACAGTGCACACGGTGGCTGCTGCGCGGCTGCAGCTGCTCGCCGAGTCCAGCAGACTGCATTGCGCAAAATTGCGGGCAGCCTGGCAGGTACGCTGCGACTCCTATGTACTGCTACCACGGGTGGTAGTGTAGTGGTAAGGCTAGTGGAAGTAGCTTCCACCAAGGCGGCCAGCAGCATCTCCACGAACGACAGGGTGGCGGAGAGAAGAAAGGAGATGGTCGAGGACTGCCTAGAAATTGGGTTGATGGCCAATTTCTCGGCTTCGCTGTAGAGCCTATCTGAAGGGTTTATTGTTGCCTTGACTCATTTTGCATCTTTGTCTCTCTCTCTTTCTCTCCATGTGATACTTTTTCCCTCCGTTCTATTTTTTTAAACCCTCAACAATATTCGACCCATTTTTTCGCCTGGTTTAGGGATTCGGTATTCGCCGTTTTGGCGAACTTTCGCGTCGATGCTGCGAGGATGGCCAACCGATGCGATGCAGCTGGAATCAAGCGCGGAACTTCTCTCCGGAGAAAGAGAGAGGCACCCCTTCGAGAAAGGCGACGTTAGAGAGAAAGAGAAGAACGAAACACCGCTTACTTTGCTTTTTACAGTCGCGCTCCAGATTCTCTGGAATCCGGCGTGCTCGTAACTGTAGTTAATTGTTGTTTAGGCCGCGCTGCACCGTGCCGCAACGTGCTCAAGACGGAGAGAGGAGCTGAGGAAAGTCGTCGGAGAGAGAACAAAAGCGTTTGAAACGATCGGAATGTCATCTTCCGGTTGGTCAAAGTGGGATTAGGAGAATCTCGGGAATATCAGAATATCTCTGCTCCTCGGACAAGGAACTAATTAATGCGAGCGTTTCGTGGGATATAATTGGACATTGCACTCCCTCTTCCTGCTGTTTTCTTGTTTCCGTTAAGAGCACCCAGTGCAGCGGTGTGCGTTCTCCAGTTAGTTCAGTTCTCCCTGATGCAACAGTTTATAATAGTGTCGTAGAGACAGTGAAGAATGAGCCAAATGCTAGAGGGTCTTACTCCAACGGTTCCGGGTATTTCATCGACAATTAAAAAATTCCCCAACACTTATTTCTTATTTCCATGTTTACCCAAGTGAAGATTATTATTCTCATCGAGTCTCGAGAATCTAATACGTTCAAGTTACATGCACCTTTCAAAAGGGCAAACTATCCGGAATTCCAGAAACAGAAAAATTTTCATAGATGAAAGTTGACCCTGCTCAAGAATCCTTTCCATTACGGTAGTCTCTCGACTGCGGTCAAAAATACTCTTCCCGCGAGCAGCTTGGCGATCGTTGCACCGTGAGTCTCTGTTCCCAAAGTAACGAGGCACGTCGCGCCGGCTAGATGTGCCTCCAGAGGAAGATGCTCTCGCGGCGGAGGATTGGAATAAGCAGTGCAACGCGACGCGACGCGACGTATCCGTTTCGTCGAGGGGCGACGATTGCCTGGAATCTGGCAGGAAAGACGAGGAGACCTGGGGAGTGTGCGAGCTCACGAGCTCGCGATTCCGCATCGCGATGCGGTGCCGTGTTTCTGCACCACGGCGGGACACTGGACGAGAATTTCACACAAAACATAAGCTGCATATAGAAACGCAGACACAGTGGCCTAGACAAGTAGGTCGCGGCGCGGTGCGGTGCGGTGCAGTTCTTCGTGCATGGTTCTATGTACTACTCTGTCTAGGTGAGCGCGTCGCGTCCATGTGAGACGCTGCCGAGGTGGATATAGAGTCCCTCGACAAAGCGATATATTGACTTGGCTAATAAGTAATGCCGGATTTTCCGTAATTTATCTGTTCTTCTGTTCTCGAAGCAAAACTCTATTAGTTTTAACTACGCAGAAAAGTTTCTCATACTTTGTTGAATTTTTTTTTATACTGTGCTTGGAAATGAATAATAAGAAGCTAATGTTTTTGATATTTGACTTATCGTACCGATATAAACAGATTTTTCGAATCGAAAATGCTTTCTGAGAATTTTATGCAAGCAAGTAGAACAATGGTCCAACGTTATGTTATGTCTTCTCTAATCGTGTCTTCACTAAAAATAGGACCAAAATTCCGCATGACAAGTGCAATTTAAAAGAACCGGTTCAATTCATGCGAAATGCACGACAGAACGGCAAAGGTACGCGACGCTTGTATTACATTTTAAAATGGCATAGAATTGCAACATGCCTGTAAGCTGTGAAGAAATATATATTTCGTACATTTTAAGTTTTCTTTTGCCTAAAACTGTATTTCCAAACGTTAGCAAAGTTCGCGAAGCGGTCTAACTATGGCGTTACATAAACGAGATGACTGCGTCTGCGCTATAGCTTATGTACTCGTTGAAGTACTGCATGCTTGGGCCTCCTAGCCGCATCGAGATCGGCTCCTCGGACCTTCTTGTTTTCTTGCCTCTTTATTTTGCTTTCCCTTGTGTGCGACAGTTCTTGTGGCACGTACGAATGAACAGCTATTCACTGCATACCAAATCTCACCTGCTACTGCCCTCTCACCTTTCCCCTCTCAGTAGCCTGCTCGCTACAATGCGGCTAGCCTAATCACTTTAAACCTGTCTCCTGGGATAATCTTGTGAACGACTGTCGAAAGCGCCTTCCGATAATGCTCTTTGACATTATTGATCAACTTACATAAGTTGAGACAATTTCGGGAGATATTGAAAATGTAGTTGTTCAAAAAATTCTACCTAATCTCCCTTCTTTTTACAGATATTACATTTTTTAAATTTGTCACTGTGTTTCATATTTTTTATAAAAAAGATTGTAGCGGTTTCTATGAAGGCCATAAGTTGTACAAGAATTTAATAGAATATTTCTTCTTCTCAGGTTGAAGGAAACGGGATACAGAGGCGCCAACGATTAATTAAACCCCGCATAAGTCGGTGAGTTTCCTATTTCCCCCGGCCATTTGGCAAATTTACGTACGGCACTATACCCAAGCGAGATCGGTCACCAGAGATATCGGGTTCGGGTAGCGTACTGCGCTTCCTATCTGCAAAATAGAGATTTATGTAAGCACTGCAACTGGTTGCCCGTACCTTTTTCCGAGGTTCGCAATTTTCCTCGCGATTTTCCTCGCGGTATACACACCAAAATCGATTCACGTGCATATATCCGCTATGGAGCAACGGCTCTGCATATAGTATATTCTGTCTCGAGAACTGGGTCAAAGTATTGCGCGCGCGCTCGAATATATTTCTCATTGAAGCCAGGCTTCTCCGATGATAACAATTACCCAGGAAATTCGAGAGTCGAAATTCGGCCTCCCGCACTTCGTTCCACGGTTGGTATTTTATAAAAATGTTATTTACGGACCGCATCGTGCCAAAGTTTATAGAATCGGCCCGAGGAGGTTGACCTCATCGGTGAGTGTATGGATGAACACGCGAGGGTATGTGTCTATTCGTTGCTCCAGTTCTGCACATAAATCTCCACGGAGAAGAGACAGTAATTTATAATGGGTGACGTACAATTTTAGCCACAATTATAGATACCAAAATTGGATGTCTATCTTTAGCGGTATATCAGTGCTACGAATCGCGAGCCCGAGGGGATCGAAAAGTGTGGCTGGCACGTGTGGGGCTGTTTTTCCGAAGACCGTCCCCTTCGCTCGATTTTCTTCAGGCGCCACGCTAATATCAATTCGCGCGGTTCGCGAAGAAGATTTATGGTCGTGTGGCTCCTTCGCGAATCGCAGTACATCGAGCTTCCGAGAGTTTTGGCACGCTCGAGCTGCTTTGATTTCGTCGGACCGATCCCACGGGCGCCAAAGTAATGATCAATTAAACTTAATTAACCTCGTTGGTCTCGTTGAAATTTCACCGCTCAGTGATAAAGCGGTTCGCGAATATTAAAGTTGGGAAATATCTGGTGAGCAATCTCCGCGAATATTTCTACCACCGACAAGTTAACATTATTTTAATAAAGTTTAATAAGTATTTTTACTTTATTTGGCAAAACGCTGTTATTTCGTTAAAGAAGTCTTGCGATTCTACCAAGAGCCATGCTCCCGTGACATTTCCAAAAAGTGAAACATTCGAGTGAAAGCTGCTCCAGAGAAGAAAGGAATTGCACAGCGTACCTCGCTAAATATTCCACGGTGGATTTGCAACTTTGCATCCGGCGTGATATTTGGAGATGGAAGCACGGTTAGATGTATACAAAGCAGCTGACTCGTTGAAATTGTGGTTTGCGAGTGGCCGTTTGTTGCACGTAAAGGCGCAACTTAGTGGGGTCACGTAGAGCAGGAAAGGTGGGTGGCGATCTGCTAATCTTAATCCAACGATCTCTACGCTTCCCAGAGCCGCTTAATTTCCCTCCTACGCGCGGAAAAAAAGAATCGTTCGCTATTCGCTCACGCGCCAAAAATCCTCTCCTAGACTTTCTCCTAGTCGCTCGAGCGTGCTGCTCTTTACAATGGAGAACTCCGATTGTACCGAAAAATTGGACCCGCTCTTAAAGACGCTGCCGCTTTCAAAGAAAGGCTCGCTTCGCGGATAATCCCTCTACGGGGATACAATATGCGGAATATTGTGTGTCGGCCAGTTTCATAGTGAGACATAGTGCTCAGCAACTGTTTGCTCGCTACGGGATCTTCATATATGCGCATAGTATTGGGGCTATCGGGCTTCATTACGAACCCCAGCCCCTCTCGCTGGTTAATACCACCCTGATCTTGGCGAAAGCGTAATCTTCCTCGATTGCTATTATCGTAAATAAATTAATCCAGCGGCTCTAAGCGCACGGTATATTATATCGTATTATAACGTTTCTTCCTAATAATCGTAGGGCAAAATCGAATATCTTACAGAGTATGTGAGTCGAATAAATTTCATCTATGGCTCGCGTGACTTGATATACAATACAATACAAGCGAAATTCTTAAATTGTGTTAAATATCTTAAATATCTGTTATTATAAGTTATTTTTAAAAATAGATCAAAAGTATAAAGGAATAATCTAGGAAGATATTAAGAGCTTTTTTCTTAAAATGACCCACTGAACCTGTGAAACAAAGTTTCTTGAACTCCTGGCCGCGCAGGCTACCGAAGCTCCACGCAAAGTTTCCATCGAACCCCTAGACTCGCGAAAGCGAACAGAACGGACCTGGTACCCTCGATACGGCGGTTCCATCGTAAATAAGGTAGCATCCTTGGTGGAAGGCAAACTGGGAAGAGAAACCCGCAGGAGAATAGGAAAGTCGCAGTAAGGCTTACGACAAAGGAGGAGAACGACGGCGACGCCGAGCCAGGCGACGACGCTAGGTTGACGCTAGCTCGACGCTGGCTCAACGCTGGCTCGACGCTCGGCGCAAATTGTCCCCGAGTGTCGAAAGTTTACGGTGAATTATTGCGTCGCAATATCTAGACGGGGGCCTGGTTCGCCGACTATCTGGCCTACTTCCATGTTTTTACCGGGCGATTCGGTGCGCCATGTCGTGGAGACACCGATGCATGCACGTGTGCAACATGCGCGTATATATATATATGTGTGTATGTGTGTGTGTGTGTGTGTATGCGTACGCTCTACCTTCCTACCTCTACACCCAAATAACCCTGCAAACATCCGCACAAGCGACACCGGCCGTAAGTGTATAGAGGCCTCAGTCTGTCGGACTAGCTGCAACCGAAGAGAGAAAGAAAGACCGGGAGAGAGTAGGAGAGAGAACGGTCACATATTGAAATGCACGTAAGGCCTTTGCGAGCGGCCGTTTTCTTGGCGTCGGTCCCGCGCCGCTTGACAAACGACGAATAGTGCACCACTAAAAATAGCCCGAACCGTGCCCCTTATCGGCTTTTATTGGCACTTTATCGGCTAGTATTGTGGACTGCCGCTTTCTTCATACCTTAAAACCTCTCCCTTTTTCTCCAACTTACCCCCCGCGCCCTCTCTCTCTCTCTCTCTCTCTCTGTTTACCAGTATTATTTGCTCGCTGCAACTCGCAGTGATTTTTACCGCGGTGGTCCAATGCATATTTTGGTCTTGCAATTCCAATGGAGCGCAGCCGACAATAAAAGTTTCTAATTAGCGCGGGCGCCGGCGTCGCCGCCTAATAATAGGTGCCACTTGTAGGAGCTGCTCGGCTGCTACGCTCCATGGATTCCCCCGGTACTCGCGGATGCGTCGGCAGAACGCGACCACTACGACAAAGCCGACATCGTGCGTCATTATTGCAGCTATTAGCGCAACACCAGCCTGGATATCGTTTCACGGAGCGACGACGATGCCGACGACGCGTCGCGTTGAGTCGAGTTCAGACTCTTGTTTGCCCGGGCTCAGCCAGATGCATATACACTCCGGACGAGGCTTGCGAAAGCAGCCGAGGATCGTGGAGCACTATTTCAGGCCGCGAGAGAAAAAGGATCACGATTGACGCGGTATCAAGATGATAGATTGCGTAACACTGATGTTACCACTGCACCGTGGTTTCTAGCGGCTCGGCGGGAATGTGAAATGCGCCGACCAAACTATGTACTCACTGAGCTTCCATCTGAGAGAGTCTCTGATTTGAGCCGCGAGTAGAGATCGACCGAGAGAGCTCACTCTCGCGCCAATGGACGCCACTCCGAGGACGAGATCGCATTGGATGCATGATGCAACGTTGGATAACTGCACGATCCCTGAATTTCGCCCGTTCCGACTACGATTTCAGCTAAGAACGCAATAAGTCTGTGTGTATCAATTGTAGATTAAATCCAATTTTCCTTAGTGTCATTGAAAATTCTTCTCGATTCACCCTCTTTCGCACCCGGAAACAATCGCATCGAACCAAATGATGGGATAACTCCTGCAATAGACCAATTGAAACGGTGTGACAGGGTTGCGAGTCGCGTCCTGTTCGCGACTCAACGTCAGTGTTTACCGCGTTACTTTGAGGAGAATGCGAAATGTGGACAAGAATTTCTCATTTAAGGTTTCGAGTAGCCAGCGGCTGGTATAGTTGCGCTACATTGTGCAATATTGGTCGAATTACAAACATTCCTGCGATGATTGCGGCCGTTGTTAAAGCAATAATCGAACCGGTGGTCAGTCGGGCCATCGATGCCTGGTATTGGCCTGTGGCCGCGGGGATGCATAGTCCGGGATGCGCCACCAGTCGTGACAATATTCAAATAAATATATAGTACCGTTTGCCGTGTAACAATTCGTGCTATTCTCGTAAACACCGAAATAACGCTACACTAGGCTTTAAAAACTGCGAATAAAATTACTTGACGAAAGCTTTGAACCATTGATCTCGGAGAAGATTTATAAATCTGTAATTCCATTAGATTTACTCTGAAAATACCGATTGGCAGTACACTTTAAGCACAAGGTTATGCGTTTCTGAAGAGAACAGTTATATACAATATGTTTGTGTTTCTTTACCAAGAATCGTCAAAAGTGGAAGGGGTAAAATGATCTCGTTAACAGTACTCATTAACCTGCCACTACATATGTATTCAATATGAGGATTTATTTCGGTCTCTATTCCCTTTGTGCGCGAGTTTTTTCTCTCACCCACTTCGAATCGCACGATGTTCAATTTCTCGTTTAGCTCGGGAGAGATTGACCCATTTCCACATATTCTTTCTTTCGTATCCGTATCATTTTTCGCACTCGGCGCAACACACGCGCAGAGCACATGGCCAAGGAGGGTGTACGGTAAGCGAGGAAATAGTGAGGAAAAAGAAAGTTGAGGTTGTGATCGGGCTACCACATGTACGCGCGAGCCTATATCCAGACGAACTAGATTCGAGAATCGATCGGATGCAGGTCCACGCGGAATGCGAGAGGCATTCATCGATGATTCTGCTTAAGGGCGGCGGCAACTAGACCATGCAATTGCGCAAGCTTGCGTCATGCCACACGGCCGCGTGCATCCCGTCCCGTCCGCGATACTCTACTACTTGCCATAGTTGCCATATGCACTGTACAGTGTACATGTACCGTGTATGCACTATATGCAGCTTCCAGTGCATCGATGCGCGGCGAGCCGTAGGCGTACTCGCGTGCTTCAGCTTTTTCCTACTGGTACACATACAGTAGCAAGGGTCACAGACGAAAAATTCCCAAGCCGAAAGGCCACGGGGTAAAGAGTTCATCGTTTACCCCACTAGCGTTGTGTCCCAAACATTTTTACTTCGAATAGATTCCATACAAAAATAATCGTTTGTTCCATTATCACCGTGAATATACAAGTTATATCAGTATTTGGATCGTAAAAACAATACATTTATAAAGCTCTCGAAACATTCTCAGACTATTTTTAAAATTGAATCAATTACAGAGTTTTAACATGAATTTTTAAAGCTGCGATGAGTTGTAAAACTTCCGGTTTTGAGGTAAACGAAGAAGTTACAAGACTCGAGGTTTTGGTGCCTTTAGCCAAATTGATCCACTTCAGCCGGCGATTCCGTGAGAATAAGTGGAAATAGTAAAGTTGCACAATGTTACGCCGCGCGATCGTAAACATCGTTGCACAGAAAGGGGTAACCGGACCATTGAACGTGAATGTCAATAGTCAGGCTTGCCAGTGGCAGCGGTAGTGGCAGCGACGTCTGGGAAAAATTTGGAATGTGGCAGCGAAATAAGCGCAGCGCAACGATTCGGACCGGGCGCGATTAAGGTTCACCGAGCGGAGCTGAGCAGAGCACAGCGGCCACGAACTGACAATGAGACTGTTACGCAAGAACGTGTAACGGCAAGCGCCAATATCGTGGCAGTTATCAACGCGGTTGTTAAAGCTTCGCGCTCGCGAGAACTCTGGCCGATTATCAAGGTGCCGGCTGTCACTGCGAGCCGCCTATTACGGCTGCACCGTGAAATATGGGCGAAAGCATTTTCCGGAGGGCGATGCTGCGTGCTGTGATCACTGGAATCACTGTCGCGTAGCACGTCACCCCCCCCCCTTGCACTTAGGTAATACTCAAATCCTAATTGACACGCTGGTCACTTATAGCGAAATCGAAGGTATTCCAACACAGTGATATATTTCAATTCATCAGTTTCCTTTTAATTCATTTTTCCCCATCCGATAAATCATTTGTTTTCATCGATTTTTGCAACGCAATCGCCAGATTGCATTTTGGTTAAAGTTAATCACAAAACTGTGCTTATAAAGTATTTTAAGAAATTTAATATCACTTGTAACTGGGACGAATGACACACTATCTGATCAATAAGAATTCTCTTTTTTGGAGAAGATTATTCCTATTATTTTATGTGGGGATAAATTGAAGTACTTATTATAGATTTTCGTCGTTGCCTGTAGTTGGTCCAGGTATGCGAGCAACGGTGTCTAACGACTGTAAAGTTTGCGTAACATTGGAAAATTGGAGGATTCGATACGCAGTTACAGACATCGCATCGTTTGGCTCCGTCGACCTCTCGATCGCGACTTAGGCAATAGGCAACAACCTGCTTGCGGGAATGGTGTCACAGGGGCATGCTGATAGGAGAACAGCTAGTCACTCTTACGGTACGTGATCTGGCAGGTTTCTTTGTTGATTCTTTATGCTTTTATTTGGACGTGGAAGGTACTTTGCGTTCATGTTCGCAAATAAATCAATTTGTTCCGTTTTCTACCAATTCCTCTGCTCGATCAAACTCTGTAACGCTTATGTAACGTGTTGAACACGAAAACATTATGACGGACCATCGTTAATCCATAATTATAACAAAAACAAAGCATAAAATTGTATAGAGTTCCGCGAAACAGATAAATTGAGCGGAGTGTATAATTTTAAAGTCATCAAGTCAATAATTGAGAAATCAAAACAACCATAATTATCGAGCTTAGTCTGTTATCAGTTCCTATAAGATTTCAAACGTTGATCGTCGAGCAACAAACTCGGGAGAATTATTTCGTCATTAAAAGGAGATCTCGCGGATTGTCGCGTCACAGTGTTCTTTTCGAACTGCGCATAAGAGTGCAGAATTTGCGATGACGGCGACTAGGCATCGTCGTTAAAAATATGATGGCGCGTCAGCGCGTCAGTCATAGCCATTGGTAATCAGGACGCCGAGTGATGTAGCGGTCCGTATTATCCTTCGATATCACGAGTCCCATATGTCACCCATCGTCCGTCGCATCGCATCGGGTGGCCGCGCTCCTCGCCAAGGATACATACATGCGAATAAGCCATGACTCATGCAATATTGTGAAAGAGACGCGCGAAGCGGTAAAGCGGTAAAGCGCTCCTACTAAACTCAAACCCGTTGGCAATGAATTCCAGCCGTCGCGTTGCGCCGTGGCGAGTCGAGCCAAGCTTGAGCCGCACCAACACTCGCGCTTATGTCACGGTGAAAGCTAACCGGGTCAAAAGACGTAATTAGTGCTAGCGTAATCGCATTTGCCAGCCGCATTATTTTCCTCAAACTCTCGCGATACGTGACGCGATACTCTAATTCTCCAATTGCGATCGTGCAATGAGTCGACTAATGTATCTATGTATACATGTATATTTGGTGCATAGTGTCACTTATTCTCGGTCTTCTTGCGATATACACTTTGAATTTTACTTTCGTTCCGAAATACATGACGTAGGATATACAGGTACCGAGTAAATGTCAAGAATCGCTGAGAAATTTGTATCTTTAGTTATAAGCAGTGGCTTGAATACTCTATGTACTTTTTGTATAAACAGGGACAAAAAGAGGAAATCCTATTTTTACCTCTAAATAGCTTCATGATTTAACATTGTATTATAGAGCATTATAGAAATAAACAAAATCATCGTATTAATAAAGATTATTGACCGTCTACGAAGTTTTTGCTCTCTCGCTTTTATATAACTCGGAATGCAACGTTACAGTAGATTTTGTCGTGTTTTTCTTATTTACATATCTGAACAACCAAGAGGCAGGGATCGTTTTTGAAATACGAAAGTAGGCGACTACTTGAATGGCCATTCGCAAATGCAGGTTTTTCAACAGTTTTGACGTATAAAGTCCACTGTGACTCTGCGTCACTTCTTTGAGTAAAGATTCAAAGTTGGCGAGCAGACGTTGCATAGTTGGATGTTGTAAACTCGCATTGCAAAAGAAACTGGAACTCCAAAGACTTTCAAAGGAAACCTTGATATATCGTGTGAGATTCTGAGGGTTAACTCAGGAGCCTAGTACCATACTGTATATTCTTTTTCAAAGTTGGTCATAGTAGCTCGGATAGTATAAAGAGTGAGACTTGCTAAATCGGAGGAATGAGCATACGCAGTTATCCCAGCGAAATACGTGCACTCGCTAAAAGATTCGGGTACGTACAACATTTGCACGGATAACCGATAACCTACTTTTCTCCCATGCAAAACTGTGCGAGTAAGGTCAACTTGCACGCGATGCATCCAACTGAATGAATTTCGCACTCGCGTATTATTCGTGTTTCGCCTCATCTGTTTACCTCAACTAATTCACTCTCTTCTATTATATGTATCTCTACTGTAGCACGAAGACACTTCTTTCAAATGCGTAATAATCTTTTGAAGCAACGAACTAATTTTCAAAATGGAATCGCAGATTCTACTTCTGATTAATTAGCAGATTTATATTTTATACCAAGTCGCGATGTAGAACCAGGTGTGAGTCATTCTACTTCTATGAAAGATTATTACTCAACGAGAGCGAAGTAGATTGCAGACGAAATAAATGGGTATTTGCACTTTTGCTAATAATAGAACCGCCAAAGCTAGTGTTTCGTTTTTCTCGAAAGAATTTCCCGCGCATTACCGCATCTCATTGCAACCGCTGTCATCGTCAATGTAAATAACGCGATGACGCAAAGGAAATTCCGCGAAGTTCGTTATTTATAAGAGAATGATATTGCAGATACCGCGGGGATACAGATATACCGCTTGTGTTAAATAGACTAGCAAAGCACCGAGTACCCGAGGGGATTCCCTTGGGTTGAACCGACCGCGATTCATTATGGATGCACCTCGCATTTTTACTTTTCGCGACACCCTCGCGATAAGATAACCGTGACGCTGTTATCTTATGGCGTTTGGGCTTGCAGGAAAGTCGCGCGTCGCTTGTACGAATCGTTAGATAACCAAAGTTTTGCGACGAAGTTTCTGCTACTCTTCACTACTTAATGCTAACAATCTTCTAGATCGGATAATTAATTAGCAGAACTATAAGAAGCTTCCTAATTCGATAAATATTAAAAATGTGCTTAACGTTGGAAATCTCATATATTTAGTCATTATTCAATTTATGATCAGGAAGAATAATTAGTAAAACAGATAATACAATTACACGATTTGTTTTGCGAACGAATTTTTAACAATTTCGATTATTGTAACTTCGACAGATATTCTACAAACTGAATTATTTGGAAAATGAGAAGCGAGATTGGTGTAATCGAATAAAGGATTTACAAGCGTAATTGTTAATCGAATATAGTCGATGCACGCGGTGCAATGTAAAATCGAAGCGATTCTCACGAGACCAGGAGATTTTGTTTTTCTTTCATCGTGCGGCCAATTAATATGGAAATACCAAATGGAATTCTCTGTCAACATGAGCGACAGCCTGTCCACGGCGCTCGCGACGCAAACAATAACAATGTTACCAGCAAATCCTAATAATTACGTAACTGTGTCACGTAACTGTTTCGCCTTGCTCGCTCGCGGCACCGGAATACTTTCGAGCAGACGTCAAAGCCTTTCTTTCTCTCCTCCAGGGACATCGTGCCCCTCTATACATATATCTCTCTCCAGGTCGCAAACAAAGAAACCTACCAATTTGTCGATAGATTAAGTAGAATCCGTATCTATTCTTACTGCATCCATGGAAATAATTGCACTCCGAAAGAATGCGACTTCAAGAAAGTGACATTCCTTTTGCGTTCGTTACCGGTATTCATTCTCGATCCACAGTAACTTATAATACTTTTAGCAACACGTTCCTCGAATAAAAAAAAATATTAACTTTGATGTTTTAAATTTATTTCCGTGGTTTAATTAAAAGAAAAAAAAATAAGAAAAAACGATAAAGTGGTAGTAAGAGTACATTTTGTGAATAGGAGATTGGCAATATTGAAATATTCGTAGGGAATTTTTTGCGGAAGACTGACACTGAACTTCCAGTGAAATAATTTCCTCCCCTAATCGAGATTCGACTGGCAGACGGAAAGAAACCGAACGCGAGAAAGAAAGAAGGTAGTCTGTCGCTCGTTATTCGAGGCTTTTTATCGCTGTGCAGCCGGTCGCGGCGACAAAACTGGCTGGTAAACACCGGTCAAAATATTTTTCGTCCTCTCATTCTTGATTTCGCACACGTACTAAGCAAGTAAGTAAGTAGTATGCATCTGCCGCGACACTGGTTAATCCCAGTGACGCCAGTGTGTCACTGCTTTCCTCGATTACAGTCTGTTCGAGAGGAGAATGAGTCCGAAGACAGAGACAGTGGAGAGAGAGAGAAAGAGAGAGCGAGAATTCATGCATTGAATAAGAAACGAACTTACGAAAATTTTCGACGAATCAATGGAAAAAATGTGGTGTCGCATTGCATCAAATTAACAGAGTCAGAAAAAAGGTCAGCGACCGAATTCACTCGCGGCAGGCTGGTCTTCATTCATATTTATAGCGGTGAATGAAAAGTTCGTAGTGGCGAGTAGTTTTCGAATGGGCCGAGAAGTCTGTTGACTCGCTCGCATCCGTCTTCTTCGTTTTTCGAACGGCGTGCCCAACCCGTCTCGCTTGGTCAAATGAAAAAAACGCATTGCCGCGCCCAGACTGCGGAATTGAATGAATTTAACACTTTTGATGCGCTGGCTTCTAATGCAGGAACTTGTTGCTTGTTTTCAAATTGCTACACCCTCTTTTCGTCTAGCGAATATAGAGTTTAATTATATAGAATATAGAATTTATACCCGTTAGAAAAATGCCAGTGAATCGAAGATCTTCAGATTTTTAATCATTTTCGTTTTATTGTTGCGGGAAATGACTATTCGATGTTATTATCCATCAATTGTTTCACAATTACCAGATAATGATTTTCCAATTGCTCGGAAATGATTCTGTGAGTGTTGTTTGAAGAAAGAGGAAAGTGCGTTACTAGGAATATTTGGTTAGTCGGGTTGAAAACCCGTGTTGGCATCTCAGAAATGGGGTCGACAGAAGCGCGGTAAATATGCTTGCGTCTTGGAAAAAGCGAAACAAAGGGAGAGACGTCAAGGAAAGCGGGAGGAAAACGCGATTTGGTAGGATGCCGCGACGCAGAGCGGCATAGCAAAGCATTTGGCCCCCCGTTGAGCACGTGGCCAGACTCAACCAGACTCACTCAGCCGGGCTTCTAGTCCCTTGGGCATTCTCGATTGACATTTTTCCGGTGGTTCACCCCGAATGCGTACGCCGCAGCCGGAATAAGATTATCCTGAGCAATGACCAGTGCGTCCGACTACGTGACACAGCGCAGTTTTACGATTCTCCACAATTTGACCCTTACAATACATGCGGTATTCTTTTCGCAATGTTAAACTGCACTTTAATTTCTTACGACTGAATCCTTCATCTTCTCTGCACAATATCTCTTGGAATTTTCGAAACGGCTGCTAATCGCTAGTTAGTTTAAAATGAATCGCCTTAGAATCTTCCAAATTCGCAAATAAGTTCAATTGTTACGACAGTTAATTTGTTATAACAGTTTGTATGCGTATTGTTAAACGCGTATAATTTCTAGACGAGGAACCGTTTTAGAATGATGCAACATTTCCTGCCGAATTTTGTGTTAGGGACAGTCGTCCCCGGAAATACTGAGCGTTTTTCAAGAATACATGGTGGTCGTAAAAGGAAACCAAGTAAGATTAAGGGTGGCAGTTTTGCCGCCGAGAGATATGATCAGCCGGAATAATTAGCTGGCGCTGGCAATCGGAGTTACTTTTTCAACTCACCCTCGAAACGAACGAGGATCTATCGCGTGCGTGACTAATCAGGAAAAATATATGAGGGTCGACTAATCAGAGATGCTGTTTGCCAGGAGCCACAGCGAGAGTTCGATTAGAGTTCTAATCAGTCAACTAGAAGAATTAAGAATTGCACGGTACTTTTAACTTACGTACATTTTCCATCTCCTCCTCCTCCTCCTCCTCCTCCTCCTCTGCTTCTCTTTTCTCTTCTCGTTTCTCTTCTTCCTCCTCCTCTTCCTCTTCTTCGGCTTCTTCACCAAGCTAGCAAAGAAAGAAGAGGGAACAGGTTACGCAAAACTCGTAGGCAAATAAATCGACGATTAAAACGGGGGTCTTCGATAAGATAAGGGGCAAATTTGGGGGGTGGCAGGTCGAAATAAAGCGGCAGCTGACATGGTGTGCCACGATAATGAGAAGTAATCTCACTGCTGTGAAACTCGCGAGCAAGGACTCCTGATATTGTTATCTAACCCTTCCAGTTCACAAATCTGAGCGAAAGCACTGGCGTATGGCTCACTTCCGGCAGATAGTGCACGCACCGTGCAGGTAAAATAAGGTCGCCTGCTTGCGTGTGACTTAGCAAAGGGGTGCGGTGCCCCCGAAACGACACCCTCTGCATTTTAAGGCCGACGAAAGCTGTTGATTACAAGCTACGCGTAAAAGTTTAACGAATTGGTTTATAAACTCCTGTGATTACCACCACACCGAAATACGAAATAGAAACAACAAATTTAATGAAACAAATATAAGCCGGTATTATAGTACCGCTAATAAAGTATTAAAATATTATATAAAATATTAAACCTTTAAATTCGTCCAGGATAAAGTTTTGTTAAATATTAAAACCATAATATTGTTGTATTGTGAATAGAGAGCTGCGATGAATAAAATATCGAGTTTTTAAAAACCTATTATCTTTTAATAGTATATAATTATTCCGTGATAAGACTTGATTAAATAATTATAGTGATATTTCGGTCAATGCACTTTTGCATTAAGTTTTCACTGCTTCTACATAGTCTGCATATTAATTTAACGCGAATATCGTACTTTCATGGAATTTAATTAAAATATTACTCATCTTACGGAGTACACAGCTCGCGTAAGAGAAAATTGTGAGGTACACGCACTTTAGTCAGGTATTTTCGTAGGTGTGTTGATCCGGGGTAATCAGTGTTATCAACGCCAGAGATGAAGTTAACACTGCTTTCAGGGTTCTCGAGTAAATCAGCACGGCTTCAGGCCAAATCTTGTCTGAAGCTTTAGGAAGGCCATCAAAACTTGAAGAGGGGGTGGTATTGACTTCGAAACTGTCGTACTCTACCGTAAGAGCGAGGGAGAGACCAAGAGAGGAGGGCGGAAATTTTATGAGAAACGAAATGAAACACCCTAACAGCCGGCGGTACGCTTCCTCTCCTGGTAATTGCGTTTTCGGATATAATCCAGTCTGTGCGCACGAGAGCACTGCTTTTATTGATGTACGCCCTGTCATTATTCTCCATTGTGATTAATTGTTATTAGGCGAATCAGGCCGCCGCTGCGCACGGTCTGACTTCCGCCTGGAACAAATGTGCCGGGGATTTGACTCGCACGCGTAATCTGCTTAATTCACACTTCACTTTGCGAGAAATACGACTATTCTGACTCCGAGCTACCGAGCTAAGTAACTTTATATCTATATAATTATATATTCAAGAGTGCAGAAGCCATTTCAACGATCCAAAATAATTGTAATTACAATATAACGTTTCGACTCCTACGGGTTTGGAGTCCTCTTCAGACATCTGATAAGATTACAAGCGATCTTAATAGAGATTAACATAAACGCTTAGATGTTAAAACGAAAATAGAGTAATAGATGTAAGTAACAAAGGAGGTAGTAATAAATAAATACACTTACATAGAGAAGGAATAAGACGGCGGAAACTTGCAGGTGTCATTATAAAAGAACTATCGGTCACAATTTTTGAAACGGTCAGAGAATAAAAGAATAAAGAGCCAAGTCACATAATATTTAAAAGTAAAGAAGCAATGAGCTACTACGAGCAATTCAGGCAGAAGAAACATTATTCTTAATGGGGAATAATGTTTAAATAATAATGTTTCTATAAGATATTTTGTTTATAATTATATATTGATTACTGACAATGGGACAGTATTGTGGATAAAATATTTACTCAACAAATAATCAATACAATACGTATGTATGTATATCTGTCTCTATATCACCCTGTTTTGTGAAAAGTCTTATTCGGAAATTTTCAAGTCGAAGAAAAACGGTGAATTTGGTGAACGGGAAATATTGAAAATTGCATCCGCTACGGGGCGATTCGATTGATCGGTGCGAGCTATAAATAGCACGTTGAATCGGAGAAGTTTAACAGGGGGGAGAGATATCTTCGTAGGCGGAGAAGAGATCGAAAAATGATTGACACAATTCGAGAGATAGATTGCGATGCGCATGTAAATAGAGAGCTGAGGTTCGCGCTCTCCTGGGAAATACATACGCGCATGCAAGCGAGCAAGCGAGCGCATGGCTTACTTCCTGAAGATAATGCGCGTATAGTAGGCGAAATGGGGTCAAGAATTTGCGCATAACGCTTAATGGAAACGAGTACGCGCGACTGCCTGAATGACACGCGGTGCGTGTCAAGGCTTTTTTACGTCATTTGTTGCACGCTACACTCCGCGAAGTTAATTAAGAGCCGCGCTAATGTTATACGATTAATAGCGCGTATTAGCCTAATGAGGATCGGTCCGTAATGCGGACGATGCGATGCGCTGCGCCGTGCCGTGATGTTAGTATCGTTTCCCGCTTAACCGTAGCCATCACTGGCACCGCTGATTATTTAATCGGTCAATTAATGCCTGTTGATGCCCATCGCGGCTCCACCGCGTAAAATTACTCTCCATAATGGATACGGAATACTCAAACTTGCAATATAGTCAAGAAAATTACGTCTACTCAGATTTCGAGTGCCTCATAAATTTTCTAATTCCCTTTTCAACCGAAGCCAGATTGTATCTCGATGTAACAATCATTTGCTATAACCAATTTGCTTCCTACCAATTTTTAATATACATAGAAGATGTTTGGTATTTGCAAAGTTCAATTATCCGGGTTCTTTCAAACAATTGGATTACCGTAGATCTCTTTATTCGATGTTTTGCCGGCAACGTGGAGTGGCTAATCCGATGACAGTGGACAATGAACAGACTGATCAGCGTGCAGGTAGCTGGATATATTTTTCATAATGAACTACTGTTCACCGAGGCGCAAATGTTTTACGGTGTTCGCTAGGAATTACCTAAGGCCAAACGTGAAAACTGAATTCACGGTGAAAACACCGGGAAAAAAGATACGAAATCGGCTTGAATGAATCAAGTTTTAATGGTCTGACCAGTGATTTCTAATACACCGCGCGAATTTCCAGCGACGAATTTTTGCCGCAATCGCCATGCCGCGCCGCTAGCCCATTACTCGAATATTTCACAAGGACGGCCGTATAAAACAGCGAGTTCGTTATGAAACGGCGCCGCGCCGCTTGCGTGGCAGGAATTTCGCGTTGCGAAAGGAAATTTCTTATGCCGCGGAAACCGTGTTACGCAGATCGCGATCTCAACAGTGTGCTGCTCTTTCCGCAGTATCCAATGTTTCCATAGTTTTGATTGATCAATAAGGATTTTCAAGTGACTAGTTCAATTTCGTGAAATCTACAGAAAACTGGATCCAGAGAAAGATTATTAAACCCTTATTTTTATTAAAACGAGTACTATGAAATTCTCTTTGAATATTTTTCAAAGTGTTATCAATAAAAGAAAATATCCTAGTTAATTAATACAATATAATAATTGATACATCATTAAAATATTGAAAAGGATTAATAGCAGCGTTTGCATATATTTCCAGACTTACAATTACATATTTGTATAATTTATTAACGTTCAACTATCGAATTGCTCGTGATGCTTCAATAAACTGGATTATTAAAAGCAAATTGCGTGTATCGCTTATTATGCTATGTGCTTCGAGTATTTACTGAAATTTACCCGCGGAATATCCTTTGCATTCTATTACAATTTTTCTCCACGATCTGTCAAGGGATTTCAGCGGTAATTTATTGTTTCTCCTCACAATTGATGCCGCAGAGTTTACCAGCTGCTTCGCATCGGAAATGATCGTTTCCATGGCCCATTACAGACGTCCTCGAGCAAATGCATAATCGGTTGTAATGAAATAAACATTGCCAACACCAAGTCCGAGATGCCACCTCGGTCGACACCCGCGTCTTGCTCGAGTTTTTGCTGGTCATCCGGTTTTTCTGCAGCCACGCTAACAATCGGTTATAGACGCTACCCATCTAGCACATAATTTATCATAACAGAAAGAATCTTGAAAAGATTCTTCTATTCATCTTAAGATATACGATACTTCTCATTCAACTTATAATTAATTCGAAATTGAATTTCGTGACTATCTTCAATTATAATAACGTGTCACCGTATTCCTTAGTGAGACACTTTAATACTACAATTCAATACAATAGAGCAAATCAATTAGATAAACGTATAATTAAGATAATTAAGATGCGTTGTAATGACACACGCGATGATAATAAATTCCAGTATCGTGGTCTCGTTCCATTAAGATTTGTAAGAGTTCCAAGAGTTTATTCGAGGATTACGATATGTACGACACGTACACTTTGTCTATCCAGCTGAGCGAAGGCGTTCCTTTCTCGAGAAAGGGTTGCCGAGGAGGTCATAAATTATTCGAAAGAAAAACAGGGTAGCTAAGTTTCCCTTTCGAGCGCTCGTGTCAAGCGGCTTACTCTCAATTGCGGTGGGTGATGCGTCGAAGGCGGACAAAAGGATCGGTCAGGAGTCTGAGGACCCTCGTCGGATGAGGTTGTCGCCTGGTCGCGCGGCCGGCTCCCTAGAGATTTGGAAGCCTCGTCTTCGCCAGTAATTACAGTGGGGCCTGCCTTCTCCTTTTTGAAGTTGGCACGCTCGTGGAATAAGTTTAGCAGCTCGAAAGTCAGCTCAGGAGCGCCTCTTGGCCTTCGCCGCTGATTAACCCCCCTGAGATTAACTCCCTGATAGACCTGGAATTATTTTATCTCGGCTTTCCCGAAACCGAACCCGAAGCCGCATCGTTGCTTCCATTCTGGTTTACCGGTGACGTTCAAAGACGTTGCTCTTCCTCTTATTCTTTTTCCATCCCTTTGCTCTTATGAAATTAAGACGTGCGAGAAATAATCCCACTGTGCCACGTCACCCTTTCGATGGTGCGCCACTTCACTCGAGTTTTCTTTGAGGAATTTCATCCAACGCAAAGATAAGAGATCTAGCGTCTTGAGTGTGAATCTTTACACTTTTCTTGGATGATGATATATTCCGTTGATACAGCGAAAATTCGTCCGTTGTTGAGAAGTGTCAAGTTCGATTCGTGAGGGGATAATGATAAGCGGTAATTGAGATGAATTTTTAGGTGAGAGGTTAAAAGAGCTCGTGTAATTACTTAATAGATGTAAGAGGAACAACGGATTAGGGTCGCAGAGAATATTTCTCTTCTCTTTTTGTTCAGTTCTTTTTTCGAGTATAAGCGGCTTCAAAATTCACTGGGTCAAGTTAATATTGTTGCACCACTCGATTTTAATTTCACACGTAAGAAGATCAGCCTTATCGGGTTTATTCAAGACTCACGAAATTCAAGCCGGCTCGCGCCAAATACTCCTTTTTTTTCGTTTGCACTCGAAAGTTGGAGAGATCGGGGAAGAATTCGCGGTATGCAAACCTCGTGGAAATATGTGCATGACAGTCCGCGACAGTTCTTCAGCTGGAAGTAACTATGCGATAATTATGAGAAGTCGTTGGAAAGAGGCCAAAGTGGATCGAGATTAATAGCCAGCGATTGTTGCCACGACAGCCTAGATCCATTTAGTCTATTACGATATACCAATGGCCGACAGGTGAAGAGATCGGACCAACGATCTCTCGAACCATTCTCCTCTTCAGCACCACGGAGAAAGTTCGAAAGGAATGCTTCTCGGAGGCAAAGATTCTCGAAGCAACGATCGCCGGATGAATTTAGTTGAGCGATTCGCGCTGCTATTGGATCGTTTTCATGGGAACGCCACCGAGTAATGTGTTTTTCGTGACTCCGCTAGAGAATTACAATTGCAAACGTGTCAACAGTGTTGCAAATTGACCGATTACTAAACGACACCGGTGACCTGGGTCCGACTAAATTCAACACAGTTCGACCGATTGCAATTGCAACCATTTCTCATTGGACTTTATCTCACTTGGTTCTACCTCTGCGTTTTTCTCCGAAAAAATGCGAACCTTACTTGCAGACCCGTTCGCAATCAAATGTTAATGAGACCGAGTAAGCGACATGCAGAGTTGGAACTTCTGAATCCCCATGATCCACAACGTCGATAATACGTAGAAGAATAGGTTGAGTGAACACGACAAACGCCGGTGATTTGCATAAGTTAATAGTCCTCGTAAAACTTGTCCATACCGGATGTCTTTGCGATTTCCGTTCGATTTGCCACGCCGCTCAATTTCCTACGAGGTTGATGCCAGTCGATAAACAGACCCTCGGTTGACAGAACCGTGCGGCGTCTCCGGTCGGATTTCTTTTTGCGACCGTTACTTCGGGGAATAATGAGCCCTTAGTAGATGCAGTTTTAACAATGCCACTAAGAGACCGATTGGCCTTAGGCGTCTTCGTTATTTTGGCATTGTCCTAATTGGTGCCAGTAAAGGTGACATCATCGATTGGCTTCGGGACGTTTTTTTTTGTTCCACCGGTCGTTGTCTTAATGACGCGGATGGCCCTCGAAAAACTTTCCGAACGCGACGAGCCCCGCGGACCCCCCGATGAAACAACGTTTTTGCTCGAAATTGTTGCAGTGCCAGGCAGTCTGCGCGATAAAAGGTCAAATTGATCGAGAAAATTAGCATAAGACCGCCACTAGCAAGATATTCCTGGTTTCTCTGTCACGATTCTTATGCGATCGAATCACGAAACAGCACCTGGCAGCACGGGATACCACGGTGAATAATAAAATGGGGGAATATCGACGGGTTCGGTATCCAGTTAATTAATTATTCAATCCGGTTATAATTTTATCGGTATATTCCGGGGATTTCACTGATTTATTAAACGCACGACTACGAATTATGGGTCCGCGACAAGTTTCACCTAACGTCACATTCGAATGGTCAAACACGATCTTGCTATTTGATATATAGTATAGTTTAGTATACAATATTTTTTTATATTTTCTTACCAAAGATTATTTAAGATAAGAAAAATTCTTCCATCGCTATTGTCTCTTGCAGATGAGAAATATTATTTTAAAATATCTTTATGCGTTTCCCGTCGCAATTTTCTAAAATACCCTCGGACAGTAAACCACCCTCAGTTTGTATTTTCTGACAAGAGACAAGTAATCACTGCGGAATTAATCAGACGCGCACATTGTATTTGGAAACGACGCAGCTTTACTTCGTGTTTATTGATGATTACGAAACATTCGAAGGGTATAGTTTCTTCGTGGTACGTTTTACCCTCCTGGTGGTGCGTGTTTTTAATGGGATATGGAAATGGATTCTTGTTGAGATATTTTGAAGCAGGATTGGCGCGTGCCGCCAGGGCTAATATCGTAATATCCTCTCATCTCATGGCGTAGCAGTGCTTATTTATAGCGCTAACAGGCAGAAATTTTTATGTAACGCATAATCCTCTAGAAACTTTCTACTCGAGACCCACCGTGTGATCGCCTTGTGACGCAGTGGGCACGCACGAATGAAGTCGCGCTACTGCTGGAAACGTCTCTATAAATCAAAGTGGTTTTTATACAGAGCACGACAGTTCAAATTACTAGAGTTGATTTACGTGAATACTATAGTTCCTAAAGGAAAATTCCACCAGACGAACGTCGAACGTTTGGATAATTATTTTAGAAATATCAATAAATATTAGCGATTTCTCTTTGAATATGGCAAAAGTTGCCCCTAACTGTAGTGGATTAAAGATGCATTGTGAATCAGTTTTTGACGGAAAAAAGAAAAATCCATCATAAATTCATTTGAAGGAAAGAGGATTTGTGGTAACTTCGCAGTGATTTATTAACGACTCAGTCAGACTTTCGGTGGAAAGGGGAAAATTGCTGGTGGAGCAACAAGTCAAGGATGCGCGCCACGTTTGCTGGGTTCTGTATGAGCCGCGGGAAGGTTATTACGGTTTCGTCGGCAGTGCACTTATGTCACGTATCTTTGTTTGCACGCAGCCCTTCTGCGCCCCATTCAACCGAGGTAGCTCGGTGCCCAAGGGGATCGGGCTTCAAGACGAAAAGACGTAGCCGCTGACGAAAAGGTAAACCGGACGAATTGCCAGACTAAATGTGCCCGCCGTCTGTACTTTCCAAATAACCTACAACCCTATCCTTACACCCTTTCTTCTTTCCTTTCGAGTTCCTCCTACTTTTACCACTTCTCACTAAAGCAGACCTCTTTCAGATTTTCACGCATCGGTGCTCTTAAACGTAGTCATTATCGATAATTAACGAGTACTGCGAAATAATTAATAGAAGAAGATTTGCTGAATATAAACTTTCTGATGTTTATCATTATTAATATAATTATCGCACCTTATCGCGAAACATGAAAGGATAGTAGTTACAGTATAATTATTCGCAGCTACTTTTCCATTTAAGTAAATTTTTTCACGATACTACTATTATTCTATTCCGGTGCGTTAATATTTATCGTAGAATTGTTTAGATTAAAAGTCGTTCGTACAGCGGCAAATGCATAGCAACTGGAATTGGATAAGGAGCGGCACTCTCTTTTCGGGATCATTCAATAAATTTTAATATAAAATTAGGCGTGGGGAGGTATGTGGGGTCTGAAAGACGACCAAGATCGCGGGAGCGTAACGTTAAAGGGGCGAGTGTTCCTTCTGTTCTCCATACAAATCCGATTTTCGGTGGTGTGCAGGAGTTCCGACACGTGGCGCGTGGCAGGAGCATAGATAAAGTTGGCCAAGGGTACTATTGGCCTTCTCGGATCCCATTTTCGAGTTTTCCAAGCTACAGTGCTTGGTATACCGAGCCCTGGGTAAAAGGGCAAGCCTCGAGCTCTCCGCAGCTGGGTGGTGTCAAGGGGGGTTGAAATATGAGTCAGACGTCTCGCGTCTTCCGCTCGACAGCAACGCCGCGGGGAGCCGAATCGGTGCAACAAGTACGCAATTCAGGAAAGTTGCGTCGCCTCGATAAGGCAATTATTCGGTTGCGCCGCGAGAACAATAGCTTTTGTCGGCGAAGCCAGGAGCAGGAACCTCGCGGAAGACGCTAACGCTGCGGTGAAGCAAGATAAACGTCTTTCGAGAACGATGCAATACTCCTCGCGCTCACTCATGCGCGTCTTTTTGAAAATTCTCAATGTGATTTCGACGACGACGACGACGACGACAACTCTGTTGAGTCGGTTTAACGGATACTATTGTTTCAAGACTGCTGTCGAGTTAGCGGCGTATCACAGGATTCCCGCGTGACTAACGTAATATGCAGGAAATGAAATTGGATTCAGCGGTAGGAGCGAGGAACTTTCCATAAATCATCTTTTTACACTTACTGTAAATATTCCTCGTTGCCCTTATTTGCGAAAGATTAATTATACCGATTTGAGATAGAACCGTTGGAATTACATAAAGCGAGTACATATGTACTAGCTTCTGCAATTATGAGTGCAGTTTTTTAAGAAATTATACCATATTATTGTGCGCTTTAACGCAAAGAGGGACGGTAGGAGAAGAAATAGCAAACCTACCGAAAGAAATACATGTAGTCGGTAGTTCCAGTTTATTTTATCGCTTCTTAACATTCGATCAATCCTTGCAATGCTTCCCCTCGTCTCAAGTTACATCGCGTGTAATTATTCTCCTTACCAAAAGTAGGAAAGTTTTTCAAGCAATGTTTTCCATTAAAAATTACGTGAGGATGTTGTTTGTTTGGCGGCGCGTTGCATCCTGTTTTGCGCCGGTCGATCCGACTCTCGTTGCCCGTTACGGCCGAGATAAATCGGCACGTGCCGATAAACAGATACGATCGGATCTTCTTACGGAGGCTCTCCCGCTTTCGACTGAATCTGATATGACGAGAACACTTTGCAAGCAGTATTTTCGTGCCAGTTTCGCCCGCGGCTCCCGTGACTCATTCGAAAAGTGCGTGTTCATCGGTGCGAAACCCGCTCGGAACCGGAAAGCAAGACTCAATCGGCGATTTTTTCAAAAGATTCGCCACGTGTCACCCGCGTGCTTGTTTCCAAAGTGGCTCGCGATAAAGCCACATAGACTGTTTACGCATTTTCGGAATGCTTTTAATCTAGTTGCACGAGTGTCTCTTTTAATAAACATCCGTTATCTTGAGCTCTTTAAAAATTCACGCACGTGCGAACAATCGAAGGATGCTCGTTAGCCTGTCAACTTTTATGGGAAACATTCCGAATAATATAAATAACTTTTTTACATAAAATAGGAGATTGCAAAAAAAGATTTTGGTGGAAGATAGTGTGGGATATCGTGATGTTATTCGAGTCGAAAAATCATCGATGCGATAGTGTCGAGAGTGTCGTTCGAAGTAACTGTCTATTAGGGGAGAATCTATATTGGAGCAACTTTCGACCCAAATTTGTCCGCATTGATGGCCCAATAAAATGGTTCCGCGAACAGTAGGGGGCAAAACAGTCAGTAGTCGATAAAAATGCAGTAAATATGCGACGCAGATTTCGTAAGCTTCAAGCGCGATCTTGCTCGATAGAGAGAAAGAGAGAAATACAGAAAGAAACTATCTGCTTTTCTTTTTTCTGTACAATGCTGTGTAACGTACATATTCGTCTTGTCTGGATCGCGTATAACCGCCCCTTCGAGGTTGTCTCCAGTTTTTCTGACGAGTCGGACAGCACAGCACCGTGCCGTATTTCAGCTTCGACGCCCTCGAGTCTCTCGTAAATAAGAGGAGGCGTAAAAACGTCCGACGAGCCACGCAGACGGTACGTGACCAAAGGTATTTGTCTTCTGCGACTCCTTAGCCATTTACTCCCGCTTAATTTGTTTTGCCCGCTCTTCGCTTTTCTTAGCGCTCCCTTTCAAGACTAACGCTATGCTGGTCAAAGTCACTTCGAAACTAGGGCGAATCGAACCTTTTTTCACCTTCTACTTCACGCAACTTCATTTTTAAATGTTTTTTCAAATTGTTCGATCGGCAGAGAAAGTCGCTTTCTATTTTCGGGGATTGAACTTTTGGAATTTATTGAATTTCCTGTGACCCGTTTTAGTCCTGTTTTGCCGAGTCAGGTTTCAATTGGAAGTTTGATTGAATAAAATTGACCCGCTGTTTTGTACGACTCGTTTTTTTTCTTCCTTTTCTTTCGCGCTTTCTTTTTGTACCGCTGCAAGCAGAATCGATGGCGAACTGCATTTGCGGCGATTAGATAAGCCTAATTGTAAATGTTCGCGTGGGACTTGGTGACAAGGGTGTTGAAAATGTGAGTGATACGAGCGGTGTTTTCGTTTTGCTGCACGCATAGCAATTGAAAGTTGCCGGACACCTGTGTTGGCGTGGTAAGCGTGCGCCGATGTATTTTGAGTTTCGAAGAGAAAGAGATAGCTAGAGAATCAACTGAATAATAACATCTTTTAACTCGTCGAATAATTTCATTCTAATTTTCACGTTAATACTGTCATTACCATATCGTCAAATTAATTAATCATAAAAAGCCCTAAGTAAAAAGGAAATATTCTAATATAGTTACACTCGTTTAAACCATTATGTTATACACATTATAAATTCATATTCACATGCAGGACCGAACAAGCTGCTTCAATACTGCGTTTAACAATAATGTTCCAATTATCTCTTAGATTAATTAAGCTACTAAAGCGTATATCAAAAGCCAACAAATTTGCGATATAAATATCCCTTTCCTGCTTTTAGGAATCAAAGATATCCGACAGACTTGTTAGAGTAGGGCGATTTAGAGAACTTCTCATTAACATTTCAGCTTTGATACCAATCTTCCCATGTTTACCACCGAGCGATGATGTCCCAGTCTTCCTTTCAACTCCTCAGTTGCACTTGATTAGCAGAGGAATATCCATCTCGCCTTTATGCGATTAGTGCACCGATAGAGGGTGGCTTATCCGAGCTCGTTTAACCACAGCGAAAGGAAAGAGGAACGGAGAGATAGAAAGGAATAGGGGAGCAGACTCACCGTGGAAATAGGACGATGCGCAACGCAAATCCGCATTCGCGGTCAGACGGGTGTATTTTGGTATGACGCGACGTTCTACGTCAGTGTGTGCGCCAGTAGGATAATAAGACACGGCAATGCGAGTAATAAACAGATTTACGACGGTTCGAGGAACCTCGCAGATTTCATTTCCACTGATACTTTTTCTCGAACCAATTTCTGCGACGTACACCGTAATTCCCGAACCCTTCGCGTTTGCCTGCTTTTCTCCCTCCCGCGAATTTAACTTTTCACGCTGAACCTCCTGGTTTACCTGTACTACTGTAAATCACGGACTGCTGTCAATGCAGATTACTTCCGCGTAATATATTCAAATAGAGATTCTTGCAACTGTTAATCATATATTTTTCCGATTCTCTTTAGTAAATTGCCACCTCAATAGTAGAATTTATTTAGAAGGTAACTTTTAAATTAAAGCATTCATTGAGAATATTAATGAACGACGAATGTGTATTGAATTTTTTGTAAATTTTCGTAAACAATTTTACTTTTGTATAATGCATTGCATTAGAATTCATAAATTATTTTTCTATTAAAAATTACGCGAATCAAGGGGTGTATCAGTTTGATCCATTATATATCCTGCTGAAGGCGAAGCAGAGGCTCAACAGCTGGCTAATGATGAAGCTAATAATCAGAAAGATTAATTGAAGTCTACCGTACCCCAAAAATTAAGATAAACTGTACTCTTCTGTTCCATAATTCCGGCGGTTACGGCGCGGTCGAGGTTTTATCGATGTACTTTATAATTCAGCTTTCCAAAAGTTTCATCCCGTGAGAGCAAACTCTTGACGTTGCTTGCGTAAAGAATATTTATTAGCTGCTTAGTTTAAAAAAAAGTGATTCATTGACGATCATTACTGCTTTCATCTAAACAAAGTGACTTTGAAGATGACATTGATCGTGCTTTCCCTTACGAAGATCTTTTGCAACATTAGCCTTTTTCGTCCTAATTAGCCAGAGAATTAATTTCCTAATTAAACTCGCATTAAGATTAAAAGAGAAGCGTGCAGCTTCGTTTAAACACACGGGAAACAGTGTTGAGAGTCTTTAAATTAATTGTTCATTATTCTAACATAAATATGATTAATAAAGACACATTATTTCTTTTTGAATTCTTAAATGTCGAAGAGCTAGTGAAAAGTTGAAAGGTAAATTGGCCCGCAAAGAGAAGGGTTAATAACGAAAACCACGCTTGAAAGAGAGTTGTGGCTGAGAATGTGGTACCGGCTTGAAAGATCAGGATAATCGGGTGAAGTTGTTTGGATGCTTAACGGGTCATCTCGCCACGCAGACGTGATGGATGAAAGGTGTTCCAGTTATACTGGATTTCGTTGGGTTTGGAATGATGAATTGACCCTTCCAATTCTAACTCCACTTGGTGAACTATGAGCACGACTGTTGCAGTCTCTAGCAGAGAATTATACATACATATCTAGATATAGTGAATAAAAGTGTATGTATAATATTTTATAATTATGCTAAATTAATCTAAAAATTTTGGGCATTTAAAATAAAAGTAATCGATCCCAGAACTTCCGAAACTTCATATTCGGTCTACAAATTGACAAATATCATAATTATTAGGGTAAATAAATGTATTAACGAGGGAAGTTAAGTCAACCGATGACGCAAAAGTCCACAATAATTTTTAAGTCAAAGTGTAAACCATCCTTCTCATTTTACAAGACTCCCATGTATGATAAGATTTTCCATTTCTCTCTGTCGCTACCCTTTCCCCTCTACATTGCAAACGAGCATCTATATTTACGATTTCTCGTCCATCCCGGAAGCGATTTGCGAACCGCGATCGACCGCACTAGTCTCTATTTTCGATTATACGACTCTCTCCGGGGAAGAAGCATGCGTCTACCCGAAGTCGAGATTAAAACGGAGTGCTAATTATGGTAATTGGGTCAGACTGAAGTCGCGTAGCGAAAGGGTGAGACAAACTTGGTGAAATGCGAATGGCTGTGCTTGACAGTTTCGTCGAGAGATTCGAGTTGAGTAAACGGTGGTTACGTTTATCAGAGAATGCTCGGTGGACAGGTGTTAAATTGAACGGAGAAACGTCGCATGGAATCGCGTTGCGTTGTATCGCGTTGGTGGCTTCTCCACGGTGTGTTTCGAGGATGTGTAAGGCTTCCCTATTATTGCCGCAAATTCGGCATCGTCGTCGAGTCAGATTGGATCGAGCGGCGAATGAGATTTAGCATACCTGAGGTGTACTACTGCCTGTAGGACACGCCGGCGTGTCTCGGTAAGGTTTCACTATTATTGGCTAACCGATAGGTTACCGTGTCAATCTGTCTAGACTGACACGTGTCGCATGATCGATAACCAGTCTCTACAGTCGAGTTTTCGATCACTCACTTTTCTTCGGTATAACTCTTCCTCATAAAAGCTTCAAAGTAATACTGTGCCACGCTAGAAATATCTTCCACCGATCGAGTTCTCATTGATTTCCTAAAATCGGACAGTATTTATACTATTGATTGACTGGGATTGTCTCATCTACACACTTATCTTAACAAAATGTGAATAAAAACAATTTGTATGAATTTTTCAATCAACTATATTAGAAAAATCGTTGTACGTGTATTGTTTGTCTCTACCGATTAATAGACGCACACGTTCGTGGTTTCCCAGTAGAACAAGCATAACGGAAGTTATGTATAGAAATTGGCTTTTGCAAAAAAGTTTGCGAACGCGAGCCGCGTGCGAAGTGTTCGCAAACACGAGAGACCAGGCAAAGAAACGCAAACAACTCGTCGGCCTGGAAACAATAAAGCGTTAGCGGTACGGCACGCCAGTGGAAGGCCAGCCGGTAGGCAAAATTCGCGATAAATATTTGCTTGCACTTGAATATTCAAGTTCGAGCCAGGGAAGAAGAACTTCCAAGAGGCGTGGTATTAAAATCTTCCCTATCCTTGCGAGCGCAACTGGCTCCGTGAAGTCGCGAATACGAGAGAGAGAGCGAGAGAGAGCTTCTTCTTAAACATTGGCAAAATGTTTACTACCGAGGATTTGACACTGAGTGTTCGTGGAATATGTATTGCGCGTGGGCTTAGTCGCTGCTATATCTGCACAGATTAACTCTGCCACGTGCAATAATATATATATACATATGATATGTATCTATGCATATGAAGGTTGAACTACTTTGAAACTGTTATTCAACGTATCGATTGGCTCGACACTGCGAAAATTTCTCTTGAAATTCTTACAATTGTTCATCTTTGAAACTTCACAATAATTCATACAGTATCAATTAATCATTTCTTTGTATCCTCATTAATTTTCGCGAATAATATTTGAAAAATATAAAGGAAGATTACAATTTTCATAAACATAACATTAGAACTGTAACTCGAGGTGGGTTACAATAATAATTACAATGTTCAAGATCGATAGAGCATTTTCAATCACTGTCTCGCTCAATAAGTTTTTTGCCAGTTCACTTTGCCGGATCATTGAGGTTGGCAGGTTTTAATTGAATTTTTCCTGGGTGAGCTTGAAGCATCGCCCTAACGCCGGCGGATTGACGCAATACTCATAAATATTCGTGGGCAATTGGCGGCAGGAGCGGGCGGTCTCGCTGATCCACGGATCTCCGGGCGGGCAGCTCGCTCCGGAAAGCGCTTAAGAGATTAAACCGGACGGTTCGAAGTTCTTGTCTCTCGTGTAAACACTTTAATGGACCCTCGAAGCGGGTGCACCTGTTGCTCGCGCCCTCCTGGCTCCCGCGTCGCTTCGTGCTGCTTCACCGAAAAATATTTCGAGCTCATGGGGTGTCCGGTCCATCGATGCACCACCTGACCACCTCGTTCCACATTCACAGCTCCGTTTTTTTACTTTCCCTATTCTCAGTCCGATCGCAAACGTCACTTATTTCACAAGCCAACATTCCAAAGTGCCAATCACCGATTTTTAGGAACTAATAACATTCGTTTCATACGTATTTTTCTCATCGGTGATGGTTGCTTTGTTCAAAGGATAAACATCTCTGTTTAAAGTTAAATATGTGGAAAATTGTCATAGTTAGCGAAATAGGGGCCTTCGGAAATTTAAAAAAGGGTTTGATATAACTCCAGTTTTTCCACGCGTTGCAATACCAATCACGGAACCAAGTGAATTTCGGCTTCCGCGGAACCGTTAATACTGATCGATAGCCATCTGTCTGTTTTCGAGTTTCTCGTCGACCACAACTTTTTTCCACTACGCCAACCTGTGGACCGCGAACAAACAGAAATCTCAATATTCTTCATTTTTGCTCGTTATATCCCTGTTTTTCGCCAATTTCGCCATTAAAGTGGTTAGTGGACGACCGCGAAATTTTGGATAGCGATCAGAGGATTATTGGGAAGCGATCACCTCTGATTGCATTCTCAGAAAGCATCGCTAAAGGCGCTTGTTTTTTGCCTCACTTATAGTAATCAAGAACGCGTGAGCAATTGCGCAATATCCTCGAAACGAAAATTTAGGCGCTACCCGGAAGAAGAAGAAAAAACTCGAAAAAATTTTGCATCGGGAAGTCATAATCTCCAGATCAATGAGGATAATTTGTCATTGTCAGTGTAATCCAATTAATCATAACACATATATTGTAAATCAATAAAAACCTCTCTACAACATGGATCCAACATGGATCCTGTGTTTCAGGTTCCACGAACTGTTAATTAAGAAGTAACTATCCGAGGGGGGAAAAAAATCGATCAGGATACATATACTCGATATGAGACGTAGCGATAGAATACTAAAACGGGTCAATTGCAAAGGTCTACTTACGCGAGTGATTTATTTCTGCGATCAGTATCGGAAATTTGTTAGGTCACTTTCTCCTTCTTACGCACTTCTTCGTTTGGCAGGGGAGATTTCTGCTAGAAATCACAGGAGTAAATCGTCGATCTAAATCGAGCCTTTAGCCTGACTGGAACTGCCGTGCCGCGCGTCGCACGGCAGTGATTTGTGGCAGGCATCGTGCACAAAAACTCTACACCAAGTTGCGTGGCGACTCTCGTAAATCAGCGGAATGAGGCAAGTCTTGGATTAATAAGTGTCTTGTTTGCGTAACGATCACGCGCGGTCTTGCACGAATCGTGGGAAAAAGTGGAGTGTGTCACGAAAAAGGGCCTGAACTTTGCGCTTTTGGGGTTTAATCGCGCGGAATCCTACCATCGAGAGGACAGCAAACGTTCGAACGATAAATCGAGTCTGGTTGATCAGTGATGTAGGATAGTTCTTCGTGGTCTCGTTCGTTCGCTCGAAAGCTAATTAACAGGAACGAATAAAAAAAAAATAGAGAAAAAAAAAGAGATCGAAATTGAGTTCGGCGCAGTGCGGTAATCAAGGTGAATTAAAGGATTAGTTCGAAGCCAGCCTGATTAGGCAAGATTAGTTAGCGCGGTGTCAAATGTTCCGACACGTTCTCACCCCGGTCAAATAATTGAGGACCGATGAATATTAATAGAGCGGTTAATAGGTAATCCGACAGATAGCGGAGCTTGTTTATCATCGCTGACCCACTTCACTTTAACCCCACATTTACCGCGTGCATTGATCGGTGCTTATTTACTTCGTTAATTATAATTATAACAGGAAATGCAAGGTAGATAAGAATGCCAAGAATTATATTTCGATTACAAGCTATATAGCTCAATGATTTCGTACTGCACATTTTCAAAGTACATATATACAATACATATACATATATATGTATGTACTTTGTCAAAGATAGTCGGTGCAATACATAGAGTGGAATATTTGAGTAGGATCTGGACATTAGTGTGTTTTGCCGGAAGTTTCGTGTTCCTTTAAGAGTCCCAAAGTTGTCCCAATTTTCCCGAGCGAATTGGTATATCGAATTTCTCGCGGTCAGTATAACAGGGCGGAGAACGTGTGGCCCAATTATCATTGGCCGCGAGGTCACCGGATGCTGGCCATGGCCCTGCTCATAAATTCCTCTCGATAATTGCTCTCTTGTCACCAAAAGGTGTCGTGTCAACAGTGCACCAGCAAGGCGACTCAGAAATCAGGATCGATCTCCTGTCTGTTCCCGAGAGCACCAACCGATCTAACGATTATTTCGAAAGGATAAATCATCCGACATCGAAACCGGTTCCGCTCGATCCGATTCGCTGACAAGCTAGACCGCCACGCTGCGTCGTGCCGTGCCGTGTCGTGGCGCACCATAGCATGGTATTTCCGATCGCTAAATTCCAGGATGCCGTAAATCGCGATCGCTGCTCATGGACAAATCGAGAGGCCCAGTTTCTCGCGGAATTTCGCGGCCACTGCCGGGATGCCGGCCAAGGAGCTTTGTTTATGGGATAGCCACTGGCGTAAGCATACCTCCATGACGACGACGCGAATCGGCTTTGGGAGATTGAGAACGATCAAAGAGATTATTCTTCGTTGAGGGTCTCGTTTAGTTGTAATCTACTCCAAACATTCCATGACACAATTAAAAGATCACAATCGTGAATATTAATCGTTTATAATCGTGTAAATTAATCTGAATTTTAATATTTCTCTGTTTTATAATTAGCATTGTGTATTTTGCACATTTCTATTAGATATAAGTAAAATAATAAAATGGCTCAAGTTTAATTCGTGTTGTAATAATATGTTTGTAGAATAACGCACAATCTTTCTGAGTTTTAGTCTCTTTATCTCTGAAGCAGGTATCGGACGCATACCTTTCAAGTGACAGTGCTAAATTGTACCGTTTAATTCAGTTGAACTAAAAGAAAGCAGTTCACGGACCTAAATCAATCAGATTCCATCAATCACTCGTCAGAAATCTTCGTATCGCAAGAGTCGATAACGCATTCCGCAGGAGAAACTATGACAAATAGCAAGCAAAGTCCACTTTTCTACTTCGATTACCAACATGTTATCTCAAAATTAATTCTTGTTTTTTAATAAATAAACTCCCGAGATCCAATGTATTTATGACTCTTCCTATATTTCAATTCGATCAATCGATTCAGCACATTACAAGAAGAGAAAACTTGAAAACGGAAACATATTATGCTGAGTAATTAAAGTTTACATAGCTTTATCCCCCTTTTTATCGGGACAAGCAGAGAAATAGATATATTTGTTAGATGTTCGAAGGTCCACGTCGTTCAGCGATAATTAAACTCAACTAGATTTTTGCGGTCTAACGATACCTAACCAGTTAATATTGCGCGTCATCTCTGTACACGTACGTTTCTGAAGTGGTCAACGTCGCGTCACATTAGATCACGATCGTCACGAAGGTTGACGCACCAGAAATCTTATCGCGCTTATCATCTACATGCAGAAACAAACATCAAAAGCATTGTGTATTCCTAAATCTTGTTATGGTCCAATTTTACCACGCGAAGAATTTAAATGCGATTAGAAATATATTGTATGCGAAGAATCGTAATTGAAGCTATTGGAATTAGATGCTTAGTAATATTATGTTTCTCACGTTTTCGATTATCAAAATGACGGACACCATCGCATTCCTTCACGATAACGATTTCCGCTGCGACATTAATCATTGTGATTATCCTCTTGGCTCGATAGCGATCTACTTCGCTTACGAGCAAAGAAAACACGTCACTCTCCTCATTAATCCTCTCCACGCGGAAGCGCCCCAAATATCGACTCGCATTTTTCTTCGAAGCAGAGGCTTCGGTACTTACTTACTTTCCGCGACGGAATAACAACAAATTCTGTTATCGAAGGAGCAACATCGATCCTCGTGCGAGGCGAGTCACGCGTCAGATTAAAGTGCTTTAATAATATACGACGCACCTTCTATTGGGAATTTTGGATGTGAACAATGACGTGATCGCTCAAATAAATCCAAGAAGCGTTAACACACTAGAGCAATCAAAACTTGAAGTATCACTAATAGCAGTGATCGAAACGATTTATCTTATCTGTAATGTGTAATTGAAAGAAATAATTATTTCATAAGATTCACATCAGAAAATTTAATCTGAATTTCGGCGAAAGGCGACACTGCAACATGATGATTTTATTAATCAAAAATCTTAAAGAAAACGTAATTTGTATCATAAAAATATTTCTCTAGTTATCTTTGAAGACGTAGCTTTGGAAAATAACAAATAACATTTTCTCAGGCAGAGTTTTCACATATGGGCTAAACATTAGGCTTTCGTTTTTCTTCCATCGAGACTTCATTTACCCGCATTTTCAATTCGATTTATTTCCCAAGCGTGCTTATCGCGCTTTGTGATATAAATAGCACAGTGAAAACCGTGAAAATAATCGCAATTTTTATTTTTGCTCTCGAAGAATATATTTTCGTTGGGATCGTCCAGTTCGCGGAGAAATTGCGATAGGCAGAAGTCGTTTGGTACGGTGATTGCAAATGATGCAGGAAATCCAGGAAAACCTATGTAAATTTATTCAAAGCGCCCGTTGTGAATCAATTAATCCGGGTTTCCCACGGAGCCGCTCCACGTGTCGTAAAACAATTTACTAGGGACATCGTCGGGTCAACGTTATGACATGCACTTTCGAGAAAAGCCGATTCTACTAATAGTCGCTTTCAGCGAGGTAATTCCCGTGCATCGCGCTTTTCGATCGCGCAAAATCTAAATCGGAACTTCTATAACAATTTTTTTTACACTCATCGATTTTCAGCAAAAATCTAATCGATTAAAAACCCAATGCAAGCAGATTATATAAAAAGAAAATCATTTATTAAATTTAACTAGCAATAAGCAAACAGTTTATTAGAGAAATCTTGTGTTAGTAATTTGTTCTCGTTTGTTTTTACCCATTAACTCTTTATCGAAAGAAATTAGGTTAAAGATAAAATGGGATCGAGAGACGAAATGAGGAAAAGCAATAGAGTAGAAATAGATCAGGATGCATTGGAGTTCTGAGAGAATCGCGAGCTACCCGTATTCGTAGGGTGGCGCGATATCGCGAAAATCTATCGGCACCCTTCACCAACGTGCTAGATCCATCTCAATTTCCCACTGACAGATTAACGACGTGTCGAGCGGGAGCTAAAAACCGGACACGCGTTCCCGGGTAATCGAGGCAAATTTATTCGCCTCGTCGCGAATGTGCGAGTATGCGAGCATACGAGTGTTCACCCGCCACTCGTCGTCTCTCCTCCCGTTTCTCCCTCTTTCGATGGCAGGCTCGCAAGTTTGGCAAATGAATGCGTAATGGTGACACTGCGAACTCGATTTCGGTTCCCGAAAGGCGAGGCTCGATTCTCTCTAATTGATTTGTGCTCGCTTTTCCGACGAGTGGCCTCGGTTTGTTTCAGGATCAAGTTCGCCGGTTGCTGATGCAAACTAGAACTCAGCGAACTACCATTACGAGCTGCTTATTTCGCCAATGTTTCGCTAATGGTATTGTTATTATTATTAGTATTGTTATACTCTGTTCCTAATGAGATTTCCGTCCGTTCCGCAATTTCCCAGCGATTCCACAATTGAATTAGAAACTAATATAAATTAAAACTTGATTTAATCGAATCAATCATTCGTCAATTGGTATTGCGATTTGAAAATGCTCACTAAATAAAGTTTCTTCTACTAAATTGAAACTGTGGGAAAATCTGTTGCAGAGATATGTATTGAAGAATAACAGAACCATGTTTGTATCTCGAAGATTCCTAGTGTTTCCAAATGAAGAAAATAGATTATAGGAATTTGTTTTCACGCGGATACGGACGCGGTCGGACAAATATTTGAAGATGATAACGCAAGGTAGAGATCCAGTGAATCCGGTTCTCATAACGAGAGATAGGAAAAGCAACTACCGATGCCAAATTCGTAAACCGCTGTTCTTATCGACGACGGGATGTCAATATTTTGATAGACCAGAGGGCCGCGCGCGGGTGCGTTCTTATCGATCGGAGATCGCATCGGAGAGGAAAAGCTTCACCATCCCAACCATATAACCCTTGTCGTGATCGAATGCTGGATGTTCGGCTCTTCCTACACTCCCTGCCATAATATTTAGGTACGAAAATATCATAATATTGATTTCGATGGCGAATCCTCAACATAGGTGAAATATCCAAGTTTTGCTATCAGCGAATTAGAAACACTATTCCCCATGACAAAACGCATGCTGTTTGTCTGTTAATTAAGGATAACCAAGTAATTCGTCAAGAAATACTAATATTAGCTCTATACATTGAAACAAAATAAATTGCTCGTCAAAATATATTATTCGAAAAAGCGGCAAATTAAAAGGAAATAAAACGAATATTATTACTACTTCTGCTCAATTTTCATACGATTAGATGGCATTGTTTGTCATTAAATAATCTAACAATTTGCTTGGCAGTGTCGCGTAATTCCGGTGCATTGTCAGTATGTCATGAAAAATGAGTTACGACAAGAAGATTCTGCAACCTCGCAATTATGTAAATAGACAAATATAGCTGGATAGAGAGTGGGTGGCTTCTTCTTCCGTTTCTTTTTTCCCTTCGTTTCTCCAATCGGCAAAATCACGCATTTCCATTCAAATTCCTTCTCCAGTTCAATCTGTTCTAATCTAGAAACTCATGCATCTTCCTTAATCTCAAAAATCTTCGGATCAAAATTCATAAAAACTGATGAGATCTCCCTGATTAAATTTTTACTTGGTTCGACGATTTTCCATTAAAATAGAGTGAACATTTACTTTAAAAAAAGGAGTTCAGATTAGAGTGATACAAGTAGTACAATAAAGCTGTATTCCGGTTCATTCGCCTGCCTTCGTTCCTCGTCGCCCACATCGCAACGTTGAGGTATAGGTACCGAATGGCAAAGTATGCGGCGTGCGCATTAGGCTCACAGATAGGCCAGGACGAGGGCGTAAAACCAACAAGCCAGAGCCAGTAGGTAGACCGTAGAAGGCTGAAAGCCTGTTGCAAGGCAATAAGGCCGCTTATGAGTGTACCTCGGGTACGTGGGTGCATGCACTCGGCAATGTGGGCGCGCATTACCCACCGCGGACCCTGGCAAGGACGTCCCTAACTATCGCGGTTTTACCGCTGGATACCCACCTCGCGACGTACTTATACGTCCAACGTCCAACTCTGGCCCCACGCGATTCTCCTTGTGCCACGTGTCCCACTAATCTCTGACCGTTAAATACCACCGAGTGAGACCCAGGGAATTTTCTTGATTCATCAAATTTGCGAGAGAAAGAAATTCTGATCATCTTGCAATTTTTCTTTTTTTAATTCATTGCAAAGTTTACTCTGTGTAATTGTACTGATATAACTTTAATAATAAGTGCCAAATGTGGATTGGAATCTCCTCTTCATTATAATGCATATGTGTGACGCTGCGGCTCTCAATGGGAACCGTGCGTCACACATGTGTGAACGCGTTAAAAATAAACTGTAGCGGATTTAGGTTGAGTAAGATGAATAAATCAGACTAACAAAGGCAATCTTGGATTAGAGATACACGAATTGGGCCAGTGAAAGAGAACGAGTTGAAATAATGACGAATTTTTCAAAGTCGAAAATTTAAGAGATCCATATTTATAAAAATAACTATGTAATAAGGTAAAATTAATGGTTTTAGGATGCACATACAAAAATCAATTTAATCGATCATATGACTCTAAATTGATAAAAGCTTTGAGACTTTTCCAATGCATTATTTAATGACACAACGGGTTTCGTTGAAAAAAAAGCAGAACCTCGAGCTATCAGCGTTGTTACAGCGTTTTCAATTTCCTCTTCGCTACAGAAGGAGACTCAGAATTACCTTTCAGCAGAGCTTGTGAGACAGTTAGCAGTAATACCCTCTCTCGTCGGTTTGGCCTACATTCCGGAGATCCTTCGAATTATTCATCGAAACCACCCCGCAATAGAATTCGCGATCCATCTCTAGCTTGCTGGTATAAGTTCGAGAGGTGCCGCGAACAAGTTCTCCAACATAAACACAGAAAGCAATTCTGCTTCTTGCTCGGAGTGGCGAATTCCAAGGGAGCTTTGATCGCGTGGAGAAATGTCTGCCACCTGTGTGCGAATCCGTGTTTCCCGCTTCGGGCTCTTCACCCTATTCGCCCCATGCGTTCGGCCTCCTGCAGTTATAAATGACGCCAGAGAATACTCCATTAATCTCGAACTCGCGATATTATACTGATTAATTATTTCCTCTTGCGAAAAGTACCCCTCGGCGCGGCCTTTTCAAGGACGCGTCTCCTTCTTCGCCGCCTCTGCTTTAAAACACCTTCGTCGACGTGTCACCGAAAGCAACAATGATCCAGCCTCAAAGCGACGAAGCATTTTGTTTTCAATATTGATTAAACGCAGAAATATATGTCGTGTTTTAGAAGCGTTATTAAAAAGTAGCTAATATCCAAAATCAACTATTATTATACTTTCGAATCCATTTCCATTTTAATATCTCCTCTTGAATTTAAAGTTCATTTAATTTATCATTCTGTTTGATTTGAGTATAATTAGGGTTGGACAGATAATTTCTAGAAGACAAATTAAGACTCAATATTGTAGATTGATTCGAGTGACTTTTGCTCACGCACCAGATTGAAGCTAAGGTCAGCGAACGCACAGCGTGAACGAGTCAGGAACATGCGGTAGCGATAACCCGAACACCACATCGGATCGCATCGTCTGAATTCGACAGGGTCGCTTTAGACATCCGGCTGCATCCGCGAGACAATCCGATCGACGCGGATCCGATCGGGCGTCGTTGTCAGAATCCGATCGCATTTGCATACAATTGGGCGTTATCCGGCTGCTGCCCGGCTAATTTGCATGCTGCTATCATCGGGCCAGCGAGTTTATGATCGTTCGACGCCACGCCACGCTATATGTACCACGTAACACTGGCACTCCTTAACCCTCGAGAGGAAACTCCTCTCTCGCATGCTCCAGGAGTGCGTAAGCGCCCCCACACATGCCTTCTTTCGCTATTCGCCCTCTCTCCCTCTTTTTCACTCCTTTCATCATCTTTTCACTCTCCTCTTCCTTTTCACTTCTTCTCTCGCTCGAGAGACACGCTTGACCGAGCTGTCGCAGGATTTTCGAACGCACCATTAAGAGCGCCTTTCGGAGTCACTGCTTTGGAATCTGCACTGCCAAGCTCCTTTGAAAGGTATCTCACGTATGCTTCATGGGCAATACAGGTATATACGTAGGTATACGTAAAGTCTGCGGGCGTCGACGCGTATTCAGGCGTATTCAGGCGTATGGTTACTCGCGAGTATCGAGAATTCGATAAGCCATCGAACCCTTCATAGGTAAATCGCGAGCGATACTCTAAGGGCAAGTGATGAAGCTGTGATTCTTGAGTCTCGAAGAGAAACACAGGTGACCACTGCAATCGACTTCCGAGGGTAGCTTTCAATGTACTTGTCTGTCTCATTAGCAGGATTGTTGATATATAATTCGAAATATTAATCGTTATTGACGATTAAGAAATCTTCCATCAAAGAATACCGATAGCAAATATTCTTCAATTTTTCATTATTCTCCTTTTGCAAATTATCTCAATTGACTTCTATTATAAACCAATTAATTAGTAGTCGGCAACCTCTTCCATAAGCTTAATTGTTTCGTTAACAGATTGGACTTTAGAACAGTAAGTATCGAAGGAGAAGTCCCATATCAACGGTATTCAAGGTGTATCGTTTTGTTTACTTGTGCAAGCAGTCGAGTCAATGTGCACTTCGCCGACAGATGAGCTTGTCTGCTACTCGTCTGGACTTGGGTCCAGTGTCCACTCGGAATGCTAGCCGTCGAGCCAGACACCCGAGACAAAGACAAAGTGTTCGGTTAGCTTTATCGGACCTGGAATGCCGATAGCGACTAGCTAG
Organism: Trypoxylon attenuatum; assembly: GCA_963989405.1. NCBI lineage: Eukaryota > Metazoa > Arthropoda > Insecta > Hymenoptera > Crabronidae > Trypoxylon > Trypoxylon attenuatum. The sequence goes on along the minus strand of OZ022489.1, from coordinate 15,915,009 downwards.
CACCGTGCCGAGCTGCGATCTCGCATCCCCAAATTGCTGGCGATCGATCGCCACGCGACGAATAATAACAAGGTGTCCCTTTGATCGTAAGCGAACTATAGTGCATCTGAGCGACTCTCATCGGTGATTTTCGGCCATAAAAAATGCTCTATGGGGTAGCTTTCAGCCGGGTATCCACTATGGTTATATCTAGTTAATGAGGCATCTACTACATGCAAGTTTTTTACACGGATAGGCACAGTGCATATATATGGGATGGATATAAAGTGATTGTAAATGATGACGAGCTTTGGTTTGGTCCCGGTTTATATAAGTAATTGGAGCACGAGTTTTTGATATTGATCGTCGTGAGAGTTCAAAAACTCCGACGACTTCTATTTTGATAAAGATTGTTATTATCAGAGGAGTATTATCAGTGTCATAATAAATAAATAAGAATCCAGGGTTTTTAATTAACGTTGCTTGAAAAATGAGTGACTCAATATTTCACCCGTTTTGAAATACGTCTCGATTACCTCTCGAAAATTCGAGACGTCTCGTCGAGACAGGATCTGCAAATTTGCAGAATGAGTTGAAAAGCGATAATGTCGATTTAGCCAGGAGTAGTATTCCGAATTTTTCCAGAGGCTACTAAAAAACCAAGAGGCAAGTGTTTAAAGCGGCCCGGAGGGCTCGAAACTGGTGCAATCAGGAAAGTTTCGAGGATCGCGATAACAGTGGAAACTGCAAACGCTCTAGAGTACGAACGGTGCATAGCGATCAGCCTTGAGCCGACAATTAAAAAACGGCACACTGAGATCGACGCCGCGCCGATTGGAAACCGGAGAAATTCTCAACGAAACTGGAGTACCGTGTAAACACGTACACGTAGAGAAGTGAAAGCAGGATCGGCCCCCGAGAGCGTATAGAAAGTGACATTATGCAGTTACGCGGCGGCAGCGAATACAAATCATAAAAGTAAACGTAAATATGTGTGTTCGAGGCTCGAGCTCGGGTTTGGGCTCGCATGGTTTCGCATTATATAAACAGTGTCGGTAACACACGCGAGAGAAGCTAGGCGAAATGTTTCTTGTCTGTACACATTGAACTTAGATAAGCCTATCGCTCATTAGAGATATGCATTTCAGTAGATAAAGAAATAACCCATCACTATCACTTATAACCTGGGAATAAAAACAGTGCTACCTATGTATTAACGCTCTCAATTTCCACGTGTCTCGACCCCGATCTCCTTTATACGTATGTAGTTCGTAATCGACTGTTGCATCTGCCGACAAAGAAACTCGGTGCCAGGACGAGCCAGGAGAAATTAGCTCTGCCAAGAAGGATCTAACGATCCGTTACAAACTAATCGCGTGGAGTAGATTGGAAAATTTTCTCCTATCTTTGCACTTGTTTCCAAGTATTCGACGAGACGTCGGAAATTCCCGGCAAGCCATGTTCTCACGACCTTGACCCGATTCGCGGCAGAATTCGCTTGCCGAATATTCGAGGCCAATCGTCGTTGTTTCAAAGACACAATCTGATCGTAAATATCGCGAACGTGCATTCCAGCATCTTTTATGAGCGAGGAAGCAATGTCGAGGGTGTTGACGTTCAAATACAAAGCGAATTAAAAGTAAACACGATTGTAAAATTCGTCGACGGATGAATCTTCAGGATGCTCTGGATTATCAACAAATTCCAGAGGACGGAAAAGCAATCACAAAAGAAAATCGTGATTCTGCCAAAGATTAAATCACCTTCGGATATATTCCATCTTTAATTATAGAGCGTAAGTAAAGAAAAAAAAGGGTAACTGAGACTCGGATTATTGTTATCTCTCGGTTGAAAAGCGTCGATAGAAAGGCGACTCATTGAAAGAGCACGGTTCCGTTGCCGGTAATAAAAGGTAAATGCACTCTGTGCCATCGCCAGCGGAGCATTGATAATGATTTGTTATCCATAACGAATACCGTCCACGGAATAGCGCAATAAATTGATTGATTTATAGCCGCCAGCGGCGTCGGAAGCGATACCAAGGCAAAGCGGTGCCCGGTTTCTTTTAATTAACGTCTAACACCGAAGAATCACCGCGATCGTTGCGAGTACTTGATGCAATTTAATGCATCGGACCTACCGTACTTCTTCGTCCAACTAAGAAATTCAATTATATTTGTTCGATGATTTCGCAATTACGCGATAGAGACACGATTCCACGAGGATTCCCAGCTGTTCATTTGTATCGTGAGCCTTTGGGCAAACTTGCCACGAATTAACATTATTAATATTATTAACGAGAGTTAATGCACGAACGACGACAAATAATCTTTCCAAGAGTTTGTGGATCGAAAGACAACTTTGGAAGAGAAACTTCGAAGCACCGAAGACAATGAAACTCTGGTGAATCCAGTTGAACTTGTATGCAGAATATATGTATATAATGGTCAATCTGGCACAAGCATTGTTGTTCGCATGGCAATGAATACGAGCTCGCAATCCTAGAATCCGAAACTGTAAGAACGAAGCAGTTTACCGTTAGGTTGGCTTCCAGGACCTTGCTACGGCTTGATCCTTGATTCTCCGCAGGATATCTGGCCTCTTCCATGTAACGAAACCACCTAACGAAACCTCGCAATTCACGAGGATTAACGGAACTATCCAACTAAAACTTGGCTGTATTTCACCGATAACCACCGAAGGGTTCTTCTTCTCGGTAGGAGATTTTCATGGAAAATTACCATTCTCGCGATGGCTTGCGTGTTACGAGAAAAGTTTTCGCCGAAAGGGAAAGTAGCAAGTTCCATAAAATGCAATTCGGCAAAGGTGACCAAATTCGTGCATTCCCATGCAAACAGCTGGATCGTCTCTTGGAATTATCATAAGATTTCACTTGATGTAGTTCGCACTTTCGCGATTTTCGTTTCTTTTGTCATTGCTTTACCGGTTGAACGAAATTCCCAGTCTCTATTCAATTATCGCAAACAAGAAGCGGTTCTAGGAAATTTTGCGAAACTGTTTAGTTTCTTACATTTCGACGAAATTTTAGTGTATCCGCGGGAAGTTTGTCGATGGATGACTGGCGCTTGGACAGGGAAAAGCTGTAAGAAGTTATTTTTGCACTATCTTGAATTTCACCTCGCACTTCGAACCGAACGCGATGCAGATTTCGAAATCGTTCCTTGGAACGTACGCGTTAAAGCGACGCACGAGCAAACCGTTCCAAGGTACGCATATTTTCTGTGAAGTTGTTATATTTTCTTTCCTTGAAACTTCTTTTATTCCAGTAGGACTGCGGTTCTCACTCTGCCAGTGCGTATTCCGCGAAAGGGGTGGTTTTTGAATAATGCAGCTTCTAATATATGGAAACAGCAAGAACTAAATAATTAAGAATAATTTAATATTTTTAACTGTTCAAACGTCACAATTATCAAAAGTTTCTCGATATATCGGAACTATTAATTTATATTTGTACCATGTCGAACTCATAAAAATCTGTCTTTTAACAAATCTTTAATTTAAACCAAATCAACTTCAAAGTTAAAGCCAAATTTACAAACCTTATTTTTTGAGCATAAATCATAAAAATTGATATTGAAATTGGATTATGCACATAAGTAGCTCGTATCTTTCATCTTACGAGCACATAAGTATAGGTTAATTTTAATAGTCTGTGACCGATCAATGGATTTTCGTGGGGGAAGTTATTGCTATGCAAATTAATGACTCATGATTGGAGGGTATACCCCTGAGATTCGATCTGTCACCGAGACCGAGCACGAAAAGAAAGCTACTTATTCACGGGAAAACTCACTGTCGTCGGAAAGCCGGTAAACAATTGATAAGTTAGCGTATTGGTACCGCGCACCTTGCTTACAGGAAAGTGGTCTCTTCCAGGAAGAGGTTTGTAGCACGGCGCAACAGGGTCCGATGTCGCTGGGTTACTACGGAGTTGGTTACTTGTGCGTAGTAACCTCGACAACATTCTTCTTCCTTTTTGTTACCTTGTCTATAGTATGTCAATTGGCCAAATACATATCAGCACAACGCAATTACATCACTAATTTTTTTTCTTCAACGTACTAGAATATTTTAAGTAGAGGTATATTAGTAACTATAAATTGCTCGTCTTTGAAAATATATGGGAACGTGTCTGCGTGTAACATAAATTAGTTATAGAAATTAGACCAGATATTTGATTTGGAAAATGTAATAAGTCATTACATTCCACCAGTTCGGTAAACTTTTTCCGGATGGTTCGTCCCTTTGCCGATTTTAATTTAGAAGCGGCCGTCGCGACGGTCGAAATCCGCTTTACCACGAGTAACAAAGTGTAGAGTTGAGTAAACTGCGACGTTATGCGATAGTGAGAATTTCAATTTTTGGTCAATTTAACAGAGGTGCTTATTAAAATTTCACTCGCGCTGCGAGCAAATTCGCAAATCCGCATCTGTTATTGTCCTACACGACCAAATAACCATCAATGGAAATTGCGAAACTATTTTTTCTACTAAAACTCACGATTCCGAGGACGGAAATTTGTCTCGGGCGTAAATGCATTGAAATTTACTAGCAGTAATCTGTATTTGCAATTTCGAGTGAATTTCACTATACGGAACATCAATTTTCTATAGTCTTCAGTACTGCACGAGCTTCATATTACTTTTCTCATGGTTTTTATTTAACTTCCCTAGATTTTTCCATTCGCAAATTTGAAAAATAAAGCTGCGAACGTTGTCTCAGTTGAACATACGAAGAAACGTGTGTAAAAAGTACAGCATTTGCTGACCAGTAAAAGACCTAGTGGACTATAAAATCCTGTATGCAGGGTTGAGGCAGGCCAGCAGCCTTCAGAAATTCTTCAATTTGTTTACGTCGGCTCGAAAGCCAAATAAACGTAATCGACTTTCTCTCAGGACGGCAGAGGAAAGTTCCGTGGCAGGCAACATTGATCGGATTTGTCGGTGGTTTTCTTTGCCAGTCTTCTGGCGAGCCAGAAGACGCTCGCGAGAGCCGATTACCAGAGCTTAGGAAAGCTCCGCGATGGCAATTACGAGGCAAGAGTTTATCGTCGAGCTCCGCGAACCACGTCGAGGAATCCATTCGCCGAGAGACTGAAGCCCGACGCGAACTCTTGGAAGCAAATGAAACAAATCGGGAAAACAAACGTCTCCTTTCTATCCGAAAGCATTCGAATCTGTTCTTTTCCTTTTGACGAGTTCTTCAGTTTGATTCGTTTCCCTTCTGACCGGATCTTTAATCTTACCTAACCAGCGATTAAATTATTTCTACGCTTGTCTCTTCCCGGAAGAGTGAAACCTCCATAATCTGAATGCTCGTACGAACTAAACCCATTATAAAAATTATCCTGCATTTATCTAGAAACCTGTTTTAATTTCCCTCAATTCTACGCTACCAGTTATGTTCCTAACATACACGTAAATCGTCATCTACGCATGAAAGTCATTAGAAACATCTATCGGCTAGCACATTGAAGACTGTATTGACTATGGAACACAAGAAGTATGTACACAAGTATATTTGACATAAACATTGAGATATACATACAAGCTATGTTGTAATCTGTATGTACATACGTTATTCCCGTCCTGAGTTGACTTTGGTCATGACGCAAGTGTACATACTTACATACAACATCACTGTTCGAGGGGTTAAAATATGTAGATAGGAACAGTATGAATTTCTTTAATATGTGTTTAAGGTATTGAAGTAGGTGCAAATAAATTATTACCAGAATCCTTTTCCCTCTGTATGAATTCGGATAACGAAGATTCTTTGCTATTACAATGACGCATGATGCAGTCGAGAACTAAGGGAAGGTCCAAGACTGCGATAGGTGTTTACAAGCAACAGCAGCGATACCAATAACCGAACACTTTTGACATACGGCACAGTGGCTTACTATTGAGAATCGATACTAATTGAGCAGTAATACTCCCATCGTCGGAAGCGGCGCTAATTCGAAAACATCGCTGAGTACCGAAGAGGCATCGTTGTCGGTCTACTCGCTATCTACGGTCTACATGAATGAAAGATAAAAGCCTTTTAGCCTCTCATTGATTAGAGTCGGGAGGAAAAAGCAGCGCGTGTGACTGGTTCTATCGCGCTATGTCGCTCGTCATCCTGCACCCTCCCCAAATGCCTGTTTACGAGCGCGAGAAGAAGCCATAAAGAGAGAAAAAGGGTTTTACTATGGGGCTCGTAAAATTTTCTCGAAAAACATTCGACTGGCGCCAGCTCGCGTGCATCACCTAGGCGGTAGGTGAAAAAAAAAAAAAAAAAACGTGGCTTCTCGTTTCACTTGATAATGAAGTTTCCCCGCGGGGTTTAATTAGATTCACCCGGTAATCGTTTTCCCTTGCGATGGAGGGAGACCGAGTCCGACTGGCCGTCGACTGACGGAGGGAATTGTGAGCGGTAGAGCACACGGGCCACAAAGCGGTTCCTCTCCTGACCCAGACGCGAATTATCGGCTGGCAAAGTGCACTGGCGGAATTTTTTTAAAGCGTACCGACTGACCCCAACCAAAGCGGCAGTCCAATTTGCAGTTAAACTTTGGAGTTCGATATCTCGCCGACTGATTTACGGTTATGGGGGAGCAGTGCACCGATTTTCTTACTTCTTGCAATTATGTCAAAGCTGTTTCAGGGTATGCGAACTCGGGCTCCCCCGCCAGAGGGATCATTATGCGGCCTTTGCACGAATTGCATGAAGAGATCGCGTGCATCGCGGGCTTTTAGCCGCGATTCGTGTGGATGGACACTTTACCGACTTTAATGAAGTTTTATGTTCCCTTAACCTTTGTCAAACTCTGCTTTGTTGTCCCGAGCTCGGCTTTGAGCTAGATCATTGCAGCGTATCGGTGACCCTTTCAAAATGGACCTGCATCTAATAGCACATTTCGCTTCAGCAATCTCCCTTCAACTCTGTTCAAAGAATATTTTTCCAATATTTACAGACTTTCATTCTGCAATGCTTTGAAAAAATACTAATTAAAAAGAAACGATTCCACATATCGTAATCGAGGATGATTGTTGTACTTGTGCATGATTGTTCGGATGACTCTGAATCTTTTGAGATCTCGAAGCAAGGGTGGGAGAATGTAGGGGACGTCTCTCGTGTCGGGTGAAACTAGTCGAGCGTCAGGAGTGAGTAGCACCGCTGGAGGCATTCCGGGAATTTTGCCAATTAAAATCAACGAAGGAATAAGAGGCTGGTGGTAGGCGGTGGTAGGCGAAGGTAGGCGGAGGTGAGATGGTGGTAGGTGGTAGTGGGCGGATGGAGTGACTCGGGGGATGATAGGTGGTGTCCCGGGCCCTCTCGGGGCGTAAAAGGTACTTCGGAGGAATGTCCTTGGGCGCGGCAGTTTCGCTAATTGAAATCGATTATCCGGGCCCGGGAGTGTCGTTTTTCCGTGGGGGCGACGTCTCCTGCTCGGCGACGGCGACGGCAGCGGCGGCGCCTCCCGCCAACGAGGAAACTGCCTCACAATTACCGGGACACTCGCTTCGCTGCTTCCCGGATATTCCCATTTTCCGCGGTGGAGAGTCCTTCTCGTCTCTCCCTCTCCCACTCCCACCACTCTCTTTTCTCTCGTTCTCCTTTCGCTCTCTACCTTTTTCCCTTGCTGCTCACGAATCGAACGATTCCTCCTTTTTCCACCCCTTTCCCCAGACGCTGAGTTTACAACCCTCGCGACAACTGCCGTGGTACACCTCGCTCGCTTCTCGATGGAGCTACTTCTACTTCGATCTCGGCTTCATCTTCGACGGTATCCGAATATTGTAAGTATTCCTAATAACGAGCTCCCTTTAATATCCTATTCCTACGCTGACATGAAAGCCCGGTTGTGTGGGTAGGACGTGGGTGTGGAAGGATTATCAGACACTTGATTGAAGTCTCTGAAGAAGACGGATATTCATACGACGTACGTGATCAAATTGGCAAAAAGTCAGTTGCAGGCAGACGGATCTTCGGCGGTGAATTAAACTCACATTTCACATTTTTGTACTCCATCATTCTACGACGCTCATGCTTATTGCCCCACTGAGGGATCCATTAACCCACCATTAGCCGACGAAAAAACCACTCCAACATCACACGTAAATCGTCTTAAACGACTTTGCAGTCAATTCACGAATCCGACCGCAATCCAGAAACAAATCCACCCAAGGAAGCCTCCATTACTTCTCTCGAGACGCCTTTCTCCCCGCTTTCAGTCCCAAGAGTTTCCATCCGCATGGCGCGTGTGAAGCCGAGAGAGTCTGCCCGATAATAAGTTTAGCAACTCGGCAATTATGATAAATGGCGCGATACGCCTTAGCTTGGAGAAGTTCGCCATCCCCAAAATGCAGTCGCTTTATCCTACGATCTTAACTGGGAATAGAGGCAAGATGGGGAGATGGTCTCGAGCAGTTGACGCTCTGAGTTTCGAGCAACTGGTGTCCAATGACGGGGCGAAAAGGCAAGGACCTCTTGAATGCACTTGCATTCTGAACCTTACATATGCTCACCTTCTCTCGAGCAACCCATCGCTCGCGGTAAAGCTCTCTGCCTCGAAGCAGGCAAGCAACCAGCCAAAAGCAGCCAAACACACGCGTCTTCCCTGCAACCTACCTAGAGAGTATGTACTTGCATCCGTGTGCCTGACAAATAGAGCCGGTAATGTACGCGTGCACATTCCCAGCTCCATGTGCATCCGAAAGGGTCTGTCTGGCCACCCTGGCACCAAGGGCTCGGGGGTGGTTAATCCGCACATGTGTGATGACAATCGTGAACCACCTGTTGAACGGCACCGATACCCTGGGCACACCCTATCTCTACCTGGGAGCGCACTTTACAAAAGGAAGCTCCGAATCTGGATCGGTCACGATCGTCCAGTTTATTAAGCTTCCTGGTCCTCTGATCGCTTGGAATCTCCTATTCGGACCTCGGAATAAACATTGCATTGCGCAAAACACCGATGCAAGTTGCAAAAATGAATTTCATCTGATATTGAATAGGTCATAAGATCGCGGTTTCTGTATAATTGTTGGTCCATTAGTACGTTGCGTGGCACGGTTAGAAAGTGTCGAACACTTATTCTTAATGGTGCATACATTTGTGGATATTAGGTGAGAGCAGTAAATTAGCAGGTTCCATTAGGTTTGGAAGGTTCTTCGGAAGCCTTGAATTTATTTTAGCATGAGATTCGAGAAAATGTGAGTTTGCCGTTGGAGTACTGGGGCTTATTGGAAGACACTGCTTTCCGTTTGGATAGAAATCGTAGTATGGCACTCGGCATGGCAAACAGATCTCTGTTCGAACGTGGAAATTGTACGGTAGTTTCGAATATATGTTAATATTCGCTAAATTTAGTGAGGCTGCGGTAAGTGGCACGTAAAGTCTTTTAAAAAGTGGCAGCAATTATGAATGATAATTGACAACGTGGCGTCTCACTCGGCAAAGTTGACCCAATCGGGTCACGAAATACATACGCTGCATATATCGCAGCGCGTGGGAAGGAGCACACGAGAGAGCCATGGTTTTCCGCATTTTTTTCCTCCCACCAATCGCAACGACCCACGTCGCGAAACCTGTTTAATCAGAAGGGCATGTTATCGGGTCGGTGAGAATCCTACCAAAACCATTGCAACGAGAAATGGAATTAAAATAAAGTCTTGTTCGTTGATCAAGAGGTTATTTCAAGGACCATTGAAAATGATATACTACATAGATACTTCGGGTACGCATTCCTATAACTGATTACATTACATCGCTAAGAAAAACTCGAACAGGTATGATCGTTCAGATCTATTTATTAAAGTACCCGTCAAAAATGTTAGTGCACCTTAGTAAATCCGCTACAAGTCTTTTCATATTTCCACTAGACCAACTATGTTCGTTTCAAGGAAAAAGCGAAGCAAACAAACTCTCGAAAAACCGGAATTTCTTCGGGCGCCCCATCGCTGAAAGTTTCACGGTTGAGAAATTAAAAGCAACAACTCTATATGCAATAACTCGATAGGCACCCAACACACACATAGGAATACGTAGACAGTATACAAAGAGAGGAGTGCTTCTTGACAGCGTAGACGAAGCGCGTATCGCGAAATAGCCAAGGCGAACGTCTAGACGCGATAGCGATTAAAGACAGAGGTGCTATCGCGAGTAGGAGAATGCGAACCGGCTCCTTTGCTCAAATGCAATAAACAAAGACTTAGAATTCAATCGGACGGAAAGTAAGTAATGCCCTTCTATCGCGATCGAACCACTGGGACTCGAAGAAACTACCACCTGAAGATGGAGCTTTTCGCTAACGGTGGATTGGGTGAAAAAAGTTGAGGGTAATTAAGGAGTATTTCGAGCCATTTAGGGCGGCGAGTCCTTGATGCTCGAGGAGCACTCGATTCGTCGAAGACGGGCGTTCGACGGGACTTAATAGCTTTCTCGATCGCCGCGACTGGCGAATTGTTTGCCGACTAACAAACTGACGAGAAAACACCCATACCTTCAGGCAGTTTTTCGCTGTTACCTGGATTCCGCGCGATTTCCCGTTGGCGGTAAAAACCCAATTAAAATGCTGATTGTGAGTTGGTAGCGTATGTATATGCATGAGAGGAATTTACGTGTTTACGTAGTTTGAGTTCGAGTCTGATGAAGGGGACCATGGAAATTCTTAAGAAGACAGCCCCGATTGAGTATGTGCACCTATGGAAGTACACGTTTCTGCGTTCGCTTTTGACGTTTCTTTTGTAAGGCTCATCGGCTACATGGTTCGAGTGAGATATTGGAGGAAAGCATACGCGACATCGTTCAAACAACTTTTCTCATTGACGATGAATAAGTTGGCTTGATTATAGCTGAATAATAATCCGGATACTTTGACGAGTCGAGTTGACGGGTTTATTTCTGTTGCTTCTGAAGTTCTCCCAGGATCTTGGATGAAGTCTTTGAGAAGAGGAGGAAAAGAAGATTGCTATAAAAGAAATTCATTTGAATATTCGCTTTGAAAGATATGTAGGATATAGTAGTAAAGATGTTAAGAAAAGAAGACAATGTATTTAAAGATTTGTAGAGACTAAAGAGCTCACAAGTTGGCGCGGTCGTTTTAAATTACTCACAAGGTGCGAATGGTGCATAAGACGAGTAAGCTCGCCAAGAGCACAATTTCCATGCATGGCTCCTCAAAATGACTATTCTAAGTGGCCGCAGCGGCAGAGTTTAAAAGTGTCGGTAGCATTTGCTGATTTCGAGGAAACTACCGGAAACCTTTGAATATTTCATATCCTTTCTCGCACGGAGCACCGCATTGCAGTAGGAAAGCATAGATGCATCGAATCATTAACCACGCTCTTAAACTCAACTATAAATTCCATAGAAGAGATAATCGAATTTTTCGCAAATCGAAACGCGTAATCTTCGATAGCACCGTTCCAGCGATGATTGCCTCGCGATTCGACGACGCGTTATACGCGCTGGAACGAGCATTTAAGCATCGCTTTTGCCGATACACCTTTCGTACCCTAATAAATACGTCGATTAAGCGACAAGAGTTCTTTAATGCCTTGGGTGCCCGGATCTCGAATAGTTCGACTGAAACTTATGTTTATACCCGAGAATTGGCCGATATCGCGAAAGCGGCAACCCTCTTCGTGAGATCGCGCATTGTGCCGCCCACATCGTGACCATGGCGTTGCTACCTCGAAACCACGCTAGACGAGCATTATCGTCCTACTATCCGTCCTACTATCCTCCTATTTACTATCGTCACCCTATACACACCCAGCCGCGCGCTATTTATTTGACGACTCTGAGGAAAAATCATGCTGGGCTACGGTGCTTCGGCTTATCGTCCACCAGTCGATATCGTAACCTATTATAATGCAATGCAGACGTGGACGGAAGGACACTGGGACTTGACCAGCGACGCCTTGGCGCCCCAGACTATCGGTACGCCATGTATAACATGATACAAAAATCTACTGACCACTCAGTATCGTTAGAACGCATTCTCGGAATATTTCAACCAAAACAGTAACACTTTGACAATGCTTTTAAACGATTCGCGCATGTAGATTCATGGACATGCTTTTCTGATTACTTTAATGTAACCGAATGCAAGAATAATAAATTTATTTTGACACTTCTTACTTATGTAGAGTATTGATACATATATGAAGAAATGTATATAACTAGTGTAGGAGTAACTATCCAGAGGTTTTCTGTAACTAATGAAATTTAGATTGACAGTGAATTTCACCTTTTATAATGCATGGACAGGCTGAATTAGATCCGATATGAGGTACGTGCAGTAGTACGCTGTTATCAGTAACTTCTAACTGCACGTACGAACGCTTATCAGCCGCGACGTGTTCTAGTGCCTTTTGCACTCGTAGGGTGAAATCACATATTTTTGTGCATCGTCACTTGCGTACTTTCGTCATAGATTCCACGGTTAGAGAAACGACCTCTGAAACTCATAAATGCAACGCAAAGGTGGCAAAATCACATTTAACGTATCTGTGACTAGTGACTGATATGCTGATAACTTTTGGCGCAATTGCAGAAAATTTCGTTGGAATTGGTAGAAATTTTTTTCCAAAGCGGCGTAACTTCCTTCGAGCAGAGCTTTGACGACATAATTGGGGGAAAATTGATAAAGAGAAGTTGCAGTGGAGTGCGACGGGGTGTCAGTCCGCGGAGAGTTGGCCGCACGCGAGCAAAAGTTTTAACGCGCTGGAAAAAGTTAGTTACTCTGGGACTGTCCCTACCTTCCATTTATCTCTCTTTCTCTCTCTCTCTCTCGCTTGTTCTACTACTTTAACGCGATAAATGAACACCAAGGAGATCGACCAGTGCGACAGGATTCCAAGTGCATCGCGCTTCACAATGAACGAACGCGAAAAGCGTTCAACGAGCATTTTCTTTACACGCTTCTCTCATAATCGCCTAAGATTACGTAGCGCATAACGAATATAGAAGAACACGTGATATAGTGCTGCGACTAGCGCATATTTCTAACAACGTCATTAGAAGATCCGGATGTTTATGTAGAAGCACACTTGTCCAATGTCGACAAAGTTGACAAAATCATGTGTGCTTCACGTTCTACTTGTTTTCCTCCGCCTATTTCATCCTACATTCAGTATGTTTGTTCTCGCGTTACGTCAAACCACTATTGACGCGTTTTAAGCCACGTCTTTTTTCCAGCTTTCGCTTGTTTTCCACACTATTTTTGCAGCGCGAAATAGGTGCGAGTTCCGCCGCTGGTGGATTACAATATAGCTCGTTGTTCTCCAATGCAGCACGCCCCGCCGAATGAAGAAGTTCGCGCGCGCACGACCAACCGTATGACGCACTCTTCGCATTAGTCGCGATTGTTTTCCGATAAGATTCGCAAACGGAAATTGGCGCAGCCGGGAAAACACGTCAGAGAGCTGCACTACTACTGCGCGAAGGTCGCGAAGCGAGGAATCTTCACGGCGTGCGTCGCAATCGAAGAGCTTGACAATTTTTCTACAGTTTCTACTACACCAAATCTACTCCACTAACAACTGAAATTCAAAGGAAGAGTCATTCTTTGAATATTCAAACTTAGTACACAAATTTCATCAAATATTTTGGAGTATTTTCCAACAACACCTTCCTTAATTATAAAACTGTGAAGTGGACAATGCAATTGAGGTTTAATGTTGAAAAAAATATAGCGTCGTATTGTATAAAGAATTCTAAGTGCGTTGTTACAACGAACGACACTAGTTGTCGATCAACAGTGTGGTTGCTGGACAAATAGAGTCTTCCTCTTTTTCTACTGGCATATTCCTCTCTCGGTGACTCTCTCCCTCGGGCTACGAAATTTCCATTGCGCCGGAAATGCCACCGTCGGATGCCCCCTGTTTGAAGAGTTCGAAAAACATAGGTGGCAGCGAGTAAACCATGGCGGCTACCTTTTGTGTCGTGTGTGCGGGAGAGCCGTAGAATTCGAGCGGTTGGAATTCTTTAAGAACAGAGCGGAGGGCGGAAAGTGTGTGTTGAAACGTATGCGTGCAACGAGTGCGTTGGGTGTACGCAATCGCATAGAAGTGTCGTAATCAGTCCCTTAAAAGGGCTCAGACGACGACGCACCGTGTCAATATTGGAGCAGCCTCGTTTTTCTGAGCGCGCTCTCGGCCTGGCCCGTGTTTAATCAGGCCAAACGCACCTAAATCGTCGCGAGAACGCGATGTTTCTTTCGTTTGTTTTTAATTTAAGCCAACTGACGTGAACCAGCGAGTCACATACCGGTGTAACTCCGATGAAAAGTGGAATTCTCTTGTACGCGTTCGAGTTCCATCCGATGAACTCCCGGGCAAAGGGAGTGTAATGAGAAAGATAGATAAAGCACAATTCGGTAAATGAATCGTTATAGTATGTAATAGATATCCTTTATCTCACGCGAGGATTCCTCGACTCAAAAGCAATTGCGAAATCCGAGAAACAGGAAATTGGAATGATTGAAGTGTCAGCAATTAATAGGGTCCCGTTAAAATAGAAATTCGAATAATCCCCGTATGAAAGAGTTTTTCAAGCGGTCGTTATTACAGTCGTTTTTTCTCCACTCCCTCCGATTCCTCTCCCGTTCACCTGCGCGCACTCAGTAGTTTTGCGCACCCAGCCAGACATCAGATGGAACATAGGGCTGGTAGAGGACCGTAGAAACAATGTCGACGCGGCCGCGCTTTATCTGGCCACGATATTACTCGAACCATTCACCATCCTTAACGTTTCCAGTATTTGTCACCGTGGAGATACGATGACTCTCCGGTGAGCGGACTATTTCAAATGGAATTAAACCACTGTCTCTGGTACTATTATCCTATCGTGGAGAAAAAAAGAATCCACTTCGTTCGGACCCTTCAATGGTATTATCGTCAAAGATAAGCACAAATGCAAAAATGCGAAAATGGAAAAATCCTGAGCTATTTGCGAGTCACCCAGGAAAAATTAACCCATCGGCAACCGAGTCGATTCTCGAGTCTCGACACCACCACACTCGGGGCATATTAAACTGCGAAATTACAGGTTGTAAGTAGCCGTGGTAATTTTTCTACTCGCGGCTGGAACACATATTTACCGAAGACGAGAGCCACGCGAAACCCTGTCATTTGGTGCAACAGTGTTTCTGGATAATAGTTGGCGTTCGCCGCCACCCTGACGGCAACTCTCACCCCACTGGCACGTGCCTGTTGTTTCCGCGAGATCCGTCATCCTCGCACACTTACATTCCGTTCTGCAACGTCAGCGGAACGCGCTGTATAACGCGAAGCGTGCGCTATTTGTTTGCTAGGGATCACAGAGGATTGTGAACGACGTCATCAGAGTCACTTTAGTACACACTATCGTTGTCGAAGCATCAGATAGTGCGACCATAGTGGCCTCTCTACTACTCACCGCGCTCTATTCAAGGTGCTCTTTGCAAGCAATAGTCGTTGAGAATCGAGGAAAGATAAAGGAATTGGAATTTGTAGAATCTATAAAGTATACATTAGTAGGACTGTTCTAAACGGTGGAAAGTTAGTCGAATGGTAAGAAGAGCCGATACAGATAGAGGTTTGCTCGTGTCATTGCCATAACATTTATCGAGTCTAGCGAAGAAGGGACCAGATCGCATAACACTTAACGTCGTGGTAATGTAAAATTCAGGAAGACTACTAGAAGCGTACTGGAAAGAGTTTCAGAGCCTTGATATCGTGTCGGGTCGCATCGGTACGGCCGGCCGGCACAATCGAACCGTAGAGGACGAGCTCGATCGGAGTTTGCAATTACCAGAGTACGTATGTATGTACATCGTCCAAGATAGGCTTGCTCGTTTTTAACTAAGCGCCTCTACCTAGCCGCGTATTTCTGTTTTGCGTATCGCGCACTAATGGTACGTTAATGGCACGCTAATGGCGCATCGACACGCCTTCTATTCATGCTTTCTGACGGCTTCGCTTTTTCTCCGTTTGCCCTGCACTCTCTTCGGCTCGAACTCACCCTCTTTCGAATTATAATCACGAGTTTCTTTGTTTCTGGCTTTGCTTACTCAGAGGAACTGGCAATTGAAACTACTCTGCACAAATAGCTTATCGATTAAGGCATTAATTTTCAATCAGTATTTAGTTGGGATCAAGTATCGTTCTGCAATTCAATTAAAATTATTCTTATTCTTTTATCAGATCAGAAAAAAGTATTTGAGGTAAAAATGAATGAAGTTGAGAAAAGTTAAAAAAGAAATCAAAGTCTGGATATAAAATTAAAATCGTGATGTAACGTAATAAATGAAAAGACTTTTATTTATTTTCTTGGTTTTATTATTATCTATGAGTCTGAATCTTTTGATCCTGTGACTGGCATTGTCGACCTATTCCCAGAGGCATAAATTAAGCCGATGGCAGAACATAAATCTTTTGTTTCCCCAAAATATATCAGCGAGCCGTGATTGCCGACAGATGTCTGCCACGACAATTCTAGCTTTCTTTGGCATCGATGCCCTTATTACCGTGCGTGCCGACCGTTTTTCCGATTTAATTAGGGTGCCGAGACGAGCAGCAAATGAATAACTATTAGAATAATTTGCTGCGTGCCCTCTACTTATCCACCGGAGGAAATAAATCAGACGCGCAAATGGCACATTTCAGCGGGGCTGCCGGATTTCTGGCAGATAGTCCCTCGGGAAAGGAACACACTACCTACCGTCACGCCTTATTGACTCTTTTATTACCGTGACGCAAGCGATTAGAATTTCCTCTTCGCAATGACGAACACGTTCCACTAACGTATTCGTGTCCCTTATATTCGCTAATATTATTCTCCAATACACTCTACGTGTTCCCTTCTCATCGTATTTTAATTTTGTACCGAAGACTATCTACCTTTGTCAAACTAACGAGCCCATTAATCAAGGAATACAGACATGGAAATTCATTATAATCTGGATAATAGACCAATCCTCGAAACAATCGACGTAATACATATGACATCCTGCTAAATGTATTTCAAAATAGTGTAGAGCTAGGAACCCAAGCGACTCGAGTCGAAGAGAGTTTCCGTGACGTCGCAGATGGCACATTGTAAACACGAAGTGGTTGGGCGACAACGGCCAATTAGGAATACGTATGGGTTTGAGTAAGGATCCGAAACAATAAACAAAGCAATATCTCAGGTACCTATGCCTGAGACTCCTCAGTATCAAAACATCCTTCGTTCACAGTACACGTATTCGCATGTATTCACCTATTATGTACCACCTGCTGTGCCGTCTGTCTCTATGAAATCATAACAGTATACGATACTCTAGTCGACTCAGAGAAATCGCGTTAAATCACATTATCAGTAAGTACATACAAAGGCGGATACGAACCCGAAGAGTGCGGTTTGCCACCAGCTACGGGGAATCCTGAATGAATCTATGGTTCCTTTCGTCTCGATAAGGGACTTTAACTACCAGTCCGCACGTCCTGCGGTCGGGAGATAACCATGGCTGATAACGGGTCAAAATGCACTCACCGGATTTCTAGTACCGCTGGAGTTCCCCGTAGACGCACTCTTGCGGTATTTTCTTCCCTCTTTCCTTCAGACTTTTCCCCAATGATTCCTTCATTGTTCGTCAGTTAATGTCGCTTTTATCGTTAAAAATCAGTTAAATTAAAATACATACATTACAAACTAAAATATATATTTAATTAAAACTCTAACGATAATTCATGGCTATGGTTAATCGAGTGTTTTGAATAAATAAATAGTTTCCAGAGGATATTACAAAAATTCAATTATCTCTGTGTAAATTCAAGGTGACGTTCTTGGTCATAGTTCTAGTGTTAAGAGAAACGAGTCACGTACGTTTGCATCGGGTATAAAGTACAAGAAGCTGAAACGGTAGTGGGTCCTCGGGAATGGCAGTTCTGTAGTTGCTGGCCGCGTCACGTGTTTGTCGAGTGTGGTACCTTCGCTCGAAACATACACACCAATTGAATAACGTAAACATTCGCGTAATCCGGATAATACCGCACTTCACGCTAAGTACATTTGTCCTCGGGAGCCAGAGTGGGATGGAATCTCGCGAAGAGTACACAGTGTACATACACACACTGTTCCTGACGCACGAGCTCTGGGAGCAGAGCAATTAAGGCCTGCACAGATTCTTACGTAATATTGTTGTCTCAGTTATATCCGACTTGGCGCCCACCTCGAAAAAGTTTGAGCAGCTGAAGGAACGACCGTATTCCTAATTTTATGGGGTCAGTGGTTAAACGAAAAAATTAGAGTATCGATTCTCCGGGAAGATTGTTCCTTACTTTTAAATTTCAGCCAAACTACTTTATACAATATAAGCCAACGTTGATGTAATATTAAAATTCTGGCGAAGAATTACATAAAAATGTCTGTAACTCATTGTTAGAAATGAGACGATCTAACATCAATAAGATTGTTTTGGAAAATTTGTATAGATACTTAAGTGTTATTAGAAGAAAATAAATTGTAACTAAAAGTTCCATTGGCTTCTTATTGTGTGCAGGCTAGAGGACACGATAATTTCCAATAACCACACATCTCAACAGAGTCGTCGACAAAAGTGACTAGCGGCTAAATCTTTCACGATACAACAGGTGTATCGAAGGACTAACAAGAGAGGATCGTAGGATTCTATAGGAGTCGAGTGCAGCGAGCAGGCAAGCGTCAAACAATCCGAAGTTATTTCTATCTGAGGCCAGACCTGAGGAGCTAACGAGAGTGTTTGCGAGCCGTTAGCTGAAAACAGCTAATCAGTGCCGCAACTCGCGAGTGCATTGCTTTCGCAAGTGGCAGAAAACTGGCGCGAACGTGCAGGAGAACGAGTCGGATTCCATGCGTGCCTTTCAAGGTCTTGTGGTGTCGCGAAGAACGGTGGACAGGAAGTAAGTGCACTCTCATCATCATCCTACAGTCCTCTTTTCCTTTACCACCACCCCTTCGGAGCTTATCTCCTTTTCGGTTTAATAAAACCGTTACATTTCACCGAGCGTGAAACGAACGAGCTACGCATGTATTGCGGCAAATCTTGCCGAACCTGTTGTTCTTCATCTCGCTCGAAACTCCTCGCTTATTTGTTGCAATCTCTAGATATGCAATATTGGTGCGTCTACTGTATTTCGACCGGTCGTTAACGCCGTCCGTTACGCTCGCTGAGACGACGAGAGGTTTATTGAATTTTCATGAACTCTGGAGAATGATGAATTGCGAGGAGGCGATGAATTCGGAATGCTCGGGAGAAAGATAGTGAGAGAGAACAGATAGTACAAGCGTTTTGACTTTAAATTAATCCAAGGTAAATTAGCATAACTGAATCACTAGTACGAAACTGATGCCGGACTATTGTTAATTGGCAGGAAAGAAAGAACGTTTTGGGGGAATGGAATTGCGGTAAACGATATGCTCCAATTCGGATTTCACTTTGAGCGTGAGTCGCATTATCGCGTTTCACTGGTGAAGATTGTCCGCTCGAAGTACATAAGATACGAAGTCTTTTAACACTTCTCGAAATTGGAGTCCGGAAACTGGAGAAGGGAGAGAGAGAGAGAGAGGACACTCCTTACTGAAGGGTAGGGTGGAATAGCACGGGGAAAATTGAATTGTCTAGACGGGATCGGGCGCGCCTTCTGCCAAGAATATTTATCGCATTGCGTATTGCTGCGCGGAAACGCCACCAGGAATCGAAATTAGCTGGTCGATTCACGAATTCAAAGGAAGCAGCTTCTTCCGAGAATACTTATTAGTCCCGAAGAAGCGGTGTCGCCTGCGCTGTTTCCTGATTCGCGGGGCACGAATTAAGCTTCTTGGAAGCGGTTGAAAAATGTTTGTCGACTTGGCTGTTGTCGGAGCGATGCCGTTGAGAAATTGATGCTCGGAATTACGATGCTCGCGAGTCGCGATGTTTTTCTCCTTGAGAGTCTATACTCGATGGTCTATGGTGGATAGCTCACCTGCAGGGTGTCTCTCGATACTGCGGTGTCCTCTTTTTAACGACGCATACTTCCATATCGGTTGATTCACAGAAATAACTACATATACAGATCTAGTCGATTTCATTTTCATCCTTTGGAAATCAGTGATGAACTCTGTTCCACGTAGCAATTTTTTCTTCCTCTCAAACTGGTCCCAGTTCGTTTTGCAGTTTTGCCGAAGCTTTTCATTTTACGCTTCGTTCCGTTCATCGATATGTCACTTTGAGTGACTTTTAACTTTGCTTTAACCGAAAGCTAACTGGACAGTTATTTAAGGAATATCAAGCGGCCTCCATACGAAAACTATCGAAATTAAAAACGTCCAGTTCGATAAAAGGTTACTGTTTGGAATTCACCTAGTGGAATTTATAATTAAACGGTAGAGATGCAATTGGAAAATCTACTTTTGTCAATTCGGACTAGAATACGTAGATTTATGTAAGCAGAGTCGATCTAATTATAAAAGGTTAATGTAGCAAATTCGTATTGAAGGTAAACGAACCCAACGGATCTATTAACGTCCAAGGAGCGCACCTGTACACGTGACGAAAGACAAGTGCCGAAAATATTTTTCGCAGACGATAATGACTCTCCTCTCGCGAATATCGTGAAAGAAGAACTGCGACAGTCTCGCATTGCCGAGTACAATACGTATTACGTACATACAATACGTTCGTACCATAAACCCTGTGGTTTTCCTGGTGTCGAAAACAGTGCGTATATCGATATCTATTCAAGCGACTGACAAAATTCGTGAATATGCATCTAGACGACGGTGAAATTCTTCCTGTTGCAAACGAATTCCGAGAAAGAGTCATCAATATAGCGCGAAGTGTGTGTACGCATGTACGCGATTCTCGCAGGTCACCAGGAAAAAGTAAATTGGCCGGACAATCGAATAACATGCTTCACAGTTGACCGCGTTTCTGCTTCACCATGAATCTGCATTTTTGAGCCACGACAACATGTTGTTGTTCACCATGTGTTATCCGACTGTCAATCGCAAAATACAACTTAGAATCCCTTGTTCTTCGTTCGATTAGCTCGAAAACAATTGCTATTTACTATTACGAAGAATCTCGATAATATTTGCAATTGTGAATTCAATTAGCCGCCTTTGTTTCTTGGAAAACGAGTTCTGTCAAATCCTGACAATTCGAATCTTCGGAGAACAGAGAAATTGCCATATCAAAATTTTTGTACAAATTGAATGAATATAAATAGAATTAAAAATGTTCACTATCGAGAAAATGATTTGAGATTCAATAATTAAAAGGTACCAAATCACTTTGTGGTTGAAGAAAAGAGGTATTGTTGTATGTAACATACCACAGTCAGCATTCGAAGAAATTCGCAGAAGTTGGGAAAAAGAAAGTTCGAGCTGCAACGATTGCCTCCTCGCATTACAATTTTAGATGACAGAAGGATGGACGGTGGTGCATTTAGCAACGCCTTCCCTTTCCGTTTTGGCCTGGAATCACGTGACCGCCGGATAAAACCACGTGCTGAAATACTTGAGATGCGCTGGCATTGCAGTATAGTTGCCGAGGAAGACAATTCTTCCGGAGAAAGAAGCAAAGAAGGATTCTGTCGAAAGCGTCCCTATTTACGACGAGGTTAAGAGAATGCCAATCACCGGCAATAACGTGAAATCGATTTCTGACTGTGCAGTTCCTCGTAATTGGGTAGCACCGCTAATTTCGCTTGAGTCCCGCACTGTGACAGTACAAGTCTAGCCAAGCCGGTCACTGTCAGTTACATAGTCGTGTCTCGTTCGCTTGGATCACTTCTTCTTGGGGTTGGAACCACTCGCTTAGTCGACTAATTCAGCAGTTTCTTAAAAGGACTCACCGAGCAGAACAGTCGAAAGACATTAGGGCGAAATTGATCCTTCCAACAGGGTGAAATAAGCATTACGTGAAATCCATATTGAAATTTCACGAAAATACTGAGTGGTTCTGAAATATCGTTTGAGTATTGCTTTCGCGCTAACCATAATTAAGACTAATTTCTTCTAGGCTAATTATAAAAGAATCTTAGAAATTAAGAAAAAAAAGGTTTTCATTTTCATAATGAATTTGTCACAATTATATATATTTTTTTGTTCTGTTTCGGCTCTTTTAGCGGTATCGTAAGAGCGTAAACAGTATCGTAATTCCAGGTATGATATTGGTATCGATTGTAATACGCGCAAACCTAAGCGGATTCCCGGTGTTATTCGCACAATAGAATATTAACGCAAACAAGCGTCGAAGCTTTATTATTAACTCGCACGCTGACGTGGCAAATCAATTTTAGCAAGCGGAACCTGATAAATATTGACAGTACGTCCTATCATCGCAATATTCTGCAAGCCGCAAATGCGTGGGTGCAAACGGTTAGCCCCGCTCGATCATATCACTTTGGGTCTCCTATTCTACCGGAAATAATGATTTTCATTGTCATCAGTTAATTACGGCGTGTTCGCTGCGTGATCGTGTCTACCGATAGGCGGCTGCCGTGCGATAATTTGCAGAGAGATACCTAAATAAACATAGAGAGATATGCATAGAAACAGAAAGCGCGAATCACAATTGGATCAAAGCACAAAGGCCATCCGAGGGATCGGATCAATTGAGCGGGAGAGACAAAAAATTGGTTTTTAATTATCGGGAATTATAAACGAACGCGGTTGCACAGTCGGAGATTATTATCTTTAATTTATTCCGGTTACCGATATCTTCAAGGTGAATCGGCGCGCATACCGTTTTTCAAAGGGGAATAATTATTCCTTTGAACTGTTTCCAAGAGACTGTAACAAGAAGCAAAGCTGTGCGACTGCCCCTTCAGTTTAATCGAACGGTTTCCCTTTGCGCCAGCAATAAGAGTGCTGCACGGGTTTTCGATTCTTTACTCCCTTAGCGCCGTTCTTCCGCTCACCTCTCTTCTCCTCCTCCTCTCTTTAGTCGCCACGTACACGAGCCGCGCCACGTCAAGCGTATCGAAATTAATGACGGCAACTGTGATGCAAAAATTCCGACTTTACGATAAAAGGGATGTGTTAATGCTGAACTTGAAGCTTTCTTTTTAGCTGCGAGCTGTATATAAACTCCAGTCGGAGTTAATGTTTAATGGAATTGCTCACTGCGAAAATGACCAGGTCTGTATTTCCTAGAGCCCTGTCTTGTCTCCGTATCAAAGCCGTATCGAATTACGTGCGCTGAGTGTTCTATAAATACCAGGGAAATTTATTAGCTCATGTACAACGGAGATGTTCCGCGATCTCGATTCACCTGAATAGCTGCCCTCTCGAAAACACTTTTCGTGCCGCGTCGTAGTTGATAAGAAATGTCTCTTGTCATTCTGAGAAACATCTCACTGTTGGAAGCCGGTTTACGACGTATCTAACACAAATCGCATTTTGCCCCGTCATTCGCTGATTAGCGGATTGCAGTGGTAAAGGTGTCTCGTCCAGAGCCAGCAATCCCATTGCAGCTTCTGTTGCTGGTGAGATAAGACTGTACGGAGGAACCTCTTGTAACAACGAATCCTGTGCGATCCCTTCGACTTCCGTGCTCTTTGTTTCCTTTTCTCCGGTTGCCTCGTTACTCCTGACAGCCAATATCGCGGAAAGCGCCTTTCGCAGTAATTAGCACCTAAGCATGCAGACCCTGCTTCCCATCGTTTTTCGCCGAACGAACGCGAGACTCGTTTAACGGGGCTTCTTTAACAATTGTGCAAAAGAGGATACGGGTGAAACGATAAATCATAATTCTGGGAAGGGAGACGCCATGGTTTTCAGATGGATTCAGAGGGATTCATCCAAAGAGCAAGCCCGTCCCGCAGTTAAAAGCCTCGAGACGATTAGTACCGTTTCACGAACGCTATGCCGACTAATCCACGAGATCTGTTTTTCGGAATTCATCGTTTATCGCCGAATCTCCCGGCTCTGGAACGAGCATTTTCCCACCGCGCATCCGGGACAATGAGGATTCCAGGAGGTAAAGAGGGAAAAAAACATGCGGCTAGGATAATCCTGACGCGTTCGCGCGAGTGAGCGGGCCAGACCAGCGTGAGAAGGGAGGAAAAAAGAGAGC
Organism: Trypoxylon attenuatum; assembly: GCA_963989405.1. NCBI lineage: Eukaryota > Metazoa > Arthropoda > Insecta > Hymenoptera > Crabronidae > Trypoxylon > Trypoxylon attenuatum. Next base: position 15,890,951 of record OZ022489.1, on the reverse strand, counting down.
TGTGAGAAAAAGGAAAGAAGGAAAAGGTGCCGAGAGCAGAAATGAAGGCGGCGCTCTTTTCTAATCTATTGACACAAAGGATCCAACGATGGTGCGACCTTCCAGGAAGCCGAGGGATCACTTTGGAAATTCTCGAGGAGTCCTTTTGCCTGGCGAGACCTCCACGGAGCGCTGTAAATTATCGGCTGGAAATGAGTTGTTGTTTTAGGAGTCAGCCACTCTTTCTTTCTCTTTCGTTCTCTCGGGTACCCTATCTCGCTCGCTCTTTCTTTCTTTCGTTCTTTCTTTCTTTCTTTCTTTCTTTCTTTCTTTCTCGCTCCTTCTTTGCCACTCTCGTTTTTCGCTGCGCTCAAGATAACCGACGGATATGCTCGTTAGAGGTACGACTACAGCCAATGAAAAAGGAAAGAGAAAAACCTTCTGGATTCTTGGTCCCTCCTCGCTCGCACACGAAAAAGGAATGGCCCGATCCGTGGTAAAGGCATTTGAGCCCTCTCTCGTAGGGCGGTAGGTCTCTTTCGATGAATGAAGAAACCAAGGACGAAACCGGCATTTGAATTTCGAGAAACCTGCGGACTCATTTTCTTCGGAAAGCCGCTTTCGGCCGTGTGTTTTGGCAGGATCAGCTGGTTAGAAGAAGGGATAGCGGACTCTACGAATTGGTAAACACGAGTCTCCGCTTCTAGGAATTTCTTAACGGAACCAGAGACTCTTAATCTCTCGAGCAAGTCCCCTGTTTCCTAATCTTACTTAATGCTTCATCACATCTTTATTGTTTTCTTCACTGTTTTTCCTCTTTCCGCTATTATCGATCCCTACACTCTAATAATATTATTCGCGTTAAGCCTTCGAATTGTCAATTTCGCGATCATAAACAATCTTCGTGTCGATTGATCCACAATCTCGAAAGAATCCAAGTGAAGGAACTCGATTGGTTTTTAAAAGCGGTAGCTCCATTCCAAAGCCAATTGCGAGTCTCTTGCGAATAGAGTAAACTGCAGAGGAAGGTAGCGTTTTAGCAGTAGAGCATGGTCGATGGAGGAAGCACCGGCACTATCCGGAATACACGTTTCAGCACTTAATTATCGCCCATCGCTTAATTATTTTCCTCTCATTGTCGGGCGAGAGCCGCGCCGGGAATGATAATCAGCCGCGATTCCTACGTGGAAATTGCGGACGGAAGAAGCAGGAAGCGAGCAGTCGCGTTCTCTTTCTCGCTTCGTCTTCGAGACTCCTCACTCTTAGGCTTTTGCACTGCAGTGCGTTTGGTACCGTTAGCTCGTTGACAGGCCGCTGCATCCTGCAACGAGTCCTTGGAAAGAAGAAGGAACAACTAAAGGAGAGGGGAGTCTATGCAATTGTCAATATCCGGAAAATATTTGTGTTTACGTCATTTCCTCTAATTTCTGAATCACATGCTTCAACGATTATCAATAATGTATGTTCTAAAAAATTTATTTTTACCTAGATAGGAACACAGATTAAAATGGGGGGGAGTGCAGACTAGTTAATTAGAGTAATTAAATACTGTACACATGTAAGATCTTCGGAATATAGAGCATCACGTTTACTTACATTGCAGCAGGTAATGTACTCGCGCAGGAATTTCATTGAATGAAACGTGCGTTGGGAAAATCGCTTGCATTACAGGTTTGGAATAATAGATTTATGTAAAGGCTAAGGGTTGAAGGGATTGAGAATGTATTGCGGAAATAAATACAGTTTTTAAAAAGAACCAATTGGAGAAGACTACCCTCGGCGTTTCTATGAATATCGCCTCGAGTACACAGCCCCTTTTATCGCTGTCGTGGGAACAATGTATAGAGGGGTGCTAGAAAATAAGTCTCCAGGATTCGGGTGTCTTATACAAGAGGATCCAAGGCCAATAAAAAAGGGAACTTTTCGTTCGAACAATTTTCCAATTTGCCAAGAAGAAGGTAACTCAGAGGATCGAGACAGAAAATTACTGTTTGTTTTGGAAAAGTAGTCTGGTGAGACTATATTGTGTAAAAACAGTTTTTGTTCAAGTTAGCGAGTAGCGCAAATCTGCAATTTTTCCGGCCGCTTCTCGTCAACGTTGAACGTTGCATCGTGTAAGTTTGGCTGAGCCGTCGACCAGCCTAGAAGTTCATTCTTCGATCAGACACCAAGGTAAACAAAATTTTGCGAGGGTAGCTGGAAAGAGGCTCGAAGCCTGACGTGACTCCAGCCGGTTATAACTACCTGCGATGAAAACGGTATTACTCGACGGTTAAGTAAAATCGTTGTTTACACCGAAGAACGAAGGATAAGCGGTGATATCGCAGTTTACGCACGTAGCTGGACCCGTTCTCACAAAGCCGCCTGGCGAGACGACACATCGATACCAGGCGACCATTTACGAGTATGGCCCTTCTCCCAAGGTTTCCTGCGACCACCCTTGCGACGTTTCGATATCAATGCCTTTCGAAATTTGTTCACCACTGGTCCCCCTGTGTCATTAATTTTAAGAGGAATTCGAGAAACGAGAGCATACGATATTCTGCTGCTCAAGCAATGGATATGACTTTTAACGTGCAAGAAGTGACTCTGTGATTCCACAACTTTATCGGTATTATTAAATTCCCAATTTGAGGGTAGCTCCTTAATGGAAAGATCAAACGACCATCCAGTTATATTTACTCGTAACAAAGTATTCGCAACAGCGAATAACGGCATCGAGAAAGTTGTGTGTAGAGTAGTTCGTGCATAGCGATATGAACCTTTACCCCAAGACGCATCTCGTCGGTTGATTATAGCCTGCAACGTATCAAAGTCAAGATTCTGTGTTGTTTGGACCGACTATGTGGCAAGTTTCCACCGACACATGGTTAATATATTCCAATGCATATATCACCGACGACACGACCTGCATCCGGCAGATAAGATCCGCAGCGCAGCGAAACAGGAAAAGTTACAAGTTTACAATAAGCGGAGTAAGAAAAGAGGCGGAAACGGAAGAGACTATTCAAGAGACTCCTTGACATTTTGAATTCAAGCTCTTCCGTGGCTCCTCGAGCCTTAACTACAATTCTCGCAATGGTCCGCCTGGTGACAAATGATTCGAGCGAATGAGTTTCCGCACGAGGGCGCAAAACGTTCATTCGCGTCGTTTTAGCCCGGTGGAACGGTTCCAACCCCTGGTATGCGCGTCTCCAGGAAGCATCGAGAATGGGATTCGGCAGGGCCGAATGCGAACGGCAAATGGCTGTCCATCGAATTCCCATAACAAAGAGCGGGCCCCTGGCGCAACCACTATCCCTGAGCAAAGGAAGCCGGTTCTCGCAGGCAATTTTTCACGTTTCTCGGACCCATGGCATCGGCAACTCGCCTGGAAGAAACAATATTTCCCGTAGCGCCGGCATAAACCCCTCCATAAATTCCTCGCCCGCCGCGCGATTCTACACTCTGTTTTGGGATCCGGTGAATGCACTCCTGAATGAGTCTCCAAGGTTCCAGAATTCTACCAGTTTTCCAAACCGCTGTAAAATAAGTCGCCTCTTCGATTTGACCTAAAGCCTGTAAATTATTGTTACGAGTTGAAGTCACCTGTGTATCTTTCAACCCGAAGCCTTCCGTATTTCATATATGGCGGTGTTCTGAAAAGTTGCTGCTTAACGTGTTTCTAAGCTGCAGTACATTTTGTTACTGACAACTAGTGGAGTCACCTCCTGGAGGTCCACCTGAGCGGGCGTGCCTCTTAGTTTCTCTTCAATAAATCCATTTTATAATAACGAAGTTTAAGTTACTTAACCATGACCCGAACTTGCAACATTATAACACAAAGCAATTCGTCGAGAAAAATGTGAAAAAATGGTGTAAAATTCGAGGAGAATAGAGTTAAAGAGATTTGTCGTGTTCTCAAGTCAACCGTGTTCACCGTATGATAAACAATTCCGTTACACAGTCATCAGTTCCGCTTGAGCATAGTTTGCCAGACGATCAGTTTTGTTTGTAGAGACCGTCGATCGCGCTACGTACAAAACCGATCAAGGTAGAAAGGTTGAATGCGAATCGAAGACCCTGCTGCACAGGTCGCACATAAAAGTTTTAAAGGGTGCGTTAAGAGGGTGGATTCACCAAAGTCGACGAAGTCCGCCAGGAGACGAGAAGTCTGCAAAGGAGCCAAAGGAGGGGCACGAAGACGCAGTAATTTGAAGTCAAGCCTCGACACGCTCCGTGACCGTGGTAGCAATTATCGAGAATTAAACGTCCGGAGTTCCCCGGAACGAGAGCCTAGTCTACGGGTCTACGACGAGTGTCCCACTCGCTGTTTCCCGCAGGTAGGCGACCCTGCACGTCTCCTGGTAAGAAATTTTAATAAGGCTCGCGCAGTTCGCTTAATAAGATCCCCGAGTTCGGCAAAGATCGTTAAGATGCCTGGCAGTGAAGTTTGGAGCTCGATTGCCCGATTCCCTAATAAACGACCCTCTCGATTAGACTAACTGAGAGGGGGCAAAAAACGTTGCTCTCGAAATACTTCTCAGACTGTTCTCAACGACAAAGAGCTTCTTATCGAAATTATTAATTGGAGCCAATACTCTAATTCGAAGAATCGAGGGGTAATTTTAACAGTGACTTGTTAGCTAAAGGAACCGATTGGCTTTTGAAGCGATAGTCAGTAGCAAAGAAGCCAACGGAGCAAGTATCCGAGGAAAGCAGACACTCTGGTGAGCACGCTGTGCATTAGAAAGCGGTGAGTTTTCTGTTTTCGAGTGGTTCAACAAGTGGCAGGTGCCTCTTACACGGATCGAACACTGACATGGAAATAGCGGGCGGCGGTGCGCGCGGGGTGGGCGCAACCGAGCTCGAAGATAAATCGTCGTCGATTACCATTTAGTTAGGTCCGCCCGTGTGTACATACCAGCTTTTCGTGCCAGTCCATAATTCACGATCTTGAAAAGGACACGCCGGTAACGCTGGAAAATGGAGATTAGGTCGGACTCCCGGGAACCAGCCCAAAAGAAAGCCGAGGAGCCGCGATGCGACGACCGCTTGCCAACCCCCTCGTTCTCGTATCGGTGCGGTGCGGCGTGGCGTCTCCTTCCTTTCTTCTCGGCATCTCCCCTCACGGAGACGAGTACACTCATCTCCACCTAATTTCAATTTTTTGCCCGGCCGAATTATGAATTCCTATTTTGCGCGACGAAATGAAAGAATAATACCTACTGCGGGGCTAGATTTGCTAGCCAATAAAGAACTTGGCTCGGCGGGAATTATAATGGGATTTTTGAGGATGTACGACTGTTTGCAGAAGCGTAGGCAAACCTTGGGAGCACGGCAAGAGTCCATTAAAGTGTTTTCGATATCGGTTATCTTCTGAGAAGCATAATTTAAGCTGTTTCTACCCTCGAGAATAATAGACTCTCGAAGTACATATCAGTAACCAGCAATTAGTTTTGAAGTGAATACAATTTTCTCCTGTTTTATAAAAGTACTCGTAGTTCTTGGAAGAATTATTTTACTGGAGACTCGCTTGTCTCTTTAACGCGGAATTCAATGGCAAGGTTCCGTTGATGGTATTAGTGTATCATTAATATGTAACACGAAGGCGCGAGTTTTCGCGTTGCGGAACCGAGACTCAGCTTTCATAGCTAGCACTTTCCAAAGGGAGTAAATAGTTCGAGCAAACAGTGTACCAAGAAATAGAGGATGCCAGAATTTCCATATGCCGTATCCAGAGCGCTGGAGATGCGCGCGCGCGCGCGGGTCATACATACCAGCACAATCTGAAATTCAGTCCGGCGTCTAAAAATAGAAGTCGCATGAATCACGAGGGATACAATAACATTGCTCAACTGGTGTTTATCGGAGCACGATTTACGGGGAAATCTGACAGACACCAACAGGTGTTTTCTGTAATCTTCCGTGGGCTCGTGCATTTGTCCAGTCGGAGCGGCATTTTTTCAGATTCCTTGCGGGGAACAGAGAGGACAAACAGACCGAGGTGTCAAGGAGTCGCATATCACATTCGTAAATACGTGGAATTGAGATATCGACCCGCAAGGAATTTTTCAAATTTTAGCACTACATTCGCAAATATACTATACATGCGACAGCAGCCAATACGGTGCGATAAACCTCAATGACATCCAGTGCGAATTTCTATCTGGGAACTTTTCCATTGAACCGTAACGAAATTCCTCGTTAAGTGGCAAAACACGAGGAATAAATCACGCAGCTAACGCGCGTCGGTACCCGGGGCTACCTATTTACCAAATGGAACGAGGACCCAAGCCAGGTTTCGCCGGCGAAAAAGTATAATTTAAATTCCGCCCAAAGAGAGAAGGAGGAAGGGCGGTAGATCCTTTTCGGGCCGCGTTCACACGTTCTACCCACGCAACCACTCGAGGGCTCATCTTCGGTTTCGATCATCTTTACGACGGAATACCACGAAGCTGGGGCCAGAACCAGGGCCAAAGCCTGGGCCAGCCCCGAGCCGCCTGAGAAAGAGCGCGCCGAAACTCGGGAAAAAGGAGCGATGAGGGACGAAAACAAGAGTCGAAGTTGGACCGCGTCGCGTCGGCTCGAGCGAGGTAAACAGCGAGAGCAAGCCAACAGAAGAGGAAAGAGATGAGGGAGAGAGAGAGGGAAAGGGCCTGAGGATTCCAGTTTGAAATCGGAGTGCAGACCAAACGCGCCGCCACAACGAGGCTGTAGTGCCGCGAGTCTGGTGAGGGAAGAGCAGGGGCAGGTAGATTCATTCACAAGACCCCCACGGTTTTACTCGTGGTACTACCCCTCTCTGGCGTCAAGTGGGGTCTGCTGGCCGAAGCACCCCCCACCACGCGATCCATCGGCCCCACTCCCCACTACGCTAGGTTACGACGCTACGTTCTCGCGGTGCTCGCTTATCCTTGCGGAGTGCGGGCAACCGGACGCAACCGGGCCACCGGTTCCCGCATACCATTCGTCTCTACTGCAAAGACCACCAACCGACACGAGTCGAGAAACTCTGCACCGGCCTTCCAGGCCTTCCAGCACGTCGTTTCTTATCCGTCTCTTCGCTCTTCGCAAGCGAGCGTAGACCAAACAAAGGAATCCCAGACCTGGCCGACGACTCCAACATTTCAAAGCTCCTCCTCTTGTTGCTACTCCTTCTTGCTCGATGTTCACCTTGCTTCCTCTCGCTCGTCTTCTCTTAACCACACTTTTTTTTGCCTTTCTCTCTTTGGCTACTTCTTTCGTTTGTGCCGTTAGATTCCACTTTTCTTCTCCGATTTCTTTTTAAATGGCAGCTTGTGCTTCGCGAATGGGGGAAGGAAGGAACACGCACTGTATCTGTGTACGTGACTCGTTCGTCTAGTTTGTTGCTTTTATTTTGGTACATGCCAGCTGGTTAATTATTTGCAACACAGTAGCAGTCTTTACGACCGTTCGTTACTTGATCAGTACTTACCGGATTGCATTTCCTGCTGCATCGATTGCAATAAATTTTATGGCTACTACAATTTCGTGCGAGTAATGCGCTTAAGCGGATAACTTGTTCGTCGGGGTTATTAGATACATATTTGAAAAAGTGTAGAGTTAATAAAGGTGGCAGTTAAATCACGCGGAGCGAGAATTTCCTGTGTCACCCTGCGTCAGGCATTTCCTTGACGTACTCATTTTATTAAGTGAAAGTACCTAGGCCATATTAGATAATAGATTCTACGCGTTTAACGGATAAACATAAACCGGATAATATAGGAAGGATAACGATAAAGATTGTATAATCTTAGTGCGCACATCCTTGTAACAGGTTGCTCGATTTGGCGAATATTAAACTACGAATACTGCGATGGGAAGGTTGAGAGAAAGTAAAGAAGGGAATTATGGTCTCGCTGAAGAAACTCGAGATAGCGCGATAATATCGTGAAGTTCGTGGTATGAGTTAGGACCGTGTTTATCTGCATTCGGGCTCGTAGGTCCGCGCCAGGATGGGCCTGTTTACCTCTCGGCCGAAAAGCCACACGTTCCATGGGTTTCCAGGACTTAAGGATCTCATTAAGGCCTAAAAGCAGCCCGGCACGGCGCGCTCCTGCCTCACAAAATATATCCTCCATTCATCCTTTTACCTGTCGGCTTCTACCTGCATATTCGCCGAGCCGGCTAAATTACCTTTCGTTGTAAATTCAAATTTCGTGGCTCGCGTGCGAGTACATATGCTACAATTTGTATTCTTCTTTCGATGTGGAATGCAGGCCCGTGCATTTTTTTGCCCGAAATTAGAGGGGTGCGGTTAAAAAACAGAAGGTGTTAATTAGAGCTTAGGCCTTAGTGTGCTGATCGAACAAAAATTCCTTACTGTAGATTCTTTCGAGCTGAGCCGGACATCGCGGTCGTCATCATTTCGAAAGAGGGTGTGACGTCAATGCGTACGTTTCAGTATGGACAGCAGAGGGTCATAAAACGCGGAACCCTTTCACAAGAGGGACCTAAAAGAGAATTCCTGCGGCCACGGGTATCAGACTGAGGAAGCGGCACGTACGATTTATATCGTGTCGCTCAACGTGCTCGTAATCAAAGTGAACGCGTTTGCGTTCGCGTTCTTCCCTTGGCCCTGGGAATGGATTTCAGGGTGCGATGTGTCGCGTGGCTTGGCTGGCCTCGGCTCACACCAGTTCGATATGAACTTTACCGCGCTCGCATAATGGGGTCCAACTTTGTCCTGTTTGCTCGTTGGAATACCTGTCAGCAAGGATTGGGCCTCACATGGCACGCATTCATGCGACTACGTGTTTGTCCTGTTGGTGTGTCGTTCCGTACTTGAATTTCTCGCCTTATATCTCAATCATTCAGGTATCAAATCAATGAATCGTTTCTTCTTACAATCTACACGCGTATACATATGTACAGTTATTTATTTATTTATTTATTTATTTATTTATTTATAAGATGTAAAAAATAATTCAAAATATAAATCGAGAAGATTAAGAATATTCTAATGTTGGAATGTTTTCGTCACTTATCGAGAGTATACGTTATCGCTAGATGAGAATGTGCGCCGCGTGATATTCAGTATCTTGTTGGAAGAAACAGACGAACGGTACGGCACGATCGGTATGCGCGTTAGAGGGATTGTCAATCGATCGGTCGCGGTACGTCAAGGAAAAAAACGTACTAATTATATACGCCAACCTTACGTGAACCGTGATGGAATCCCCATTAGGTCTAACGGACTGAGCATACTGATAAAACCTACGTGACGTAACTCATGGAGCTTGAATTTAAGTAGCTTACTTAGTTTTGAACTTTGGAATTTCCCTGAGATAGGTCTATAGCTTGAAATTGTCGCGACTACGGAATATGTATTGTACATACTTTATTCCGCTACGACGCTATAAACTATTTTTCCTGGCATATATCATTTTTTTTATACTTCATCCCATATGTGTTGTCTTCGATTTTTCAACATCGTACATCGGTATACAGGATGAGTCAGTAAGAAAGTCGAATAAGAAATAACTGACACGGTAAATAGAAACAATTGATATTAAAGAGATTTGTTAACGCCAAACGATAGTCTCACCAATACCATGCAACATTGGTTAAAGAAATTTTTCTCCAAATCTAATTGTTTAGGAGATATTTAAAAGAAAAAAATCATAGTTCGTTGAACTCGTCTTGCCCCCAGTATTCAGAATATCGAAAAAAGTAGGTCGATCCATTTAAGAAAATTGAGTTAACATTAATAACTAAAACCACCCTATTGTACAAACATTCCCATACCGCCGTTCTACGAGACCTTTCGAACCATGCAACTTCGCCCTGAACAGATTTCGCATATCTAGAAAATTAACGAAGTTATTTCGTTGAAACTTTACTGTCTCAACTGTACCGATATAAAAGAAGTAGAGCACAGGAAAGAGTATTCCAAACACACCCAAATTCCATCGAATCGAGGGTTGCGGCTATTTTTCTCGCGATGCATGGAATCCTATTAAAACAACGCGTCCAGGCAAGCTGCGAATTCAAGGCGAGAGGAGAAGAAGGGTGATCCAAAGTGCAGCGTTCTAGAGCACATAAAATACCATTAAACCGCATCCACGTAGAACGTGCTCGAGGACACGCGTGCCGACGAAGAGTTCGGTCGGTTCCGAGAAGTCAGCTACAATACGTGACCAGCGATCTCGAGCGGGGGGGAACGTGGATCTTTTTGGTGAGTCGACGCCGCACTGCTCTGCGACGTTACCATTCCTTCTTCTAGGTAGCCAATGTCCGTGACACGGCACTCTCCTCGTGTATACGTGTGCATTCCAGCCGAGAATGCCGAGACACGCTCGCTCGATATTTATGTGTGAAAGCACCTTCTTCACGGGCGGCTAAGCGCCGTTTTCGAGGGGCCCCTTCAGAAATTTAGGCGCCGACACCACGATTCACCAGGCGCACCGCCATTCACGGCTCGAATTACCACCTAGACACCTTGTCGAGAAGCGGTGGCTCCTCTCGCCGAGTCATCCACCTTTTCAGGGATCTGCGACTTGGATCTTTTCCTCGCCCGATCCACCAATGATCTCTCCGAAGTTGTTCATTTTAACGTCCTACAAATTTTGTCCGCTTTCAGTCGATTTTCAGACTTTTTCAATCATTCCAATTAACTCTGTGAACACTTGATACCTGATGCTATTGAGTCTCTTCCAAGCGGCAATTAATATTGACCCTGCGTCGAAGAAGGTACACGCGTGTACAAAAGGAAGAAAGCTACAAGAATCGTAGACGGACCGAAGGAGTGATTATACGGAAAAGATCATGTTCGCATTGGAAGTTCGCCGTGGTGGCTGTGGGAACGAGAGAAGGTTTTAAAGTTAGTTAGCGATGGAAGAAGGCGTTTCCTCGGCAGGATCGAGAGACCAAGGAACGCATCAGGAGTGGCTGCAGTAGCTTTGCTGTCTCTACACCAGCAGGACGAACCCCTGACATTAATCACGCACCATTGATTGCGGTTGTTTCTTTTCGCGCCACGCCAAGAAAGTCCGAGCGGATGTCGCGCTGGCAGCCTGCGCGAGATCTCTGCGGATCTCGTGTTACAGGGTGGCGATGATGTCTGACAGACGGCGATGTCATCCGAAGCCGGCGCAACAAGAAGAAAAGCCGCGATAGTCCTGAAACAGCCGGCTGATGTACTCGAGGCGTTACGATGGAAGCGGATCCAACCTCAACCGAGACTCGAAGAGTACCAAGACCACACCACCGGCTCTCGCAATCTCGTCTAGACGGAACGAGACACACGTGGCATGGTCTGCTTTGGTCTGATCTTCTGTTCCTTGGGGCTCAGGATTCCCCGACGCTTACTCTTCTCTTGCTTTTACTCGCGCGACTCCACTTATCGCCGAGACGTATCGCGCTTCCAAGCACCCGAGATAACGCGATCAGCCAGAGGCTCAGCTAAAAATCTACACCTCCCGATCCACACGCTGCTCACGAAAGATTATCTCCAAGCGATATCGACTCGAGAATGAGGAAGAAGCGCTGATCACTCGTTAATTAACACGTAACTGTCGCACAGATTTTCTGGACTTGGAGATCGTGTGAAACAATTGGATCACATGGCATTGATGATTTTATCATAGTCTTCGACCAGTGCAATGATTACGATTGAATCAAAATTCTTGATACGTAATTTGGAAATTGATCCTCGAGATTTTCGGAGGAGGGTACATATATTATTGGCTGACAGGCCGCTGGAGAATCGGAGGGCTACGTGACATAAGTCATGTAAACGGACGAAATCAGAAACACGCATTATGCTGGAGGATACAGTTCCTACGTGAGGAAAGTTCACCTGTCGACTGCTGGACGTAAATAAGCAAGAATCACGAGTTACGAAGAAAAAAATTGCGCTATGATGAATCCAGTAAATCAATACTGATCGCATACTTTAACAAAGGTCGCATTAGTCTTGTTTGCAAAATTCGAGACAGCCCGATACAATTGGCAGTGGAAGAGCGAACATTTTGACGTATTAGATTCGTATCAACAAATCGCTGCGAAATGTATCACAATATGCCGCAGCTACGAGTGACAGTATGCTCTGATTCCTAAGCCATTAATTTCAGCGAGCGCGAACAAATAACCATAATGCGATTCTGGCCGACGTTGCGCGAGGGCCGAGGGCTGTGCGCTCAATTAGAAACAATAAATCAAAGTTAAGCCTGACAAAAAGTTCCTCGGCGATCCCAGTAGTCAATCATCCATTGAACCACGGGCGCGAGTGATTAAATGGAATAAATGGAAATGAAAAATTCATGCACGTTTACGCTCGCCTTTATTCTTCCCAAATCAATGGGTCACATTGTTTAATTGTTTCAATTTCCTCGTTAATGCTCCTCCCGAGTTTTTCTTAAGGTTTTCTAAGGTTGCTAAATTTCCATCCAATTTATCGAATGGAATCATTTATCGGTTACTTGACTAAAACAGTGAAAGGAAAATAAAAAATGTGGAAGGACCCATGAATTTTTCTTAAGACTTAATGGTTACAATCGGAGAAAAATCGCAGAAAGAATTCAGTCTCATTATTCGAATGCCGAATATGCTCAAGTGGCTGAGCGCGACCAAGGAAAAGACCAAGCGGACGAAATACATGTACGACGGCACGAATTAATTAGCGGTAAAATTTATCAGAAACGATATAGAATCCGCGGGCCAAGGTGCAATTACCGTTAACGCGGCGGTAGTTTACGAGCCAGCACCTCGTAAGTTACGCGTCGCAAATGTAAATGTGAGATTTGTAAAACGGTGGCGCAGCTGCCCCTCGCGCTCTACGGGTTATTAGTGCAGTTCCACTTGTAAGCGCACTCTGGATGTAATTAGAGGTGCTAAATTATTATTGCGCGCCGCGTCGTCGCCGCCGTCTCGCGTGTTTATTCCGCGCACATACATATGAGCGTGTATAGATCGCGCGTTCCTATGAGCATATTAGTATGGTTTCAAAGGGTGAGAAGGGGTTTTTTCTTTTTTCTCCGGGACGCGATTCAACCGCGCGGTTTGTCGTGGCAATAGCCACGGTAATGGTGGCGCGCATGCTATTACAATGTAAGAGTAGGAACGGTGTAAATTAGATTGTGGGGCGCCGTACGCCTCGATAAGAATTAAGCCGACGTTTACGACGCCGTCGGTGCTCCTTGCCGGAAGTCCTTACTCACTGCGATCCTCTTCACTCGGAACTTCACCCTCTTTTCGCATCACTTCGCCAATCTCTTTGCGAATGATTTAGCCGACAGTAAGTGCGCGCGATATGGAAATCAAAGCTTCCGGATACGTAATTAGACGAAGTAAGACTCCGATGGATTCTCTCTTCTTCTGTGAAAAGAGTGACGAACGAGCAGAGTGCACGAGTTGAAGTGAGTCGAGGCTTCGGATAATCCGGACTAGAATAGTGGCGTGATGAGACATCGGGATTAGCATATTATTATTTAGGATCTTACTGCAGATTAGGTCTCTCACAGTGCCGTTCTTTCGTCGAAGCCACTGACGCAATCGGCCTACGACGTCACTTTGCCAAATACCTTGTAATTGCTGTTGAATTCTTAAGGAAAGACGGATATTTACGAGAGTATATACGAGACACAAGAGTCCAGGGTATACAATAAATCCTTGGTGGTTGGTGTTCGGAATAAGAATGTTTCTTTGAAACGACGGGACTCTTTATAATGGCCTCCGTTTGTGTGATCCTTGACCTGTGTTTTATGGTACTTCGAGTACCTAGCTTAATCCCCCATAGGGTAGGGTTTGGTCTTACAGAAATATAGGCTTAACCCACACGCGACACTCTTCTCAAATTCTCTTTTCCTTAGACGATATTTACAAAAGATAAAAGACGAGTTACAACAAATAATAGAATAATACACAAATTGAAAAGAGTTAAATAAATACAAATCCCAAAAAAGCATTCAAAATGCAAAGATGTGGGCCAAGTACAAGATATGTAGTTTCATTTCATTTATCCAGAATACAAAATAATGAATTCTTCGATAATGCAAAATCGCTTGCTAATGATAAAATGATATTCTACAAAGATGAAATTCCAGAATGAGGCCGCGTACAGGCTGTACACAGCACATGTGCCGTAACATCCATGTAGATCTAACTAGCTCCGGCTAACAGTCCTTCCAATTTTAAAAAAATTCATATCCTGCCTTAAAAGTATCTAACTGAATAGAAAGTACTAATGCAAAAATGCAATAGTCTTTTTCGAATACTATACAAAATTGCAATAGTGGTATAATTGGCAAAAGTATTTTAGATAAATATCACATGAAAGAGAAATTCAAATATCAACAAATAATTTCAGGATTATTGTCGAAAGGGTGAAAGAATTTTCTGGAGTCATCCGAGTTTGCATGGGAAAAAGGAGGTACGCGAGTGCAAAAATAATTAAAAAGATGTGTTTGCGGGAACATGGGAACATGAATGAACTGTTATTGCTTCGCGGGAGCCTGTCCCCATGACGTCAGTGGTGGTTAACGCTTAATCGGGGACGTTCGTCGGTCGAGGAATGTCAACCCGATCCGATTAAAAACTGAAAGCAAAGACGCGGCATGGCAGTCTGCCGGTGTCAACGTGTGACGTGACGTGGAATGCGACGCGTGACGCTCGTCTCGAGGAATTCAAAACGTTTTGACGGGCGTCCGCCACTGCAAAACAGACTATCATCCTCCATCAGGTACAAATCGCGTGTCACGTTCGGTCGTTTGCGTTCGTTCTATGACACAACTATTTAATAAGTGGAAATTTCTGCCAGAAATAGTTCGCAACCCAACAAAATTTTAAGACAGGCTTAAAAATCAAACAAAAAGAAATATAAAATCAGACATATTAATTATAATTTTTATGAAACGTTGGGAAAATTGTTAGATCAAATCTTAAACCAAAGAAAGAGGGGAAATAATTGAAAATGAGATATTTAAAAAGCAAGTCGATTAAAATAGGGTTGTTATAGGTGGTAAATATCTTTCTTTTGTATTGTCTCTTCGTCAATTTCTTCTTTCAAAATTACATGTTCTGAATAATTCTACTTTAAACTGTTCGAACGTTTAAAACCTGGATCGAAAGAATTCAAAGGAGCAACATTTCTTTAATCCGGAAAATTTGAAAGAAAATAGTTGGAGCAACGAAGAAGTTAAATCCTTGTATGGTTTAGCTACGGCACGCGAGGTGAGAGAAAGATTAAGAGCCGTTTTGTCCCTTTTATTTTGTTTCTGCCCCATCTAGCTGTAAGTCCTCGACGCCGAAAGAGGCTCGTGAGAGAGGCGCAAAAGAAAACAGTGCGAAGGAAAGGTGAAATGCTTAGGTAATTCTGGATAACGGTTTTCGCACTGCTAAACCATCCTCGAATTACAAAGTAACCGACGCTCGTTATCCGCATTAGCATTAATTACCGGTAACAAAGACACCTGTGCGTCGGGAGCCTTTTATCAACGCCTCCGTTCTGGACTTACACAAAAATACATACTCTACTGGCTGTGCTTAGCCCCTGATTCTACTACCGTATTCTCCAAGTCGTAATTCCATGCGAACTATGTGCTCAGAAAATGACGGTATTCATTATTTAATTACTCAATAATTTACTTCGTGCCTTTGGTATTCTCTAGCTCATTAGAGATCCAGAGAAGATCTTCTATCATAACTTTTTTTACCGCTAGTCAGACTACGGACTATAATGGGACCAATTAATTAATAGGAAGTAGTTGAAAAGGATCCTAGAAATGAGCGATGTAATTTCGTGAATCCAGGATCAAAATGACCACAGAACGAGGCAGGTTTAAATATTCTTTGCGTCCCTCGCGTGCTTAACCCTTTCCGGTTGGGCGATCAGTTCCGAAAGGATATTAAAGGGCAACCGCAAAATGCGTTTCGCCTCAGAAATTGCAAAATAGACACATTTTCTCCGCGAGGTACCCTGGTGCAATATTTGTTATCCCAGGAGAGAAGAGCGTTCACTGACACAAAACACATTTTCCGCACCTCCAGGGCGCGGATCCTCTTGAAAGAGAGAGACGGTCGCACAACTTATTACCATGTAAAGCAGGTCCTGAATGTAACGCAGGGGGGTAATTCGGAGCGAGCGCAGAACATGCGCGCATTTCTCGCGAGCAGTTTGCTTTCATTAAGTTTCCGCGATGAGAAAGTTCGCGGATTGCCTCCAAACAGCATCCTGATTCCCAAACATCCAGTTGGATTTACAAAACCGTTGTGGCATACCGTCGTATAGAGAGTGCCGTTTACGTAAACTCTCCTTCGAGAGCCGCTTTTCTCCGATGCAAACCTACACTGATCCCTCTGTATCTTGGATTTTCGGCACAGCTTTAGCCTTCCCTTGCAGGAATGATTCTCATCAGATCTCTGTTTCACTGACAACCCGAGAGAAATCGGCGAGCTTCTACAAATTATCATTTTCCCCCTATTGAAGTAGTTACACAAACAGATTTGTTCCTATTTGCCAAATATGCATTTCTCAAATTAAAATACATACTCTGAATTAAAAACAGTTATAATTCAGTGGTACTTTGAATATTGAGCAATACTTCAACACCAGATCTACCGAATCTGCTTGTGATCCAGTTAGCCAATGCAAATATGGAAGTTCGTCGCAGGAATCGTTAAAACGGTAGGTGTATTCGTGTGCTCGGTTGAGTTGACTCATTAGATCGGACACCCGATTCAGGCACACAGCGTGAGAAACCAATTGCGCTGGTTTAGATTGAGCGAGTGAGCGAGCAGGCGAGCGAGCAACAGGGACATTTGGGTCTGCTCGAACAACGCCGAGGGTCGCGTGCTTATTAACCTTTTAACTGCCGTGTTAATTTATCGGCTATGACTTTGATGCGCCCGTTTTGAATAATGCGAATCGAGCGCGACATCATATTGGAAGTTAATGCGGGCCAGGCTTACGTACTGTCGCGCATGGTTAAGAGGGTTAAGATTCGTTAAATGGTACGCTTTAATTTATAGCTCACGAATTCGTCGGGTCCAGTTTCGCTGACATTAATCGGTGCATCGATTTAGTACTCCGCTAGCCTATTAAAGACAACGATCGAACATTGGAGCACGCGAAATTTGAATAATTCAACTAGTATTCGATAATAAAAAAATCAGTCTAATAAGAATTATAGTCCACTTATGCTTGGTATATAATGTGGCAGAATAATGACGAATTCAGTTTGGACAATTTAATTCCGGAAGGATCGAGGTTCTCTCAAATTAATGCAAGTATCATAATGATATGTAGTTGAAAGTTGGATGACAGAGAGTTTCACGAGGTGAAACTACAAAATATGATATTATAAGTAAATGTAACTTATATCGGTCTACGTAACTAATTGAAAAAAAAGGAAATCATATTTATTTGAAGTTTCACCTCACGCGTGTCTCGCAAATGAAATGCACTTCCTCTACCTATCGCAATTACGTCTTGGGCGTGTAGTATAATTGAGTCTTTTGATCTCGAATAGCAGACACGTAAGAGCGACTAATAAGGCTCAAAGCAACCGTGATTCTATTTCACGTGTTAGGTCCGTCCACGTCCGGGCTCATCTACTTAGCGCGTCTGCTTTCACTGTGCGGTAAAAATATCCAGCAAATCCGTGGCTCATGTTACCGTGACAACAGACTCATCGCCTATGCTGTCTGTTTCCGACTCTCGAAGACAACTTCGTCACGTTTGTCCACGTGGTTCGATAGTAAGGTAGTGCGAAATGAGATCCCGGATTGCTCGAATAATCATAGTGAACTTTCTTCGCGTATAAGGAAAAAGAGAGAATCGAGAGTACGGTGATTCTGAGAATCTATGAATTCCAGTGAAAAATGGGACTTGTGTCGGTACTTGGAACGCGATTCGCAGCTCCCTCGATACCGAAGCAGGCGAGGGTGGGAACCGGGCCAAGAGCATCGGCTGGCCGGCCCGTGACATCAATCTTTACTGACTGCAGCTCTGATGCAGAGTCGCATACTACGTCGTTTCTGTCTCTCTGATTGCTGAATTAGGCCACTACTCTCTTTCCTTTTCATTTTACACCTTAGTACCTGTTTTTCTCTAAGGTACTTTTTTTCTAAAAAGTTTACGTATCTCGATGATTATCTTTACATTTGAAATTTTCACACAGTCTGCTTTCACCAAGACTGTAATAAAATATTTCTAATGTTACAGTAAGATAGAATTTCGCGAAGGGAAATAAATCGAATTGAAAATGAACTAAGCGTAAACATGACGGTAATGGTTCTCTGAAGAGGTCAACGAGAAACGACTGAGGTGAAGTGAAATTGAATGGTCGAGACCTTGATAGAGAGTGCTGTCGAACAATTAGGATAGAAAATCGTAATGACGACGGTGCGCGCTGTGAAACGTGAGCGCTCACCAGCAAATTGGTGTCGGAGAGCAGCAGGAAGTACCAGTAGAGGTTGCAACGATGCGATGCGATGCAGCGAGCTGGCTGCAACGGAACAATTGCGTCGTGGTTGCGCTTCGCGCGTACAACATGTACTGGGCCCCGAAGCTTGGGCTGCAATTGCGCAGCAACCGGCCGATTGCACCATCCACAGCAACGAGTTGTCGCGCGTACGCCAATACGTAAGTACACTTACTTACATGCATGCATACGTACGTAAGTACTTACCTACTGCGCCAAGTGTTTATACCTAATTATGGTTAGAAGGAAAAACTGAGGTACATTGCGGTTCGATTAAATTTCGAATAAAGCCTATATCGGTCGCGAATGAAGCTTATTATAAATGAAATTAAACGAATTAATTTATTATTCTGTAGGGAAAATTTGTAATGGTCCAATTACTTATCTCCTCTTTTGAAAATATTATTAATTGAAACCACAAAAATGGTCTTCGAACTTGAGATTTTTCTGAAACAGAGTCAATCTTGTGGCTACTTTAGAAGCGTGTAAATAATTGTAGGTAATTTTAGATTTAAACGAATCTCCCGTGATCCACCATTGGTATAAGACGGTTAATCGATGCGAGAGAGGATATGAAACCAATTTGCAAGGAGCTGTCATCTTAGTCGGCGTCATCATTATTGTTAGTAATTTCTGCTTGCTCTTTGGTTGATGGACATGCAGCGCCGTGATGTCGCGAGGACATCAAGAGGATGAGGAGCGATTTCGCGGCTGTAATTACTCGTGGGTTCCGCGAATCTCAGTTAATTGGCTTATGATAATCACGTCGGGAAAGTTGATGGTTCGAGGAATTTGTCGCCAGTGGCAAGACCGAGCTACTGGCTACAGCTTGATGTTTGGCTCGTAATGTTCCTGATTGTTTTGCTGAATACGTGAACTAGAGCACACGGGCCAAAGTCGTCACAACATACGCTATTCGCTCCACGTTTCTCTAAAACGTATATATACAAACGGAAATGCAGAAGTAGAGCGAAATTACTAAAATGCCAGTTCGCTTCGCGTCGCATTCCACGTGGAATCCTGCTTAACTGCGTTCAGCCAGTAGTTAAAGACTGCAAACCGAATCGAGTTCCGCGAAGGATTGTCTTTTTGCATGTACAAATCTGCACGATGTAATTGAAACGCAGACAGTGTTTTTGCCCAAGTCCAATCACATTCTTCGATAGAGGTATTCGAGATAAGGTCTAGTGATGGATATACGTGGAATAGAACGCAGAACGTGTTGGCGTAATTGGAATCCAACGCGATTCAGGTGACACAAGAAAACGACAAATTGCAATAACTAC
Organism: Trypoxylon attenuatum; assembly: GCA_963989405.1. Taxonomy (NCBI): domain Eukaryota; kingdom Metazoa; phylum Arthropoda; class Insecta; order Hymenoptera; family Crabronidae; genus Trypoxylon; species Trypoxylon attenuatum. The sequence goes on along the minus strand of OZ022489.1, from coordinate 15,871,261 downwards.
AGAGAGAGAGAGAGAGAGAGAGAGAGAGAGCGAGAGAAAAAAAAGAGGCAAATGGTTAGGAAGAGAAGGAAAAGGAATTCTCAATTGAATCAAGAATTACGGAAGCTCTATCATTTGAGAATCTTATGCAAGATTGTGGCAAGCCTGTAAAAACTGAGCGCAATCGTAGCGACTGGCGCCTCTTCTAATTGACGTGCCTACGCCGCATTATAGCTAGCTAATAATTATTTCTTCGCGCGTTTCGTAACACCCGTGCCTTTTTCTCTTTTCTACGAGATTGCGGCCCGCAAACTTTTCGGGCGCCAGCCACGCGAATTCGCCACAGTAATTCAATTTCCATTAGAGTCTGCGATCGTGCCGAATAAATGATCGTTGGCACATTTCTGCCAGGGTAGCGGTCGATTCGTGGGAATTAGAGTTCTTGAATAAGTTCACAGCATACTGACAGTCCAAGATAATGATAGAAAACATCACTGTTTATAGTTTATGGTAATTGATCACCAAAAAATATTATATTCGTGTCATTCAATAGAGGAAGCAAAAGGTTGCTGCCTCTTGAGCCTCGACGAAGAGGGGTGGAGCAACGGATGTTTGAAGTATTCACCGAATTACCTCTCGATAATTCTTCTTATCAAGCCATTCAGAAATCCATTGTCAGGCTTATCGAGAAGCGATAAGAACATCGTCCCCTAAAAGTGCACCCTTAAACCCCGAGTAGATGCACTTTAACGATTCGCGCGTCTCATCGGCTCCGATTACTTGGCGAGCGGCATGAAAAATTGTTCTGTTGATCCAAACAAGTCTGACTTCCCTCGACTTTATCGAGCCCTTACCGATTGACTTTGTTTACTTGGTGATTCTTGTCGATCGTCTATCGGCATCGTGCTGCCACCGCAAAACTCTCATCGCGGACATAACTCGAGGAAGAGCCACGTGATTCTCTGAGCAAGCTGTAAATCCGTATGCGCAGCTGCCAAAGTAAAAATGTCACTTGCGACGTAAGAAAAACAGACGCGGAGGATCTTCCTGTTCCTCGGCTACGATCGAGGGATCACGGCTGGAAATATCCGACATTCCAATCGAGCAGCTGACACGAGAGAGAGGGAGAAAGAGACTTTCACGATAATTACCGTAAGATCCGCACCCTTTCGTACGTGAATTATTTTTACACCCCAGTGGTCGCTCTTAAAATAGACGGGCTGCCACCCTGCGCTACTCATGCGGGATTAATGACTCCTTCTCCCTTTATAAATATAATCCTTCAAGACCCGACGACCGCGTAGGGGTGGGATCTGCATGAAGAATGCCTCGCGTTAGGCACCCTCTGCCTTTTCAATTAATCACATTCGTGTTCTTCTCTGACCGAGACAGGAAAAGGATCTGGCAGCAGAGTCATCTTGAACTCTCCGATGAAACAGTCCAATGTTCGAAGTTGTTTCAAATTAGAAAGCTGTTCTTGTCCCGCGAATTACTCGTAAGTGCCCTTGAAAAAATCGAATGGCTCGGCGCACTTGCGTAACCTAAATGTGCCCTCGTCCATTCGATCTGTTGTCGATTATCCTCGCGCGAGTAAACCAAGCGGTAAACAAAGTCTTGCGGAAACTGCTGCTCAGGCTCACGTGGATGCCATTGGCGAGGCTTCAGAGGCAGAGGTGTGCATGCCTCGCTAGCTATCAATAAAAACGATGCAATATTAATAACTCGTCGATATTTCTAGCCGCGACACTGATGCTCTGGGAAATTGTTTTCTCTTAAGAGAACATTGAAAGGAGCTTGAAGTTTTTTAGAACAATTTAGGATAATTATTCCACGAATCACCGCCTCGTAAATTTCTTTCTTGCAATTTCTTTTTTATAGTTGGGAACTTTGAGTATATGGTACTCGACAATTACGAATTTTAAAATTATTCCAGTGAGGCTATTTTTACTCTACAAGGCTTCGCGTGCATGGAATATGACAAAGCTGTTGTAATCATTGTTCCCATGTTTTTACCTTGAGACCAGCCAACAGAGAACTTATGCTTCCCATTTTCAAGGAAGTTCTAACAACGGCACATTTCTCCGGAAGGTTCTCTGCTTCGTCTCTACTGGCGGCTGACTTCCAATGCGTGCGGACATACACGTGACTGCTAATAAGCTCTGTACACGTGCCCGTCGGCGCATCCTCCTAGAAAATGTGTACATCCGCAATGGCATGCGGGTAGCATACTCTTGCTGCGTTCTTCGAGGCCTCTTTCTCCGAGAGATCTAATCATACAGTGTCTTTAAGTAAGCACAAAATTTCCACCAATAAGAACAGCACCCGCATTTCGCCTGTTTACTAATTTTTCCTCATATTACTCCTTCCACCAACGGTGACGATCCTAATTGTAAGGTTTGAGCGGTAGTCGGCGAAAATGGGAAATTCTGCGAACTCGATGTGAATTATTAGAACTTCTGTGAGGAGAATGTGATCACGATGGAGAAACTGTGACTTTGAATGGGAAATGAGGAATGAAAGTTCCGGAGCAGGACTCTGAGAGATTGGATCGTTGGGATTCTAAGAAGAAGAAGAAGAAGACTACGAAGAAGACGAAGATGACGAAGAAGGGGAGGACGACGCACACAGAATCCTCTTTTTCACTGCCGCAGCTGCAGAATCAAGGGTTGCACCTGCCCGGTCGAAGACACCGCGACCACGAGAGACCGACCCAGCCGCAGGCTCTCTCGTGCCATGCTCGAAAACCTCCGACAATATTCATTGTTTACTGAAGACACCCGGATAGCATGCACCAGGTGCAAAGAACCTCGTCAGATAAATCACTCTGACACGACCCAAAACTCACATACGTGAATGCCATCTGCGAATTGTGTGTGCATAATTATTATTCATAATAATTCCCTACAGAATTTCCTACCATCGTGGTTTAATTTAATTGTTACTATTATACGTGTATACTGCACTTCTTGGATAATTAGGTGTAGAAGAATTTCATTGTAGTTCACAAAACAAAGTAGAATACTTTCGATAAGCGAAATTACGAATACCAAAAGTATATTTTGTTACGTTTCTTGCATTAGTATAACGTGCTTATGAGATCGTTTTACGCGCGATCGCGTGTGGGGCAAGCTTAACGAGAGAATCGGCCGTTTTATGGAGCTCGATTGCCTTTTTATTCCGAAGGAGCCTTTGGATTAAGACCGACTCGAGCACGCAATTAACCGGAGACTGGGTGGCAGGTGGCATATATCCCGCGTGTTATATCGAAGCAGCCGATTCTCCAGCGGCCAAGTTAAAAAGGTCTTAAAGAGCGAGTCTGATTATGGTTTTGGCATGGATGTAGCCTGCTAGATCGCCACTCGAGCAGACCTCACGCAAAGCCTCTACTCACTGTCGCGCATAATGCGAATTATGATAACTGGATAGCACATTCCATTCCCCGACGAACCTCAACCGCACAACATTCGCAAGACTCGGCTAATCTCAGGTGTACCGGATGCAAGTAAAACTCTTGGACAACTTTAAGCAAGAATGACTGACAACGGGAAAACTTGGTCGGGGAATTACGGTAAGCGGTGGAGAGTCCTGAAAGTCAAGAGCAGGAAGAAACAAAGGGGGGCTTCGTGCCAGGTGCAAAGTAACAAGTGGTAGGCTAACCAGCATTAGAACTTTTACGTCGAACCGTAAAAATGTCAAGCTTCTGTATAAGCCTGTTAAAGGGTACAGTAGACAGGTGCGAGGATAATTGACCAGCAATCTTGATAAGCGGAACGAACGTAACTAGAGAATGAAGCGCGATGCAAAAGAGCAACCACACCGTTCAATGTCGATTTCCCAAAGTATAATAACCCCAATTACCCACCAACGGCTCGAAAGCATCGAGAAGCTTATAATTCGCAAAGGCATTTATTCCCGGTTATTAATAAGATCGCCAGTCGCCAAGAATTTAATTACATTCAAGGAGCTTCTCGGCGGATGGAAACGTAAACACAGCGGCATCTTAATCTTCTGGTGGCGTGGCGTGGTACGACCAGGTTCGTCCAGGTGCTCGTGCCGAAAGTGGTCTCGCAGCGAAGAAGAAAAAAAGCCAGCTTGGCAGGAAAGTGTCAACAGTCCGTAGGCAACAGCAGCACAGTGGGCAAGGACCTAAGCAGGTGCAAAGGTGCGCCATTGGCTGTGCTTGTTTAATTGACTCGGTGAAGAGGGCCCTGTGGCTCGAGCCGAATCGTAACCGCGAGGGCCGGTGACCACCAGGCCCAGTCCCGACAGGATTGTTTTCCTCGGGAAGCCAACCGAGTCAAGGAACCCAAGAAAGCAGTCGAAAATCACCTCGCGCACCTGTTGCCTCTTACAGAATCGTCCGTGGCACGATCCAAGAAACCCGGTGTCGGGGCCAGGTTGCGTGAGCGCACTGTGCATTGCGCACCGTGCATCACGATGCACACAAAGCTTGCAAAGTGCCACCACCTGCCGACAGTGGCCTGCTGGAAATGCGGGCCTCATGCGCACCTCATGCGCACCGCTCTGCCAGCCGGTCAACATATAAGTCCGTGTTCTTCCTTCTTTTTTCTCTTCTCTTCCCGTCTCCTCGCTTGCACTTCCCCTCTCAAATCTACGTCCTCCTTCCTTCGATGGTTTTCTTTTTTCCTTCGACTGTTGGTCTTCGTTATGCGGCGCGACCACCGGATGACGGCACCCAGGAGGCCTCGGCAGCGTTTACTACGGCCAGCCCACAAATTTGCGCGAGGAATTAACGTTCCGGCTGGCCCTCGTGCTACTCCTGCTCAGGCTTGGATGGGGCCCGGCCACGCCGATTAGTTTGCTAACGATAATCGTCGGTTGATCTGACTGGGCGCCTGATATTAGGCGATCCTCGATGGTATTTTCGAGGCTTTCGGCCTCCTTCCTATAAGACGTGTTTATTAGCGGCGAAGCCTCTACGATTCCTGACATTCTACCTTGTCGACCTTATTCATATTGAAACCAATGAACCCAGATTCATTCGCGAACTAGCATTCCAGTCTCTGGGAACTTTCGGATAATTGAAAGGATATGAAACCTTACATCAGATACGATTTATCACGGTACGAGATATTACTTAGAAAAGTTTGCGGAATGAGAATCAGTGCAGTGCTAGTATATAATTTCCAAGCATTCTTCACAAGGTCTTCGCGGATAAAACATTCCGAAAAGTATTGGTCCAGAGCATCTTGAAAATAATAGCAACGCATCGTGCGCTTGACGGCGGTAACGGCTCCACTATTCTGATCGGGAGACCCGTGCAATTTGGGGGACTAATATATAATAATGTCCATTAATAAGAGAGCAGCGCGTCGGCGGATTTCTCGGGAAGAGGGCCAAGCCCGATCCACCAGCTATTTGCCGGATCCATCGGTCGATCGGTGCGATTCGCCAAAAAATTCTCGTGGCTCTAATCGGTCGCTATTGGCCGTAATCGAGACCGGCTCGGGCCAGGCTGTGCCGATCGCAGTGATCGCGGCACCTCCGGTGTAGCGGCCTCACTGGCGGTAATCATCAACGCCAGATCCGATAATAAACGAGCCAAAGTGGGTAATGCCAGCCTGGCGGTTAAACCGGACTGCAATATGCAAGTTAGCGTCTCGAACAGCCGCCTCGAGGAGATCTGGCTAGTCTACGACCAGCCTCGGCCCCGTTTCGGTTATTAGGCACGCCGAGTTCCTGGCGCACGCTAATTATTGTCTTCATTCGGGTGGCACCCGGAGAAACCAATTGGCCATTTTATATTCCTTCCTCGCGTAAACTCTGTATATAAATGCAAGCGCACCTGTTATTGGCTTATTCTCGTGTATCAATGCGTATACCGATACTTCTAGTCATTCCTGAGTTCGGGTTCCCGTGTTTACTATGTACTCTAATTAATTTCAGGTTGAAAAACGTCAAAGATAATAATTTACACAATCTCTCAGGTAAACAACTATAACACCGGGTACAGAGCGAGCCAAGTGTTTTAACCACGAGACGTGTTTCTCTGGCGCTTAAAGTCAATTTAGGCCGCAATGCGGTAAGTTTCCGTGTCGCATCGCTTAGGCACTTGCGGATCGGACATGCGAGCCCAATTATTGGACTCCTCGACATGCTATCGCGCGGTCTCTCGTTGACACACGACTTCGACGAAAGCACGATTACTTTAGTCCTTACCTTCCTTCGTCTTACGTACCGAGGGAAGGCTGTATTTAACTTGTCATAAATCCTGAAAAAAGTGTCGTGCGAGCGGCTTTCCGTGAGATAAACTTCCACGTATGTATTATGCAGCGAACTCTATTTGCCTGGTTATGCGTAAAATAAGTTTAATCAGGCCATATGTGCTTGTGGATTTGACCAAACAGTGGATCACATGCCACAATTGGGAGTTTTAAAAGACGAGATATCGAGAAACAGCGCAATACGAAGGGTTCGTTTTCGTCTGGTCTCAACGAGTCTGAACGAGTCTCAACAAGAGCGCCAACCGATCGCAGCGAATTACAGGGGCTCTGGCAATGACAGGTCTCGGAGGGTTTTGACTAATCAGCATAGTCAAGGTGGAAGGCAGACGCGAGCCGTCTAGTAAAGGCAAACAACCTCGCAACGAAAGAAAGCGAGCCGAGGGGTCTATAGGGCAGGGCGCTTTATGTAGTTGAATTCAGGGTGAAGAACCAGCCGAGGGATCGTTGCGGTAGACACCGGGCCAGCAGTAACAGCAGCAGCCGTCTTCGAAGGAGGGCAAACAGGCCAGAGAGGGTAAGCAGGAGACGAAGCAGACGAAGCAAAGGAGGCAGAAGGAGCAAGCAACAGAGAACGGCTGCTCGGCTCGGCTGCTATCAGAGAGTCACGTGCATTGCGTGTGCGTCGGGAGCAGGCTAGGTCGATGCACGCGGATGCACAAAGGGCTCAAGCCACGGAGCATGTCCGAGACGAACCACCTGCCGACAGATGTTGGCTCTAGCAGGCAAGATCTCGACCCTGCATTACCCTCCAGCAGGGCCTTACCCTCCTTCGGACTCCACTCCTCCCCCTCTTCTTGCCGCCGAATCGAGCCTCTGATTCGGTATCCTGGACCTTTGTCGATCCTGCTTGCCTTATGCGACTTGCACGCAATATCCTTCACCTGCCTGTCGACCTCCTCTGGATCGAGCCAACTCCACTCTTCTGGCCCCTAGTCCCTACTACGTAACAGCTCTTTCCTACTCGTGGATCGCTTGCCTCGTCTCTTCGTTTTGAGACTCACTTCTTTCCGATCTCTGAACCTTATTCCAGGGGAGATTCAGGGTGACACTATATCGATCGATGATGAGTCATGAATAGAAGCATTGCGTCGTAAATTTCAAACGGTGAACCCTCTGGTTTTTCATTGGTTCTTGTTAACCGAAGTGGGGCCCTGTCGGGTTTAAGCCATCAATTTTCAAATGCTTTTTACTATTCATTCTGCAAGACGTTTGATGGTATTAAAACGTCAATGGCGATATTGACGATCAAGGTAGTATAAGGTAAAAGCGTTGAAAATATAGTATTTTATTAGTGAACGATGGTTCAGGGTTAATGAAAAGAGACACAGCTTAGTGGGCCACCTGATGCATTATGGTAAGAAGCTTGGGTTGTAAGAGCCGGCTATACAAGCGCGGAAAACGCGAGCAGTTAAATTCATTGTCGGTCTTCAGGGAGAGAATAACACGTGGCAGGGAAAACAAGAATCGTCGACAACGAGGAGACCTGTGGAAAATAGCTCGAGTCACGCGACGGTTTATATATGGCTGTGTATATCTCGATGCTCGTCTTTTTCCCCCAGCATGAGGAGAGTCGTTTGCAAGATGCCATTTCCTGATCCTATCTTCGCCCTCGGCTGACAGTCTGCTCGAGACCGAGGAAGAATGTCACTCCGAAATTAGGCACCGATGCCACAGACGCTCGTAAGTTTGGGAATGAGAGCAGAACATGCCAAAATAATCTTTCTACGAGGATTATTTAATTCGCAAATTTAAATTGTCAAATGAATTTTTGATTGTTTTCGACTCTTATTTTTCTTGTAACATTCCATTTATATGCCGAAATACAATTCCATTCGACACAAGCCAACCAATTAAAGAATATTTATTACATCCGTATTTCGTAACCTGTTCAAAGCGTGTCGCTGACAGCCTTGAACCCTTATCCCGGGATTACTCTCCTGGAACTTATTCCAGAAAAGGTCAAGCGATATCAGCCTTGGAAAGTAATTCAAAGTCGCATTCAGAACACCCTTTCCGTCACGCGACGGTAGCACCGCTTCCTGCTTCTACTTGTCCAACCCGAGTCGTTTGAGAGCCATGGGCTCTAATGTCCTTTTTATCTGTGAAATCCTTGATCTTAATCTGCACAGGTGCTTTAGTTAACGGGACATTCGAATCTTAACACCTTCAACATAAGAAGCACTTTCAACGTGTCATAGAATTATTCAATCTACTATACTTCAATCCATTTTTTTGTACGCTTAATCCACGGAGTTTAACGTAAGAAACGTCTACATAATAGAGACAGTACGTACATGGTATAAAAAACCTAATTGTAAGATCTCCGTAAGATTTAATCAATAGTTTATCGATGTCAGGTTTGAAACCATTATATCGTGTAATGCTGGAATTAACATTATACGACTGTGTTGAATTTTTACAAGTATTTCCTAGTTCACTAACCACGTGTGATTTTGTCCCATTTTCGCTTTCCAGGAGACGGCAGCGGGGGAAAAACGAATGCTGCTGAATTGAATATCAAGCGTCGGGCAGATGCTGCTCGCGTAATGAAGCGTGTCGCACTCCTCTTGTTTTATTTATGGGGGAACAATTTACACAGACGTAACAGCGCGTTTTCCATGCTTCCACGGCTCGCGGTCCCGTAAAAATAGCTTTTTTGACCTAAACGGCACTCGTCAACGGCTTCGATGAACCACGACGACGTCGAAAGTGGCGCGAGTCACGCGATCGTATCGTGTTTCTCAAATCGCGCATCCTCATTTTGCCGCGCGTCATTGCTGCGCGCAGAAAAACTAACGTTTCATAATATCGACAGGATCATTTTACAGCTGGCAATTATTTGCTAACGAGAGTAATAAAAACCTCGGAATTATTATTGCGATCTGCACAGTGCAATTCGATTGATGGCCCGGTGAAACTTTTTTTCCTCGAGTGTAAATGGGAGCGAAATAATAACTGAAAAATGATTAAGAAATTTACGAAGGATATACATATGTCATCGATTTAAACAAACCGATAATTTAATTGCTTAACTATCACACTGATCATCGATGATCGCCACGATTTCTTATTTCCTTATTATTTCCATATTTTAAATATTTAACCCTGGCGTTTTATTACAATTGTTAATTTGGCATTGTCGAAAATTCCAATTAAAATCTACGGAAAAACGAATGATCCATATAAGTACAAAACAAATGCAAGACTTTTATCTGACTTTACCCCAAAGAGTTAATCAGTCAGCAGTTTATTTCTTTAGCCAGATTTCGAGCGAGTCCAAGTCGCTGTTGTCGCGGCGAAAACAAGAGGAAAGTGGATGGTTCATTGTCTATTCACGCTTGGTGGCTTTGTTGAAAGAGTAGCAACGCGAACAACAGCCGGAGCAAAGTCCAGCTCTCGCGGCGCGCGTGGCAGTCGATTCGAAAACAAATGTATTATATTTATATGATTGCAAGGTACCCCTAGTGGAAAGAGGTTCAACGGTGCTGCTGATGGTGATGCACCACGCGGAAAATAACGCGTCGTCACGCAATAACACGAATACCTATCTACCGACCCATTCTTTTTCTCTCCCATTCTCCTGTGTTGGCTCTCTGACCACTATACCGCGAGTCGTCTGCAAGATGTCGCAATTTCCGTCCGCGACAGCTGTCCCCCGGGCTGTCGCCGATCGGCGACGTTGACGAAGACGCATACTACCGGGATGATGATCTCCAGTCTCTCCTTCGTCTGCCTTGCGCTACCCCGGAAAATTTCCTCGCTGCTCCATTGAGAAACAACATTGCCTCTCATTACAGTTTCCATTGTACGATGCGACATGGGATTTGACGCAGCTGCTGGATGGATCTCTATACACTTCGCTCTCCAACTCAAAGTAGGTCGTAATAGGTGGAAGATGCATTGTGCGTTAAACTCACGGATGAGCGTAGGTGTCCTATGCTTTTACGTACTGTCGATCGGCTAAACCCCTTTTCGACGATGCGGAAAAAATCATGACGCACGCCGTGATTTTTGCGTCTTTCACTTCTCATTTTTCATGCGGCGCTGACGTTCGTTCTACCATAATGTAAGCCGCAATTAACTTTTTGACGTTCGACAACTTTTTTTCTCATGTTATCATTTTTTCTTCGTCAAATTATTTACATCCGCGATAAGGAGTGCGTAAACATGGTACATACTTTTTGTGTGTACCTGAGTTAGTAATTTGGGTCGTGCGTGCGGTAATGCGCCGCAATTTATCACTGTCAATTCCGATCGGCAAAAACATTGCTTTCTATAGGAAAAAAATGCGACATGTTGTTTTGAAATTAATCTGTTACTCAGCGGTAATACTAATAGACCTTGTTGCTTCCGTTTGAGAATTAAAGCATTCTAATTTCCTAATCTTTCCTTTCATTCCTGCTATTAACGGCGCATTGTAAAAAAAAAACACAATTTTTGGATAATCTTCTTTGGTAATAAAGCAATTACGCGTCGAATACTTTCTCGAGCAGCAGCGCGAGGATAAAGAGAGGCGGCAGACCCGATCGCATTTCGATCGGCTCTCACCAGGATATTTCGAGTGGCGCACTCGTCTTCCTGGTGGGAGATTCAGTATCTAGAGGACACCGGGAATAAGATCTTTTCTTCGCTGTTACACTTTCACTTTCACCATCGAAAGCAGCCTTCTTCTTCTTCTTCTCTGGCGTACCGTGTTTTCCATTCTCCCGTTTCTCTCGTCTCACTTTAACCGAAGCAGTTTACTACAGCTTTCTCGCTTCTCTCCGCTTGCTTGGGCCTCTTTTTCTCCCCTCGGGCCCCCGCAGGACTCATCGTACGGCGGGTTCTACGCGACGCAGTCTCTCCGGCGTCTAGCCTGCTACCCAGGTATTATCTAGACTTTCACCGGCCGGAAATGCCCCCGGCCGCCTCCTACTCCACCACCTACCAGCTGCTATTTGTTGTTCGTCCGTCTTTTTCCTTCGCGTTCCTCAATCGCGACGCACGCTACAACCCTGGGATACATTTCCTAGTTCTGCGTCGATCAGGCTTTCTTGCACGTGTAGCTTTAGCTACGTTATGAAAGCGACACTTTGTTGCGTATCTCTTTGTTGTGACCAGATTTTTCTTTCGAATTCATTGGGAAGCCTGTTGTGAAAATATGCAGGTCTCAGGACTGAGAAATGTGTGTCGAAGATAATATTTAATTGGTGTTAGTTTGATTTAATTAAAGAGAAGAAATTTCATAGAAAATTGTACATGTACGACTTTCGTTTATGTGTTTCAATTTATCTCCAGGCTCTATCGGTATATTACTCTGATTATGAGCATTGATGAATTTCCAAAAATAGAATACAAATAAGCTGAATTCCACTAGAAGTTGAATTTGACCTCTTCTCATTGTATAGCCGCACCAAAGAGCCATTGACCTTTTCTATTTATCTCTCACGTGTTTTCCACTATTCATATCTAACTTTTATCATCCTCATATATCAATTTTCCCCGAGTGTCTGTTGTTGACGCGAGCGAAAGGCACCGAAAATACCAGGATAACCAGAGCAAACAGTGCGAGTTAGGGTATACGACAGATACACGTTAACTTGTATGTAGCAGTTCGGAGCAGCCAGTGGGAGCAGGAATGGTTGGGACTCCACATTGAGAGATCAGAACCGTCCTTTGTGAAGTTCGCAAGGCAAGGGATGAGAAGCTGCCGATGACAGACTACTCGCGATTTAGTAGAGGCGAACAGAAAATATTTTGAGATCGCGGAAGTACTTTCCAATCTTCGGCGAGAAAGGCCGGTATGGCGCGCGGTGTGTCCCGGTGAGCAGTCTGGGATTAATAGAGCGTGATCGGGAGGTAGGGATCTCCGAAGATCGATCAAAAGTTCCTCGTCCTCGTCTGGTGAACTCAGACAATGCGAGCGTGGTCACGCAGGTAGAAAACGGGCCGATTTCGAGGGAGAGAAAGACGAAAGAGCACTGCTGTACTACAGCCGGCCCGTGTCGTGACCATATTCCCATTTTCACTGGTGCCTTTGTCCCCTCAATTTCTGTTTGTTCCCAATGCCAGCGGTATAATTCGGTTGTACCGTGGCAACACCATGGGAAGAATTTCGATATGAATAGCCTGACTGGTAGTTTTTGACTCTTAGCTACGGTTCCTTCCATTTTCCTTTTTACAATGCCCTATTCTACCTAATTGAATATAGTAAGTATCTATGGTGTCCATATCTTATTTTCAAGAACCGAATCCCATTGATATGCCGTCGTACAAAAGTCCCATATATCATTGGAAACATCATGAAAATTATAAAGATCCCACATTTTTCCCTTCCACGCGTTTCAGATGGATTTTCCAGAGTTTCCCTTTTCCGGGAAAGAATCGGAAGAAACGAATAGCGAGGAGTAACAGGCCAGATAAATTTTCAAGAGGTGAGTTTATACAATGTGTAGTAGTCTATTCCGCGAGCAATTAGAGCATTCGGCGGAAAATAAAGGCCGAATCTGGAGATCACCATAGAAATAAGGGGAGAGCTAAGAGGCACTAACATCGCTAATGGACCGTTCCATGGATGCCCGGTCGTGCGCGGAACGAAGAAATAATTCGATCCCGCGCAGAAGTGAAAGGCTTTAATGGGACGTCATTAAAATCCCCAGCAGGCAGGAGGCGCCGTAAAAAAGGAGCCTGGCACGGGACATCATCCTCCAGGAGGATTCGTGAGGCAAGCCTCGGCCTCGCCTTGGCCTCGTCCCGGCCTCGCCTCGCCCGACAAAGAGCAAGAGGACTCGAAGGCCTGGCTGTACGAACCACTAGCCACGTGTCAGGCAGGTGCAACCGTACGAGGTTTCCTCAACTGCACTCGCTCTTTATCTCCTTCTTCTTTTCCTCTTCAAACTTCTTCCGACCCTCTTGAGCATCGCGTCGCTCACTTCGCTTTGTTCCGCACGGGCCCCTCGCAAGGGAGCCACCAAAAAACCGAGGATTTCGCAATCACGATCCGTCGATCCAACAAACTCAACTGAAAGAAAACTAACGAGCTGAATTGGTGTACGTGAATCTATCAAAGAGCGAAATCTGATTTATCCAGGGAACGATCCCCCACCTGGGGGATCATCAAGCAGCGCGTCCTGAAACAAGCCCTCTTCTAGCGAGGATTTTTCTGGAGGATAATCTCTTGAGAGACCACTGGATGGAATTCGAAATAGAGGTTCGAATAGTTAGTTTTAAAGAGGATTGCAAATGGTAATCGTTGGTATGACGCCCTTCAGGTTCCTTTTCATTCTAGGTACTATGCACCTTTGTGGCTTGCAATTTAGGTCGAAAAGGACCGCCTAGTGAGGCCCGCAGGCCCTTCAAGCTACTCAAATCTACTTACCCGACCTAGTTCCTTTGCAAATACATAGTTCTCAGTTCTGGCAAACCGTAGACTCGGTCGCGCTCAAGCTCAAGAGCATAAATGGGATCATTCAGCGACTCACTAGTACATCAGAAGAGCGTGCGAACGTGAATCTCGAAACGAGGTTCGGAAAATGCGACTCTCCCTTGTGACGCGAGGCGCAACCTTATTTTTCGCACACTCCATAGACTCCATTCGACGGGTGGCTAGATTCGGGAACTGGACTGCGCTGGGTGACTGACCGTATTTCGTACGGGAACTGGGACGCTATAGTAATTTGGCCCACGGAATAGGGCGATATCGACCGGAAACAACGCCGGTTCCCGACACTCCGCAAATCCGTTTCTCCGACAGGCACTGAATTATAAAAGAGTGTCTAAAAGTGGTCTTAATAAGTTCCTATGGCGCATTAAGGCAACCGAGCGAATCGACGAGAGGAGTAAGGGAAAGGTTGACGCCAACTCGGAAGTTGAAAGTAAATCCAAAGCAAACTCGTTTCGATACTGTATTTTGAGAACGCAGAAAGATACGATGCGGCACGAGACATTACTCTTATAACAGTGGCGAAGTATCGCGGTTGTTTTTCGGCTCCGGACTCCAAATGTTAAGCGTCACGATCAATCGTTCGAAGACGTAAGAAAGTCCATTAAGAAGAGAGTTAACCCTTTATGGGCAATTCTCGTATATATTCTTCATACCGGCCATGAGCGTTCCTTTGAGCGCGGGTATCATAAAAATTCCATTATTGTCGTTCGAAGTGAATTACGCTCGCCGATACGTACCGTGACATATTTACGTAAATGTAACGATCCCGCATAAACGAGCAATAATGTAACTCGGCTGGCGAGCAGCGCGACCGCTGCGGCGAGTGCTTCTGCCGCTTAAAAACTTGGGCAATAAGAAGTTAAGGGCTGTTTTTGAAATATGTGCTTCCAATACTGCTGGGAACATCGAACAGATGTCGCAGCTTTAATTCTATCCTGTGGACAACTATATGGCGCGAAGAACCGACTGGATTATGAAGAAGACACGTCACAGTGTCCTTTGAAAAAACGACGAGAGAAACGAATATACCGGCGAACAATAGGAGAGTTTTAAGGATGCGTTTAATTGCTTTAGAGACTAGTATGAACAGTTAATTGATTTCCTCTTCCGCCGTTGGTAGGCTAGCGAAGGATCGACACAAAACCGTGGAACTGCCAGAACGGAATGCAGCGGCATCCAGCAGAAACTTTTAGCATAAAAACAAACGAACGATCTCGCGCGGAATCGCGAGAGAAACAACCGCGGAAAACGCTACACCGGAATTCCACTACGGCATCGACCTACTAGATTACATCCGCGAATCTTCGTCGAAAGAATCCAAAACAAAACACACAGTTTGCGGTAGCACGCATTCCACGGGCCAGCAGATAAACGGAGAAAATGAAGATGCTGTGTCGGAGAGCTCGAACGTAGTTACGTTCCCTCAATCAACTCATCAAAACTCTGAGAAACCCTCTGCCTCGCAGACTTCTTCCGTGTTTCTTTTCGCCTCGAGGTTGAAAAAGGACAGCGCAGCCGGTGCGGCAGGATGCCACGAGCGCGCGGAAGAAGCAAAAGAGGAGGTGAAGGAGGAGGAGGAGGAGGAGGTGCGAGAACATGGGTCAACAGAGGCACCGAACTCCAGGAGGAAAGAAGAAATAAGGGCGAGGTGTAGAGTAGCGGGATGGAGAGAGAAAAAGAGAAGAAAGGTGTGCGGACAAGGAGAAAAGGCGAGGGCAGCCTGCAAAAGAAGGTAAAGGACGCCGTAGAGGACGAGGTGGCGAGAAGAAAGAAAAGAAGATGAGAGGAAAGGAGAGGAAAGGAGAGGAAAGGAGAGAGGCGGTGTAGAGGACGGGACAACATCTGCCGGGTGCAACAATCTCGAACACCTGCCGTCTGGTAGTCGCGTGCTCTCGCACCCCGGGAAACAGGGTGGAAGAATAAGACGGCCGGTCGGTGCCCTCGTAACTTACGGGAACGAGTACTACTCCGCACCGCGCCGTGTCGGGCAAAGAATGGGGGAACGCGAGCACGGCCAACAATGGATCGGCAGCATCGATTTTTGAGAGATACGCGCCACCTCCTGCCACGAAGGAAACCGAAGGAAACGGCTGCCACGCGAAGAGGAGGCCCCCTCTTCTTCTTCTTCTTCTTGGGGGTCCGCAACGTTGAGCGACTTCCCTCTTACCTCAAGATCATCCGACAGGACCTCGAGATTACCTTCTTTGAGCTGTTTTTCTTTCTTCAAAGTTCAATTTCCGGAAGAATCTTCCCACCGTAATGAGAAGCTCTTGGCAAACTTGAGAAATGCTGATTTTTAAAGTAGCGTTTTACCAGCCGGGAGTGGCAGATCTTGAGGTAGACGGTGACTTCATTAGCTCGCGCATCATGCCAGCTTTTCTTACGCTAATAGTGCTTCAAAGCAACCTGATCTTTGACCTGCAAGCCTGACAAAGGGTGTTGACAATGGAATCGAGGGGCAGGATGTTCTTACAGCTTCACGTGTCCCGAACCGTGCAGTTTGAAATGTTATCTAACAGCCATACATATGTATGTAGAAGCAAGATTCTTTAAAAGACTTCGCAGTTGTTTTAGGTGAAACTTGTCAAATTATTGCTAAAAATCCTGCGGCAAATAAACGACACTCTAAATTCAAGAGAATGTGCGGATTTAAATATAACGCTGATTCGTAGACTTTTTTGAAAAAAGAATTCAGAAACCAATTAACCGAAGCAAATAACAATATTTAAATGACACCGATAGTAAAGTGAACGAGCCGACAAAGAAACAGGCTTAGCATAAAAATTTTGGAGGAAAAAACGACAGGTAGAATAGATAGGAAAAACAAGAAATTCGGAATCCGTCGAGTAGAGGCAGACGACGAAGAGCGAGGTGAACTTTTGAATCGGCTTAACTGAGTGCACAACTTGGCAGAAACTAGAACAAGCGGAGGATCGATCGTTCTACTTTTCTGATAGGAGTGAACTGCGTAATAACAGGCGGAGCGTATTTAGATAAGGTTTTACTCGCAGCGAAGGCTATTAGTCTATTAGTGCGCGTCTCGTAAGTCCGCTCTAACTCATTGTCGCCGGATATACGAAGGCCACGACGAAACAGTTTCATTCCCTCGATTAACTGGTAGCTCGATTATATCGAAAGTTCATTGAGTATCTGGGTCTGACACCGTTTCGACGTTTAGCATTCGAATGTAATTCGATTAATTCGAACCGACTCCTCGGTAATCTCAATGTTTCGTAGTGCTCGTATTTTCGAGGAAGGAATTCCCCTGGCAACGGACTAGTATTTAAACGCGGAACATTCTGGATCGCGTAAGAGCCTATTCCCACCATTTATAACCGGCCGTTGATCCATTAATCGGTGTATATTATTACGGATCAGAGGACCAAACGAACCGGGGCTACATATAGCGCTAATTAATTCGTGATTCGCGATACATTCGTTCGCCCCAGGTATAATTAGGAAGTACTTCTCTGCAGCCTGCAAATTTCCAGAGCCAGCTGTGCTCAGTTTCTTCTTTTTTTTCGCCCAATAACGTCGACGTTGATAAATTGCCCCCTTATTTGCAATTTAAAAAATTTATTTCGGCTTGATGGGCACGACACTGTTTCTTCCTCGAATCTCGGAGACCTTTCGGAAATACAATTTTTATGTCGCTTCTTGATGAATGCGCCAATGATTAAAATCGTAAAGCAGATGAGATTCGTCGAAAGTATTATTTAATGATCGATGGGAGATGGATCGTAAAAAATTCCGGTAGTTTCAAGGCTGCCTTTCGGCAACTGGACGTAACGGTGAACGTGTATCGGGGAAAACAATTGGAGTGCTATGGTTAAAGCTATGGACCTAGCAAAGAAGAGAATTGTAAGAGAATTGCTTTGAAAGCAAAGCTGTTAAATCAAACCTGTTGCGACAACTTACCGAACATGTGATGGTAAATCGAGAAACACCAATGAATCGTCATTATTAAAGAATAAAGTGGCGACTCAATCCGATTTTCTCTGTTCTGCGTGTTATTGTTGCTAATTTCACCAATTTTTTCAGTTTGCTTCGCAACATTGAACATGTATAAAATACCTTTAGGAAACTGCATTCGGATAGAATGGAATAGAAAAATAGAAAGTATTATATCGTATTCGGTAGAAATGAGAGTGTACAAAGAACGAAATCTCGTCACCGTAAAGAAAATAAATACATGTATTTCGACTTGAGTTTCCTTAAAGAATAAGATTGTTCGATGGAATTCGACTGTTTATGAGGATCTTTGTATTGTTCTTCAACAAAGAACTGAATCTAAGGGCTTAAATTATCCGTCGACGTATTATCTCCGTGCATGTTTACTACAGCAACCTTCCTTTTAACCGGACTAGAAGGTTTCGCCGCGGCCGGGCTCAATTTTAATCCTCATCGCTCTCGTCGTCGGCAACGGCAGCCTATAATTATTAAACCAACCTCCGTCCTTATCAAATTGCATAGAAAGTAGCTGCCTACCAGGATTTCGTCGAAGCCCCGTTCCGCAACCGCAAAACGTTCTCAAGCGGTAATGTCGAAAATCGCTTTTCCTCAAGAATTTCTGAACTCAAACAATTTCTTACGATATTAGATCTTTAGTCATCAATTCCGATTTACTGGCGAACATTTTGCAACTAAATCTTTCGATTCGAGAAGATAAGACTAAGAACGTCGTTCTAAAAATTCAGCCTGTTACACGTCTCGACGTAAGACTCCTTGACTGGAGAGACATTTTCTGAAGCTATATTCGGAAGAATAATTGAAGGTGATCGAGAGATGCAAACGGTTGCGAAAGAGAGAGAGAGAGGGTAGTGTAAGCTCAGTCAGTCATATGCAAAACGGTCGACACCATCGGTATGCGTGTGCTGAGACCGTTCGGGCTTCCTCGACTCTTTCTAAAGGCGGGTTCACGTATTTTTAGAGGCATTATTCAGGCCAGGTGGCACCGATTTAGCGGAGGACGATGTATTATTGGTGGGCGCCAACGACGCGCTGACGTCGACGTCGACGACCAGAGACGTCTTGCCTTGCATGCGGCTAACGCGACTGACTCCCTTTTCCTAATATGATAAATTCGTCGGTCTGCCTCTCGTTAGACCCGCTTGCTAATCGTGCCTGTCAGAACCCTCACCAAAATGCCGCCAGATCTTCGTCAGTAACTTGAGTCTGGCTATCTATATCCTGCGAGTCTCTCGACTCTTCTTCTTCAACCAGACGCTGATGACAGCATTGTTGCATGCTTTTGGCGTTGCATGCACCAAAGCAAAACTATACTGTCTCGCGTATGTCGCGTAGAGAACTTCTCATTAATCGGTCGTAGCTAATCGATGCGCCCGGTAAAATGGTAAATTAATTAAAATTTGATCCTTTTCATCTCAGGGGCTAAATATACTCATTAGTAGATTCTATTAGATATTGGAAAATGTATTACACAAGTGTTTTACTCATTTAACTAGAATATAATTTTGACATTCAGGGAAAATAGAGTACAATGGTAAATGATATTAAATATTAATTATGCATAATCTTATTGTCTACTGGCTATTATAGCATAGTTTATTACTGATTTATACATACACAGAATTATTCAAAGAAACAAGTTGCAGCACTGATTTCTATACGATTAGTAGGTTTATTCTCGTTTCTAGACAGAGTACCGTACTCTAGTATCGTATGAACGAAGCTTTAATTGTCAAGATGGCACGTCGTGGCGCGACGGAACGGTGTGCCTTTCTTCTACGTCTACGCTATGCTTACGTATGTTTTCTGTGCGGCTGGTATGTATGTCATATCCTTGCACCACTCACGGTGGAAAACTAGTTCAGTGAAACCTCGACTGCACGCGCATCGCAGTAAACATCGCTCGAGCCGAAGGTTGTGTCGAATTGCTTAATACCGCGAGTGCCCCTTTCGGACTCAAACACTTTCGGATTGCTGGCTTGCTTTCTACGCTCCTATGGACGTCGTATGCGAGAATACTACTGTATCACAGGAAATTCTTGTGGTACCTGGCACTGACAGGCATCGTCTCGTCAAGCCCTCGGCATCCTTGCAATTAGCGGGAGTCATTAGACTCGATATTTTCGAGTAATTTGAAACGTTTGAAATTCTTCCATCTGCAAATCTACACTTTTTATCGGCAGCTAGTCTAGGCGTCTAGTTTCTTCAAGATGGGAATTACTTTAGTATAATTGCAAGTTTTGAGTAATGCTTGGAGTCATTACTGAGAGTTATTAAGACAGTTTCTATGCAGTTTGTTTGAGTTGAGTAATTTTTTAATTATTATTTTTGTACTAATCCAAGGAATTTCAATTGAAGTATTCACGGAATTCAGTTATCGTTAATCGTCGTGATGACAATATAATCTGTTCACAATGGCACGGAGAGAATTGGATTTTCTTGTAATTCCAAATATATTGAAATGCGTTGATAATCAATTTCTCGGCGACTGAATTTTTGTGATTCTTGCGTTGCCGAGAGCGGGGAGGTGGAAATAATTGTCGCGAAATGCTATTCACGCTAACGAGAACAACAATCGATACTTCGCGATCATTAATCGGAATCGAGTGCGTGTACCGATAGGGAAGGGGCTGGGGATAACGCACGAAAAAATTCCAACAATGATCGCGCGACACGATGCCAACAGGAGAAAGAGTTCATTATTGTACATTGTGAGTGGTTGCGGCGCGTCGCGACGCATCGAGTGCTTAGTTTCGCTCCAGCAGGATATTTGGGATCCTCGGCGGGCGCATTCGAGCCGATGATGCTTTCCAACGGCGTTCTATGAGCCACAGTTCCTCGGACATCCTCCGGAATTAAACCTCGGAGACCACCCGCCGATCTTGAAACCGAGAGAGAGACTAATGCGCGCATCGCTTCGAGACTCTCACTAAAAATACGACGAGCGGCAGAAAAGCCGGCGACAAATTGAAAAATGATTTTCGCACCACTGACAAATTCTACTAGCTCTTGGGATTGTGGCTCGAGAAGAACGTGGATCTTGATCACCCGGGATATCTCTGGAGCCGCTGGCAACTGAACTTATGGTTTACTGGACACCGTATAGTTAAAGATGGATCGAGAGATTTTAAGGGAGACGAAGGAAAATGCCTGGAAAAATTGTCGCAGGGATATGGTAGTTTGTGAATTCTTGTTCGAGATTTTTCCAAACTTTAATTCATTTTATCACAGAATCAAAAAACACCATAGAAAAACATTATGCGATGAGTTAAAATAGTTATATTTACGAAATACAGCGCTGTAGAAAATCTGATAAGAAACAAAGTTGGGAAGAATATTCCGAGAAAAGAGGGTACAATTACAAAATACATTTTATGCTTTATGGGATGGTGAAATTTGTCAGTTCTCACGTAAGGATACCAAGGAAACTTTCTCCGATTCTGAGAACAAAAGGTGGCCTTCCGATAACTGGGGACGTCGTCCTTGGGAAGAAGTCATTAGACAAGCGGCGGTACGACATCGTCGCCTCGCTCGGGAGCAAGAACTCCCCCGGCGTCTTTACTCTCGTCCGGCTCTCATCCTCGTTCTATTTAACGAGCATTTATTGTTGCGCCCACGCCGGCTCCCGGCATTTCTATAAATACGTGACGGACGAGACCGTAATTCCTGCTATCGTAATCGCGACGACCCAGAACGAGCAAAAGAATTTGCGATGGGATACGTAGAGCTCGTTTGGAAGGTTTCGAGTCTGCCGTGAGAAATCTTACACCGTGACGGGTACCAAATTATAATTATCGGACGAAATTACAACTCGGAGGATATTTTTACCTCTCCTAGATCTTTTTTATCTTTTTATCCGAGCATTTACCCCGCCGTTCATTCGTACACAAACGATTTCGCCATTGTCCAAGGAATTTTTCCCTCGAAACAGCTGTTTGCGTTAACGAACTAAGGAGTGGTGTCTACAAGGATGCAACAAGATGCATCGCGCGACCAGAAGATAAGTTCAAATTGGAGTGCTGCGAGGAAAGAAGACACATCCTGATGATAAATAGAGCGGAAGAAGCTGAGATAAATTTCTTATTAAGGCAACTCGTGCCTCTCGCACGACTTTAATAGTCGAGCTGTCGCGCTTCCGCGCCAGTTGAAGGACCCTGAGCCCACCTCCCATTACCTAACAATAATAAAGGATTCTCAAGTGTACCTGATTCATCTTGCGACGAAAACGAGGTGTCTGAATAGTCGCGATTTCCTTTCGTTTTCACGTGGATTCAAATTTTAATGGGAACTTTGCGACGAATTATTGTTCGTAATCTTTCTTTCTGAGATTTCGAATATTCTCTATAAAATCCTGACGATAATAGAGATCTGCAAAAGTATTCTGATGAACTGTTGGAACGAGTGCAGCGAGTACGAAGGCTCCAAAACTAACGGTGCCACTTGGAGAATTAACAACCGTTTTACTCACACCGTTGAGTCATATGCCCTCATCGTTGGGGATCGACCGCTTTCTAAATGCACCGGGACCATAAACAGCCCACAATGGCTTTATCTACGATACATTCTGTCGGGAATAAAGTCCCTCTAAAGTCAGACTCTGATTCCAACTTACAGTCTCCACAACTCAAGAGTCCGCCTACGCTATTAGACGGCCGCTTTCGAAATGCTAAGCCTGTCGTATAAATCGCAGGCCCACAACCCTGCATACAATGTTTTTTGCTAATTACTGCCACGAGATGACCGGTTTAATGGCTAGAAAGTGGCTCTATGAATATGATTTAGGATTGCAAGCCTATTATTGGGCGTTGGCATTGTCCGTGTGCCTGACAGAAACCTTGGAATTCTGAACGATATAACGATTTTCTACGAAAAATTCTCTAGAGATAATTGCATTGAATTTCTATATGCACCTGAAAAAAAACATTGCCAACGGGTCAGCGGGTTAACGAGATTATAATTGCGGAGATAATTCACGTACGAGCGCAGCAGATAAATAAGTGAATATCGTGAATAGCGTTGCACGTACAGTGGATAGTGAGTTATTAAAGTGTGCCAGGGGCAAAAGGGTTAGAGGTGAAAATTCAGCGGGGCTCGTGGTGCATAAGAAAGAAAGGAAGGAAGAGAAAAAAAAAAGAAGAAGAAGAAAGAAAGGATAGTGACTCGATGGGCAGTGGGCACGAGCAACGCTCGTGGAAGGAGCGTATATGCACGTGGCTTTGCGTTGACGAGAGGAAGCCGGTGGGGGGAGCGTGGCGTGGCGGGCGTGCATACACACTACACACGATGCAGTCGTGAGTCACTCATTCATGCCTGGCCGAGCTGCTGGCCGAGCCGCCACGCCGCGCCGGCCGCGGGCGTCGCACGATTACGTAACAACGACGCTGCGCTGCCTCCTCTACACGGAAAGAGAAACAGAGAAAGAAAGCTCTCTCGCTCTCGCCTTCTCTGGGAACTTTTGCGGCCTTAAGCAAGTAACAATAAACGGGAAGTTGCGTGATTTATTGGGACTCGGATGATGAACGTAATCAATTTTTTCCAGCCTCTCGTGGAGAGACTCCTCTACTAGTGAACAGTAAAAACTAGATTTCGAAGGATTCGTGTTCAGTGTTTTTCGATTCAGAAGATGATAACGCATGGCGTTAACGTATATGACGTCATGTGAATAATTTCTCATCATTAATATTACAAATGTTTATGCCTTTTATTATCGTTTGACAAATTCTTTCAAAATCTTTATCCAGAATGTCCACTACTTTTGCTACAAATATCTGTTTGTTTTATTTGCTAGATTTATAACATTATAGCAGAATTATGGATAAAATTGGCAGAATTTTGGCGCCGAAAACCTAGATTCTTCTTGAACACGCAAAGTGTTGGAGCGAGCGTCGGTGTTGTCGATCAGAAAAGTGGGTTCCAAGAATAGTAGCGGTCGCAGGATTATAATAATAGGCAAGAATGAACGAGCCGATCACAAAGCCGCAGAATCCTGGCATCTTGTGCGTGACAGTGAAAAATACCCCATCAAATTCAGCGGACAGCGTTCCGGCTGATTATGAGATTGAATGGAAGAAATAAAAGGGAGGAGGAGAGCAGAAAGCTGTCCAGAGAGGGCAGCCCGCAGGAAATACCCACACCGGAGTCCGTCCGGCGTCCGCCCAGTGGATTAAGGCGTCACGTCAAGCCCAGCGGTGCATGCTTTCATTTCAGGCAATTTTATGCGGCCACGAATAGGCATCAAGAACCAATAACGTGCAATCACGATGCCGATTATAACAGTAAAAGTAGTCGTGCGCAAAACGCATACTCCTTTGCTCTAACTCTAGCCAGTCTCTTACCACTCTCCCATATATCTTCTCGATATTACACATTTCGTGGTGGCGACAGACTGGAACTGCAGCGAGCCAGTTGAGACAAATTACCAACGCATATCGTTCTTCTCAAATATTTCTCAATTTCAATAAATCTGGAAAATGTTCCAATTCATTAGAGCATGGTAACTGTGATTGTTAATTAACGTGATACTACTTTATTAAGCTGATGAAAATCCCGTGGCACTATTACCTTATAAAGACACACTCATTAATCAGGGGCAATCCTTTCTCGGATATCACTCGAGAAACTTTTCCCACGTTGGCTGAAAATGAAGTCGCGGCTGCGAGAAATGCCATAACAGAGAAGCGAGGAGGCTATGAATGGCTGGTTTAAGTAATCAACAATAAACCCCTGGATCGCGCGGTTACCGCGGAGCTTTACGAGCCACTCGTGGCACAGGTTCACGAAGAGCTCAGAAGCACGAGCCATTCGGTGGTGGATGGATCCTTAACCCAGCGAGTAGCTCGAATGGACCGAGCTGATTACTGTTCCTCGTGGTTTGGATGGACTTTCCATTGTCGCGGGAGGAAAAAAAAAAAGGCAAATATACCGTGACGTGTTCGGACACCAGTGTTCATCGTGGCATTGGCACAATTACATCACGCAATGACGCGATTATTTGCGCAAATGTGTCAATTGCTCGGTGTTGAAACAGAGTTTTTTTGTACTGGAAGGTTCTTGGGTGATTGGCGGAGACATTAGTGGCCTGGCGCTAAAGGTGTTGTTGTTCGAGATTCGTGTGATACATCTTACACTATTAGTTGCAGGAGATTTCTTTTCAATTCTTATCGAGTTCTCTGGAACTGCTGCCATTTTCTTACAAATTGAAGTTAATGCATTAACGTAGAGTTGAAGTTGTTAAATTTCATTGGGAAATTTTAAGTTAGTGAATTTCGGGGGACTTGATTAGACGGTGCGGAAGAACGACATGGGAAAAACCGCAGATGGTAGAGAATTGAAAGAAGGTATGTAAGTAGATGGTATGTATGTAAGTTACGTGTACCGGAGACCACGAGAAGAACAAGTCGACGATGACCTCACCGAGGAAGCACGATACACTCCAGACTAGCCACACTAACTAAGCAGATACGTGGAAGCCTTTCTGAAAAAGTCACGCAGCCCGAATTAAACAATTGCTTGCAGTCAGCCTAGTGAGAGCTATTTTTGTCCGGCAAGAGTACCAGAATAAATCCAATGGAATCCGGTCGGTAAATTAGGAGCAATTAAACCGGCTGACGAGCTCCCTTGGGTTCCTCTTCTTCTCTCGATTCGCTCATTCGCGTCTTTGTCACGAGGATTCCACCTCGTTTTCGCACGACTGGCTCCAAGTATAGAAGCGCACTCCCTCGTAACGCGTTACCTAATAAACGCGGGAACGCGAGCGTGGGGTCAAAGGCGTCATAGCGATGCTTTGCGTCTTTTTCCTCTGTTATCTTGATTAACTGCCAACTATAGTTTTCCCGTGCACGAAATGCCAAACTCGCATCAACCTTCTTGTCAAAAACTAAGAAATCAGATTTTTCAATTTCATTCCTGACAGTTTCATTATATTTATGCTTTCGACTTTACAACATTCTTCCAGAATGAATCAAAACTTTCAAGTTTTAAAGAATCTTGCTGTGTTGTGATTAAATAAGCAGACGACGTTTTATTAAAACTATAAATTCCAATTTTCAAAGCGAAACGCTAAAGTTACATTGGGAAACATTGATCTATAAGATTCATATATCAGTGTGTATTGTTTATACAACTTTACATGGAAGAACATAACGACCGTTACTTTAGTGAAGCAAGTTTTATTGGCCGGTGCGCCGTGTGGTTTCACGTGGCATGTTCAAAGATTAAGTGATTAAACCGAGGGAAATTGGCGGCATTGCGACATGGGGATTACGCTGCCAGACAAAGACGAATCGCGGGTTTTGAAGTCCCGTGCAGAGGACCGCAAAGAAGGGGAGGGAGGATGCCGCTGATTCCACGTCTTAATTAGAAGCGTAGTCCGTATTAGATTCGTCCACCAAGACGAATGGGAGATCAGATAATTCCCTTTGTGCTTGCCAACCAAGAGGGAGAAGCCGAAAATGACGAGGCACGCTCGTTCGCAGCGATACAATCAATCTTGGTCGTTCCTCTTAAGTTTTCTGTCATTGTTGTCGTTCTCTGCCACAAGAGGATCCACTGCTTCTTCTATCGCAAAGGGTCACGAACCTAAGTAAGTACAATTTACGAACGATAGCGATCGCAAGGGAAGTTTGAATCACTGTCGGAATTACAGTCTTCGTTTGTCGTTGTAAAGTGCGAGTTCAGTCGAGAGCGAGCGAATGGAATTGGAATTTTCCTGTCAATCCTGATTGATTGGTTGGCCGGGGTAAAGTGTTTTTCGACCAATTCCAAATTGACAAGCGACTCTAAAATACTATTAGTGGAATAGATAGATGGGGACGTAGTCCCCGGGTCATACTCTCGATTTGTATTCGACGAGAAAAATACCGTGAATGTATTTTGAACTATTCCGAACTATACGCAAGTATCGTGAATTTATTTAATGCAGTTAGAAAAATTGCAGGGCTCGATTCGTTTCGCGTAATCGACGGGTGGTTTCGGTGCAGCATGAGAATTCCATTTAACAATCGTTTCTCTGGGTGAAGCGATCCGAGCGATCTAGGTGTGCCATATAAGTGTTTACGTACGAAACTCGTAAGCACGTGGTGGCCAAGTCGATGGGAGGTATCGACTATCCCCGTAGCGCAATAAATTATTTTGTTCGACGGCTTTCTTTTCCTTCCGAGCGAAAGAACAAGCGGGCCTGTCGTCAGTTTCGCGAGTAAACGCGCGGAGCGAGCTAATCGCGAGCTGTCGTCCGCTTTTTCCCGCAGACCGTAAACATTAATCAGAGTCGCGTTGGTGCATGAAATCTCACCAGATGCCCGAGGCTCTCGTGTTTCACCTTCCGCGATCTGAGTTACCACCGATTAGCCTCGAATCAGTGGTTCCGCCCTTTCACGCAATATTCGACCTTTCGCGAGAAAACCACAGATTGGCCACGCGTATATCGTAAATACTTTCTCGCAGCTCGTAAATCTTTTCAGGCACGCAACACAGATGACGATTTCGGATCGTAGAGGCTTTTTATTCGCATGTGGATCTGAGAGTTTAGTCGTTCCCTTGGAAGGCCCAAAGGCAGTACCCTGGGCCCAATTAATACACTTCCGCGACACAAAAGCCGCCTAGCCACATGCGATTTGAGCCTCGATCGCATTATGCCACTAGGATTTATCGTGCGTATCGAGCACGCTTTTAAATGGCATCTGCCCGAACGTTGCCCGATCAGCCTCCCCAATAATGGTTCGAAGCCTACCCTTCGACCGATTGATTCCCTGCGATTTCAAACAGGTGCTCCTCCGCTCGGTGTCGATCCATTTCTCGCACTCCCCTTGCTACTACTTTTTAACGAGCAACTCCTTCAATCTCCACTGAATTACGAGCACCCAGGTTTGGAAATCTTTTTTATTCGAGAGACGCTTCCTTTTGCTTCTTCGTGGGACACTCTTGGGAGCTTGCGTTGCTCGAAGATGAGGGCAGAGAGCGAGAGAGATGCGCGTCATTCGATTTTACTATGCCATGGATAACGCGGATGGTGGTTACGACTTGGAACGAAATGAGAGGCTGAAGGGTAGGAACGAGCCGTATGGCTCAGTTCGTCGATAGGTTTTCGGGTACGACACGATATTTTCTGGTCTTTTAAGAGAGCAGGTAATCGCAAGGGTGACATGCCGTTATGCACCCTGCGTTCTTCGAATCGTAAACGAAATATTATGGAAAACATCGATAAAGTGGATGGAGATCGGACGAGAATAGAGGAAAGTTGACTTATCATAAATTCCAATTGAATTGCGAAGTATACTGTTTCCACATTCAGAGAATCAAAATTATCTGTCAACTTAACAGTACATATTTGACAAAAGAGAGTAATTGATTAAAGTACATATATAAGCTCGACACACAAATTAATATTTATATGAATATTTCCCGGTAGATTTTATTAGGCGTTAATCTGTTTCGTATTTTTAAATTATAATACAGGTCGAACTGACAATGAGTATAAAGTCGTGTCTTTCGTATATGTCATTTAAAGGGGACAAAAAGACCAGTGCGAAATTGCAGGTCGTCAAATATAGTATTCTATTTAAGGAACTGTGCATATTACTTTTATATATACGTATCTCCGGCTCATTCGGGCATACCCGAGTCCTCCACATTTCGCGCGACTTCCCGATGCCCATTAACGGCTTCCTGAAGATACCTTTATAATGCGAAAATTATACGAGCCAAAAATAAGGAAGAATATATATTCCTGGCCGAAGAGGATGAATGCTCCATATTGGATGGAAACCGGATGAAGCCAAGCAGTCGGAGGAAGTTGGATCCACACGAGCCAAACGAGGGTATTCTCAACACAAGGGTGAAGTCATAGAAAGGACAACCTATATAGAATACCTACAGGCGTATTCCATCGGCATCTTCGCGACCTGCAGTAGATTTTACAATAAAAACCTATCGATTTTTCCACCTGGATCATCGGCACAGTGCAGCTTGCAGCAGCCGCAAACCTCAGATTCTGCTGATACAGGTTTTTTTGCAACGACGAGTATGTGTGAACGTGTAAATAACCTGCCCTCTCGACAGGTGTTTGCCCCCTAAAAACGCGTCGACGCGATCAAGAGCCGCTCTTGGTGAAAAGTGTGTCGTCGAACGGTGATTCGAATGAGGTAAATATAGCTGCAAGCCGTCGGTGTAGTTACAACTAACTGCGAAATGCTTTTAGTTGCAAATTTAATTAACTGCCACCCGACGAACCTTTCCGCCAAGCCACCGATATGTTTGGACGATCAAGCAGCAAAATGTAGAAACTTGCACGATATTCGTGGGGAGAGCTTCGTTCCGACTAATTAATTCTAAAAACCGGGGAAAATTTATAAATATTGCGCTCACCGTGCGAAGGGCTCTCGTTAACTTTCTATTAAAGAGCGGAAAGGCCTGACGCCTTTGTTTCGCGTAATGTGCTCTGTAGTCTGTAGCATGTATATATGTATGTAGTTCGCGTGTGATATTTAGAGAGAGAGAAAGGGAGTGCATTAAAAGCGAGGATCGCGAGGCAGCCGCCGCTTTTTTCCTTCGTTTTATCGGAACAGATTCTGGCTCAGGCTTTTTCTTCTCGCACCGGTAATGGTAATTACAGAGATACACACGTATCTCTGTGTATTTGGAAAACATGCAATTAATGTGGCAGACTGGCCCGCAGAAGAAGAGTCTCTCTCTGTTGCTTTTTCTCTTCTTCCATTTCTTGCATCCCTTTCTCTCGCTCGTCCTCGCGCTTCGAGCTTTTTATATCGCGACGCACGCAGAGATTTGTTTCCAGCTGCTGAATTTATTAACGAGCCATTCTCTCTGTAACATCATGTCCGCCGCATTCTCGTTCTACCCTCTTCAGCCTCCCGTTCGCTTGTGCACTGACGCTGGGATTAAAATACTACAATTTTCATTCTTTCAAACAGCAGACTGTTCAGCCAGCCGAAGGATGCGTCGCGCCTCTTTTATGCTGGATAATATCCTACTACCGCTTGTCAGGATATCCGTCATTCGACTTCTTCCTCGCGATGTCGCAGGAAGTTCAGAAATCGCGGAGTTTATTTGCAGAGTGTATTGAAGGATCGCATTAGGAAAAAATGTGCTAAAATAAGATAAGAGAACAATATGTCGATTTAAGAATTTATCTAAAGCTCCATCATATTTATTCTTATAATAGAAATGCACATAGGAAGTCGATGATGTCAGTTTCCTAATTGATACACGAGTTTATTTCATGTTTCGTTATCACTCGTACGTTTTATATAAATGCAATAAAAATGATTAAATTCATTTCGGTATTAAAGGTATCGGAGCGTCGGCGAATTATTCGTTCTCTTAAGATGCACTCGGGCAGACCAATTAGTTTCTGACAGTATCATTATTAGTCGGGTGTATCGCGAGACTGAACAATAAAGAAATTCTCACGAGCACCGTATTACACTCGGGAAAGGATCTCGTTACGCTCGAAGAAAGAGGCGTATACTAAAGGTTGACCTATTTACACTTGCGAGATACCTTCTTCTAAATTGGGATACCGAGATTACCGCTTTCATACGTAAATGTGCTCAGGCTGCACTGGTATCTAAATTAGGATATTTCACTCTGTGCAACGTTATCTTTGCGCATCGCGCCCCAAGAGAACCTTTTCCCTATTCACTCGCTCTTGACTCGTTCCACTCGCGACTCTCTGCTCTATTACGCGAATTAAAATTAATCATACGCTCGCATCTCGTTCGCCTCGTAGCCTTGAGCTCTCCTTTTAATATACCTAATGCTGCCGCAGCAATGGGAATGTCTTTGCGGATGGCTTATGAATGAATGCCAGAGCTCGAAAAACCTCGTCTCGGATCCTGCAAGCAACTATGTGTGGGCCATTCCACGTGAAAACGATCACTTTTGGCAGCAGGTCCTCCGATTTTGTTTAAATTGTAGTATGCTGTAGTTATTACAAAATAATGGTAAGTTTAATTCATCATTTCGCTGAAATAAAAAACGTTAAAAAAATACGGGATGTTGAAAATCGCGAAAAAGTGCATTTTTGCCAAAACTTGACCCCATAAATGAATTAATATCTCCGTAACTATGGCACTTATCGCGAAGTTTTTTTTTTTAAACTATACGAGAAAGAACCGCCCTTTCTGAATATATTTTTGTTTTTGTTATAGCTATCATTTTTCAACCTGAAAATTGTTAATTAATTTTTATTTTACAAAAACAACGACGTGCTCACGCTTTTAAAAATCTGAAAAAAAAATATGTTGTTAGTTGGACTTTTCTCGATCTCTATAGTAAATTTCGTTTTGTTCTTTTCATAATTGTGGTCAGGGTGAAGCTCCAAAGGGAGTCACGTACGGTTCCAAGCGCCGCGTACTAGAGAATAGACCCTCGGATCGGGTCCATACCACACCTATATTGTTGATTTTACTGAATAACTGGATTCTGGGTGCGTTTTTATGATTGCTGTTTATCGTATTATTATCTAGTGTTACGAAATAATTTATAGTACAATAATTTATGTTTTTTTCCCGTCTTTTAAACAAACTGTGATCTGGTCGTTGATCAGATCACAGTTTGGTTACAAATTATTATTATTATGATTATTAAATTTGTTATAAATTATTATAAACACTCGAGAACAACACAACACATCAGTAAATTCTAGGATTGCTGTTTATCGCATTATTATCTAGTGTTACTAAATAATTTATAGTTCGATAATTCATAACCAATTTAATAATTATAATAATAATAATTTGTATAAATTTTTAATATTATAACGATTGTTAATATTATAATAATTAACATAATTTGTTAAAAGACGGAAAAAAAACATAAATTATTGTACTATAAATTATTTCGTAACACTAGATAATAATACGATAAACAGCAATCATAAAAACGCACCCAGAATCCAGTTATTCAGTAAAATCAACAATATAGGTGTGGTATGGACCCGATCCGAGGGTCTATTCTCTAGTACGCGGCGCTTGGAACCGTACCTGACTCCCTTTGGAGCTTCACCCTGACCACAATTATGAAAAGAACAAAACGAAATTTACTATAGAGATCGAGAAAAGTCCAACTAACAACATATTTTTTTTTCAGATTTTTAAAAGCGTGAGCACGTCGTTGTTTTTGTAAAATAAAAATTAATTAACAATTTTCAGGTTGAAAAATGATAGCTATAACAAAAACAAAAATATATTCAGAAAGGGCGGTTCTTTCTCGTATAGTTTAAAAAAAAAAACTTCGCGATAAGTGCCATAGTTACGGAGATATTAATTCATTTATGGGGTCAAGTTTTGGCAAAAATGCACTTTTTCGCGATTTTCAACATCCCGTATTTTTTTAACGTTTTTTATTTCAGCGAAATGATGAATTAAACTTACCATTATTTTGTAAAAACTACAGCATACTACAATTTAAACAAAATCGGAGGACCTGCTGCCAAAAGTGATCGTTTTCACGTGGAATGGCCCGTACTCTACAGTACACTTACATTAGATTTTGAAAATGAAAAGGAGACAAGAATCATAGATATACATGTATAATACTTTGCTATACCATTGACAAGCTTTACTTAATTAGTTGAGATCCTTTTACTAAAACGGAAGTACCTTAATTAATTTGAGATTTGCAGATGAAGCTTTTTTTTGAAAATAATATATTTTATATTTGTATGTACGAATTATATTTGCAACTTCGAGATCAATCGAAATGAACGTTGCCGTGTAGAATATCCAGTTGAAACTTTAACAAAGCAGCAGAATAGCGAACGATAGCAGCTGCGTAAGTGAAAAGAGATCTGCATTGCGGACTGGTGGCGAGATTACAGCGAGGTAGAAGTACAAGAAGTGGAAGTAGGAAACGGACGGGAGAATGACCATTTTAGGCGAGCCAAAGCGTGGCGCGGCGCGGCACAGCGTGTCAGTACAAAGTAGAGGAATACCGGCTACAAATCGTTTCGCGTGAGTTTAGTGGTGGCGCATAAAACGGGGCCGTAAGTTGCGGGGGCTACGGGGGTTGCGGCGTAGCTCACGCTGACAACTCTCACAAGTGGGAAGCGCGTGGGCAAGATCCGCGTGGGCAGAGACCCGAGGAAAGTTGTCCACTACTTTAGTTACTCGAGTTACCGTCGCGCAGAATGCCTCAACTTCATGACTATGCAGTGAGAATATTAAATTAAGCACCTTATGATGGAGTTCCGAGCACCACGAAGAACTTCCAAGAGTCGCCTTCTCTACCCAGGGGCTGGACTTGTTTTATCAACTCGCCAGCTATTTGGAGAAAAAATGTCCGGCGTTTTAATCCCTCGTGCGAACTTTCTCGCGAAACTAAGTCGACCTCTTGAATTTGATTTACTCGCTGGCGGTGCTTCCCCGAGAGATTTTATCGTCGTGATGCAGTACGCGACCACTCGATTCGTAATCCTTTGCCAAATCACAAACCGGCGCCTCGCGAATTACATCGTTCTCAGAACTCGTTTCGAAGTCACTTTCCTATTCCCGCTCATCCTTCGACGCAGTTCCTATTCTAATGACCCGGAAAATCGAAAATTGCAT
The DNA here is from genome assembly GCA_963989405.1 of Trypoxylon attenuatum. Lineage (NCBI taxonomy): Eukaryota > Metazoa > Arthropoda > Insecta > Hymenoptera > Crabronidae > Trypoxylon > Trypoxylon attenuatum. Next base: position 15,838,085 of record OZ022489.1, on the reverse strand, counting down.
AATCGGCTGGCATACATAGTCATTTCAGTCGCTAATACCGCGATACCTTCTTGTTGCATATCGGTTAGTATTATCACGTGTATACTCGGTAAATTGACAGTCTGCAAATATCCGAGTAAATATGCGCAATCAACTTGAATATGCATCAATCAAGTCGTTAAATGTTTACTGATAAAGAGGTGTATTATAAACATTGCTATTGAACGGATTCCCGTACACAGATTACCATTCACACGTCAATTTAACAGACACAGTCTCTTTATCTTGTGGCTCTTATTAATAAAATTCTCAATTACCGATTTAGAATAACTACAAACTTAATGCTCCAAAAACTGATGACATGACAATTAGAAAAACCCATGGTTTGTGTTCGTGACGAAGTCAACGAGATAAACCGGATGTTCAAAGACTGTTCGGAACTCAAGATCCCTTTCAAACCGTTAAATCTGTCGATATATGCGAGTAAGATCGTGCGATACAAAGTTGCGAGATAGTCACTGTCACCTCGAAAGGAGGAACAGTGTCCGCTAATCTCGTGGTTGCACGGCGGCAACCACCCACCTTTGTCCAACCACGGGTTACAGTACGAAGGCCGACCACTCGTTTCCCTGGTGGGCCACGATTCCGGCTCAGGAGAGTCCCGAGCCGGAAATGCGAAAAAGTGTGCTGGTTGCTTGGCTCGGTACAAATAAGGTTGCGAGCACACCTACACTCGCGCGATGCCGATGCCGGTACCAGTATACCGCTCTCCTCAGCAATGCTCCCACATGTCGAGCCTCCAGACGGAACTCGACTCGACTCGACTTCCTCTCACGATCCGCGGATCCATGAATGGTTCGTGGGCTATCAATGGGCTACGCGCTACCCACACATCGAGTGGTGCTACTCGCTCACGTGGATGCTCTCACGCGAGCAACGCGTACGAAATTGCCTCCTACTACTACTACTACTACTACTACTACTACTACTACTACTACTAGTACTACTGCTAGTACTACTACTACTGCTACTACTATTGCGACTGACACTACTACGTTGCTGCTCTACTATTATTACTGCTACGTGCCTACTCTTTTTCTCACGAGAACCTCGCGTCAATGTGAGCAGGATGACGTTGCTCCTGATGATATTTCCACGCACCGGATCTACGCGAGTGAGCCCTTCGATCTAGAACGCGCCCTGAGAAGCTTTCCTCCGGGCACGTGGGAAATCCCCGCGCACCGAGAGCGCACGGTTCGTTTGCTTCGCTGGGAAATACTTTTTTGGCGAAGCGATGTGTTGCTTCATTTTTCTGGACACGCGTAACAATAATCAGTGAGACTGTTTGTTCTGTGTGTCAGGGTGAAGCGAGTGTGAAAGTTATGGAGTGGTGGTAAATGATTGACGAGTTAAGGTCAATGAAAGAGAATGAATATTTGCTAGGTGATCATTGCAATATCGAATACCTAGCTTTTTCTCCTAGTTAAACTGCGGTTTATAACACTCGAAATGCTTCGTTTCACTTCTCATAAAATGCTTGTTCTCCGGTACGAGTTAGAAGGCGTAAAAAGAAACGAGAATGTTTATTAAACCTGAAGACTATTTGCCTCGGTAATAGAGAAGCCGAGTAAAAATACGATGAGTGTAACTCCGCAATTTTTCCCATGGGCGCGAATCTCGTGTGAAATACTGTTGGCTGGTTGCACCACGAACCAGGGTAGGAAGAGGGCCTCTACCGCAACTCGGCTACCGATTCAGCATGCAATCTCCAAAATGCACGCTTGCAATGCACTGCGACGACCGGCACGGTCTCCAGTCCTAAACGAACTAATCCAAGCTAGCGTATTTTCATAAATTTCCCAGTACAGTGGAATTCTCAGCAGCGGCGAATCGAGAGCGCGGGAGTCCGCTTCACGGGCCCCCAGCTGAATAGGGCCCGCGCGAGTGTGAAAACCAAGAGGGATCGAAAGACCCGAAGCGAGAAGTAGCTGCTCCCGAGGGAATTTCTGGATTCGACGTTTCTCACAGCGGTCACCGCAGACCGCCTCTAACTAACACCTGCATCGACATCGCTACGATGCGAAGCGATACATGCATGCACCAGCATCAAACTACGTCAATGTCAAATCACATAGAAACTTAATAGTTCTTTTACTTTAAACTCTATCGATCTTTAATGATAGCAAGTTTTTCCTCATTTCTATTCTTTCGTAATTTAATTAACGATGTAATGTGTTTGTACATGTCATGTATGTTGTAGATTATCCTATGAAAATTGGGTATCTTTTGAAAATTACCGCGTTGAGCTAACTGATCAAAGAAACTAGACTATATGATACAGATTTTTGCAGCATCAATATTTTTCGTTTGGTAACGATTTCTTTGAGTATGAAAACCTTTTAAATGGATTGGTCTCTATCACCCTTGCGAGTGACTTTAGATGCCCCAGAAGGAGTATCTCTGCGCAAATTCCGATATTCCTTCGATAATGTCAAAAGTGCAGTACAAACTGCAGGAGAAATCTGTGCTATTTACAGAGAAGTTGCGTTTTGCGAATAAATTCCTAGTCGATGTTATTTATGCCAGTATCTTTTTTGACTTGAAATCCGGGATAAATTAAATTAACGACCCACTAAATTTCCGAGAAATCAGGTATCGAAATCAAGAGAGGGCAGAAAATCCTTTATTTCTTCTCTGAAAACGGGGCAATAAATTTATCACACATTTCAATTAAGATTCGTTCCTGTAGTAACATTAACCGGATTAGACTAGAACATGTAGAGATACAAAATAGAAAGCGAGTGATAGAATCACTTGGTAAATCGAGGTAGTCGTGAAAAGTGACTTCATTAAACTATATAATTTCCAACTGGAATAAACATCGAGGGAACAGCGTTCCAAAGTATGTATCTAGAGTCAACAATATTCGATTTTCAGTGGCTCGGAGGTGTCAATGATCGGTTAATATTACACGGAATATTACGCGCCAGTGGTACTTGGATTTTCGTCGGTTAAAACATCTCCCGACTATTGATAATGGGCAGCAGGGTGGCAGTAATTGAACAATACTAACTCTTAAGGGAACTCCAGCTCGTTTTAATGGTTTCGACGTCCAACTGTTAGACGACGCCGATGTATTTCGTTGTCTCTATCGCCGTCCCGTGAAGTCGTAATTGCTCAAACGTACGTACATGTATGTAGTGTCCACGTGGAAACAACGATTGTTGAAGTCTTCGTGAGGGCAATTAACCCATTTGCATCGGTGAGCGTTCTAATGCGCGCATTAGGCCCTCCATTATCATTCCAAGTATCCTCCTGCCTACTGCGATAAATGGATTACGTTATTGAAAAATTGAGATGTTCCGCTGAGCGCATCTTTTGCTTCTCACGCGATCCTTCCTTCTGCGAAACTTCTCGCGCTGAATTACTTCCCACTGACAGCCTGAATATCTCACTTTCATTCGTGATAATAGAATCATAGATTATGTTCAATCTATCAGATATTAATTAATTGTATAATTGATAATTAATCTTGTGCAAATTCTCGAATACTCCTAATTTATGACAGTTTGAAAGATAGAGAGAATAGTACAATAAATAAATAATTTTGAACCACCATTAAAAAGTTTGTGGTTAATGTTGTAAACCCGGATATATACAGGTAGCGAAAGTGGAAAGTGGATAATGTTCGCATTATAAGATTACCCTTCAGAATTCACCTATTGGCTCGTTGATTTGTACCCATGGAACTCGTGGTACTACATGGTTTTATGGGAAAGCCGCAGTACGGCGTGTCACTCTCTGAGAATGACGTGACATGATAAATGGCTCGGTCGATTGGCCCGACACACGCACGCGTGAGGCCCGTGACACGGTTCAAGAAGTGATGAGCGCGGGAAGATTGCTTGAAGGGACTTCTTCGTGTCACTTCAGTCAAGAGTTCAGGAAGATCCTCTTTATTTCATGGTTTAAACTCAACTTAAATAAGGTTCCCTTTCACTTCGATCTTTCAAGCGTTATAAATTCGCTAATTTCTCACACAGTTCTCGCACACCTTTTGATCAAACAGTTTTGGTTAAACATTAAAAATTTCTGTTACAATTCTTCTCTTAACTCCTCATCAAATTTTCTTTATCGTGAATTTGTTCGATACTTGCTGCATCTGTCGACATCTCGGAATTGTCGTTTGAACGATGGAATGACAGGGGAAGAAGCTTTATTTGTCGCAGAGCCAGTGGAAAAGAATGCTTATAAATATTGATGAAGGTATCAACCCTCAGAGCTGCAATCGCGAGTATTTTCAGATTCGAAGCCCTTGAGATGAATTCGAAAGAATCAGCGAGCGAGCAAACGAAAATAACCCGGCAACCTTACTCACTCACGGAACTATCGACTTCTCCGGAATTGTTAGAAGCTAGGAGCATATTTTGGAATGTGACCGCATCCTTCGACAGAGCGACGTGCTCTTCATAAGACATATCTATTTTCGTACGTTCCCGATTCACAGGCTTTCTCCAGTTCGACTGTATATTTATGGGCGAGTAGCTACCGGGTATAAATTTCCATGTGCGTCCAAAGCCAGTAATACCCCGAGCCAACGAGAAGTACAACAATGAAATTGCGAAAGAATTGTCGGAAAAGACAATTCGAGTATCCGCAAGACAAGGGGGATAGAATCCCACGCTTGCGAACCGTACAGTATGGTATTGGGGAACAACAAGAATGTGTGAGGACAGAGGCATTATTCGCAAACGAAATAGAATCGTATGCTGGTCCCGCGCGACATATGGCCAGGGCGCAGGTCCAACTGGAAGATAAATAGTATCAGCAAGCACCCATAGAAAATGCGATCGAAGTTAAACTTTACATAAGAGTCCGTTGTAAATTATCGACTGGCGCTCGCGGCTTCGGTGATACGATCGTGTCCGAATCCCATATGGCGCGTTGCGTCGCATCGCTTCGTGTCGCGTGTGGGGTCAATCCCACACTAACTTTCCAATTTTCATGCAGTCTAACCCCCAGGCTGCCTTTCCGTCTATCCTACCGATCTATCTCACAGTCCATCGAAAGTTCCACCTTACCCCCATCGCCCGCAGAACTCCAGTCCTTTGCTCCCTCCCTCGTGCTTCTACCCACCCGCTTCGATTCCCTCTTCCGGCCGTGGAGATTCGTCATCGGATAAAAAGCGTCGCGTCGCAACGAAGGGAGAAAAGGGAAAACCAAGCGGAAAAATGGGACTGGAGAAAAACATCGTTCGCAGCTGTTGGACCACGAGCCTCGACCTTCCGGCCTCGAGCTTTCGGACTTGGTTTCGGACCACCGAATAATGAGATTCAACCTACACATGCGACATAGTTCTCTGACGTTTTTTCTCTTACGAACGCGCCTTTCTGATAAGATGGGAATTTGATAGCGTGTCCGAGATGAAATTGGACGATTTGATCCGGTGTGTTTTCGGGATCGACATAGCCCCACCGATGGATTCGTCTCGGTGGCGTAAGCTCCAAATGAAAAGAAGTCGTGGAGACTAGGAAAGACGATCCTAGGACAGACGTCGAAAGCAGCTGCCGCGTGCGGCCCATTCCCTAGGGCGAGAATCTAGAGCTCCTGCTTAATCCAGGATAAGTGTGTATACGAGGATTCCGTCGGACGATCCTACGCAAACAGCGGGGAAAACCTGGCGGGATGGAGTGTCAGGAGATGGACTGACAGGTAAGGCGAGTGAGAGAGCCACCGGGTGAAGACACGGGACGAGGGGAGGCACGGAAATACGATGGATGCTCATGCTATCCGATCACCGACGTTTGACCAAAATATCTATTTCTCGAGGTTGGGATACGTCGGATCATGCCGAATCCAACCACTCAGCTCACTTTAGCTACTTTGTCCGATGCGGACAATGCTCCCACTAACGTATCGGCTCCTTGACTAGCAGGAGGCGGAAGCTGAACATAGATACAACGAGACCTACTTTGTTTCGTATATGTCCAAAATAGACGAGTTACATGAATTCGATGTAACAAAGCGATTCTTCCTTATTATCCTGAAACCTGTAGGGAGCTCGAATTTGACCGATGCCAACTATCAACGAGTTAAGGGGGCATTCCCCTTTCTGTACCTGTTTTAATTGAGGTTTTCGGATTTTTTAACAGTAATTCAGGAACACCTGTTGGGTTAAAAATAAAGTAGGTATATTTGTGTATTCATACACAAGGTTTCTGATTTTTTTTAGGCTATTTCATGTTGCAACTATGGAGTGACGGGGGACGGAATTTTCGGCTCGTCCCGCATTGTGTGCACGATATCTTCCAGTAAATTCATCGGAAACTAAAAACTCACAGTTACTAATGATCAGTATGATTGTGACTATCGTGTGAACCACGGAAAAACAAATACGACGTGTTTTGACAAAAGGATTCTACGTTAGAGATAAAAAACGAATTTTCTGTAAATATTTCGCACTTTAAATTGCTCCCAAAATTGTAAAATATTGGATATTGATTTTCATTTGGTTCAGACGAGAACTGTACCTGTACAGAACATGTCTTCCAAATTTCAAGTTAATTGACTGAGCCGTTCGGGAGATATCATAAAATGATGTTTTGAGAAAAACGCGTTCAGAGTTTTCGTTAAGGTAATCGTGACTAACCTTCAGTCTGCAGTAACGGATTGTTCGAAGTGTTAATTTCTATTCAATTGGCTTGAAAATTTCAGGAAACATTCTCCAAGCAGCATAGATTATGAAACGCAAATAAAAGAAAATCGATTTATTTAACCTCGCAAAGGGGAATACCCCCTTAAGCCGCTATAATAATTGTTCGTGAGAAGAGATAGAAGGGGGTGCGTCGCGAGCCACAGTTCTTTTAAGAATAAGATCGTAGGCAGACGGTAGGAAAACTTCACGGACAATCCTTTAGCGGTAGAGAGATCCGTATCAAAGATCCCAATGGAGCGAGTCGAGCGTGCGGCAGTGGACTCGACGATAAGCAGCCGCGGTGAATGGCAGCCACGGGCACGGGTATGAGCACGGGCACGGGCACGGACACGGAGGCGAGGGCGGCAGGAGTGGCATTATTGTCGTCGTTTCTGGCGGCGGTGTCGGTGAATATGGCGGTAGTAGGCATCCTCGAGCTCCTTGGACACGAATGCGGTTGCTCAGAGGACGAGCACTCTGCGCGCACAATGCATCTCGCTAGGGACAAGATGCCGACTTCGAGATAGGCAAATGTAAGGTGCCGTGCGGCTCTCAAGCGAGAAGGCCCAATCGATTTTTGCGATAAAAGCTGGAGGCCGCCAGAGCCATCCTTTTCTTTCTCTCTCTTTCTCTTTCTTCCGTTCTTTTTTCTTTTCCTCTCGGCTCACCCGCTACTTGGATCTCTGGGTCGATCTCTTTTTCTCACAACCACAAGAGAATTGCGCGCGTTCTTCGACGCGAGTCTTCTGCTCCCTGGGAATTCGAATAATCGGGTGCGCGGTGCTTCATCGCCTCTCTTCTCTCGCTTCGCAGCCCTCCTTCTCCTCGACCTTTGCTCGCTGCTCGGGATTTCTCGCTCATTGTCAGGGTGACGCTGCACCTAACGAAGCGGGCTTTAATCCATCTGTATTATGCTGGATGCTGGTACTCCGAATTGAGCGTTCGACAGTTCTCGATCTTGAGGATTCAATAATTCTTAGACCCGAGGTACTCTACTCCTATCGATCGCGGTAACGCGTTACCCGCTAACTAGACTCCGAACTGTGGGTAATGTGTGGTTTACTGCAATTCAGGTTCCAATCCTTATACATAATTTAAACCTCCGCTGCTTCTATATACCTATATACAATCTATAAAATTATGCTAAAACTGTTTTCAAGATCTTGCGCGGTGCACAAGGAGATCAGTAGGGGGATATCAATATCGTAGCAGTCGTGGTAGTTTTTATTTGGCTCTGAATGAGACTCAAAATTTGTCCCGCGAAAATTTGCTAAAAAGAGTACTTAGGTGGTAGTGAGTACTACTCTCGGCAGTGAATGAAACGAAGCACATCAAGGCGTTGGGGTCGTGCGAGGCCATAAAATGCCGGCTAAAATTGACGTAGGCAGATGCGGGGTACGCGCACGGAATACTTAAGTCTTCGGCGTGTCAAGGTATATTACACGCTCGACAGAAGCGATACGCGCTCATCGGTGTCGAAGCGTTCACGAAATTCGTGTATTCGCAGCGCTCGACCATTAACCCCCCCTCTTTCTCCACGATAAACTCGACCCCCAATCGAGCATTATCGATATTAATTTTGCAGATCGATGATTTTATGCTTTCGGTATTTTAATTTTATCTACATCAATGCAAAGCAGCTGAATTTCAATACCATATAAATGAGAGATTAAAGGTGTTTTAAAATATTATACTAGAATCTAAAATTGTTAAAGTTTATCCATATATTTTTTAGTGGGATGTAAATCATATTAGAATATATATTTATTTCGTGATTACGCATTAGCATGACGTGAGTGAAAAATGGGCAATATTACAAGCTTATTTTAAAAACAATTTAAAGGTAATCTAATTTAAGATATTTTTTTTTAACGAACTGTAATTAAAATCGAATCAACAGTATGGATACAGTAAATAAAGAGATGTAGATAATCGTGAGTGAGTGGAGTATTAAACGTGGGAGCATCCTGGACAGGCGACGTCCACCGGGGCAGGCTAGCCGCAGCTTTTCCAGCAGCTTTCCCACAGGCGAAAAAAATGCTGGTATACGAGAGGACACAAGCAAACCACGAGCTCGTGGCTTACTACGCGTAGAAAGAGAGAAACGGATCGTCGCGACAATACCACGCCGGAAATTGACGTTTCCATTGCATAATGGCGAACTTCCGCTTCCCCGCGAGGAATGACTCCGTCCGGCTTGTCACTTTTATAATGGCCTTTAAAAACCTGAATGGAGCCGCGGTTCGAGCAGCGTGCCCCGCTACTGCTACCAGTGCGCTGCCAATGCGACGCGACGCGATGTGATGCCGAGATTTCTCTGTAAATGCTCCAGTAGAGTAGAGATGCCAGTTGTTCAGTTATCATTGTCATAGCTGATGAGTCAGGTCTAGGCTGATGAGTCAAGACCGGATAGAAAACTCTCCTACTGTTTCTCATATATTATTGTTCGTTCTGATTGTGAGAGATCTAGGAGATAGGCCGATAAATTCTACCATCAATTATATAATAATCAATTAGCAATATTTATCTTACTTAAGAACCTATCGAATAGGTCAATTATGCTTCAGTATTCAAAGACTTCCGAGTATCGAGTCTTTAAGGTAGATTACGGATTGCAATATAAAAACTGGACTATCGAAAGATTAAAAGAAATTCCAGAGCAGCATTCGGCGCCTTTTCGGAGTACGTTAGTTACTCAAGTGGCTTCCCAGCTCGCGGACAGTGAACTCAGTGACCTTAATAACCCATGCGACCTTTACGATCCGATAACCTTAACTTTACAATCCATTAACCCAAATAATTCTTTGGCAAGGGTCGCGAGCGGCGAGTGGCCCTCTCGAGTAGTACGTACTTCGAAATTCTGACGGAGCAGCGTTAGTTACTTGTGCGACTTTACTCGACGCGCGCGATAAGTGAAAACGCCGCACGGAGCCGAGCCGGGCGATATATCTTCGAGGATGAAAGGGTGCGAAGAGAAGTGAACAGTTGCGCAATCCGCTGTGGAAACGCGCCTTTTTACGAGCGTCTTGATAAAAGCTTTCGTAAAAGCTAAGCGCAGTGGCCGCGGAAAAAATCAAAACAAATATTAGGGGCTGCCCTCGTAAACGCGCTGTACCGGTTAATTTATTGTCGGCAACCAAACACACTCTTAGCCTCGGTGAAAATCACTGATCGTAAATGTCATTGATAAATGTCTATTTCCTGTTGCACCATTAACACCCTCTGCCGTTAACAGCCATGCGCAACTGATATCGATTCACCGAATGATCCTTTCTAACCAAAAGACCAAACTCTCTGTGACATTTATACATGTACATATATACATATACATTAGTACCATCGAAATGTTTACTCACATTTGGAAAATAATACGCTATTAATTACTTTATTAATATGTATTTCACCAGTTGTGAAGTAAATGTATTCGAGTCGATAGATGTTTGCAATATGCTACGTGAATAATAGATTGATTAATGCGAAACCGAGTTCCGTTAGAAAAGCGCGCGTTTTTTTTACCGATTGCTTAATTGCTCGTTATCGCTTCCTCAGGCGAACATTTCAGTGTCCTGAATCCATCCGGTTCTACAGAGGCAAGGTTACGCGGTTGAAGCTGGTCAAGCTACCGAAGCGAGACGATTCGAACAGAACTTGCGCGTGGGCGATCGAGACGACCACGCATAGGAAATAACATTTCGAGAAAAAACTCGATAATTTATCGTTTGCTTAATAAACTGTGTCGAATCTAACACACCCAGCGTTTCACATATTCTTAAAGATTTTATTCAGATATTACTGATTATTACCAATGTTCGTATTTTTAGAGAAACTCTTAAGGAAACGTGTCTATAAATTGGAATATATTCTATATCTACCAAAGTCATATATGATATGACTTATGATATATGAATATTTTAAATATACTACATAGTTATATATTATGAGATTGTAAGAAGTTTAAAATGGAAAGATAAATAGTATTGGCTGTCAGTTAGTGCGTCAATATTATAGATATCGACTTGGTAACTGGAGGGTTAAAGTTATGACTTGATAGACCGGTACGCTTGACAAGACTGTCAATGCGTTTCACGTGCCCGTATGCTCCCTTAATGGGCTTCTCCTGTAATTCTACTTAAGTTGCTGCCAATCAATTTTCCATGCGCCAATAATTCCCCACAGATCAATATTTCACCGGGCCCCCCCCCCCCCCGACTTTTTTTATTCTACTCGCGTTTACGTTGAAGGGGTCATCGGGTACTTAGCAGCTCACAGTTTTCCAAGCCCGCGGATCAATGACCCCGCGCTCGGCTCTTGCTCAAATGCGAGATTTTATCGAGATCCGCTTAATGGTTTTCGAATGGCAACATGCGGGCGGATAGTCGAACGGATGGACAAACAGAGTCGGACCCACATGGCCGTGCGGTTTGCGAGAATCGTGTGAGAATCGTGTGAGTCTGCTGTGTTAAATCGGTTCTGGAGTCCCGCGATCTCAGCGCGAACAGCGTATGACACGATGAACCGGCGGATTTACCGCAAACCCAATCATTGACGAGTAAATAAATTACTCAATGCGTGTACAGATACTTGAAAACCTCCAAATCCCTTTCAATGTTTTCGTATCATCGCACATATTTAATCGTTTGCGAGAAAATGTTAAAAAGAACTGGATTCGAGGGATTCTTCGTATCGACACCTTTTATTGGAACTCACCGTTGAATCGAATCGCGGAAACTATTTGTCACGTATCAGATTGCAATCTACGTTTTAACTACCGGCTTTCGATCCTAGGGGGGGGAAAAAGGTGGCGACACTATTCGCTTTGAGGTGGCACGGAAATCAAAGGATAATGGGGAACAATCGGATTCCGTGGACCCGAAGGGACTTCTTCGGGCGGTCGGGTGGCGTGACGCTTTCCAGGGTGTTACCGAGCTATTCATCGAGCGACATGCCGCCTCAAGTGACACACAAAAGCAGCCGCCACGACTCTACTCCTCCGTCGACTACCGGTCAGTCATAATAAGGAAGTACTAACAATGCTAGGAGCTTTTTTTTTCGTCACGACCGGCCAGTGGTTCTCACTGGGTCTTCCAAGCCATCTAACCACGCCTAGCTAGAACCTGTATCCATCTGTATCCAAGAAGTTTTGGTCTCATTTCACGGCATAATCAGATAGAGTAGATAGACCAAGGGGACCCTATCCGGACAATTAAGCGTCAGGCGAAGATGAATACACTTGGCTATTTTCCCTCGATATTTCAATCGGCGCTCAGCGGCGCCATAAGGGAATGCTATCGCACCGTGCTCCCGAGACTCGCAACGCGGTCGCATTTATCATCGAATCACACATGAATCACTCTGCCAGCCAGTCGATCTGTCTTTTGCCTCGACAAAACAGAAAAAAGCACGCAGCGGAGGAAGTGCGCGGTCGCACGCGGATAGGGACTGAGTGCCTAGAGACCTGGGAGTAAGAGATTCGAAGAGGGTGGATGAAGGGTGCGTCCCGCGCGTCAGGAAACACACGCGCGCGCGCCTTCGATTCGATACGCAGGATTAATTGCACCTTGGACGCTCGTTTATCTCTCTCGGCGGAGGAGGATAATTGCATCAAAGGGCCCGGGTGTTGCGGCAAGGTGCTCTCTCGAGTCGCACCCGGATCCGGGCGACTGCTGCTACTATTGCTGCTGTTCGTGCTGCTGCTGCTGCTGCTATTGCTGGTATTGCTGCTACCTCAGCGGAACCCGAACCGAAAATAAATAAGAGTTCATCAACGAGTCCGATCGTAAACGAGCTTCCGCGAAATCCCTCGTACGGTCGATTCTGTAGAGGGGGATGTTAAGGCTCCCGCGCGTGTGAGTGGAATTCCAACTGGACTCTCCGTGGAATGTTGGCCCGACGTGGGCGTCACTGCGGTTCTCGTTTGTCGGATCCCTAAGGTGTGCGCACTCTTGATATTAGACCGCGAAAGCCGACACCTGCTCGATCAGAGGCATATTTATAATCGGAAAGTCGTTACTTCGAGATTCGCTTCCGCTTGCCGGTAACGCGACACGCGGTTATTTTTGGAGCCACCGCATCACCGCTGACGCCACTGCTTCACTGAGGTCGTTGCATTTATGCGCTTGGCTGGAGAAGATCACTTCTGATAGCGAGCAATGCTCCTTGATACTTTTCTCGTGACTACAAAAATAAAATCAAAATCGTGACCAAAATCATGACCAAACGGATTAAAGGAGAATCAATGAAGAAGTTGAATTATTTATCAGTCTGCACGGTAATACATAGAAGGAATAAGCCGTTGGAAAGAAGCGTGTCATCCAATACTGTGGTCCCGGACTGCAAAGAATAAGATTTCCACCAATTAGGAGGCAAAATCGTTACTTATCCGACAAGTTTGCCCACAGATACTTTCCCCGAAACATTTCAGATTTCGGGTAGAATTACATTAGGAGGTAAGTTCGTTAAACGGATTCCAGTTGTGAATGGAGCTTTACGAGGAGCCGGAGCGCCGTGTGTGGTGCGACGCATTCCTGGCCACATTCTTTTTTCCCCTCTTTCTCTCTTAACTCGGTCCCGCCACCAACGACCCGGTCCCTTGGGCCGGGAGAAAGACCGGCCAGCACCCAGGGCCAGCGTGGAAAGGAGAAAGAAAGAGAGCGCGGCGGGCCCCGTTCGAGGGGGCAGCAATTCCTTTTTTTCCTCGGCGGCGGTTCCTGGAACCGACTGGTTCGTGCTGGACCCCACCGGGTTCGGGCAATGTTTCAATTAGGGATTCGAACGGGTGGGACCGAGAGAGCGAGCCGCTCCTTCTGTGAACAGGTCCTTAGAGGATTCTACCTCTAACCGTCCGGCGAAGATGCTTGCCCGCCGCCTGCTTGGATTTAAAGCTGATCCCGCCTGGATTCCCTGCCTGATCATTATACGCACAAGTATTTCCTCTCGGGCTGGCGAACATCCTGAGAATCTATCTCTTCGGGTATCTACACTCGGGTTCCTTCCTCCAAAACTTCACGTATCCTGCTTCAAAGCCTGTGTTTTACAACGCAGTATTGATTCTCTGATTTAAGGGATCGCCATTCACAGTATACGTTTGGTAAACTATACGTCGATGCATTTGTAAGGTTCGGCCGAAGTTTGCTCTTGCCTAAAGTTGCAATGGGTAGTCGGTGGATTTGAGGCGAAGCGTCTGCGAGGTATGCGAGGCAAACACCGACAGAATTTCACCCTCTACAAATATGCCACTCAACGAAAACGAGGAAGATGCACGGTCAAAAGCATCCGATTACCAGCATTGGCACGAAGGCAAAGATTCAGGGTCGCTCGAATCGCCCTGAGGAAAAGTTACCCCGGAACACTCGGTAGTAGTGTCCAGATCGAACACGGATAGCCCTACGGCCCCGAGCGTTCAGTGCAAACGAAAGCATGTCTGTCCCTATGTTATGTACGTATGTAGGTACTGTTGGCGCAGGGTGGACGACGTGGTGCAGAGTGGTGTGACGCAGAGAAGCTCGCAGCAGCGCAGAGTAGCACCACCGCGGGGAAAGGTTGCTCCGTGTGTCAAGGTTTTTCGTCTCCAAACAGGGCGATCGTGTAAACAGGGTTCTTGGCTAGCTTGGTGCCGCGGGGTTTACCTTGCCCTGGTGGATGCAGGCCTGTTTGCGTGTTCGCTCGCTCACTCGTTCGGTAGCGCTGGCGGGCCGAGGGCACCAGCCCCCGGGTACACAAAGGTGTCGAGTAACCGATAGTGCCACCGCGAGATCAAAGCTCGTTGCGAGCGAGCCCAAATGCCGGGGCTCGCAGAGTCGACTCTGCCGGGACACAGGCTGGCTTCCAGGGAGATTGTGTTCCATCCAGCGGGAAACAGCCCGTATCTGGCTTGTCCAGTCTGCCGTTCGAGAGTCACGAAAGCCCCGTGGACAAGCGAGCACAGCGCAATCTGCGATCGCGCCCTTGCTAGTACCCCGTGCGAGCGCGAGCGCGAACGCGAGCACACTTTGCCACCGCTCTCGACGCCGCGCCGCGCCGCTCACCATGCCGATGAGAGACCTTTCTATTGTTTTCGGCGAAGCACGCCAGCCTCGAATTAATCATTCGCCCGCGGACACCCCTCGGGGAATTGTTCTGTTTCTTCGCTGCGGTGCACTCGCTCGCGGCCCTTTTTCCGGCTCGCTCCTTGTCGTTTAAAGTGCTCGCAATTTGCGAGATCTTCGTCTGAGATTCTTATAGATAGATCGCGGTTATAGGTGGACTCACGCGTTAATTGTTCCGATGAGAATGCTTTTGATACAAGCACATACGCATCACCATTATTCACTCTCATTTTTTTTAATTCGATCTTTAGCTGCTTGCAAATGTCAACAAACGTTTGGAAAATGCCCTCGGAAAAGGGTCAGTCACGAGGCACCGAAGCATTGAAGAACATCAACCCAAACACTAACCTTGAGACTTAACAGACCCTACCTAATATCCGATCATCCGAAATAATTCGAAATTCTGGGTCACTTATTAAAGATTAATTAAGCGAAAGGAGCCACAACCCTGGTGCTCTCGCATTATTGCAAAACTACCGAAACATCCCTTTGGCAACAAGGGTTGTTCGGCTGACCGAGTTCCAGGAGCGAGCCATGCCCTTTAAGGCTCGCTCGAAAAACACATGGCTGCAGTAGTAACGGTAAATAATTTCAGGCACTCGGATCCGGGCGATCATCCGGTAGGCAGGCAGCCGTGTGCGAGCCTGTCCAGAGATGGATACGCTCGTTTCCGTCGGATTACCGGCACCCGGCCGGCAGTTTCCATTAACGTTCGGAATCCGTATCACTCGCCCGCTCACTCTCGCGTTCCAGATTCCAGGGGTTGGCCGGGAAAAAGCGGTACGGGTAGGGAAAGTGGAAGGCGAGAGAACGGCTGAGCAAAAGAGGGAGAGAGAGAGAGAGACGATCGAGGTGCAGGCAACCCTTGGCACGCGGACACGTCGATTCAATTCAGATCGGAATCGCAGCACGTTAATACAAGGGGTCAGCGCGCTGCATCACTCTGAATGGGCCATTATTTCGTCGGAAATCGAGGGATCTTTCAGGCTTAGGACCAGATGAATGTCCGATAGGACGATCATCCGAGGCCCAAGCTGCGGCTGCGATTACGCCGTTGATAAGGATCGAGAATGGTACGCCGCGTGCGAGACAGCTTGAGCGATGCCTGATGGAGCCTTATGAGCCTTTCACCCCTTATTTCTCAGAATGTCTTTATGGACTGACATTCTAGATTCCTTCGCGTTTTCAGATATTATATCTACACATTAGCAACCCTTTTAAACTTTATTCTCATTCTGGATCCTTATTGCCCGCTTTTCTCTACTCGGATAACTCGAATCCTCGTAATCAAAAGCAGATCTTTCCAACGCGAAAGCATCGAAATCTAACTATAAATGGCACTATTCGCGAAATTCGTGTTTTGCATTAAGAAAATTGCAGTATAAGTATCGGAGTCTGGCAAAGGATTATTTTATCTTGGATCTCCGAGGGATCAGTGCGCTCGACAATTTTAACGCAATTTTTCAGAGGAGATCAGACAAGGGACCGCATTGGGGAGGTTCTGAAAGTCAGTTTGTATGTAGCCACTTATAGGAAGTCCCAAGCTAGTCGCTGAGAATTTCCCATTCCGGATTTGGCGAGTCTGTGTCGGTAGATCTTGAGAAACGAAGGAAAGAGAGAAGGAGAGCAAGGAAACTGTATTGCGTGTTTCAGTGAATGGAGATGGAGCCGAGCCGATGCAGGCCGGGTGCCCGTTTCAAAAGGTCTGGACGAGCGGATGGAGATGGACAGCGATAAGAGCGGAGGGATCCCGAAGAAATCCTGATTCGAGACTCCGATACCTTGGTCGATCGGTGACCGGTCACGTTTTATTTCGAGAGATAGTGCCCCTCGTCGGTACTGGCCGTCGTCTAGCGCCACCCTCATCCGCCCCCGCCCCGGGACTACCTATGTGACAAGAACATCCAGCCGAACAGAACGGATTCAACTTTATCGAAATAGCCGGGAGCTCGTCTATTGACTGGTAATAGAAAACCCATTATTGGGAACTTACGTGACAGGCGCTTGAAATAATCTGTGTAACCAGACTCTTTGGTGGCACTAGGCCCCACCCTCGTATCAAAATGAATCGCCATCGACTCTCTGTTCACTGTAGAATAACGCAGCAATGTTCAACGCAATAATGTCACTATTCTTTTTTTTCCTCTACCGCAATATTTAAAAGGGCTGTCCAACAACCCTTTTTAACTTTCTTTCGACGCGTTTTCCTACCACAGCCCGCTTTTGTTCGCCCACCAACTGCTACATTGTCCGAGATATTTTCCTGTTTGCAAGCTGCTCGCGGCGGGCAAAAAATTTTTAATATAGCGCTAATCTGCCAGCGGCTTGTAGAGGGTGGTTCTGGGCGGAGAAGTAAAAACAGGTGGGACTCACGGTGCACGTGTTGCAAACTCGCCCCGAAATGAATCAAAAGCGTGCTCCTTGCGCGTAAACGTCATTGCACGGTTCTTCGAACTGTTGATGGTGAACTGTGAGCACGAAACCTTTTGGAAATTGGTGGAACCGTAATTTATAAGGCCCTTTTAATATTCTATGCACCAGTTTGCAAAAGTGCGAATTGTTTTGAGCCAAATCGAAATATACGCGTTTGCAAAATTATGCTAAATGCGAAACACCTTCTACGTAAACAGGAAGAACAATAAAAAAGTACGTCACGAACAGTACACGATGGCAGATAACAATACAAACTCGAGGCAAAAGAAACATATGTTTACTATCATTTCCAGCTTATCGTGGCACAGTTCTTACGCGCTACATTGCACCATCCACGATACCGGATAAGTCCAGTGGAAACTCAGCGCAAGATAGCACCCAGTTTCCACAGAACCAACAAGATTTATCGTGCTTCACAACGAGCGCTAATTTCGCTCGTTTTAAACCGGAGCACCGTAAGCGGCATATTTTCGCGGTGATTCTTCGCGTGACACGGATTCCATCGAGCGTAGTTTTTCTTCGACAGCACCGAGATCTCGCACTCGTGGTGCGTGTCTACATATCTCGACAACACTTCAACTTTACTATTCTCTATCCTGTTTACCGAACGAAAATCCAAAGAAAAAGGGCCGATCGTTTATAATAATTTGATTTGTTGCTTCCAGCGAATAATTAGAATTCGGTGAAACAACACATATCTCTCAATATGACTTAAGTAATATTTACTAACCCAGGCTCATTTTTTACACATAATGAGACAACCATTCAGTTGCAATGTATACAACACGGTATAATTTTTTAAATATAATTTTAATATAATTCAGAATTTCGTAACATTCTGAATATTTTATTATTATGCAAAATTTCACATGAAAATCTGCAATCATGCATTCTGTAATGAATCATATTTTGAGGGAGTGAAGGATCGCATTGTCAAAGTGCAACTGACTAAATGACAGTACGGTAGCGTAAAAGCAGCAACAGCAGCAAAGTAGTGGAAAGTTGGGTTCGTGCCATGAGAACGTTGGCTGTATACTCTGCTCGATTATTCGAGCGGTGAGCGATTCGCAGTTCAGAGAAGGGAAAGGAAAATCGGATCCACCTTTGGCCCGGCTTTTCCTCCAAGTGGAAGGGAGCCGTTGCGCACTGGTGGCCTCATGTACATGACTGACATAAAGCGAGCGTCCCATTTTCCAGCGATTATGCAACGTTTGTTTACGGCGCACGGAGGCGTCGCGTCGTGTTGACTGCGCGTGCAGGCCTCTGCTGCAATCCGATTGCAGTACATATCTTTTAAGAGATACGAACCCCTCTTACCAGGTAGGCCGATTCAGTCTTCCCGAATATAGGTCTGCTCGCTGTACACGTCGTGAAAGCAACGCATCACATAATTGCGAAGACATAATTTCAGTCTCGCATTCCGTTCATAAGTTTTTTCGAGTAAAGCTTTGATGCATACAGTTCGATTCGCAACAATATATCACAAAATACGATAAACAATGCTTTATGTTATTCAAGAGTGTTGTGGAATGAACTCGAATATATTTTATTTATTATTATAACTCATTACAACACGTCTTTTACTCTTTGATTGCTCCAGATACAATGATAATCATTCTCTAACAGCGCTACCAAATGATTCGAAATCATCGCCGGAAGCAAATTCACCTCATTACGTACTCTCGCATACTATTTCACACTCATACCACATCGCACGAATTTCACACTATAAAAACTATCATACCACAAAGAGTATATGATATTATACTCTGGATCATAGATGACTTTGGACTTGATTAAAGCCAAACCTGATATGTATTCTGAGTGACGTTAGAATTTCATTTTGATTAACGCGTTCCTCGGTTCTCGAAATGATACATGTACATAGTAGCGATGCGGTTCATGTTGTGGTTTAGCCACAAAGCCAAGTGGAAGGACGAAGTAGAAACAGCCCGTCACGGTAGGACTCCGCTATATCGAGGAAATCATTTCGGCGGTAATAAAGCGATGAACGTGCAGAAGCTTTCTCCTCCTGTAGAGAGGAGAGAAGGTTCGTTCCGCAGCTGCGGTCGCGATTTAGGGATCCGCTAGAGACGATCATGTAAAACAAGCGGTGAAGAGGCGCGCGCCGAGCGAGCAGAGAAGTAGAAGGCAGAGAAGTAGACCCTCGCGCACGGGGTATGTAGCCACTTTGACCCACGGCGCATCGTGCCGAACCGCACCGCACCGAGAAATTTGTTCGCGCGCAATAATAACAATTAGAGGCGCTGCGAGCTCGTTACGCGCCGAGCCAAAGGAGATTAAACTAAATCTCGAGGCCTCGCTGCTGGAGAAGCAATATCAGAGGCAAGTTGCTGCCGGAGAGAGGCTTCCCGCTCTCTCCCTCTCTCTCTCTCTCTTTACGGTTCTCGGTCTTTCGCTAGCGACTAGACGCTCTCGGGGTTCTCGTTACCCGAAGAGCACCAACAAATGACTTGCCCCTACTCGCAAAGGCTGTTCCAGGCTAGCAGAGCTGTGTTTACCCGGCGCGAAGGAGCGGCGCGGTGTGGCGCGGTGTGGCACGGCGTGCCGCGCACTTCTCCTCGTCTCCTCATTTACTACTCGTCTACTTGTCTACTCGTCTACTCGCCTACTCGTCTACGTGGCTTTCCTTCGCGAGGACAATGGCCATTCAGAGCCGTGGAAAGTCCCTGGTCACGGCAGGCCGAGCCGCACAGTAAACACTTTTCAGCCTCTTTCAAAGTGTACCTTCTCGTCTTCTCCCAATTTCTCCATTGCTCTCTTACTACTTCTTTCACCCCCACTTTCCTCTCACTCTCTCCTACTTTCTCCCTCGTAATTCACCATTTTTCTCCAGTCACAAAATTCCCCGGGGAATCCACTTTTGCTGCTCGATTATTTTTAACGCGGCGAAGTTTCGAGGGCGCTCCGAACTTTGTAATATCATAAAAATCCCGGTCGAATTTACGTGAGGGAAGTCGGTGGGGATCGGGTGCGTGTGAGTTCGACGGGATTCGCGAAAAAGGGCAGAACGATTTGGCGGAAATGCGTCGGTGAAATTTTCAAACTGGAATAGAATAAAAGTGTCTGTATGTCGCCGCTTGTCGGAGAAGTGGTGCGCGGCGCGGAGGTCGCTAACTACTTCCCTCGCGATGCCGTGCCGCTCTCTTCATGCGGTCCTCTCCTCGACTATGCAAATTAGATAACGTTTTGAAATGACGGTACGTCCGCGGAATTATTCAGAGTGGACGCCGCCACCATCGTCGTTGCCGCCGCAGCTTTTCGATCGAATTTTTTCCGCAAAGTTCCACGGCAATTACCGCGCGGTAATTGCGCGCTGGAGGAAAGCGGACCACACGTAAAGCGGCATAGAGAGAAAGGGTGAAAGAGAAAGAGAGAGGTAATGGTAGCAAGGAGACCTATGGTTGGCAGCTATTTTGCCTGACCTTAATATTTCTCGGGCAGACATGCATACGCAAAGCAGGCCGCTGCGATCGGGTCTTGCGGGTGCACCACTATCTAGACATCTAGAGTCCGCTGCAATTGCCGGTGCTCTTTTAATGGGGCCTGGAATTTCAAGCAGCCAACCCCGGCCACTTTCGCGCTCTCGCACCGAGAACAGGAAAAAGAGAGGAAGCGTTAATGAGCCAGAGCCCCGATTTTTTTAATTATGCGGCCTACCCTTCTCGCCCTCTGAAATCGAATATAATTAATATACATTACGAGACTTTACCCGCTCACTCTCTTTTTACCCTTCTTCACGCGAGCTATTTCCCTCGGTCGGATCGTTATTTCTTTTATGGATGGTACGGACTGACTTTACCCCGAGCGAACCTTATCCCGTAGAAGGATGATGAAGAGGCGACCTGAGGGAGGAAGCCACATCGACTCTTCTCCGCTTGTTCCACGGGTGCGATAAGTAGGAAGAACAAATATGTGTTTGCAGCTGAGAAGACGATAATGGATCGTCGTCGCGACGACTCGCTGGCGCGACGTTCGATCTCGCCTGACAAAACGAAAAATGATTTTCCCTCCCGTGACAAGAAGTCCCTGTCAACTACTGACTAATCGGACCTCGCCGGCTTGGATACCCTCGATTTAGATTTTCTTCGGATAAACAATTTGCATGAGAGATCAACATCGAATTCTTTCTCGTGGTAAGTTTTGCGATAGTGTACGACGGGAAATAGAGAAATAAATGTTAACTGGCGACTGACCATTGCGGAGCGGATGTGCGGATAAAACGTTTTACGCGTAAAGAGGTTGCGTGAGCTCACGCACTGGAAGCAATTTTTTCTGGGCTATAATGGATAATGCTCGGGATGTTAGCGGCACGATCAGTACGAAAGGAAATCGAGGTCTTAAGAAAGATGTCAAGTATGACGAACGGCGGAGAAGGTGCACGGTACTGGACTGTCTAACGAGCCGGAAACCGGAAGCACCAAGTAAGAATCGCGTTTAACGGATGGTCCCGAACTTGTCCAAGCGGTTCGACTTCCGGCGCGAGTAGAGACACTTCGCTTGCTTTGCTTCTTCCTCGCTCGTTCTCGCTTCTCTTTCTCTAGCGGCTTGTTGGCCGCTTGCTGCCTCTTTCTTCTCTACTTCCTCCTTCATTCTTCCTCCTCCCGCTTATTCTCATTCACTGACGGAAACCGGAAGCCCGTGCATGTGCATTCGCGATTACTAGGGCTCGACGCGATTTCGCGTACACTCGGCGGAATCAATTCTCACGCGTTTTTTACTCTACTGAATGGAAGAACGTTCTATCACGCTTGAATATTTCCTGAGAAAAACCCGTAATCTCTTTTTTGTTGATACGCAAAATTTCGAGAGAATCTACGCTTGGCTAAGAGAATAAATTTCTTCAAATCGGAATTATCTATTTGCATTAAAAAGCTCTCAGAAGTTGATTCAAACTCCAGAGTCTCTTTCCTGTCCTCGAAAAACAGATTATAACTGGAAATTTTCTGTAGCATTGCTCCAGAATCTTCAGGAAAGGAGCTCGGCTGTTTACTATGTGCTTCGTTTCGCGACTTGCCGGCGAAAGGCAAAAGTAGGAGCGTAAAGAAAATAGCGGAGGACGAAATCCACTCATACGTTCCCGTTAAGGGTTAAGAGTCTTGGTACAAATTACAACGGGAGCAGTGTATCCAAGGCAGTAGAGACGCTGCCGATGCACATTGCACACGGTAGCGTGTCCATTTGCATGCGAATTGGCTTCTTCGCCCGGAGGATGCAAGAGCGCGCACACGTACGCCCGGAAGTCGTTCAGTGGTTTACGTCCTGTCAGGAACTGCATCGAAGAGCACGCCACGGCGGCGCAGCACGGCACGGCTCGGCGCCACGAGCCGTCTGTGGAAAAACCCGCCGCGCCCGGTGCGGTGTGACTCGTCTCCTCCTACTTTCGCTACCACTCGACACACGTATGCCTACGACACAACATCCTCTTCCTTAACACGAAACACCTACGTCAGTCTAATCATCGACATTTTTCTATCCTAAATAAAAAGCTACTCATATATGGCAAGATAATTAATGACAATTTCAAAATCTTCTTAAAGGACTACTGCAAGTTGATGGATTCAACAGTTTCAAATTCAAAGATGTGAAACGTCGAAGAATATTAGAATGGTCTTTGTATAAATTCACAATCGAGCTATGAATGATTCGATTTCAGTGAATGAACACCGTATTAAATTTCATTGTTGTCATCAATTTCGACATTATACCGCGTGTTTTCTGGCATTTGAACATGAATGACGTTGTTTGCAGTCCATCCGCATTCCGATGACGCTAAATATTCAATTGAACAGCTGCTGAGTGTTATCTGACAGTGCAATTTTTTTTCCTACAATACATTGTGTAGCATTGTATCCTTCACGCGACAAGTGGGCCGAATTGTCGAACATGCATCGATTGTTTTCGTCGCATCGAGCCGCAGTGGTGTGACGAAATCGAGTGTGTGTAGTGCTTGTCGACTCGTACCCCGAGGAAAGTTATTTCGCGGTAAAGGGTCAATTTAATTGTATTCTTTGAGTTAAGTGTTGTAAAAGGTAGTAGTTTTATTCTTTCACCTTGTTTCTTATCGATTGGGTCATCGGCTCTTCCTCCCCCTTCCAAGATGCATCCATTCCATTCATGTCACTCTCTATTATCCTTTCCAGACCTCTCCCTTTCCACTTGCCACCGTGATATTACACACGGAGAATTTCAACGCTCTACGTACTTCAATTTCCATTGAATTGAATTTCTTTCTCGCGCACCTACTACTGCTACATGCTCCCGGCAAATGTCGCCAGACGCTGAAGCACACACGCCACTACCGTTAGACATATTGTTTCGTGTGTTCGTTCTCATATACTCACGCGTTTCCAAAAACGATTCCAAATATCTCCAAAACACTGAGTATTAACGATTTATAAATCATCAATACAATACGAATAGTAAAATTGTATAATTCTATTATTTTACTTGGAGTTTCGCGTAATTTATTATTTCGCAAATGGAAAATCATACTGATCTAGGAAGAAATCTCTAGCCATAAAGAATTAAGAGAGGTGTTCACATTTCATAAAACTGTCTGCTTATTTCTCGTCGACTCTTAGCGCACGAAGGTGGTGGGTATGTATATATCTGTTACAGAGAATGAACATCAGCGTACTAGTACGCTGCAGGTTTCAGCGGCGCATCTGGCAGCGTTTTGCTCCAAGCCGAGTATTCTTCCATCTGTCGCGTTCTCATCCTCCTCCTCGACGATTATTATCTCGAGCCCGCGATCCTATTTAATGGCTTTCTTTGCTGGCTGCACTAATCCGCGTGACGAGCAGCGACCTGGACTTCTTATGCAAGACGGATTTACACCTTGACCCGATTCCAAACGGACCTAAAACCCGGACACCCGGTATAAGACACACTCGTGCGTCACGCGTGTTTTGCACTTTCACGGCCTGAACCTTTCGCAACGGTGCCACTCGTGCAACCGTCTGCACCTTCTGTCGAACAAACACAACGGATTGAACTTGTTTGCCACTGAATCAATTCGTGTTTTTCTCGAATACCAAAAGGATCAACGGCTACGACTTTAATCGGCGAACACCGGATGGAAAGTCGATGTCAACTTACCTGGAGTTTGTTTACAAGCTAACATACCTCAACACTCGTTCCATGGTATTTACGATGGACCGAAGAAAACATGGTGAGTACTAGGTCATGGAATCTGATGTGCAATGGTATGAGCTCTTGGATAAAACTTTACGATGATTACCGATGTACTTTACCCGATCTATTCTCATCGAATGATTTATTAGAATACTTTCTTCTGGTGCAGTTAAAGTTTTTAATTTGTATGGTTTTAGTATTAATAAAGTGAATTCTTGTTATTATAATACCTTAATCAACTTTAATTGTAGAGATCCTCTTTGATCTTAGCTTCGTAAATTTATATTAATTGCAGCTTATCAATGAAATAATCCACCAGTCGCAAATATGACATAAATAATAAACAGAATAAGTAGAACATCGCGGGATGGATTCTGTTATTTTAATTATAATTTCGACCCAATGCTCCCAATCGGTCTAATTGGAGACAATATTCGGCGATGGCCTGCACTGGTATTTCGTAGCATCGTAATAAGCACGCGTGACATTTCTCGTGTGTGAAACCAGCCTACGCACACTGATTTCCTCTATACATATAGTTCTATCTACGTATCAGTTGCTGAAATTGAAAGAGGGCCGTAGGTGTCCACTTTCCACGTCAGCGACGTAACCTCATTAATTTTCCTCGCCACGTTTTCAACCATCCATTCTCCATTCGCATTGATATTGGTCAGAATTTCTCACTATTATATTTCAGTAATGAATAATAACGAATAATGTATTTAGCAATGAATTTCATGGCATTGTGTCAATTGAGCATTAAGTAGCTGTTGACTTTACACTTTATTAATCAACAAAAATTCACTATTTCTTCCTTTATTCTTATTCAATAATCGTATAAATCACTCTCATTCTACTTATTATTTCCTGATTTTATTAAACAACCTCATGTATCAACCGCTATTGCGCTTTTTTAATCTAAAAGAATTCGGCCCGTTTCAGTCTCAGCTTCACTGTTCGTTCGATCCGAATAAAATTTAGGCGCAGAGTCTTGCACACCGCGAGTATTATAAATCTATTCGCGGGCAGCGCCCATCCACTCTTCAGCATGGTGGCATACAAATGTCGCGTGCGTTTGAATCACAGCGAGACATCCGCATTAATTAATAAAGAGCCGGAGCGACGGAAGAATTAGGGCAAAGCGGGGCGGCGGGCAGGAGGGGTGCGACGAGTTGGTCGCGATTTTAATACACAGGAAGATCAATTGTTTCCCCTTTGCGGACGTGGCGCTCGAGGACCGCCAGGAGGCCTTCCTTTTCCGCTTCTATATCAGTCGACGCCACGTGGTACCATTTACACGGATGGTTCCCCCGAATTTGCATTTATCGCGTGTCAGGAGAGTCACGCACCGTTAATGCGTGCACACTTGTCGCTGTTTCCTCTCTGACTCGCCCCCCTTGCCGCCCCACGGCTGTAGGGTCTCTGGCAGCCGGTGGTGTTTCTTGTTTGGTGCCCTGTGTCTTTCGCCTCTCTTTCTCCAACTTCACCAACCTCGGGCGGCTGCTCGTCGCAATGGAAGCCTCGCGCCAGAGTTTATTCCGGCGGGAAGCGGAGAAAGAGGTGGAGAAGGTGGAGGACCGAGAGGGCGAATACTCGCATAAATCTAGCGACACGCGAGAAAAAAGGAGGGCGGCGAGGGAGGAAACCGGCACGGGCCGACCGGGAGAAGGTAGATACGCACTTCCTGAAGGAAGAAGCCAGCCACCTATCTCTCGAAACACGCGAGGTCATTTATTTTTCGCTGTAACTTACCCCCGGGGTGAAATAGACCCTGCGAACCCGAAGCGAGCTACATAGTTGGAGGGGAGGGGAGAAAGAGAGGTTGAATACGAGAGCGAGACGTATAGAGGAAGAAAGGGGGAACAGTGCGACTAGCAACCAATAAACGAACCACTGACACTGAAGGAGACAGTGCGAGTAGATTCTATCTTTACGCTTTGCCGACTCGTCAAAACACCGCTAATACCTGAATAGCATTCTCATTTTCAACGCTCTAATGCGAAAACATCTCGCTCTAGGTTCTCTCTATAATGCACTCTCCCTGCATTTTGTCATTGTAACCTGACTCTAAAAGTTATCGCGAGCAGTTATCGAAGACACGTCCGGAGAGCAAACGGGAAAAATAGAGCATGTACGGGACTTTGATGCTCTATCCTTTGAAGAGAATAAAAAGAGGATCTGGTGAGGGATAAGAGAACTCGCCAGGGTATGTTTACCAAGGAGGGCAGGTGGAATTATCAGAGCCACGTTGCTTTCACCTGCTGCATCGTGAGTAGCCTCTCGAAAAAGGCCAGGAATCACGGATAAGTAATTTTGCGTTGGTCGTACGTAGCGGTCGAGAGAGTGTGATTAGCATAAAAGCGAGGCTGCCTATCTGGGATCGATAGGAGCGAATGCGTCGCGTCGAGTCGCGTCGAAGTCGCGTCGCGTTGGGGCCAGTAACATCGACCGCGACGTCGTCACAAGTCGCGACTGTGCCAGTCATTGACAATCGAAATTAATTCTGTTTCGAGGGGGTGTCATGGCGCCGGGAAACAGATAGATAAGCTAGAGGCAGATAGTGTTAGTGCCAGGACGTGCTAGGCAGAGCAAAGCTCTGCCAGTACACACTCCCCCATCTTTTGCTCTCTCGTTGCTGACCTCACTACTATTGCATCGTTCCCTCTCTTTCTCTCCCAACATCGCTGACAAAGTACATACATACATACCAAGTCGAACCGAGCCGCGACACGAGCTAATGAATTGAGTGTTTGAGTGGCGCGTCCTAACGATGAAATCACGAGAAACATAACAACATCCTCTGGTGGCTTTCCTCCGGGGCCGTAAGTGACAATGATTTGCTTCGTGACTCGGCCACTCGGACGGACGCTTACTTCGACGAGCGAGTGCTCTCGTCCACGTGACGCGAGCGCGAATCGCCTCATCGTCTAAATTGCCGCTGGAGAACGCCAGAATTTTCCAGTTAGAGCCACCATCGAGCCTCGATGGAATCGGGCAAAGTCTGGTATGCGCGACGCTCCACACGAAAGAAAGGTTCTCTTCGTTGCGACCGCTTCGACGCAAGTGGAACGTGACATCAGACCATTTGCCTTCGTATCATTTCCATCAGAGTCTTCTTCGAGAGAAAAAAATCTCTATGAAGAACTGCGACCCGCGGCGAGACCGCGAGTAGAATTCGCGGTACGACATCGATCCTCGGTTATTTAATTCGGCGGATCGTTAGATGTGGCCGAAAATTTTTTCGTATTCCACTGGCATGTGCAACTTCGCGAAGAGGATCTCCTAGCCCGTTGGTTGCATCGACTGCTTTCGAAAAGCTTTCGAGAGGGAGGGTCCCCTCAAAGGAATTCAAATCCTGCGCGAAATTAGCAAGGCAAAGTTTGTGACTGGGGGGTGACCCTTTCTGATATCCGATATCTCCCGCTCCTAATATTATTTTCCATTTTGCGAGCCTCCGCTGCCCTCTGACGTGGAAGTTGCGCCGACCTGAGGTATATATCGGTGAACCGATATCGGTTGCTGGTTCGCGGGATGAGTAGCAGGATGAAGGATACTAACAGCGAGACACAAGCTCTAGATCATTTTTATCTTATTATCATATAGTAATTGTGATCGTGTAATATTCATGATTATCCGGTTACCACGATTGCTACCGTAGCGGTAAATCCTACGATCTAACAACGTCATGTTTATACAAACTTATTATTTCAAGTAAATATTTCCCCAAAGTTCAATAACTTTTTACAATACAACTTGACGCAGTCAGCTTCCGGTCATTTTAATGACGAAGGTATCTTACGGAACATCTCTGTTCTTATTTATCGGTTAACAGCTCGTGAGGTGTCTTATTATACAATTAGCCGGTCTGTTACTCAGAACAGGTGGCAAGTTTCATTGCACCCGGCGAGCAAGTCAGCGCTCTATTATTGAGGATTCATTCCAAAATCATTGGCCTAACGAGCCAAGCATAATGAAAGAAGTGATTAAGGAATGCGTGCTACCTAATTGCTACGGATGTGTGTATCACGAGCAGTCAACGTGCGCCAGTTTCCGGTACCGCGTCGTCGACGACAACGATGACGCGAAACAACGTCAGGAGCAACGCACAAGTGACAAAGCAAATTCGAAGGAGTCGTGGCCAGGTCGAAAGCGAGTCTATCGATTGGAGCAGTATTTCCAGAGCCACTGGCGCATCGGCAATAAAGATGATTATGTGAAACGACTCATTAAGGAATCGAGTGTAATGGGCGCTGCTCGTCGTATAAGTACCACGATCAAATTGCAAACACTTTCCCTAATTGGAATCTATTTCTGCATCGGTTGCTCGTGCATTTCCTTCGAATTACCGGGGAGTGGTGCAGATATGAAAATTAGCTGCCGTTACGTAAACGAAGCTACCAGCTTGAAAACGGCACTTAGCGCCGGAGAAACATTATTATATAAATCGTTCTATCAAAGCAAACAACCAGCCCACCAACAAGGAACGCCCTCCAAACGACATAACTGAATTCCCGGGAAATGTTGTTAGCCGCGACCTGTTGCTGGAAAATCGGACCTCTTACTCGCAAAATGCGACTCCTTCCAGTATAAACGATATATCACGAAGGGAAGATTCTACTATAAAGACACCATACACGATAAAAAAAAAAAGTTTCAAGTCCTTCGAGAGACAGGTATTGTAAGCGAGGAGCGTGGACTATTGCTTTACTCTGTTGCTTTCTGAATTATTTCTTACGATAGATCAAGCGATACCCAAGAGGGTGATACTGCACATACGCGAGCCAATATCCCGGTAGGAACAGATCACATAAAGGTGTCTTAAAACAGGAGTTCTTCGAGCTGGAAGAATCGAACGGCTCTATTAAGGAGCCAAGGCTCAAGAGGATTACGTCAGTCGATTAATGAAGGTCATTGCGGCAAGGATTCATTAACAAATTGGCCTGTATCAGGGCTACCGTTGAACAATGCTAGCTAGCCAAGCGGTCGCTAGTAAATTGCGGTTACTCTCGCTAATTGAAGCCCGCTACTCCTACGGGCAACGTAGCACTCGCGTTCGCTATAAATAACAGCCATTTTGCCGGGAGTTTCGCGGGTAATGCGCGCAGGCACGCGTGCTGCGTGTGTAGGTGAGTTAGCCCGACTAAACTCCCCTTGTGTGGGAGAGCAAGCCGCCGCCACCGCGAGAATCGCGAGTGGATGGATGCACGAGAAAGGAGAAGAGCCAGTGGTGACGTCAACGCTTCTGGATTGACGTCGCTCAATTGGGACTCGCGTCGATGCTAATGGACCCGGTCAAAGGCATTGGCCGTTGCTGGCTAATGTTGTTTCTATCGGGCCATCATTTTCCTCGGCAGCGATTCCATGTCGATTCAACGGTCACAGGGTGAAGGGTGACTCTTCGTCTTCTGTTTGATGTCCGACCTGTCCAGCTCGTTCTACTTGCTCCTTTACCTTTGCATATCCTTGTTGTCAAATTATGTATACGACTTCGAGACATAAAACATCGAAAATAACTTGATCCGGTGATTTCGATCACAGACATTGTTGCAAGGATATAACTATAAATTTCCAGCCCCCGGAAACGCTACGCGATTCGCGCTCTGTCTAGATGCAATGCCATTCGTTACCTCGGACTATCAATAGTGCTGGTCTGTCAGTCTGTTGTCGGTGCGGTGCATAAAAATTGAAACTCCAATCCGTTCGTCGCCTCATAAAAACTGGAACAGATTTCGCGAAAGTACCGGACATTGGAATTAGACGACGCCAATTGGTGCTTCGCCGAATGGAAAGTGAATATTGCAAGCGGCACCGTGCGGAAATACCGAGTGGAAAAATTTGCGGTAAGAATGACTTGCTGAATCAAATTTAGAATCACTAGATTCGGTTCGCTTTGATAATGTCCAATTGTCTTTATGATTGTACACGTGCATCATTGAATCCTACTCATGGTCTTTCCACACTTTCTAACGAGCGATTATAAGAATGCTAGAATTGACTATGCATTTCCATTCTTTCCTAAGAGCTGTTATTCAAATACAGTACTCGCATTTTTCTCGAGCAGCTTTTGTATTAGGCAGTGTATTATAATACAATACATCGTCACAATTGAAATATTGAAAAAATTGAGAAAAAAGGGATAGATGTTTGTAGATTTGAATGCCGATTGCGAGTATTAAACAAAAACAGGTTGGGAAATAAAGGAAAACCATAATTCGACTAATAACAAAAGGAGCCGCTTTCATCAATACGCAAATCGAAGAGGGTCTCGTGCGACGTTCCATCCACGTGGAGGGTGTCCAAGATCGATTGTCCTTGTCTCTCAAGGCTTGTACCGCTGCCGGGGGTGGGTCAGAATAGAATTTATAGCGTACGCTCCTAGCATATTAATAGAGCCGACAGCGCGACTCATCTGCGACGGACTTGCTGCTGGTCTAATTTACACCGGACATGAATTATAAAAGCAGGTGTTGAGCAGGTGTTGATTCCACCGACAGAATCTGTAATATCATAATATATCCACAAAATTTATATTCACTTCTCCACTCGCACATAGTCAAGGAAAGGTCTTGTTTACCGGTGCTGTTATCTTGTCAACCGTGTAAACTCCCACAAATTGTACAGATAAAATAACATCTGATTAATCGTAAATTGAACCCGCAACATCGTTCCGTCGTGGACAATATATATTCGTTAACGACGAGCGATCGTGAAAGTGTGAATTATCTGGGAAAGCAAAAATACTGAGGACAACAAACGAATGATTTGCCAGCGTGATATTCGCTTTGGTCGATAATAATAAAATAGAGCGTGTTCCAAGAATCATTATAACGTTATTGCAGTGAAAATTCGGAGTTTCCAGAATGGTAGGACGGTTTATGTATGTATATGAAATTATCAAAGAGCGACAAGTGGCACTGCGTGTTCACCGTGTAAACGATGACTCGAAAAAGGCAGTAATTCGATGACGAGAGAGGGAGATAGAACGAAGATAGAGCAAGGGAGATAGGTAGGCAGATCCGAAGTTAACGATTCCCACGGGAGCCGCGATCGCATTCAACGCTAATGTAATCGTTACACATTTCATGGTCAGCGGCCGCGGAGGCACGTGCTGCCTTCGAAAACGTCCAGCCAATAAACGTCACTCCATGTCACCAGGGAGCCGCTAAATGTTTATTTAATACTGTACCAGATAGACTTTCTCTACAGTATGGTGCGCCAGTATGCTGGCGCATCTCTCGCATGCGTATATGCGGCTCCGCGATGCGATGGATGGAGAATTTGCTGCTTGATAAACACAGAAACTTCGAAAACTCTCTCACTGTCGCGGGTGTTCTATTTGCTTTTCCTGCTGAAATAACATTACGATCACCCTATCTTTTATTGCTTCCAAGTAATAATTCTGGCCTTCCATTTTTCCAATCAAATCTCTCATCCTTTTCCAACACTATACCGATTTCCATTTGGGGCCGTTCAAATCAATTCTACGTGTATCACGTTGCATTCAAACTATTTCTAGTATTGCATATCTAACAATATTTTGGTTTCATCGAATCTTTCCGATTTCAGGTCAAAGCATGTAACATCTAACTGCACATTAACGTTCTCTATCATGAGTGCATGCAATCTGAGATCCTCTTAAATGAAATTCTCTATTTCCAGTAGGGCAGCTAAGGGCCAAAGTACACTTAAATCGAATAAAATAATGAGAATGATGTTAATAATATTTCCAATATCAAAATATGCGGGGAACAGTAGCACCGTTGGTTCGTGGACTGTCGTCACGGATATCCAATCGCTTTAGCATCCACAGGGTTCTAGGGTCGCAGCTAAGGAGTCACAAAGGCGGTTCCGGTGCACTGTGCCATGAATTTTCGTACAGTAACGAACCGCAAGACGCGTGGAATACGGGGGTGATAGTGGTAGTTTTAATACATGCAGGTGTGTACGAGTGCGGTGGAGGCGGATCTACGTTATACTGGAATGTTAATTCGAATGGGGTAGCGTGCGACCAGTAGGCGCTGCTGTTCGCCCCGTTCTCCATATGTTCTCGCCATCCTCTCTATCCTCGATTTTGTACGATCGTGCGCTTGTCCACCGAATTTGATGCGCTCGGTTCGGCGCGTGGAATAAGTAATTTCTGGGTTTTTATGAAAATTCATGCGCATGATAATTGCCATCGGCCAGTGACGAATGCGCGCGCTCATTAAGGCTCCTGTGGAAAATTTTTGGCAGCAGTGATTTTTGACGACACGATTTCACGCTTCTGGTAACACACATATTTGAACCGTGATGTTGAATTTTTGAATGTTGCCTCGTCAGCAGTTTTCGGATCGTGCGACAACCCCTCCCGAAAAAATTGGAATATAATTATAGAAACTCTCACTATAACTGCATTATTTAATCGGGATTAACACTAGTAATAATAACGAAGCTGACAGTAATAAAAAAAGTAACGATAATAATGATGATCTAGTCTCATAGTGGGGGGAATACTCATAAGAGGGATCGCGAAAAAAGTTCGTCACAGTGCCACATACGCTTTGCCTACTACATTTTTAATACTTTATCAAGCTTCTCCGTGATTACGCCGTTTGTGATTTGTGTAATCGGATTCCTGTCGCGGGCAGATGGCAAAATTGCCGTGGGCCCGTGCCTGCGTGCGTGCATACATACGTGTACGCGTGCGTGCGTGCATGCGTGCGTGCATGCACGCACGAGATAATTAGCAAACAGGGCAGAGCAATAATTGCGCGGCACGAATGGAGTTTTGACCGTCCAGCGTGGCCGCGGCTAACAAAGATAGGGGTCCACTATCACGAAACATGTTTTTAATTACAAATTTACACACGGATAACGAGTATTGTTTCTCTGTGTAACTTAACGTTGTCGAGTTAATAGCGTGTTTCATTATTCGGTTTGATTGTTTTACTCGAGCGTGGATCGATCGGCATGGACTATGCATGGAAACCCAGCATAGTCCGTCCATCACCCTTCACCCTTCGCGGCCGTTCTCGAGCCATCAGCGAGTCATTTAAATTATTCTAAGCTGTTTGTCGTCGCAACCAGGGAAAGCTCAATGCCCTCTGGCGGCTTCTCTCTCTCTCTCTCTCTCTCTTTCTCTCTCGAGCCCCGTAATCCGAACGACCCTAATTACCATACTTTACGCTAACTTTACGTGTATTACCATGCTTAATGATTAACTACCCTGCGCCTCCACCGACTAACGAACGGGAAAGGCCGGTGCGTTTGGACGTGAAAAACCAACGAGCAGAAAGAGAGACGTTGTGCGAGAAATCGGTCAACCTTAATTCGATCAGACTTCGTCTTGGAATTAATAGGACTAACTCTGGGTACGTCGTGTTGCGAATGTCTTTTCGCCAGTAAACTCTGGTTAAACGCAAATGGGTCATTAAAAATTGTGACTATACGTTCTTTTTGGTTCAGATTTGGTTCATTGAAAATTATATTATACCAATGTTAAAGAAGTTTCCTTCCTCTTTCTTCTTATGAAGTACTACCAAATAAATGGACCAATATCAGGGACGAAACACGACTGGTCGCACTTGATTTTTTTTTCAGTGGTCGAAGTGCGCGCAAGTTCGGTAAGAGCTTTAACATGAAACGCATCGCGCGCGCTCTTCTGGCCATCGGCGAACCTTTGACATCGGCTATAATTGCACGGGGCAGACCGCGAAATGAGATTACGGAGCGCGCGGCTCCGGTGGCCCAGGAAATCGGTCGGCGTTTAATGGCATCGGCGAAATAAAGAAACGCCCCGGCAAAAGGGGCCTCTTTCCCGCACCACCGACTGGCATTATAGCATTATGAGGCTTTATTACACATTACGCGTCCGCTTACACGCACTCCGACCACCGTAAATTACACAAGAACACGAGGCCACTGAAGGAGACGCCAGCAACATTTTCCGACCAATGGCATGAATATCTCTGCTCTACTCGGTTCTGCGAGCACCGGTTACATGCCACCGTGCCGATCCGATTCCCGGTGTATAGATAGTATATAGTATAGAGTATAGAGACTCGCGGCGCCTTCCAGGCAAATGAACTCTCGACATGGGTAACGCGGCGCAGTCAGGCATGCCGAAGCGTAAAAAGGACTGGCTAGCCAGCTTGGAAAGCCGACGATGGCGTAAAATACATACGGGTGACGATTGACAGGAAGTAAACGCTCTATCTAAATATATTCGGTATCTATTTTTTAAGCCAAAGAAATGAATAATTTTCATCATATTCATCAATGTATTCTTTATAATTGAACTCTCACATTTCTACTACTATTCATATATAAAAATTACTAAAGATTCTCCAGTTGATTGAAATAAATGTTAGCTAAACGGGGCGGAATTTTTGGCCATGGCAATATCGATAGGATGGGCTTGCGAAAGCTTGACCATTACAATCGTAATGCGGTATATAATAAGTTAAGCTTCTTAGCTTGATTTATCGAAGAATTCCGGAGGCTGGTGGCCGTCTATTTGTAGAAAAAGCCAAAGCAGGGAGACTGGGATGAGTGGTGGAAGAGGAAAGCAGGAAAAAGAGGGAGTGTTTGGCGAGCGGTGTACCACTGCAGTGAGGCTTACCCATGCATGTATACAGGAAAAGGGGGACAAGATAGAGCGTACAAGGTAGCTCGAAAAGAAGGGAAGTGGATGCTCTCCCTCCAGTAAACGTACTCTGGAAGCTGATGTTAACGTGGATTTGCCTGCCGCTAGCACCGTACAAGCCTCCGGCTACTTCTACTAGCTAGCCGTTCCAAGTTACGCTTCGTAGGACCACTTGTCGGGTAAACCTCCTTTGGTATGCATCATTCATAACTCATAACTAACAACTATACGTACAACTCAATTAAAAAGTACTGAATGAAATCTTCCTTGAATGATGCAAAAAACAAATGCACCCGTTTTGTTGGAAAAATTCTAACTCCCAACGTTCGTAGTATCACGCGAGAGTAACTAATATTTCCTACTTTTTCCGAATAGCTAACAAGTATTTCAAAGCAGTTCAAGATCACAGTCATTAAATTAGGAATAGCGTGAAATGGAAAGCGTTACGAATTGCAAATTCAGAGAGGTGAATAACCAGATTCATTCAGACAGTTAGACTTGAGAATTGCTAGGAGAGCATGGCTAGTGGTCGAATGTACAGAGATTGGAGTTTGCCAACAACACCGGGAGAAATGTTTGCTCGGTCGGCAACGACACAAAAGAGAGCAGGATATCGAACAATTAATTAATGAATCCTGGTACATAGTACGTAGATCGAAAAGGAGAAACGACAAGGTGGCAGCGCGTAGTGGCAGAGCAGCACGACTACGCAGCAAAAGGTAGTAACGTCACGGCAGCATGGTCAGCATGTCACGTCACGGGACTCCAGCAGGGCGTCACGCTTCGCGAGACGATCGTTATATTAATTTAGAGCTAGCGTTCATTAAAACTTAACGATAGCGCTCGTTATGCTCGCCCGATAACGAGTGTACGCTCGCCGATTATTATTCGCCGATTATGTCGTGCAGCGTTTTGTTTCGCCTTCGTTACCGTGGCCCAAAGCACAGCAATTATTAAAGGGGGCCCCGCTGCTTTCCCGGCGATGCTCTCTCAATGCCCATCGCTCTCACTCCCCTTTGCCTCCGCGCGTTGCCCCGTCATCGTACCGCTACAATTACTGACTGACGCCCCTATTACGCATCTTTCGCGATGTCGATGCAATTTTTCGAGAGTCAGTTCAACTGGCTCGACAGTGTAC
Organism: Trypoxylon attenuatum; assembly: GCA_963989405.1. Lineage (NCBI taxonomy): Eukaryota > Metazoa > Arthropoda > Insecta > Hymenoptera > Crabronidae > Trypoxylon > Trypoxylon attenuatum. Next base: position 15,801,975 of record OZ022489.1, on the reverse strand, counting down.
ACGAGTGTGTACCCAACAATGTACCTCTGTGTTAAGTAAATGAGATTTCCCAAGTGATTCTCAATTTTGATCAATTAATTGTTTCTATTCGGTACTGGTTAATTCTTAACGAGTACGCGAGGTAATCCTCTCAGGCCGAAAAATTGAAAGGGAGCATTTTCGCAGTGGACTCGGGAAGCTGGCAGAAAGTTGATGCAGTGAGAATGGAGAGAAGAGAAACGAGAGAATTTGGCCGCTTAAAGCTAAACTGGTGGGATTGAAGGAGCAGGAACTCGGGAGGCAGGCGCGCTCGCGTACACGCGACTATGGAGATTATCAGTCGCTCTCTCTAGGTCCTCTCGCGGACCGGCAACCCTGGGTCTGCAGCTCATCCTGCATTCTGCGAGGATTAAGGCTGACGGCATTCCCGGGTTTAATAAGTGTCGCCCGAATGACGTGAATTAGTCCAATATGTCTGAAGGCCCCAGTAGCAACAATTCAGGGCCGCTGCATCGCGTAATTAAAATTACTCCGCGCGTCATACTTTACGTCAGGGGCCGGAAGGGCCGAGGGTAAGGGCCGTGCCGAGCTGTCGCCTCCTCCTGCCGTAATTGAAGGCCTTGCCTTACCTCGCATCGTCTCGCCTCGCCTTGCCTTGCTTCGCCACTCCGTACCGCGCCTTGCCATGGCTTGTCGTACCTCAGCGTACCCTATCCGGAGACTACTCTCCCTCTTCCTCGAATACACTCGCCAAAATCGGCCAGACAGCGTCTGCTGTTAAGAGCAGTTGATAACGATAAACTGTTCAGACGGTGTGCCGCCTACCTCTCAACCTATTCTCGAGTACCAGTTCACACACGCTGTTGCTCGGTCGAGTATCCTACGGTATTACCAGGCAAAGTGTAAGTTTCGATTCTGTTAATCTGTACGATTCTCGTGACCCTGTCTCGAAACGCTGAGCATTGAAAATCAATCGATGATCACGAGACAAAGTTGTCGGACTCTAACAAGTTTCCCTCGCAGGTCGATACTTTTACTTATTTATTTATGATTACGGTGATTTCTTTATAAACTGTATAGATAGTACAAAAGTGAAATTAATTTATCCGGGAAAATTAGTGCAAATTCGGAATAATCTCCAAAGTAAGTATATCAGAGTTCTTAGTTACTCCATTCGAACAAGTAGCGTACAAGTACCGCGAAACGCATTTCCGCGAGTTGGGCAAGACGAGTAACCCGCGCGGCTAATAGCGCCGCTTATTAGGAGATATTAATAACGGGAAATCGCGTGCAGTTTTTCCAGCCACGCGCTCGCTCGGATCGCTCGCACGCTGGTCATTAATTATAGCGTCGACAGCCGCGCGTTAACCTCGTTTACCAGTAGAGCCAGCTCATAAAAGTTTCGCATTTTTTTCTGTTACAGTACTTGTTGGCTACTTCCTGCCGGTTGGAGGCACGTGGCAATGGCAAAGAAGCAAACAGTGGGAGGAAAAGCCATCCTGGCGTGTAATAGGACCCGCCAGCAGCCCCGAGAGTAAAGGAGAAGCAGGCGCAATAAATATCCACTGAAAAATTGACAGCTCGGGGGATGAGAGACAAGCGTGACCGTGTTCGCGCCTCGGGACACGAAGACCTCACTTAACCCCCTATGCTCCCTCCTGGTCTCTATTCTACTCATGGTCAGACTAGTCTCCTTTCATGGTCGTCGTCGCCGTTATGTGCCTTGCTTTTCCTATCCAGACTCCTTTATTCGGGACTCGGTAACCCCGAGCACCTCGACGACCCTAACAGCTGTATGGACAAGGTCTAACAACCGATATACTCAACCCATCATAAATGTATTAATTACGTATCGCAAGAAACTAATCCCTTTTCTGATACCTGAATTTTACAGCATAGAAGAAGCCTGGAAATTGCAATACCATCTGTATCAATATTTAATGTCTCAAACAATAAACTTCCTTTCAAATATCAAATAGAATCTTGTAACATCTGCATTCCTGAATCTTTTGTACCCTTTAACTTATTCATATTGAATATCTCCATCTCTTTATTATTTCGCGATCGTGATTTGGAATTCCGAGGAATAAAACCATAGGTTCCAATTCGAATCTGACAGGATTTCAATAGCTATGGACTTAAAAATCGGATATCCGTAGATTCGGTCAATAGTAGCGACGCTGATACAAATCGATCTCATTGTTTTTTGGTAGAGGGTGAGCGTAGCAGTAGCTATGCAAATGGCTGGGAAAACGTGCGCGAGAAAGAAAGGGAGAAAGGGAAAAAGAGAGGTTTAAAGTACCCGAGGAGGAAGACACGTTGAAGGGTTGACCCAGTTTCGAGGTCGATCTGCTTGTAATTGCATTCGCAGGGTCTCCACTCGACGAGCGAATGTGCATCGCGTGCATACGATCGAGAAGCACACTCGGACATTTAATATAAATCGGTCAGACGCTATTGCGGAAGTGGAAAGGTCGGCGCGAGCGAGAGCGAAGCGGAGGGTAGCTGAATGAGACGAAGAGTGCACGAAAGGGTAGAATCCAATGCGGATGCAGCGCAATCGCGATACACCGGCATTCCCAGGAAACGTGGCTCACGGTCCGGAAAAGATATTTTTGCCAGGCCGACTTCGCAGAAGTCGCTTGGGATGAAATTGATACGCTATCAGTGGAAAGTAGCCGTTAAATCGGATTAAGTAGTTTTGCTCTTCTTGGTTTCCTGGCAGGCCGCTTGGGAGCCGATCTTTCCGCTCTCCGCAACGCGATATATGCTTTTCTGTTTTTTGAATGCGTATCACGAGCTCGAAATATTTCTCAAGTCACAGTGTAATGATTGCATTAAGAAAATTGGAACTATCTTAATTAAAATTATTCGCAAGTTCATTGAGACTTCTATTAAAATACTCGTACAACTCCAATGGTTTAATTTTTTTATTCAAATAGTTTAATGGGAGAATTTTTTTAAATTGTCGAAACTAATTTTTTTATATGGAATGAAGAATTCTTCAGATTTTTTTTATATAACCTCCTGTATTCCTGGGTTACATTAGATTCAAACTAATGAAGATACAGCCCTTTAATAGTTCTGATGGTCAGATAATTCTTACCTTCACAGGTGAACTATCCGGTACACAGCATTCCTCGTCCTGAAACAAAAAGATACACCAACGTTACCAAACAAGCGTTCAAGAAGCAAAAGCAGACAGGAAAACTCCATGAATTCTCAAATCAACTACTCTCGCGAACAAAGCATACGTATTCATCAAAATCGACGAATCGCGTGTCTATAGACACGACAAACATTGGTCGCAAATGAACGCTGTAAGCATTTACGTGTCCCAGCTAAGAACACGACACAGTCTTTAACAAAGGCGGAGTCAAAAAACCCGCGTAACACGCAGCATTTCCCATGAAAAGAATCTCATGAGCGTGAATTTGTGACAACGAGCTCGTGGGTGCGATAGCTTTGTTCGCTTTAATCCTCTTGATTCGCATTTATGTCGTGAAATATTTCAAGACGTAACATTACGAAACTAACCCTCTACATACCAATATGCTATCTAATTGTAGTTTCCAAATTATAAACTGAAGTTTAGTATAAAACTCCCCACAACTTATTCATTAATTTACTTCCGTGTAATAATATTTTGTCAAACAAGAAACAGGAACAAAGGAAGTGAAACGGAAGAATGTGTATAGTTGAACGCGATTTTAAAGTGGCACTAAAAATTTTTTTAGCTAAGAATTCCTCGATACAGTGGAACTCGATTTCACCCTTGGCTATCACTCATAAATAATACGAATTGACTTTTATTCCGATCGCTTAATCATTGCACAGTTTCCGAAAGTAGCTCAATGTTGTCGAACTGATTCGTTGATCCCGTCGCTTCCAGTTGACCGCGTCCAACGGCCCTGGCCATTGGCACGTGCCGGTGCTAATGAACTTCGAGATTCGCATTTCGCGGAAACACGTGGAATTTCCAAGCACTCCTACGAGCGTGACAATGGGTCCTGCAGCAGTGTCGTGCGTCACTGGAAATTGACACCTGGTTATTGTTTTACCTTGACTCACCAAGTATCTTATTGTTAAAACATTGGAAATGTAAAAACAACGTCAGGAAGACTATTCGCTACTTATCGCTGATGTTAACACTAAAAGTACTATTGTCAGTAGTGATAAAACTAATGGAATTATTTAACACACGATCAATATCTTCACACATTGATCACGAGCCCCCAAATTATGGCGAAGAAGGCACAGCGAGCATAACGGTAAATATTACGGTTATTAAACTTATTGTAATTCACAGTTTAACTCATTCGAATGCAATAAAGATTCAACAGTAAAACATTAAGTGGCGCGACGTCTTCCTCTCCAATTACTAGCGGGAGCACTAATTTCCAGTTGGGGAGAGGGGGGGAAAAAACCTGAAATTATGCGCACCGGTTCAGCGCTGGATGTAAATGCTGACCTTATATATCACGAGATTTTTATTAGGATTCCAATGTAGACGAACACTCGAGTGAGTCCAGGCAGCGTGAGTTCATTATTAATCGTCAGTTTCGTGCCGACCTGCCGGAGATTGTTCCGCCAGGATCCTCCAGACCCTGAAGAGGCCGCACGAGCGCGGGACGCGCGAAATTCACGACTCAAGGACAGACATAATGATACCATTACTCGAATTCTGCTTCGCCGGATGAACTTTAAATCATCCTCGATTATTCGAGTCTATATACATATAATATACGAATATGTACTGTATATCAACACAGCAGGAAGCTAAATTCAGAATATCCTGCAACTAAACATCAAGGACTAATTTAATCATAGCCACAAATATCGTCGAATAATATCGCATTCGAGAGGAGATCGCAGACTAATTTGCGAGGAGTCAAGAAGCGAGTCAGTACCCAATACCTCTCTCGAAGATTAAGTAAGTCGGAATGAAAAAAAAAAAACGAGGGTAGAGGGAAAAAGAGACAAGATAGCAGGAAACGTGAAAAGCGTCGCGAGACATCGATCGAGGTATCGTCGGGCAGGCGGGCATCGAATTACCGAACTCAGGAAGAATCCTCGGTGAGGATCGACGGAGGATCCTTAATCCGTTTTTCAGAGTAAGCGCATTTCTCCTTAATATCTCTTTCCGTAATCGGAGGCGCACTCGAGGCGTGGGTGGAGAAAGAAGAAGAAGAAGAAGAAGAAGAAGAAGTAGCAAGGGGTTTAGAGGGTGTAGAGGAGAAGAGAGAAGAGTGTAGTCGAGTGGTCGAAGCCGAGTCGCTCGCATTCGCGGAGAATAACAATGAAGCAGGATGATAGTAATGGAATTATCTTTGGATAGTCGTTCCCTCATTGGCGACGTAAAGCGGACTCGAGTTTTTCGTGGCTCCTCCGCGCTCGTTTCCTCGTTCCGAGGGGCGCGTGGCCAGATGCTAATGAACTCGGCGCGAGTCACGTTTTCAAAAAGAACGACTCTCGAAGAGGACGAGCGCTACGAAACCGGAGAATCCTGACTGCGAAGTGCCGAGTTTGCAAATTAGTGACGTTTCCCGAGTGAGACGCCCGACACGACGCGACGCGTTTTCCTTTTTTTTTTTTGGCCGAATCTCACTTTTCTACCGATTCGGCGTATTTATGGCTGACCTCTCTCGGGATATTGCCGCGGATGTCAACGGATGCCCGGCCGTTTTATATCTCAACCAAGACCGCGCGACCTTTGCGCTTCCACGTACGGATCTACGATGATACTGCGATGTTCGCGAAACTCTAGAGCTTCGCGTGTTCCCCAATACCGATGTGTATCCGAATATTCCCTTCCATCAGATTATTATCCTATAGTACTGCAATTAGTGCTCGTCTTAATTTCTCGCAAGAACGCAATTAACGACCGAACGTAATTTGCTAGAATTCTAAAAGTCGCTGATGCATCATTGGGAATATTTAGAAGCAATTATTATTGCTAGGTGGCCAATCAAAGCAGTCTTTGACATTAATATCCTCACGGGAAAAGTTTCACGATACTACGAGGTCAACAATTTCTCAAAGGGACGCTCCGTCGATTCCTTCAGTAACGAGCTGTAAGAAGAATAACGGGTCACTTGCTTTTCCACCTTAATTATTTCCAGTCAGCTCGCTGTGAGTCAACCAGTTTTTTAAAACTACTAACTACAATTACCTTTCCCCGGTTTCATTAGCCTTTACGAAATAATTACGAGGATTCCGCTACAGTGAAACTCTTCGGCAACATAAATATCTTCATTTAAACGAAGAAAAGTTGGATGGTACACCTGTTTCCTGCGACAATCGTCTTATTCTTTTAATTTCCAACGCGGAAGCCTAACGATATCGATTATTGCCAATTTTATGATTCTCCCATTCGAAGAAATTTTTCATTGGCGCATATGAAGAAGCATCGCAAGGAGATGGCGATGCGGAAGAAAAAAGTAACGTGGGACCCGAGTGAAAAATAATCACTCGATCGAGTCGAATTAAAGAGATAGCCACGGCCGAACATCGATCTCACTTTGGTTACCACCCGTGGCCGGCCAACGGTAATTAATCAAGGTACGCGGTACACACCAGTAATTAGAGGTACCGATCGACGGGCAATTAATACGCCTCTTAACCGCGATCCTCGATCGATCATCGAAATATTATTCCCTGCGCGAGCACGGTTGTGGCTGCGGGAAGAATGCCAGCGATGTAACGGGCTGCGATTAGTACCGACCCAGTGTCCCACTGGTTCTTCCTTCACAGAGAAACGCACCTTCGTATTAAGCCACAAGAAGGAAATGTTCCTCGAAAAATAATCGACAGGAAAACTCCATGAATTCAATATATAATAATATATACTAATATATAATATATAATAATAATCCAACTTCATTGGTACCTCGTACTTGAAAAATTTCACATAGGGCATATTATCTAGATTGTAGAACAAATTGCGTATACACGTATGTAGGATGAAAGTTATCCAAATTTCCAGAGAAACTTTCTAAATAGGAGAATCAGAAGGAAAATAATTTTGTAGAATAGAATTGTCAAATTTTTCAGTGTTTTTTTTATGGGAGAATTTTATTTGAGTGGCGTAATGGCTGTAGTGGATGAGAGGGTATCTCGAATTTGAAGAGGGGAAGCTAACATGCAACATATTTGTAGCCGAATGAATTGCAGAAGCTGTCGCGAGGTAATACGGTGTCGCAATCGGAGAGCAACGCGGGCCATAATATAATCGATGAAATCCTCGCTTGGTCCCCGACCCCGACAACGGCCAGCTGGTTCGGACTCCAAAACGCTCTCTCTCTTTCTCTCTCTCTCTCTCTGTCCGCTCTAATAATCGCATTCACCGACAAAATCGTTTTGTAGTTCCTCCGCTTCTCTGCGTCATCTTCTCCATCCACTTTTGCGAAATAATTAATTTCAGTCTAAAAATTTATCGCTGGGGGTGTGCCCTAATACTTCCCCCGAGAGTTTTAACCAATTTATTGTTAGATTTAACGTTACTCAGCGCGAATCCGAGGAAAACGTCTACAACAATCAATTTCTATAGTCACGAATGTGAACTCTGTATGCAGAATGCATTTCGATTGAAAATAACATAGAGAATCTTATAGAAAACTATTTAGTGGAAAACGAACAAGACACGTATGAAAATAAGAAGAAGGACATCCGGCCAATCGTTGCGTGATACGCCAATAAATTTCTAGATTCCTTTCCGCGATCACAAAGGACCATTGTGTCCCGAATATTTTTCCACGGTGCACCTTCCCCCCTGAGAGGGTTTAGCTGCGGAAAATCGAGGGAATTTCACCGCTACGACTTGATGTTTTCTAAAAAAATAACGGAACCGGAGACATTCCTAGCTGCGTGAGCGCGATGAGAGAAAATGCTGAAACATCTTTATGCTGTCTTCACTTTTTCCCTCTACCCTTTACGTCGTCCATCTTTCCTCGTGCAGTTCCTTTTTCTGAATCGAGTCTTTCTCCTGCTCTCTTGCTGACTTTAGCTTTGAATTCTATGTATGGTTCACTTGAAAATTCCGTTCGAGCGAGGAACGATTTCAGCTTATTTTCATTCCTTGTCAAGGGATTACGGTTCATGAAGAGATCGAAGTAAAAAGCTTCACGTTTTTTTTCCTCTTAGGGAATATTTAGTTCTCAACAACTCGAATACAGAAAACAAGGCAGCATATTTTGCTTCTATGGAAAAACCAAAGAAAAGAAACTCTCAGCCACTAAGTGGTTTCCCTCAATTTTATCAATCACGGGGTAATTCGACGCACACGACAAGAAGGATAGTGAAGAATTTATGTCGAATGTCCTAATACAACCTCTATCACCTGATTCTACGGTAATTTGTTGCCGTGACGTTTTAAGAGCGAGTTATTTGTGTCCGGGCGTCACGTTTGTACAGGATATTTCTATTCGACCCCAAATGTCACTCGGAATATTTGGTTGAAAAGGGGCGTCCGATTGAACGTGCCCAGGTACGGACGTCAATCAGTACGTCGAAATAGAACTTTGCCCTGTCCTACTGGCCGTCTTCAAGCCGATCCTTTTTCGGTGTAACTATTAATACACCTTGCTACGTGGATCTCCGTCAACCTTTGACTTTTTTAGTTCTCGTTAAACAATACATTCATTCTTTCCGCCGCCATTCATTGCCCAAACTGGAGCTTGTCAAAGAAAGATACTCATACATATGTATGTATGTATAGACAAAGAGATCTAAAAATCCAAAGATGCATTTGGAACGAACGTACTAGCGATACTTTCTCGAGAGGTACTTTCCATCGAGCGAGATTGTTTGAAACGACTTCTCCATAAGTACATCTCGTGCTCGACATCCCCGTCAAGATTGCCAATCTAAACAAGTAGGTATCCAACGGTCGAAGAGGAAAAGAGCAGCAGCAGCAATATGAATAAACGAGAAAAGCGCAATTCTCTTTGGTCTCTCAGGTTCATTGGATTCGAGAGGCTAAGATAACATAACGACGCTAGTTCCCTCGAAGCTCAAGTAACATAAGTATCTCTAATGTGACCCGACGAATGATTTAATAAGTCGATCTGGTAACTGTACTTCCCGCAAATTCACCTGAAACGAGTATAACTGCAAATGAGAGATAAAGTAGATAAAAGCAGATGTAGAGAACTTGAGATATATTGGCAAAGTGCAAGCGGAGCATCAACCTATTAGAAACGCGTGTCTAGACGTCACGATGGTATCTCGAGAAACCGATAGACTGACCAATAAGCATGGATCGAAGTAGAAAAAAATGGACTTAATTGGAAATAGAAATACGAGTAGGTGAAACGATAATTCTCGAGGATCGCGTCGTTTGGCAGAGTTTACCAAGGTTCGGCGAAAGTTGTGTTAGACGCGAAATGGAGAACGCGTCCTGTTGACTCGATGGAAACGGATAGCCTGCTTTGACTGTTGTTGCAACAGGAGTGCATTGAATAATCCGAGTGCAGGTAACCAGCCACTTAATCGTTCATCGCTTAAACACGCAACACGTAAAAGCCATTAGGAGGTAACAGCCAAGCGATTAAAAAGTGGACGAGATGATCTACTCCGCTGAGTGCAAAACCTGTGAGATTAAATTCACCGAACGCTGAATCAAATTGTTTCATTGACTACACGCGTACACCTAGAGTGTACTGGATAAGAACGCTGGACAGAATCAGAACGCAGACATCAGTAGAAAATAATGAAATATGGAATGGAAAGAAAAATTAATATTGAATAATCTGTTTTATTGTTTTATTCAGTAATTATTCTTTATACTGGATTTAGCATTTAAATTGTGAAATACTAATTTATTTACTGTATGCACTGGTCAAATGGTAATGCTCCGGAGGGATTTAAAACCTCTGACCAGACCCTTCTTGGTTGATAAATCTCATACAAAAGAATAACTATATCACGGAGAAAAGCTTCTCGCTTGAGGTAAGAGGAATAAAATGCCGTGCGTATATTTTTTTCGCTGCACGCCACAAGATTAACATGCGCGATATAAACGTTCTTTTCTCATGGATTCTGCATTCTATTGCATTTTACTCAAGATACGAGCTATGAACGAAGCGAGCATCCTGCCACGCTTGCTTAAGCTGTTTTGTCTGAATTTTTCATGAAGTCTCCGCAAATGGTATGCGACGTGCAGAAGCTGTCAGATAGTTGAAACAATTCTTCTTCGCGCAGTGCGAAAAACATGGTCGAGTTAAGATTTTGCAACAATTGTTTCTATTCACATCTTTCCCTGCATCAAGGAGATAAATTCTATTTCGAGTATATTCCTATTGCAAATGAATTCCGGAAACTATACTGCTTCAGAATGCTCGGTACATGAAAAAAAATCCGGAGCTACTAAAGAACACGCGCCAACACAAAGACCGCAAGTGGCAAGTGTCTAATCCTATAGCACCCTCTTGTCAAAGAAGAACAGAGCGGAAAAGTCCGGGAAGCCACGGCGCGGAGCAACACGGCGTGTGAAATCAGTGGAAAGTCTCGAAGGTGGACATCCGTAATTCCAGGCAGCGCGTATGAATGCCGCCGGAGACAAGGATCAGACGTAAGTAGAAAATAAAGAAAATAAGGAAGCGGAAAGCCAGAAGACACAGAGGGAGGGCACCAAGACAGTAACGCCGATCCATTCGAAAGGAGTCCGCGAACGTGTCCTCGAGGTGCACAGACGTATCTCAAGGAGTTCCAGAGCCTAGCTCTGTGGAGGGTGGATGGATGGATTGCTGGAGGGGTTGCAGCGGCATAGAACAGGGGCAGAAATGGGATGGCAGTCACATTGATGGTAGGAGAAGGTGAAGAAGAAGAAAGAAAGCAAATAGTAGAAGAAGAAGATAAAGAAGAAGAAGAAGACGAAGAAGAAGAGTGGATGAAGCTCCAAGGAGGAAAGAGGCCAGACTTCGCTCCGTTCTCGAAGCAGTTACCGATACGATGGCCGATGCTGGGGGTTGAGGGGGATAGTTTTTTTCCATTTTTATCGGAAGAAAAGAGTGGTTCCAGCCTGTAATGGAGTCCAGGCACGTATCCGTCGTGCACACGCCAGCAGAGCCCGCGGCTTTTCCAGCCAGCCGCCCCCGGTTACCCTCGCGCCACCCCTTTGCAACGAACTCCGAGATCCACCCTGCTTCTATCGCTCTCCTCGCCACTCTTCCAATCGCTTCTGACTTCGTCTCTCGTGTTTCCCCGTCTTCCTCCGCGCCCTTCGTCGCTCCCTTCCAACTGCAACTTGGCAGACCGACATTAGAACCCCCTTGCTCTTGCAACCCCATAGTTCTACCATTTTTGGATCGACTCTCATATGCATCCTCGAGTTTCTATACTATCTATGCCCCCCAAAATGCTCGTCGGTACTGCTCCACATGACTTCACGTGCCACTGCAGACGTTGGGCGAGATGAGAGGGTGAGAGGGGAATTATGGGGTCGTGTTCGTCGGTCGAGGAAGACGAGGATGGCGTAATTAAGCGATTGAGGTTTGATGAGTGGTGGCGAGGGTTCTTGAAAAATGTAATTTAGGGCTGGTTTTATGAGTTTATAATAGAAATTTTGAGAGTAACGCGAGAAAAATAATGCTGCGAACCCTTGCGGTACTATCTTTAAGAATCGATTTCCATTTTTAATATTCCTGGAATAAATTTCTTTTGCTTAAATTAAAATTGTTGAACAGATTATTGATTTTTTAGTAACCCATCGAACCGAGAACCGACGAAATCGTTTGCAAGCGGGCAAGTATCTGTACGAGTGATCGACGCCCTCTCGTCGATCATCGCAGCGTTCGCGAACGTGTAGCCAATTGGCTGCACGAAAGCTCGATTTGTTCTAATGAACGACCGTCGATAAATTTCACCTGCAGCGTGTCTAACAGTGGTCTTTCCACTGCTTCATCCGGGAACCGCTCACCGGTCGTGATACGCGAGGTACAAAGCCACAAACAATTGCCGATTTGCGCGCTAGGAATGTACGCGAAAAAGCAGTTCGACTAAATATCGAAAATACTGCAAGCGAGCAATCACTTAATTTACAATTATTTCCTAAACGCAAACGTATTGCCGAATAAATTGAGTTCGCAAACCGGTCGGTGGTGTTATTTGTCAATATTATTTTTGGTGCAATCCGCTGTAAAAATAGGGGGAAAATCAATGAGTTTAACTGGATGGACACCAAGGAGCTCGTTACAAGGTCCTTGTTCCCGGTGACGCCAGCCCGGTACACGTTCAGCCCATCGATCCTGCAATCACCGTACACGAGGCTCGCGTGTCAACGGCTAAATCACGCAAAACTATATATTTCCCAGTGAAATCCTGTAGAGGATTTTCGGCCTGTGCCCGGCCGAATTGTATCCGACGGCCGATTAAAAAAGGGCCGACGACAATCGGGCCAGCGTGGCAGTAAAAAGCGAGGAGTGCTGCGAATTTGTCACGGTTGAGCTTTTAATACGTCTAGGAACCGAGTGCATGTTCGACAGCTTATCCTCGCACTCCATGGGAAACATGTACTGTCCGAATCGATGGTGATGAGTGTTAAGTGTACTCTGAACGTCCAACGAAACATCGCTCGCTAAATATCGATTTGATAGTTCGAATCTTAAACCGCTGACGCAAACTGTTTCTTCCAGCTAAATTTTCCAAGCAATCAAACACACGAGTTTATGGTGGAAGTTTTTAATTCAAATCGGTAGATTCCGTTGTTGGCTCGTCGAAAACCTCAGGCGAAACTTTTAAATACAATACACTTTTCCAGCAGTAATTACTGAACGGAAATTCTACCGGTGGAAAACACTTTCAGCGGAATATTGATAAAGTTTCGCCGTTCGCATTTCCCGTTACGATTTATTCATTTTTCGTAACACGCCCCTCGGTGTGTATTGTCGCGGAAACCCGGCCTCTCGCCGTCGGGGCAAATTATTTATTTCCAATCAGCAAGAAAGGGTGCATGTAACACGAAAATCGTCGCGTCAAACGCCATCGGCGACTCGGATCCCAATATAATCCTAAAATCCAGTGAATTTCTGCGAGGCATTTCGCCGCGTGTAAAGCGAATAATTTATGAAACGATCCTCGTGTGAAATATTTCCACTGTGAATAATAAATACACCTATGTAGATTCGTCGATACCGATCATCACTGATTGCCGGTAGATATTTGCGCCAGATTGGGGAGATTGGGAGCAGTAGGTCGTTGATTCGCGAGGCTAACTAGGAAAACGTGTCAATGAGTGTCGAGTGAGTTATATGAAGCATGAGTGTACAGATCAAGGAGCTTGTTCTCGAAACTATTCGCCCAGGCGAGACGCATTCTGTGCAAAAAAAAATCAATATGGTCTCTCGAAATCGTGTCTCTTTACGTTTGCGCTAGGAATTGATTATACGAGTATGCCTGGCGGTCATACGAAATGACCGCTGTTCTAGATATTATAAATTGTAATTAAAATGATTTGTGCAAAGATGTCTGCTAATTTAAAGTGAATTACTCTAAGCAAGCAACCAATAAGCTATCGGCGACAGACACTTTAGCCACTTATATATAAGATATTCCATTCAAGTTAGAGGAAAATGCCAACTATTACTTAATTGCAGTGGCGTACAAAGAAAGCTTAAAATTAGCATTTACATATATGTCAGTTTTGTTTTTTAAAATATACGTTTGAATATCGTCTTATTCAATATTCTTTTTTTATTAATAATATTCTATTTGATATAGCTTTCTTTGTAAAATTTTGGGGCTCCGTGAGAAATCCACGTTTGTGAGATATAGTTTTGTCTTTTTTGTGTGCCAGTGCAGAAGTGCGCGGGAAAAATTCAAAAGCAGACACTAAATTACAGATGTCCAGGAGGTTTGCGAATGTGTAGCTGTAGGAAGCTTCCTTGTGGAGCGTTCTCACGAAAAATGATCCACGGATCAGTGACCACATCGATCTCCCACGCTCCTTACGGAGGCACTCAGGAAAGCAATCTAGGCAGTACACTAACTTCTGGTAAAGACAGTCCCCGAGGGTCCGAACGAACCAGTCACCAAATAATTAATCCATCCGGCAACTGATCTCAAAACAGTCGTATAACTGTGCTCCTGGTCGACTGTCATAATCAATATTAGTCTCGAATCGAGCATTCTCGTTTACGCGACCCTCGGAGCCCGAATTCTGAAGGGTATCGGAGCGCGCGGGGGCGGTTTAAGCTCGTTAAAAAGGCAATCCGGAGGCCCGTAGCGCCACCTTGGGCCGATATTAACGTCAGGCAGCCGTAAGGAGTACATAATGTTGCGTTAACTCGGCACCGTGGGGAGATGGATGGGCGGTACGCGTCGCAACTTTAATTTTGTCCTCCTCGGCCAGGACGCTGCTAAGCGTCTCCCTTCTCTCACTCTCTTTTTTTCTCCAAGCTCGACCGTTCTTTTTTCGACAGGCACCTTCTTCTTGCTCTTTTTACCGCGCCGCGCCGCCAGAGGAAAGAACCGAGCGACTGGAAGCAAGCGAGGAGGCGGAAGGAAGAGGAGGAAGTTTTTAAAACGCAAGGTGAGAGAAGAGTCGAAGGGAGAAAAGGGAGAGGCAAGGGGTGGAGGTAGAAGCGAAAGAGGGTAGTGTAGTTGGCGAGGAAGAAACAAGGCTCGACTGCTGGAACACCATGAGAAGCAACGGAGGAGCGAGCACACCGCTCGGAAAGGAGGGTGAGACGATACGTGCGCGACATCGTGAAGCTCGTTATAATGCTCTTCGAGCTCACTTCATTTCTTATTGCCGAGAACGGCACGAGACTGCGGACCCTGACGAACGAGCCTGCAGAGCAAGCACCAGAACCTAATGGTCGTCGGCGAAAATTGGACGACGATGGCTGTTGAGCCGGGCGGTTGGGTAGGTGGGAGAGTGGGTGGTTGGACGACCGGGTTGCTGGGCCGCGATGGGTGGGATAACCACGTTGGATGAGGGTAAAAGCGACGTCCGTGCTTCTAAGACGTTTGTGTGATTAAAGTAATGACGAAACGATATTCTTTTCCATAATGATCCTGGATGATGGTAGCTCTAAGGGAAAGGTTTGTCTAAGTGAAAGGTATGCAAAATACACAAAAGAATATAATGCTTAATGTGTGAATAAAAAGTCGTGTGTTTTGGCAAAAGGACGATGGAGCATAAAGTTTGCGAAATTTTAATCTCTGCGCTGAATTATCTGAGGAGGAAGAAAAAAGAAAGTGCACGAGAGGCCGTGACCTGCTCGAGAGCATTCCAACGGCTTACGGGTGAAGGGGTTCGGGAACGAGGCCGAAAGTGAGGGGTAGGTCTTCTCGTTTAGCCGATGAATGAAGCGGTCCTTTGACCAAAACCGCCGTCGGTATTAGGATCTTCTGTCTCTAACCCGCTCGAATATATTCTTTCGGTCTTTTTGGCCCCCGGTGCAGCTCCGATGAAGCCGCGGTTTTGTTCCCGCCACAACGTTCGCACGCATTTTTTCGGCGAACGGGTTTCTCACAGTGTGTGCATGCCCGAAATACGATCCAGCTCATTCACCAAGCTATATTACGAGATTACGGCTCTTTATTCCGAACAAAGACTCGCGTACCAAGCAGATAATCACCTTCATTAGGAGCATATTACGTTACGATATCATTCCTCCCACTATCGCAATAATTCCTCTCGACATCCGCAAAAAGGATGCCTCCAATAGCCGCGGCAATGTTGGAAGGAAAAAAAAACACTGTCTGGCCTCGAGAATGGCTCGCGCAGCAATTAATTATTCGCGTGACCAGAGAACATCGGGTAACGGTGCGTGGTGGCCCCACGAGCTCGCTTTAATGAAGTCCGCGATCGCTCTTTGCATCGACTTGTAAATAAAGCTCCGAACCCCTCCTGGTCGTTGTACCCAGCGCGTGCACTCCGAATGAAATAACCGACGATGCTAATGCAATAAACGCACCGTCGCTCTACCAGCAGTGCTGCTGCTGGTGCTGCTGCTGCCGCCACTGCCACTACCACTGCCGCTACCACTGCCACTGTCACTGCCACCGCCACAGCCGCGATGCGCATAATCAATTTATTACGGTGCAGCCTAACGCATTTGGAGACTGCCGCGAAAATTGCGAACACTTCACACAGGGTGCTGGCGCTCGCTCGCTTAAATTATGGTGGGTGTCGCAAAAATGATGTCCATTAACGACGGACCCACTCGCCGGTAGTGGAACAACGATAATTGCGAGGACTAGCAAAAGCGGCAGAGGGTGGGTATAGGTACCTTACCGATGTGGATGTGTATATTGGCAACAACAACGTAATTTCTCTCATCCGTCTTCCTCGATTTCCACCCCCTATCAAGATCCTCCATCCCTCTTCTCTCTCTCTTTCTCTTGGTCTATTGTCCTGCAAGGCACACTTTACGAAAAAATGTAAGGAGAATCGATCCCTTCACCCTCCTGCCGATCAATCCTTGTCAATCGATCGATCCATCAACGACCGAAAACTCGCGGCAACCCACGAGATTTCGTGACTGATGCGATTAGCCGATTTATCTGGGACAATTGAGCCTGATTTCCTGTGGCGGTCGCAGCCGCGTTGTGAGAAGCACAATCGCTCGAATGAAGAAGCTACACTAACGACGAACAAAACTGAGGGAAGAACATCTGCAATGGGAAATAGTAACGTTTTGCTTCCTTGTATGTATTTGCTGCTCACCAAATTCAAAATCATTCACAGTGGAGGACAATACAAACGTTCAACATAACGTTATAGTTGTCCAGACTAATTACTCTGTACTTCAGTACAGTGAAATATTTCATCAATGAAACCCTTTTGACGCGCAAGTTCAAAAGGTTGGAAATCTTGGTAAGTAAGCTGCGATTGACACCCACGCAGGTGCAGAGCATCTTCCACCTGCGTCGTAGTTTGCGTGTGCGGTTGCGCGGAGTACGCACACGCGATCGGGTCCAAGGTCCTCGGAGAAGAAGAAGAAAGCCCTGGCTCGGAAGTTTCTTGCCCTATTTGACGATGGTAGGGCAGACCCAGAGGAACGACCAGGAGAGTGTCGTTCAGCGCAGTAGGGGAAGTGTAAAGGAGAAAGAGGAGACGGAGGGATAAGTCGGGAAGAACCTGGTGGGGGCTATTAAGGAATGGCATGCATCTGCGCGCGCAACGTGGCGCGAAACAATAAGGGCCAACAACCGACGGGAGGAATCTCCTTGGCGGGAACCTGGAAGCGGGTATGGGGGTACTCAACCTCTTTTGGTTGAGTAAGAAGAGTCTTTATTCCGTCAACCTTGTGATTGTCACCGTCTCTCTGTCTCTTCGAATTTTTAATTAATTGGCATCATCTATGTTTGAGAAATTTCATGGAGGAATTGAATTTTCTTTTTTACGTAGCAATTTGCTAAAAGAAAACTCCCATTCCATGTACATATAGCGTACAAGGTATAATCCAAGTCTCATGACAAGATTGTCGCAAGATTGTCGCGTGCGCGGCTGAGTTGTTCCCCAAACTGCTTCAAAAGCGCTACGAAAAAGGAGGCGCCCTTTAAACGCGCCTTTGTGAATACATTAGGCGATCAGCCGGGGCGATTACGTGGCAGAAAAATTAAATGTAAATAGCTGAGGACTAATGGATTTTTGGGAGATCTCGCCTCGTGAGATAGCCTGTCAGATTAACGCAGCCCAACTGCGCCTTTTTGTCAACGGGATAATTGTCCGGCGGGTGATCAAATTTGGTAGTTAAATCGTCGGGTATAATTAAGTTGGCATTAAAGTCGCGATATAAGCGCAAAGATAAGGGTTTCGGTGACTTGGTGGCTGTGTCGCGGAAGGTTTTATTGGGCATTCGTAGATGAAGGATTAGCAGGGCGCATAATTCACGTGGATTGCTCGTAAAGCATTGCTGCGCCCTTTAGGTAGTAGTAGTAGTAGTGGTAGGTAGGCTCCGGCGCGCGCCACTTGATAAAGCCACAGAGGGTCTCTCGTAAAAATTCGGGGAAAGCCAGACGATTTTGTTTTGGTGCAGACCCTCGCCCGGGGTAGACTCGTAGGTGGAATTTCGGATAAGAATGCCACTGCGACAAAAGACGGGGGTTCCGCGAAGAACGATAAAGCGGCGGGCCGCCACGCCACCACACCAGGCTATGCCCGTGAGTGCGTGGTAGACTGGCTACGCTTGTGGTTGTCATTCACTGACTGCAGTTGGCACGAAACAGAGCAAACGGCCCCGGAGTTCGACGGATCACGTGGATAAACCCCAAACGGTCGTAGAGCGCGAACTTGCGTCTAGACGCGTTTTTTGCCAGTCGGCCCTCGGTCCGAGGGCAAACAAAGGCTCCGAACCGTTCGATCGTGTTCTAGTCCAGAGCGTGAGGCTAATTCGAGTTAACGTTCTTCCAACTTCGATGCGCTTCGATTTCACGATAAACAAGATGACCGGCCTACGGCTATATCCACCTGCTCCCGCGGTCAATTAGTTAAAGACGAGCAGTTCGATCATCGGCTAATCAGTCTCGTCGAGACCGCCGCTCACTCGAGAGCTCAATGAGTAGCCATGCGCAAACATACATTTTTAGAAACATCGAGCAAGAGAATGCAGGTCTTCGAGGCAATGTTGAATCGAGAAGAGGCGAAGTAGAAACGGATGTCTGAATACCGATCGATTACTAACCCGTTGTCGCCACAGTAGTAGGATTACAAAATAATGCGTCCCCTAAGATAATCCCGTGACAGCTGATAACATTCGACACATAAGAACGTCGACAAGATCAACAAACTGTTGTCCACACATTGACAAGTGCGTTGGAATGCGCTGGCGCTTATGTATATATCTGGTGCGAGCAAACATAATAAATTAGGAGGTATCAGTTCATTTAGCTAAAATTCATTTTAAAGATTCATTCTGTCAGAGCGAATACCTCAATATGTACCGAGTGCCCTTAAACTTTTTCCCCCCATTCACGGAGCTTAGTGCATGGTGCATCGCTTAAGAGAAAATCATGCGAGTAGAGCGTGCGTTCTAATATTAGCACCCTCCGCATTGTTCGCGGAGCGCCCTCGAAAGAATACCGTAATTCAGCGGCACATTACTAGCACGCAGTAAGCGCGCTTTCGCCCATGTCGCGACGCGTCTCCTCTCGCGAGCGCAACGTATCCTTGGAATTCCAGCGCGGTCGCACACAAAGAGTGTGTACGTATGTACACAGAAGAGCCCCGCGCTGGTTAGACTGGAAAATATGGAGCTCGATAATTTCCCGGGGAGAGTGTTTGCTAGGAATCGAAGACTCGTCGAATAGAGGAGTCGAAGCCGATCGATGTTAAGACAGAGAGAAGCAAAAGATGCGCCATACGGTATTATGAAGGCAAAGAGAGAGAGAGAGAGAGAGAGAGAGAGAGAGAGAGAGAGAGAGAGCGGGCGAGAGAAAGAGGGGGGTAAAGACGGCGAGGTACGAGGTCATCCGAGCCGGTAGTTTTCCAGGTTAGCCCGTAGGATTCCAGAAGCGGCGTGGTGCGGCGTGGTGTGGCATGGTGCGGTGCGGCGCGGTGCGACGCGGCGCGGCCCCTCGGAGGTATTTGAACCCAGCGTCGTCCCTCCGTCCGCCGTCTGTGCCAGGCCGTCTGCCCCCTCGTTCCCCTTCCTCGACCCTCCGCTCTCAGACAGAAACCGCTCGAAAGGGCCAGCCTGGAGGGGAAACTACCTCCTTCCTCTTCACCCTCTCGCTCTTTCTCGCTCTCTAGTTCCTCTCTCACAACGTGTATCGCGAACTTCCTCCCCACCAGAACTTCCTCCTGCTCCCGATGTAGATGAAGTCCGTGCAGATTCCGTCGCGGACACGAGCCGCGGAATCGCAGGGTCACTCGCAAAATGGACGGCGGATAGCCCTCGAGATTAGTGGCGCGAATTATGCGTATTATTCTGCAACACGCGCGGACTGCTCCGCCGTCCACGGTTCGGGCGCCAGCCGGAATCTGAGAGGAGTCTACCGCAGACCTCGATGAGGTTGCTTAATAATTCCTCGGCGAGCAGCAGAGGAATCCGGCTTTTGATTAGGATTGCCGGAATAGGAATAGTCCAATGTCGATATTGACGGAAATATATATACGTATGTATAGTATAAGGACGCGTATTCGGGGGTTATTGAGAAGAGAGGGAGGAGGTATGGTAGGAACTGTTGCTCGGTGAACTGGCGCTCGTAGCAAATACACTGGGGATATGTGTGTTGAGATATGCAAATATTTCTGGTACAAATATTCGGATTCGCGGGGATTAAGCTGTTGAGTTTGCTCGTAAAAAAAAAGTGTTGGGATTTTTTGCGGCCGCCCTTAATAACTGCATCGGAAAACTTTAGCTTAAAGCAGATTACACAGATTCTAACGTGATTTCGTGGATGGAATACTACGTGCCATCCATCCTGTACACTCGGTCCGATGTAACTTCATGGGTCACAAATTGGTTTTGCATATATTACTCAAGGGATCTCTCGCTTTTATTTCTTCCGCCCTCTTGCTCCACCTCTTTCTCCTCTTTGCGAAGATTGTCGCTTCTGGCACGGCTTATTCACCGTTCGAAGGCTCAGGGCACTCATCAGAGTTTTTTAGCCTGCTTAAGTACTCGATATTCACGAATATACAACGAGACTCGACTTTTAAGCATCGGCTTCTAAGAGAGGAATAGCGCTGAATGCCGGAAGCACGCATCGCTCGGTATTTAATGGGCTCCTTTATTTCTCGTACCCTCTTGATTTTGTGCGATGCAAACGAGAAATCTCTTCGTGGCCCTCAAGAATCATTTACACGGCAAAGGGGAGGAGCGCAAGGGTTGGGCTTTATAACTGGATCAATGCAATACAGCCTCTCTTCGATGTCTGGACAGTATTCAAATACATAAACTCATCCCCTATCGATTGCAGCGCGACAATAACAAATCACAGGACGGCCGAGTCTCTCTCTTTCTCTCCACCGCAATGCATACCAACAAGTGTTTACAACATTTACAAGACCCACCGTCCGAGCTCTGAATGAACTTCTTCCCACAACTCCGAGTGTTTGCCTCCCAGCACTAAAATCGTACCCTCATGTGTGTTGGGAAATGCATTCACGGGAATGCACGGATCATCCGTTTTGCGGAAACGGGTCTCGCTATAAAAGGATGTTTTGAACGAGGGGATCAGGATTTGGCGAATTCGCTCTGAATCAGGAGTCCAGAACGGAGGGAGAGCAGGGCCGCCGTTGCGGCTGGCGTTCTTCGGCTACGCAGGCAGACGGAGGAGACTCGAGTACGTTGTACCAGGTCGGAGGGAACGGAAGGAGGGAAGTCACGCGGTCAGGCATGCCGGTTAGCTGCTCTCGGGGCCCCCTGGTCCCTCCGTCGCCCTCTCCGTCTGCCAAGCTCTTTCTCCTCCGCGCGGAGAGTTCGCCGACTTGGCGGGAAACCAGACACGTGGTTCTCATGGTGTCCATTCTCGAACAAAGGACTCCCACCCGCGGCGCGCGAATACTACGTCGTCCCACGCTTACCCGCCAAACACCGTCGCGCTACACCGCGCCACACCGCGCCGAAACGATGCTCCCACTGCGTCTTCGACCCAACTCGAGGAGCCCAACTCTGACTCACTCACTCAGGCTTTGCCACTGGCTCTCTGGCACTGGTTCTCTGGCTCGCGGCTCTCACGTTCTCCGAGCCAGGTTGAATGCGCAAAAGAATGTGCTTTCGTCGGGCCCCATGGGCCTCGGAGCACGCGGATAACGGTCGTTTCCGGGATGATAGGCTCGAGCGCGTCCCACGGATGCATGAGGCCCTCCAGCGACCCTATCTTTCGCTCTTTGCGGTTATCGATCGCGGCCAATCGCATTCCCGCCTCTGGATTCGCGAGGATAGGATCAATGTATCTTATGTATGCGTATATGCAACTCGGTCTACGGATCGCAAGGTGAAGGATCATTTTGCAGTGACACGCGTGTCCTCCACTTTTACAGATGCAATTGACAATCTCCTACTTATTATACGATCCTCGAGTACAGCCTGAGAGATCTAACTGATCGAGAGGAGAAGACAGTGAAAAATGCCGTGATTTTAATTGGCTCGAGTATTAAGGATGAATATGGAGGAGGGTACTTGCGGAGCCGAGCTGCAATCGAATGCCTGCGGAGAGGGAGGAAGGGGAGCAGAGAGGAGAGTATCGATGGGCGTGGGTCTGCTCGAGTGTCTTCTTCCGGTAGGAAGGGTGGATACTGTAGGGGCTCATAATGCGAGCGGCCACGGATTAAAAGCCGGCTCGTCGACGATTCTCAATCACCTTGGAAATTTTGAATGCCATAACAAAGTACAATTATAAATTCAATTAAGTAAAGTCAGGTGAACGAGTATGAGAATCTAACTGACACACCTCGAGAGAAGAACAGTTGAAACAGTTCTGTGTTCGACTACATACTGAATAACCGTTAGCCTTACGCAGAGACCTTTCTTTCTGCACACAGTTAGCCGTGTGGTCCGTGAGCTAGGTCAAAAGGGAGAAACTTGTATAGAGCCGAGGTTCTCCAAACTCCTGAAATCTACTTGTCCGTCCCAGTTCTATAGTTCGGACGGTTGCCAGTTCCGAGTATGGTACGCGTCCAATGTCCAGACTCCAGAGTCTTATGCACGGCAGGCCGAGTCTACCATGAGCACCACGCCACAAGTCCGCCACGGAGTGTTGCATTACGTTCCAGTGTGCCAGACCTACCGCAATGCCGAACCTTTGCTCTGCTGGACTCGTCCAGCGCTGGAGCGCCGGTCACACGTCGGTCATTCACACGTGTGCGACTCGCCAGCCGCCACGACGCACCTACCGTGCACCTATCGTGCACCTATCGTACACCTACCGTGCATCCACCTTCTGTACACTCGATGCGCCAGAGAACACCGGATCATCCCCGATCGGACGACTCGGATTAGCGCTTTCGTGTACGCGATTGCTAGACACGATTGTCTCCTGGGGTGCACACGCTTTGTCGAGCTCTAGTAAGGGCTCCCGCCTTGTTTCTCTGCTCGGGTATGTTGCCTGACTTAACTTACACGGGCTCCCTGGGTGTAACGGCCAATGTACGGGGGTATTCGCAGTTAATCCCGGAATAGTACTCGTATTTCCAATATTTAAATTCAACGAAGTGAAGTTAAATTGACGCCAACGTTACACGCACAACTCACTACGATCGATAGAACAATATAGTGACTTTAAAAGTAGAATCTTCATTATCGTGGCTGATGAGGTTTTAAAACTCAAAGGGCCCAAGACAAGTAGGTTACAGAGTTGCGTGGCTGACCAGGACCGCCCCATTCTCCTGTTCCCCGAACAGATTTAGAAGACAAGTGGGCCTATCGTCGGGCGGCAGAGCCGTCTTAATTAGACATCAGCACAGAAATGCTGACCTTGAACCCGTGCTGCTCGATCGCGTACTTATAATGCGGCCAGCGGATGCACGGCGCATCGGTTCCCAGAAGCATTCTCGAAAAAGGCGAGCCGAAGGTGGGCGTGTCATGCCTCTCTTAAAGGTCGAAGCCTTTACGGAGAAGAGATCCCCTCGATCCATCGACGACTCCGAATGCCAGACTGGGTCAGACACAGTGAAGAGGTACCACAACTTACGAAAACGCCCCGCACCCCTAACGAGCTTTTGTCTCGTTCAATTTTGTACGACTCGACGAATGACACATGTACCTAGTGGTTTTTGTCCATCTATTACGATCTCACTCGTTGCTCGTTGGTTCTCATCGTTAGGGCTTCCTCCTCTCTTTTTCTCAGCGGCAAAGATTCCGGTTTCGTTAGCGGTATTGATCAATGAGTTCATTCATTGATTCTGACTCATCGTTTAAATCCTTAAAGGACAGTTGCGCTTCTCTCTTTCGAATTCGAGTTTCGTAATCCGTTGGTAGTCGAGCGGAAATCAGGGGAATAAGCCGACGCCGCTTGGCGCGGCTTGGCGCTTTGTTGGTCCGATTAGTAGTAGGTCCAGCACCGGTCATTCCAACGAGGGACCATCGAGTCCTGGACGATGAGCTCGCAGTATTTTACCTAGTGCGAAAGCGGTGTCCCATAAACCAGAGGAGGACAGGGGTCCGCTGAGTTATTGCGGAGAAGAATATAAATGAATGCAGGCCGGACGGAAGTCTTAGAAGCCGATACTACGGGCCGGGGGAAGCTCGATCGGCAGGTAGGGAGACACGAGCCAGGTTCCTTTCCTACCAAACAACCGGTTCTGGTTTCACGATCCTCGTCACCTGCGACCTTCTGTCACCGGTGCGGCGGGCCAACGACACTGCACCGGTTCAAAGGAAGTCTGGTGCCATTTTAGCGACCTGCGCCTCTTACCGAGAAGGCTCAGGGTCAGAGGCCAGACGGGCCACCAATACGCATGCGGCGCTTACCGACAGGATGAGGACACGCACGCACGCACACAACCAGTCACCACCGTGCCAGCCTTTCTGGATGCGAATCGCAGGCCCGGCTGAACGAATAAAAAGATGCGGCTACTACGTCTCGATTTTCATCGAGCATTACGACGCGCATCTTTCGCCCGGCTTCTCTCTTTATTCTTAGCTACTTTATCTTCTTACGCTCATTATACCCACCCCCCTATACATTATACTTTTTCGGATATAGGGACAACTTGAGCTCAATTACGTTTCTCATTGCAATTCTTGAGGAAATCGAACCTAAAAGTATCAGATGTGCTCTCTATTGGAAAAC
Organism: Trypoxylon attenuatum; assembly: GCA_963989405.1. Taxonomy (NCBI): domain Eukaryota; kingdom Metazoa; phylum Arthropoda; class Insecta; order Hymenoptera; family Crabronidae; genus Trypoxylon; species Trypoxylon attenuatum. Next base: position 15,777,309 of record OZ022489.1, on the reverse strand, counting down.
TGCTTTTAAAAATAGGTAGCTGGTGAACAAGAGCAAGCAGTGAATACTCGATTGACTCGATGAACCAACGCGGTCTTTTCGGGAAGCGTTTGTTTTGAGGGTGGCATAGACGAAGAAATACGACTGCGGAATAAATCCGCACTTGCGAAGGTGGATTGAATGGTGCGGTGCGGTGGGACGCGGTGGCGGCAATACGGAAACGAAAGGCAGAAATTGTTGCGAATGACGGAAGACGGAGAAAAATAAAGCGAAGTAAGTGGTCTAGTTACGGCCCTGGATACGCAAGTACGAATAACGAATGAGTTATCCCTGGCCTGGGTTGGCCCCTCCACGCATTCGGGTAGCACAGGCATTCTCGATCGCCCATGGGAAAGATTTTCGGCGTATAAAAGGGGCTCCGTTGTGTCTTCCAGGGCCTACGGGGGTTTTATTAGGATTTGGGGTGCGCAGGGAACTCGAGCGGCCATAATGGATTCGCGAATGTCTGTCTGGCCTTGCGTCTGTCCCGTGAGTTCAACGAAACGGGCTCAAGGAGCCCTGCCACTGTCGGCTTATATACGTATGACTGAAATTTTACGTCTGCGCGTCTTGCGTCCAAAACTTTCCAGACGTGCATTTTTCCTCGCTGTCTTCCCCCTCGTGATCAATCTTAAGATTCTTAAGCTTGTGTCGCGTGGCTCATTCACCAACGACGGCGCCGTCTCAAAATGCAATATGCTAATTGCACGCGAAACGACTCCCACGGAAGTTTGAAAAAGTGAAAGCAAAGGTCGGGGGTTTGTATTCCTCTACTCGCACGCACATGTATACCCGTTTCTAAGACGCCACCGCGTGACCTCCCTTGCGTAAAGAGGACGTACGTGCGGCTGCATTTCCTGCTTCAACTTCATTTAAACTTTTGATATGATAGCTCAATTTAGCGAGGACTGCGGGAAGGAATTTCTAACGAATGGACTTTCTTCGCTCAGAGGCAACGTTTCTCCCGCACTAGCTCGAGTCCTATTAACATCCTGGAGATCATACTCGTTACAGTCGACAGGCATATGCACGTATGCATCTTGTTCATGTGCGAACAATCATCCCAAGTTAAGGAGTCGCACCGAGAACAAGCCATCGGATAATAATAGATCCGGACAAATCGAAACTCGGACTCGTCATCGGACTCGTCGCGACGATTTATTTCCGTCCCGTTGTCGCGCGATTCCTTCTGGGTGGTAGCGCAGCTCACAGTCAGGAGAAAGAGAGTAAGGTGCCAGGAGAGCGAGTCCGCGAAACGGAGACCTTCGAACGTCTGTTTCACCGTCCTTCTCCATTTCGCAACGGCAAGAGACCGTGCTGTTTACTGCTAGAAATAGATAGCCTAGTTAGGCAGTATACGTTCTCGCTCTATTCTTAGTGCAGACCAACTTTTTCCACTATGCTCGCTTACCTGCGTCGCGTCGGAGAGCCACCATCCATCTTTTTCTCTCTGTATGTTTCTGTCTCTCGCTCCCTCTCCATCTTTTCCCTTTTACCTCTGTTTCGCTGTCTGCGCTCTCTTGTCGCAAACCGTACCGCCTTCCTCCTCTGTTTCACTTCCTCTCGCGGGTCTAGGCCTCGCGTAACTACACTACGATTGCCTCACCTGTTCTCGGTACTTTGTTCCATTATGTACGACGTTACGCTGTTCTAATTCCCCGATGAGCCTCCCAACTTTGAATATAATCGGTGGAAGGCCCGGAGCCGTGGAGTGCGTGACACAGAAACCACAATGAAATCGACTGCTCGTTTATTTTTGCCCCACGACTCGATTTAACCGGAGAATTCTGTGTCAAGATCATATCGATTCTGCAGTTTCTTTTTTTTTTTAATCTCATCAAAAAGTGTTTAAAGTTATCGAAGGCCCGAATTTAAACAACACGTTCTTTCAACTAATTGTAAGACTCTAAACAGCGTTTGTTTCGTCTCTCTCACAGAGTTCACAGTCGGACAGGAAGGCAATTGTAGTGTGGAGTCGATGTTGCGAAGGAAAGCATACACAATTCTGGGGTTAATGCCACCTACAGAAATCCTCATCCAGCCTCAGATAGCTTTTTACCGGAGAACGTCACTGGACTTTTTTGTGCCAGCGCAGACTTTATCGTGGGTGGCGTCAGGAGCAAGCATTCCGAGACAAAGGAAAAATTAAACAACAATGCCGGCCAGCAAGATATGCTAATGGATTCCACGGGGCACTGGAAAATGGAGGTCCTCGCACTCCGAGAAAATAAGAAGACCGCGGGTGGGTTGCGCGGTGCCCACGGGCTTTCCGCGCACCCACGTTTCTCGCTAATCGTATTCATCGATTTTCGTTTCCACATTCGGCCGACACGGCCCTGGTAGCGTTTTTTCTTTCGAGGCAAAAGAGAAAGAGGCTGCGGAGAGGCTTCAGAGATTACGTTCTTTGTCCGTGAGCAGGCTGAGCCCCGGACGACGGATTCCGGGAATATACTTCACATCGACCGAAATTAAGGATATTTATTGGTCTGGCGCTACCAGTGGAATCCGAAACTCCGCCGGCAAGAAGAAAAAGCCGCGTAGAGTGTTCGTTTTGGGCCTCTCGAGGTTCTACGGCACCGTGCTGACGGGTCTTTGTTCTATGAAAATGAAGAAGAAGACAGTGCGGTCCGAGCCGGGCTGTGCCGGGTCGGGCTGACCAGTAGAATAAGAAATAGAAGCAGAAGAGGCAAGGATGCGACCCTAGCAGCGACTGTGGCACCAACACCAGAAAGCCGCTTCATAAAAGAGGACCCAACCGTTCGTAAAATAAAGAATAAAGACGAGTACGTAGCTGAAGTTTCGCGGGAAACAGCTTTTCTCTTTTGCCGCTGCAATTACTTTGGTCACGTAGGAAATGTTATTAAGTACGTGTCCCTTCTGCCATGAACGGACTTTTTTTCCTTCTTCTTCTTCTTCTTCTTCTATTTCTTCTCCTTGTCCTTCATCTTCTTCTGCTTCTTCTTCTTCTTCTTCTTCTTCTTCTCGGGAGATTTTTCCCCGATAGTATTCTTGACTGCTTGAAACAAAAGCAAGGAGGGACAAGGGCAAAGTTCAACCAAAGGGTCGAAGATCCAAAAAGAGGAGCTCCGACCGGAAAGATCTGGTCAGCATCTCTGCTACTTTGAGATCTCGAAAAATGGTTAATTCTACGACTGCTTTGAAAGAGGACTTTGGCGATAAGATCTTAATGGTAGACGCGTATGTTTTCGAGCCTGGTGGCAGCAGTGGTGGTAGGACGACGTCGGAAAAGGGAAATTGATTTAATCACTTAACTTCTTCGGACGAGAGACACCTTTGAAGCGAAGAGCTCTGAGTCTGATGCTTCCCATCAACGAAAGAGACCTTTAGTGGGCAGGATCATTTTCTAAAAGGTACCTAATATACCTAAGGAACGTGTCAAAGGACCATAATATTACTAGGACCATCGTTAACGTAGCGCACACCAGGCGCCTCCTGCAAAGACAGCCATCCGGTCTAAGTGGCCGATGTGGATGCTGCCATTCGACGAGATAATTCGATCTTCGACCAAAGGGGATCTCCAGGACAATATTTTTGTTGGCGCGGGTGCGCTAGACCCTCGAATACGCTAGTTTCCAATACTACCAATAACCCCGGTCAAACGTAATTGCCAACTACTGAGCTAGGCCGGGTCGAGCCGAGAGCCGTAAGTAACTATTATGGACCGTTTCTCCCCGAGGTACTCGAGACATTTTTCCACCGGGAGAGCGATTCTTACCTTTCATATCCACCACTAATGAATTCCAGACTGCTATTCGATTCCTGGAGAAACTAAGTATCCGAGATAATTTATCCAATAACACCTAGAATTGCGTTAGGATCGCAGGTACGCCGACATCGGGTGGCTACAATTCGATCGACTGCTGAGCTATACTTGTCGCGAGAACTTGGTGGGATTCCTTGAGGAGCTAACAGAAAAGCAAAAGAAAGAAAGAAAGAAAGAGTGCAGGAGGACAGTCGCGAAAGAAAAAGAAGGAGAATCGAAGATGAGGAATATCAGAGGAAAAGAAGAAAGGAGCAGAAAAGGAGGAGGGAGTCTAAGAAGAAGAAGAAGAAGGTTCTAAGAAGGGGAGTATGCGCGAACTTGGTAGTTTTCTGTGTAGCCAAGGAGAATGAGGTGGAAAGGCGCAAGCAGGAGATTCCATCCCTTAGTAGTCAGACGCAGGCGTCTCCCAAACCCTGATGTGCAGCGTGCGCTGCGTCGAACCTCTTCCCTCCTTCCTTACTCTTAGATCCGCTTGTTCCTCTGTCTGACTGTCTGTCTGTCTGGCCCCATACCGCTCATCTCACCATCCTAGACCTTCCTTCCTGCTTCCTTCCGCCGCTTTCCCTTTCCTCCCAATATTTCCTTCCCCCGTTTTAATCTTCTCAAGCACATCGTTATGCTCCCATCGATGGGAATAAACTATCTTGCCCGAATTTTGAAGACTTCCGCTCGATAAAAATGGCAAAAGAGAACGGGCGCGCCTCTTCCATCTGTGACTTACCCAAAGAGACGGAATTGGTTCTACAAATTTTTCGAGGGGTTTCTTTCGACGAACCTCTCCTTCCCCCCCAAGTGGGAGACTTTCACGAGAGGATCACTCGAGCGGGTGAGCGAGGAAAGCGAGCGGACGAACGCTTTCTGCGTTCCTTAATGTTCCGCGTCTGAATAATCGGCAGTAAGTCCTGGACACTTAACTGTCCCCCGACTGTCACGGTACGTTAAGTTATCCGGGAAAAATATTTGCCCTGGGCAAGAGACGACGACGACGACGACGACAAGGCGCCCACTGTGCGGAAGGTCTAAAATTAGTTTATAAGCGAAAATAGCCATACTCATTGGGCCAGACGCGTAAATCAGAGCATTAAAGATCGCGGAAGAGCGAGCAAAGGCCCCGGCTAGTAGGGTTGTGCAAGAGAGACCTAAACCGATTTGTACGAGGCAAAGGGTCGAAGCGTGAAAAGGTCCTAAATCAGAGTTTATACAGGCTCCGAAGGTTTTGTGAATTTATGGCTGCAAGAGACTGTGGTCACAAGGGATCGTAGTCGGCAACAGGTATAATCTACCGTGTTTATCTCGCTCCCTGAGTTTTCTCCGTCTTTTCCGATGGTATAGAATCCGGCTACCTCGATAACTCGATCTCCTTCGATACGAAGAGCTAATGAATTTAACATCAAAGGAGACAGTCCTTTGCAGAAACTCTGTTTCCGTTTAATTACTATTCAATCAGATTTCGCTTCGAATCCCGCCTTGACAGACATTATTATTGTACAAATCTTGAGATAGTCTATCTACCTACCGTGCCTTCTCAATGAGATCTGTAATGTTAACGATCTTGATCTTTTAAGCCTAATGCTCCCAGTTAATGATCCGAAGATTGTGACCGATGGTATTAGTGACAGATCTGCAGTTCTCTAAATACTAATTCCGCCTATGCTCGGAGAAAAGCTGCTTTGACGGGTGTTGGCGAAGCTAAGGTCTGTTTATACCCAACCGAGCAACCGCTGTGCTTCTGCCTGCATCTAGCCACAATAATCGCGAACGCTGTCTCTAATTGCTCTAGTCTAGCTCGTTTCTATTCTGCTATACATTCTCCAAGAATTTCGAGGAACAACCATAAACCTTTTGAACAAAAGCTTCACACTTTGTTATTGCGCTTCTCAATTATTCGTAGGAGCTCATACTCGTTATGGACCAGTTATGTTAATTGGGTTCCCATCGGCGCAACAATTGGTGTACGAGCCTTTCTATTAAATATCGGATTCGGATGAGCCAGCGGCTCGAAGCCATTAACATCGAGTTTCCTTGTATTTTCAGGACGAGGGTTATCGATGCTGAAACTGTATCGAGTGGCAGGCTCGATTCACTGGCAATAAGGGGGTTGGATGGAACGATGGAGCAGGGTAATATTAATTTGCCGGAAATATTCATACGTGGATGATCCGATCGCGGGCCGCACCAAGAAAATATTTGTCTACGTGATTCGAGGGTGGAAACGGTTGGGAAAGGGTTGGGAAAGGGTGCGAAGATGCAGGTAGAGTTATTAATTTTACATTTTACGCATGGTCGCCGATGCATACCAGGATAGTGGTCCTCCTCAAAACGAATTGATGTAAATCCATCGCAGAGAGAAATCCCCCGTGACAGGACTCGCTGGCGCGAAAATACCGTGAGTAACCGCAGTTTTCCGCATCCTAATTATGCGACCCCCTAATTGCATTGCTAATTACGCCACCACGCGTACATTTGCATCGAGATCTCGACTGCGCGGACGCCCGGGCTTTATTATTTGTGAGTTCCCGCGTCCCGCCGTAAACAACGCACCATCGAACTCTGTTCGACCAGCAGCGGTACTTGTATACTCGTCGCTGTTTGGATTTTGCATCCTTTCTAATTATTAATAGGCAACCGAAAACAATTAATTAGTCCTGTTTTCGAGTTCGCTCGTTCAGCTTCTTGCCTCTGCACCGTTGTAAACAACAACAGAAAGGCATCAAGTCATTTAATTGAATCACTTGAGGAACCCGGGAGCGATTCTGTCCTATCACCCGATCACAGATTTTCCGTTAATTGCGAGTACATTCAGCTTTCTGGGAGGCGCATAGATGCACCGAACTGTTGCATTGGAGTGGGTTGCGAGCGGTTTTCCAAGGAAAAGGTAGTGCGTGCGGTGCGGTCGCGCTAAAGCGAATTCATTACCCTCCCTTAAAGCGCGCTATTTTCCAGCGTGCCAGTGAAAAATTAATTACCCCCGGCGGTCTATCAACAGAGAATGAGGCATGATTGCCGGGGAGCCGATAGCAAGCGCCCTTCCGCGCTCCTCCGCACTCCTCTACGTTCCTCTACGCCCGACTGTGGTAATGCGTTGTCCGCGATGCGCAAACAGAAATCGCCTGGTGCTACTGATTCCAGTCAAAACACAATTAGTCGGAACATCAATTAAACTCCGTCATCTAAACAAAACGAATCAAGACAGACGACTATACCGCGCTAATTAAACTTTGACCCTACTGATGGTCGCATGGTTCGATCGAGGACGAACTACGTAGGTGTACTAGGACACACGACCAGCTGTTTTTGTCAAAGAAGAACAAATTCGAGACGAAACCACTGACGCCAATAAAACGAAAGAATAAATCCCTACGCCCGAGCGTGCTCGAACCTGAGGAAAGAAGCGACCGTTACCCTGAAGCAGATACCAGGTGCACCAGCCAAAATATTTTCGTTTCAATCGGGCAACCAGTGAGCTCCTCCTCTCTTTCTCATTCTCCTACTCGTCGCGTTCCCTTGCGCACGAGAGGAACCAGTTCCAATAAAAGGATGAAACCACACCGCCGAGCAGTCTCGTGGCTTGTTGCGAAACGCGTCTGAAATTACCCCCTCAAGTGCGAGAGGAAGAGGAGCCGGGAACACCGAGACTCGTCGACGCGGTCTTTGTCGCGCCGTAACGGAGCACGAGTAACGACGTTTGCCGCGTCGTTGCACCGCGTCGAGCTGAGAGAGCCAAGGAGCACCGAGCCACACCGGCAGGATTCACCTGTGTGTCAATCCGGTAACAGGCGGGTCTGAAGTGGATACTTCACGCAGTGTCCCGATTTTTCGGCAAACGACGACCAAGCCTGAAGGACCGACAAAATGGGAGTGAGAGAGAAAAGGAGAGGGAAGATCGATAGGATGAGCGAGAGGATGAGAGGAAGGAACGAAGATGCCGGAGGAAGAGGGAAGCCGACGAGAGGCATTTATAAAGCGCGAGCGAACAAACGCCGCAATTAAAACAAAGCCTACGGCATTTGTTCGACTCCCCGCCGCGTTTCCAGGCCCCACGGGGCCGACCACCCAGCCACGAACCTCGCGCGAGGGTGGTTTACACCGGCCAAGCGAACCAGAGTATTCCAGGACACGGATGCACCACAGAGGGGGACAAAGAGGGAGCCGAAAAAGCGGCAACTTTTTTTTCGGGCCACCGACGATTATTCCAAACCGCCCTGGGACGGGGTGGACCCGACCGCTGCCGTTGGGGTGACAATTTCAAGTCTACGCGCGAATGGCCTTCTCGTTTTTTCCTTTATCTTTATTACCGATCACGTAATTAGACAGAGAGGAAGGAAAAAAAACAGATTTCGGTGCTCCTTCGGCGGATGATTAAGTCCGAGATGATTAATCCTTGATAATGATGATGATGATGATGATGATGAATGGAACCCGGAGACGCTCGTAATGATATATGCGAGGTAAAGAAAAAAGATGCGACATTAATTTCTCTTGTTCGAATTACCGAGTGACAACACGTCAAGTTGTCAGCTGGCCATTTTAAATATTCTGTATTTATGCCCGTTCGAAACGAAGGAAACCGATACTAGCGGAAGGCAAGCCCAGCCCGTAAAAACTCTAATCACCGAGTCCAAGTCGAACGACTGTTTATCGCTGGAGCGGAGTGGCAGAGTGCTTTAGACACGAGAAAGAATACAGAGTGGAGTGTTCGGCGACGTTAATCATTAACGAGGAGCCGCATCAGGGTGTATTACAGCCGAATTTCGGGAAGATTACAGAGTCGGTTGCACGACTGTTATCAATCATCGAGGGATCCTTAGAGCGCATTATGACTCTCAGCCATCAATTAAAACCCTCGTCAGTTGAGCTATTAATGGAGTAAGTTTATATCCGCAGGAAAGGCCAACAGGATACATGGTGTTCGGTAAGAATTGACTCATCGTCGAGTCCGATGAGAAACGGCGACGAAGCGGAACGAGAAAAAAAGAATAAGCCAAACTGGCCAACCACTTTAGCTAGTTTCCACCCCTCTTAGTCATCGGAAGGGGGTTGAAATTAAAGCGACAGGATTAATTACCTTCCGTGAAACGCGGCTGCCTCCGTGCACGATTCACCGGTGCGATATTGCATGAGACAACGACAAACATTATACGCTCAGTGTATATATCGGCACGATCAGCGTAATGAAATTATTACGTTACGTAGGAGAACCGCCACCCTCTACCGCGTCTCGTCGCGCCGCACTGCGCCGCACCGCGCCACACCGCGTCGTGTGGCGTTCTCTGCCCCGGTGCTTCATCACGTACGCTCGATTACATGTACGTTTACTCGAGTAGAGTGTGGCCTCTTGAAACTAAAGCCCTTTGTAAGCCGTAAGCCCTGTGCAAAATAATAACTCTCGAAATAGAGGAAGGATTAATCAGTTTGACTCGTCGGGCTGATGGAATTTCAGTTTGCAATGGTACATGTTGTTAAAGTTGCGACGACGTAGGGTCGTTTGTGGTTTAAAATGTTTCTATCTCTCTCTCTCTCTTTCTCTCTGTTTCTCTCGTTCTCTCTAAAACTTTTATGACAACACAGGGGACTTTAATTTTGTACTCTTTAGCAAGCACTGCGCTATTACATAATACAGCAGTATAAACATTGCAAGTATTTTCCTCTTATCTTGGTAGACATAAAGTTTAGTAAGATTAAATGAATCGCTCGTACAAAGCTACCCCCTTGCGTGCCATTACCGCACTAACAAGTTGTTCTCAAGCTACTATCGTTAGTCCGAACGAGTCTAAAAAAAGTTTTCCCATCGTATACCGTACATGTATGTAACTTTTTGACTGGTTTAATGGTAGAGCTGGGACAGATTGGTCAGTAATATGGAATTGGAAGGATTAGTGGCCATAAGGGTGTCTGCTCACACGAAGCGCCACGTCTGTCTGATTTTCCTCTGGAGCGAGATCACGAAGCAGGACAGAAGTCCGATCGAGTTAGGGTGCACCGGGTTGCCAGCGGGTTAAATCACCTTTGTGCAGCCAAGGCACTGCTCGTCGCGGGTCACTGGTAGATTTATAACTGGATCCGAGCGATACGGTTCCACAGAAACCGAAATACAGCAGTGAACAACAATACAAGTTGTAACTTGCCAGAGTCTCCAAAAAGGATCGCTCGACCGGATCCAACGGCAATGATGACCGACAAATACATGACAAAGGCTCGCGGTGCTTTACTACCGGTCGAAAGAGGATGACCTGTACATCGGTGAACGCGTCTAAAATGGGTGAATTATAGGAACCAGTATCGAAGATGGAAGACGACCCGTCTGGTAGTAACATACTTGCCGAGGACGGATCTGAAGGGAGTGTTAATCCGGCTGCTTTATTGCCAGGAGATCCCTCTGGAGCTGAGCGCCACCTCTCCAGTTCTCCTCCTCAGCTTTCTCCCCTTTTGCGCGATGGAGGAAGGAAGGAAGGAAGGACGAGGTGCAGGATACACCAGGGGAGGCTTGTAAGTTCGTTTCCACGTAGTTCGACGACCGAGTCAGGGTCCGTTGGCGACTACTCCCTTCGGAGGCCACCCCACGGACGCTACGCAGTCCTCGTGTCCCTCGTCCGACCTCGCCTCCTTGTTCAGCCTGGCTTATTAGAGCACTGGCATTATTACCGTGCCACGCCACATTTCTCCAATGCAAATTCCACGAATCCTCGGGCCACGAGGTGCGGATGCGATTTCGATATGCGATAGCTTCGCGACGGGATTGCACCGCAGTGCAATTCCACGGACCCCCACCGTATCTCCTGGTTGTGGCTGCCCACCGATCCTACGAATCTCTTGACCGACAATGATGCTCCGCGTATCCGAATTTTCTTCGGTAGTCGAAGTAATTTCAAATTTAAAGTCTCTGTCTCTTCTCTTAAATTCGATACACGCGCTATATGCCTTGAAACTTACTATCAGTGAAAATATTCGAAATCCCGATTCTTGTTTGCCCGGAAAAGAGTAACATACATCATGTACAGTGAAGCATTTCCGCTATTTCGAGTGACGTAAATGTCATGCGATAGAGCGGAGTGCGAAGGATAATGAGAGTTATGTGGAAACTCATTACATTTTGCTTATAACTCGTTGCGGTTCAGTACGTTTTCGTGTTGGTGCGCGATGGACTTGGGCCATTGGTCCGAGTACATACATATGTAGTTTCACGCTCTCTCCCGATTCGGCTCCTAAGTACCCATCTGTCGCTGTCCTAATTAAGCAGCTTATCTTACCTTAGTAAATTACTGCGTGTATGCGACGCATTTATCCGTGGTCGTGGCAAAACGAAAGGGAAAAAAGGGCGCATGGTCGGAAAAACAGCGAGAATGGCATTAAAAAAAAAAACTGGCATGGAATGGGAGAGCGAGACAGGATTTTCGGCAGTGATACCGCCAGCTCCCAAATTGCACATTATATTCTAAAATGTGCCCTCGGTTTAATTCAAGTCGCCTCTCCTCCAATTCGTATAATGCCTCGCGCTTTTATTAGCTTCGTTTCAAGGGTCCACCGGCGGTACACTGCCACTGGACTGGTGCCGCCTGCTGCTTTATCTTCGTCGTGTCGTGTTTACTTTTTGACAATGACCCTCGACGCGATATACGCTCGAGCGCGCCCTGCAGCTAGCGTCCTCGAGGACGTAACTCCCCTTAACTCTGAAAAATGTGGAAACAAGACTTTACGCGGTCTTGGCGCATCGAGATTCATGATATCCGCGAGTCAGACGATCCACCTCTTCCTCTTATTCCTCCTTCTTCTCCTCCTCCTCCTCCTCCTTCTCCACTTCCAGCACGTTCCCTTGCGATCCGAAACCCGACAGGCAACCGCGTTAATTTCAGTCCCAGTGATATCCCACAGCCGGCCTCGGAATATCCAACAGTCCTCCGCAACTCGCGGATGGTTGGTTGCTACTAATAAGAATAAAAAGGGGCGAGCGAGCTGATCCCATTCGCAATTTTCGCCGGTAATATTTTTCTATAAGACGTAATGCGCGCACTCGTGCGCGACTCATCCGCAAGGGAGAGAAGCCCTCTTTATATTTCCGCGATGCGCCACGGAGCCCGAGGAAGAACACGCATGGACGGCCGTAGCTGCCGCGTGCACGCTCACCGGTATGAATATACATTATTTTTCAGTAACATTTTCACACGTCGCGCCAAGCGAATGAAACGGGACCGGTGGTGTGGCACACCAAGCCAAACCAAGCTACACCACGCCACGCCGTCCCTTTGGGGAGCCACGCACCGGTGTGGTAATTCTTTCTCATCCCGTAATTAGGAAGCGAAACCCGCAGCCAGCCCTTTCTCCGCGGCGCCGCGCATACATCACTCGCGGGCAACGGGGGGGATGCCGGGAAAAAATTGAAAAGAAAGGAAAAAGCGAGCTGCGGAAGCGAATGACGGCTGGGAGCCAAGGGTTAATCCCGTGGAATTGGATTTATCTCCTGCTGGCTACTACCGTCTTTGTTAACTCCAGACGAGACCACCAAGCCGGAAGCTAGTGCTCTGATAATAGGGATCTCGCGATCAGGTATTCCGGTCAGGGGCACATTGAAATCGTTGCCCGTTGCTTCATTGATTGATACTGTTTCTCCAATATATGTATGTATGTGTCCGATACGTGTCATTTTACTTCTCTACGGATGTAATGTTTTCCAAGAATATTGGTAAGTTTTTGCAGCAAACATCGGATGTTTACCCGAGAGGGTAGTGCCTTTGGAGCAGGAGCTAAGACAACATTTGTTATGAAAGTTAGCTGATGAGTGCAATACCACCCTTCTGATCAGAAAGATACGAAGTTACATACATGTGTGTATAGCCGTACACGCATCGACAGATATTGCTACTTATGAGTGGGCAATGCCTCGCCTATCACTGTCTGCACTGACTCATCCGAGTGAACACACTGCACGCAAGATAAGGTGGATTTCTTCAAAGAAATCCAGTTCATTGACAACTCAAGGTACTATCTACCCCACTATTTCCTTTAGGAGCAAAAGACTCGCGGATAAATTTTCCGCGGAAACAATTGGAAATCAAATTTGAACTAACAATAAGTATCGTCACTGTATTGCCAATTTTTGGTGAAATACACAACGGAGATATGGCAAACTGCGGAGGTGGCTTTTCCTTTTTTTTGCCAGATTCCTGTAGCACATTGAAGAGAGTGGGAGTGGCCGGGCAAGTAAATAACCAGTGGTCTCGCGAGCGGCTCGTAAAAGTATCGCAATAAAATATCGAGTCATAAGACCCCTGCTTTCTTGTCTCCTCTCGATGCAGCCCGTAGCCACGATTACATGGATTTTGTTACAGTTTGGCGCGGGAGACGATGGAAAGTATTCCATATACGGCGATTGATGGAGCAATATAACACTTTGCCTTCAAGTGCTTTGTTTACGAGAAGTTTTATCCCGATATACGCTGAAAAGCGGGAACAATTTGGAATTTGATTTACTGTAATGCGCCAAATTTTAGACGAATGTCTTTTATTGCTCATAGGAACTAGGCATAGTAGTAACGTTCTCAGACCTGCATTGTCTTAGCAACTCTGAAGTCTGATACTCTTTTGTTTCGGAATCACCTTATAAAAGTACAACTAAGAACGAACTCAAAGCTCAATTTTCTGAAAACTATCGTTACTGTGTGCTTGTCGAACTTTCTCGTAAAAATATCTCGAAAATTTATTGCTTCATTGTATTTATGGCCACTTGAACGCGCCTCTATTACCCCTCAGAACTTTTATGCTGGTCCTTGCTTACACCATTACTGTACATGTATATTTAATGTCCACCGTATAGTACAATTACTAATACAGAATTCTAGGCTTTACTATCCGGCTGTACTCAAAGTAACGTGTAAAAAATTCTACGACATGAAATCCACGTGCTAGCAAATGCATATATCGCTCATGTATGTAGCCACTAATGGTACCGCGCACGAAACTGTTGCAGAACTGTACTGCTACCTGTGCTGGCGTAAAAAGTAGAACAAGGTTCGAGTAAGAAAAAATGGGAGAGAAAAAAAGCGAAAGAGAGAGAGAGCAAATTCTTGTCGAAAGAGGAAAAGATAAGGGTCGCCGAAAGCTTTAAGACATCGAAGATGTCCTGACAATGAGTAAGATCGCGTTAATCCTCGCCTTGGCGTGTGTGTACCTGTCCAAACAAGCGTGGCACATCTCGTGCACGCGGCGGACAAGACAAAAGAATTCGTAGCTCACTGACGTGCGCAAGTGCACTAAAGAGGGGAGTTAAGAGAGAACGAAATGAAAAAAATGTACACGAAGGGAAGAGGGTATCACTTGCGCTTGGAGTATGTACTCCGTTACAATGAGCCGCAAGAAAAAAAGAGAAAAGACGAAAGCAGGAAAATAAGAAGACGGTTTAACATCCACTCTCTCTTTCTCTCTTTACACGCGAGCTATGGTAATCTACTTAGGTCGACGAAGAAACATAATTACCGTTTTTACGTCGCGACTCGTTACCCTTTCTTTGACCTCGCAACCTTTTCAAGAAAAAACCTTGTGCGACGCGCTTTAATATTCTTAGAAAAAATTTGTTAACTTTCTTTATGAAACAACTAGGCAATTCACAACGCGTTGCTTTGTCTGCATGCTCGAGAACATTCATTCTGCGGCGTTAACCAGGAACCGTGATCATTTTAAAATTCTTCGGTCCACAGCGAGAGTGTTGTATGTATATGTATGTGTTTACAGTACTCATCAAGAGAAACGACAGCCGAGAAGCGCTGCTACCAAGACGGTAAAGAGAATTTTCAAGATCCCACCTGATAAACCTGTTGGCAGGTCAAAGTACGCACAATTAGCACTTTATTTCGCCCCATTGCTTTGTCGGCAATCGCACAAAGGTTGCTACCCTTTTCTGTCTGAATACACCACAAACGAATTCGTAGAATCGGGCTGCGCTCCCTAAAGGTTACGCCCATTCGGAATTTTTCCTTCCGAACCTTAATTTGTACCCGGCGGACGTGCAGTTGCGCGCCTCTAGGGTGTATATGCACCAGCAGCAGGTGAGGGCCCCTGCGAGAACCCGCACCCAAATGCAGCCAGGTGACTGCAACAGTTCTAAGAATCGCCACGATTGTCATCTGTGACTTGCTAATCGTCGACAACACTCTTGTTACGAGGCGTCTAGTTCATCGGGTATCTCCTTATCGGTGCTGCTTAATAACGGGTAATAACAGGCTCGCTTCTTTATTTCATTGCACATGCAAACTTCTTTCTAGGAAACGGGGCACGAGCCATATGGCTGGCGAAGTTAATTCTTTATGCTAGGGGGGAATGAAGGCGAAGTACAGAATCGAACCGGTAAGATTAATCAAGAAATTCTATTAGAATATCTTTAAAATTCTTTATGTTTCATTTTAACTGCAGTTTGCGTATCCATAGAGCAGAATCAAATTATTTGATCTATTATAATACATAAATAGAGATGAAAATATGTAATCGTCAATACATAGGTAGAAACTTTGAATTCCCGTTGTCTGTTTGAATGTATTCGCATGAGCGGTACCTTTCACCGGTGTAAAAGTCCTCTTACGACTATCGATGAAGTGGCGGGGTGTTAATACGAGTGTTGCGAATTTTATTCGACAGAACCTGGCATGGCGCGGCAGATAAGGGTGTTTAGTTCATGAGCGATCGACGATCAAACATGCAAAAGTCACGGGGGCGCGCGTGAGTCATTGTTGCGCCAGACAGGATGGCTGTGGGGTGGGCCACGCACTCGTTAGGGGATATTTTAATGGGCCGCCGCTTTGGATTTGTCGGTGTTTAATTACAGCGACTCTCAACCTCTCTTTTCTCTCTTGCTCTCATACTAGTTTCCGCGCCGACTTTTGTCGGACGGTCACGCCTCAGAGTTCGATGGTTTTATGGCGACGGACGAGTTTTCTAGCGAGTACGAGGTGAGACAACGAAGCGTAGCGCTATCCTTTGTTCCAAGGGTAGTCCTGGTTCAAATTGCACACCCTCCCGTCCTAGAGAACCATAGCTAGTGATAAGTCCAGCCGTAGCCGGAACTGAAGCATTTTATGTGGACTGATGCGTGGCTTGTTTGCTTTTCATAATTCCACAGAATTTTTCATACCGCGATGATGAAATGACCGAACATAAATTGGTGAATTAGCTGAATCACGGCCACCCGAGTTTATTGGTCCACCGGGGGTGGCCTCGAGCAAAACAAATGTCGCGTCCCACTCACGAGGCAAACTGTACTTTAAAATCCAAAATGGCATGGAGGCATGCAATTAAAATGCATGACATTGTCGTGCGTCAAAATTGTCGCATATGCAACAAACGACCCAGGCAGCCGCCCTTTGTTCTCAACATATAGGTACATCGCTGATCTATTCCGCATTTCCGCCAGTGTTTACGATCGTGCAGCAACCCTCCGACTCTTTTCGTGGTCCGGAAAGAGTCAGAGCCAAGTATCCTAAGGATCTGCTATAAGCGCGCGGGAATTGCACCAGCAATAACTGTGGCGTGGCAAATCGAGCGTGCTAAGGAGCGCCCGCGTAATACCGCGTTCCGGAAAATGCGACCGGTTTCAGACTGACATCGATAAACACTGAGAAAACCAAGGGTGCCGTAGGTCGAGTCCCGCGTCTCCTTCGAAAACAGCGCCATTAGATGGTATGCGCGCGTTATGCGTTCTCGAGAGACACCCGGTGCTCTCGGTGGCGGAAGTAAAAGCAAAGGTGAAGAGAAGCAACAGAATTGAAGGAAGAGCACCCCACAGTCACAGAGCACGACTAGAGCAGAAACGAGAGAGAAAGAGGCAGCGACAGGACGAGGCGAAGGGAAAAGGGCTGCTGGCAGGCTGGAGGAAGCGAGAGGGGTCTCGCTACAGGGTGGAACAGGGTGGAACAGGGTGGAACAGCCGTGGTACGCACTTTTTGCGTTTGTGCCACGCAGCGAAACGCAATAACGCGAGGCGCAACGTAAACGCACGTACTCGACCCTTCTTGGTGGCTGGCAGGCAGGCAGGCGGGCAGGCTGGTTGGCAGGACCGGGACGAGAGGAGCCGGGGGGTAGCCGTCGAGGGGACAGCGAGTCAGAGAAAGAGGATTTCACGGGGTTGGAGGAGGAGAGGCTTCGAAGCGGTGGAACGGAGAGGCAGAAAGGGAGAGAAAGACAGGCAGGCTAGAGAGAGGGGCACTTCACCACCCCATAAAAAGGGGGGAGGGGGGGTGTGAGTGTTGTGTCTGGAGCTGGACCCACCCTTGGGTGAACGCCCTGGAACCCCTGCGCGCAGACGATTTTTCATCTCTCTCCCTCTCCCTCTTCTCGCTCTCTCTCTCTCTTCCC
This sequence comes from Trypoxylon attenuatum, assembly GCA_963989405.1. Classification (NCBI taxonomy): domain Eukaryota; kingdom Metazoa; phylum Arthropoda; class Insecta; order Hymenoptera; family Crabronidae; genus Trypoxylon; species Trypoxylon attenuatum. The sequence goes on along the minus strand of OZ022489.1, from coordinate 15,760,172 downwards.
TGCCATCCTCCTCCTTTCTACCCCCTCGACGCTGGCTCTTCTCCCATTTTCTCGTCGTCTCTCTCCCTCTCAACCCGTACGCGATCGTTCTCATTCCGCTTCTCTCTCTCTCTCGTCCTCCTCTCGTTCGTGTCTCATTCTGGCGCTCGATGGACGCGAATCGCGTTTTCTCTCTTTCCGAACGTCGCGGACACCCTCTTGCTCCTTGGCTGAGCTCAGACTCCACAAGGTGTCTACACTCCTGGACATAAATGAAGCGCCGACGGCGCGGCGCGGCGTGGCGTTGCGGGGTGTGGGCCCGTTCTACGGGGATTTTCTATTCCCACAGGCACGTCTGCGATGTGGCTTAGAGTCCCTCTGCCAACCTTGCTTCCTACCCACCTATCCGCCAAACGCCTCTCGTTCTTTCTTTCTTTCTTTCTTTCTCTCTCTCCTTCGACCTGTCCCTCTTTTACGGACACCTTTGTCTTTGCGACGTACACCCTCTGCGGCCTTCTCTGTTCCTCATTTATCCTTTGTCCTTGGGCTTCCTCTCTCAGCGCAATATGTTTAGATTTATTCGCACTTTCTCTCGGTCGAGCGGCTCTCCCAGGACGCGTCGTTCCCTAGGCTGCGATTAAGGAGGCCGAGCGAGCGTACTTTGCGGCAAATTTGCAGTATCGATGCCGCTCGAATGCAGATGCGCCACCCGAACGGTCTCCCAACAGAGCGGCAAGGACGATTCAAATTCATGGCTACGCGGCAAGGAGAGCCTCGAGAGGCCTGGCCTAATCGATACATGTTTTTTTAGCAGATCAGTCGCTAGGCTCCTTTGAGGGTGACCCACTTGACGGTGGCACATAAGCCGAAACTGGCGGCCCCACTCGTGAATAAAGGCGTAGGACCCACTCGAGAAAGCCCGTAGAATTCTTAGGGCAATGTGCTTCTTGAGAGATGTTAAAAACGTTTTACACACTTTTTATGTCCCTCCTAGTGTCGTACTGCCGAAAGGAGAACAGCGGAAAAGGGGTGTAAACTCGTTCCATCGGTGGGCTCGTATTTGCGCAGGTACATCTGCCCTGAACAGCATCACCGCGGTTCGCTCTCGCGAACCCTTCTTCCTTTTATTCGATCCCAGGCGCAATACACGCTCGAATTTATTCACCATCTTGAGTCAATGGTCGCTCTTAAGGACACAGACTGGCCCCCGACAAGAAGAAGCCCCGCGATTAAGGGTGCAAGGACCGTTCGATGGGGGGAAACTGCGCGAGAGTGACTTCGTCGCACATGCGAGTGTCGACGGCTCCCGATCCAATGAATTTCGAACGCACGAGAAATCGAGTTTGAACGAGGCCAATTGACGAGCGACGGCATACTCATCGCGAGGGTCGTCAGGAAGCCTGTTCCCATTTGCAAAGATTCTCCATCTTCCAGAAAAAGGAGAGAAGCTTGGCTGGCTGGCTGGCCTCTCACCCCTCTCTCTTCTCGTCAAACAGCGCGAAGCAGCCGGTACGGAATTTCTCGCGGCTGATCTGCAGAAATTGTATGGCGATACTGGAAGAAAGGGAGGAAGAGGGGTGAACAGAGTCGCGAGATAAAAGTTTCGAAGAAGGGAGTGTTCTTCCGTGTTACAGAAACCAGATCTCGAAAGAGTTTCCCAGCGCTTTGGAAAGAGACCCAAAGTGCCGGGGTAGGAACTATCGTGTAGAACTGAAGGTGGTGCTGATGGTGGTGACGTTACTGGTGGGAGTTGGTTGTGGCGGTGATGGTGGTGGCGAAGCTGCTGCCCGGGCAACTAATTGACGGTACGTAAAAGGCAGAACTTGCGCTGGAATCGTATTCCGGTCGAAAGTTTTCCCGTAAGCGAGCGCGCGGAGCGATTTATGAAAACGGTCCTAATAACATAAACGCGAATGCAAAGTAACGCGACGTCGACGCCAGTAAGACCAAGTTTCGCTAGCATAAGCCAAATGAATAACCACCATAAATATCCTGGAATTCCAGCCGAGAGTGCGCAAAAGCTTCGATTTATTGTCGCGCTTACTACGCCCTCTTTTACCGTGCCGCTGATCGTCATCCCTTATAAATTGATAAATCAAAATACGTCACTCGCGTCGGTGCAGCTTGCTATCAAAAATCCCAGCTTTTACATCATTCGTGTCTCTATCCTCTTTTCTCCACGTTCCTCTAAACGTTGGTTCGCGACCTAGCGCGGTTCTAAAACAATGAAACGAAAAGAACCACCCTCGACTACCCTCACCTTCAAACCACCGAGTTCTCCAATTCAACACGATTTTTAACGAGCGTGCGTGCGTGCCTCGCCCGCTTTTCACGTGTTTCCAAAGAAATAAATTGAGGCCAGTACGAGCATTATTTCCCTAGGAGCGAAAACTTAATCGAGTCAAAAAAGTGTCGCGCGCTAGGTTTTTTCTCCAGATTTGCACTGAGCTAGGCAGCAATAAACGCGCGGATGTTACGGGTAAAAACTTGGAAAAATGGAAGGTTGGAAGAGATCGGAGATCAGACAGAGTCAGAAGGCAATATAGAACGTAAAAAGGCAGACGGATAGGTAGTCCAGGAGGGTTGACGGAAAGAATCCAGGGACAATCACACCTGTCGGCAACAATGTGTGTGAATGGTTGGCGGCGCATACTTACGCACCCGTCGGTTTCAAGTATCGATTGCGCCAGAATAAAATGAAGAAGAAGCCAAACTTCGAACTTCCATTCAATTCCGCGTAATTAATGTTGTTAAAGAACCACACGCAGGAGGATCATGAAGAAACATGAGAAATTCCTCGGGCGGTTGGAAATTTTCCCAGAAGCAAATTCTTAAAGTAGGTATATGGAAGCAGAGCGAGCAATACGGGACATAAACCTTTGCGACATGAAAAATTCATGAGACCTGTAAATTTCGCGTCAAAGGAATTTTTCTCAGAGCAATCTTAATCCAGTGAGAATTTCACGACACCAGACTTAAAGGGAGCTTGAAGCCCCTGGAACCACTATATTACGACACCAAGTCACGCCACGTCAAACTAAAAGGTTTTAGCCTATCCCGTGTCGCGAAAGCAACAAATGTCACCTGAAAAATACGCTCAACCTATCACCTTGTCATTAGTCCACCTTTTTTCTTTTTCTTTTCCATTATCAGTAGTATTCGTGTGAGCTGAGACCTATAATAATGTTCACGACGCAACTATAACTCAAGTATCCTTATCAATCCCTGGAACCACTTTTTTTCCTTCAAATCCAAGTGTACTATCTTGATTAAACAAACACAGTTTAATACCTGTTCAGAATCAAACGAATTATAAAAAGCAAAATGTTTTAATATGCCTTTCTTGACGATTGCACCAATAAACTCCCAAGGAGGGACCCGAAGCAGGATTAGTATACATTATTTGATAGTGGATAGCGCGAGGCACAGGTGCATCAGAAAATCGCGACTAACAAATCGTGAGATTAGCCTGGCAAGCAAAACTGGTTTCCTTCTACCGCGTGCGTGGCGTTCAAGCCAAACGAAGCAAGGCCATAAGTCGACTTAATATTTCAAGCGCGCGGGCTATTCTCGCGTGGCCCGACCTACGGTCGCCAAACGTCCCTCTCGACGTCCCTCTCTCAATACCTCTACCGCACCGAGCAATTCCGTGTGCGGACCGGGAACCCTTCCAGGCACCCCTCTATGCTCGCATGCGTTGCATCGTCGGCGAAGCGGACTCCCAGTCCGATTAGAAAATGCGTTATCGATCAGCCAATGTACTGCGAATGACCTCCCAACAGAGAACCGAACGATTTTGATGGACTGCTGTATGTGTGCTCCGAAGGCCAGTGGTTAATGGTCAAAACAGAAATTACTTCACTCACTTGTATTTGCATCTTCTCAAGCGTGGAACTAACGTACACCAATATACGAGTCGTAAACAATAATTCCTACGAAATTGATGCCGCAAAGTGGGACAAGGTTCTGTGCTCAAGTATACGACCAGAAGTGCAAGGCTGTACAAAGTCTACTTTAGAAATGCTAGTTAGGATTAAAGCCATAACTACTGTTCTGTATTTCTGAGTTGTAGCCAATCCACGTAACTTCTGCACACAAGTCCGAGGTATAATACAATTTTAAACTACCATTATTAACTTTGTTGTATCAATAATGAAAAGAAGTGCAAGACTCATTAATCTGATCAGACTTACAAAATTTTTTGCATTGTATACTTTCAGTCTATCTCTTTTAGTTTGGAAGATATTTAACGAAACGTAATTTTGCACTGATTTTCAATCCCCATTTTCAACCCCTAAATATGCGACTCAGCACAAAAAACAAATATGGGTCTAATATTTGTATGATACCTACATGTGGTATAAGTTTCATTAAGATCTGAGATTTCACGTTTGGAAACCTTCCTTATTAGTTAGAACCAGACTTCTTAATCCACTATACCAGAATTATCTTTGAATCTGCTTTAAAAATCATCAGATTCCTGTGGTCTATTGAGAAGAAACAACCGCGTGCGTTCCACACGCGTATTTCACCTATAAGACCCAACAAAACTCAATTCCCATACGAAAACCGCGATTCCACCCCAGTGCCTCTGGAAGTCTTATTGGATAGATATTCGAAGTAGGGTGGCAGGAGAATTCAAACCTCGCGCCAGTGGGCAGGGTTGGTTGGTCGAAGAGGGTGCGAGCCGGCAGAAGAAGAGGGAGGGGGGGGGGGGGCACAGGGGACAATAAACGATGCGGCCGTGCGTAGACCATGCGTGGGCCGTAGCACCCGGCGGGGTTTTGCACCCTCTGCTCGCATTCCTCGCTCGTTGCACTCCCTTCTGCACGCTCCGCTCGCCATTTGCTCTTCTCTTGCCTGCCTTCTTTCTCTCTCTCTCATTCTCACTCTTTCTTTCTCTTTCTCTCAACCATCCGCAACCTCCCCGCTCAACCCGCCGCTTCCCCTGGCACTCTTTACTGTTTGTAAACACAAGCGTGCTACTTTCGAATGCGGCTGCATTTCAGTGCACACGAGCGGCATATGCGACACATACGTCGTGGACATGATCCGTCGCGTCGCATCGCTATTGCTCTTGACGCAAATGCTTCTGTTTTTCGTGCGAAAATTTCATTTTGAGTCGCCACCCACGATTGAGCTCTTATGCACCAGTGATTCGACATAACGCGCCTGCTCGTGCTGTACTGTTCGTCTGGCTGGTCCTCTGCACACTGTCTGCCCTGCGCGAGCCCTTTCTACTTAAATGCGCGAAACCTGCTGATACTGCTGCTGCGTTACTCTTCACAGTTTTTCGAGAGAATTAAAGTCGATTTCTCCCTATTTTTATACGCTTGCCGAATGGACAAAAAATATTTTCGTATTGGAAACTGTGATTTGGCGGAGGAATTGTTTTGTATTGAGCACAAAAAAAGACAGTAAGATAGTGGATGATTATTTTCTTTGGGAATTGGTAGTTGTGTAAATTGTATTAAGATTGGACCAAGCGATATTGATCCATTGGAAAATGAAAAACTGCTGATCTCTGTTTGATTATTTCTCGTATTAGTCTCTGTTATTGTGGATTACGAACACTATTCGAAAGCCTTATATTTCTCAGTGCGAAAGCCGAACTATCAATACCGCACTCGGTCGTAAAAATGCTCTCAACTATTTGAACTCGACAATGGGCTCTATATTTGTAAGAGAAAGACTGAGAAATGCATAAGAGTTTACAGGAGGGACACGTACTCGCTAGTAAATATGCACGGTGCTCGAACTCTCCTTGAACTTTGCGCGCGACGCGCCTTGAACCGCGCGAAGGAAATCGAAAGGTTTCGTCGGAGAAAGAGAAGGAGAGAAGGAGAGAGGGAGAGAGAGCGAGTGAGAAAAGTGAGGAAAAGAGAAAGAGAGGGACGAAGGGGGGGAGAGAGAGAATGTGTCGTTGGGGCGACACGATCGATTCGAAAATTTCCACGATGGCGGTGCTATCGGCTGGAAAACTCGCGTCACGCAGCTCTGACTTGTATTGGCAATGAGCGCTGCTAATCTCGTCTTATTTCACTTGGCAGTCGCGGCCATTAATACTCCTGCTATCTCGCGCGACCAGGCCAGCGTCATCGGAGCGTCACTGGCAACAACAGCCTCGAGAAAACGTCCGGGAAAAGTTTGCCCGACGCCTCTACCTCTATATCGCGCGAAAGATTAAAGCGGTTCGTGAGAATTTGCTTCTTTCCTCTTGCCATGGGAAAGGCGTTTTAAGGACTGGGGACCAGTTTATGGTCGGTAAAATACGCGAATAAGTCTCAGCCTTATGTTTCTTTACGGTGTCTTTTACCGAAAACTCTACTTGGTTATTAACATAAAAATTCCAACTTTGTGAATCGAAGTGTAAAGTTTGTAAAAAACACGAGTACAGTGTATAACTTGGTAGAATATTTATATCGAACAGATACTATCATTACTGGATCTTGTTAGAATCATCAGAGATATTTTTAGGAAAGTATTTTAAGTTTGCAAATTAAGATTACGATTTGATACATTAGATAGATTCTAATTATACTGTTTCGCGTAAGTGATTCCTTGTGGTAGAACCAACTCCTGTTTAGATGGCGTCATTGCTCCTCATCCTTGCAACATGCCCGATGTGTTTACAGGCAAACGATCACGGCCGACTCGAGATCGGGGCACTCCACGCGCCGAGAGCCGCCTCCTCAATGAGCGATCCCACGCGTAATGCGCCTTGTTATCCCGAAGTTATCGAGTGGATGCACCGGCGCAACTTTGAAAGCCCTTTCCCTCTCCTTCGTCCCTCGGCCTCGACTTCGTAGCACGGAGCACCAAGGCATTATCAGATCTCCGCTCGTTACGGAGCCGCCCGTTTCTTTATCCGCAGCATGCAAATTGCCGCGCTGTGCCGCGCAGTCGAATCCCGAGCACTTGAGGGCCAATGGAACGTCCGGCGAAAAATCGCAACTTTCGCCCGCGACCAACTCTCCTTGAATTCCCTTATACACTTGCGCAGAAATATTCCCCTATTAAGAGCTTGATATCACTTTAATGTAATGGAAAGAGCGAGACACCTTATAGATAGATGATTATACTGAAAATTCTTGTATCTTGGATGAAAGTATCTTCTATGGATGGAGAACTTTCGCTAGGATTATTCTGTGCTGCTGCATCATTGCGACTAGATTGTGGATTTTTATGCAAATAGGAATTTGCATATGAAAGGCACGCTTATCATTCTGTTTCGCGTATTGTGCGATTAGCTTTAATAACGACAAACTATTATTCCCGTTATGATATTCTTGCTTGTGCTGAGATCATTGCCCTCCACCTTGTGAATAAAACCGTTAAAGGTTAATTCTTCGTGAAAATAGCATTGAAGGAAAAAATAAATTATTTCGTGGGGGGCCGCGGGAGCTCGTGTTATTTAAAGGCGATGAGACCGAGTGTCAGGATAAGAGAGCGTCGCGGCGCTTTATCGATGTCGGAAATGGGCAGGGCAACGGCTCCGGTAAATAAGTCTCGGTCGCCACGCCGAGCAGGTCGGAGCCGAGTTTTCGCGCGGCAGGCCGTTATCGCCTCGGATTACAATGCACCTTCGCCGAGGTGAGAAACTCTTGACTCCCCAATCTTTCAGGAAAGCCTCTCGAACCGAAGGAAGTATCTCTTCCCTCACTATCCTTCATTTCCCTCCTTTTTCCATTTTCAGCGCCTTTGATTTGCGCTCCGCGGGATTTTCGGATCGGCGCCGGATCCCGTGAAAGTTCGCTGGATCCGCCTCGACTCGACGTGATTCCAGTTTAATGCTCCATCGAACCAGGCAGTTTTCTGGCTGCCGCTCCCCGCAGTCAGAGTCTCTCGCGCGCGCATTCCCAGAGAGCAGCAGCTCTCGCCGCGAGCGGAAACAAACGAGAGCAAGGGAGAAGTCCGCGTCAACATTACTATCGAGAGACGTGAAGAAACAGCAGAAAGCGGAATGCCAAGAGCACAGACACCGAGGAAAGAAGAGAAGATAAGGGCGAAGAAAGGGGGGAAGGAGGTATGGGCCAAAGGAGCAAGGGGAAAGAGACGCGGTAGTAGTGGCGAATGGATCGAGGGGCGAATGCGCGCGCGGGAGGAACTTCGGGGGGCCAGACAGAAGCGCGAGGCGGTGAGGCGGTGTGGCAGTGAGCCGACGAGGCGACGAGGAAGCGAGAAAGGGAAAGCAACACGGAGTGTGAGCGGGTGCGCAGAACGAAGCGTGTAAACGAAAGGCGGGCGCGGGAGAGGGTAGAGGGACGCGGGCAGGGGCGCGGGCGCGGACGCGGACACGGACGCGAACGCGGGCTCGAGGACGGAAGAGGGAAAGGAAAAAGCCCGGCAGAAGCGCGCCCGACGAAGAACAGTATGAACCTATAAACGAAGGAGAGAGAAAGGAAGAAGGAGCTCGGTCTGGAGCGCAGGCGGGAGGGAGTCAGTGGAAACGGTCGGCGGGAGACGGACGCGACGCGCTGGAAAGAGAAGTTCGCTTGGCAATGAGTGGGAAGAGAGAGGAGAATCCTGGGGATCAATGGACGCAACCCCGTGGGGCACTACACTCTCTCGGATACTACGTAGTATCCCGCCGCTGCGTAGTAATACTATGCCCGCGCTACGTACTACGCCCGCCACTATTGCACCGACCTTCCCCTCCGCGTCCACTGCGCACTTTCCATCTGCCCCATCCTGCCTCCCCTACTGTCCCTCGTGCGCCACTCTATGCCCCTCCAAAGCTCCCCCTCTTTCGACCCCTTTGACTCCCTTTCGCTTAGCTCCCTCCTGCTGACCGAACAGACGCGCTCCCCTCTTCTACCTTTTGCCGCGCCGCCGTCTGCTCCAGCTACCCTCCCCGCCGCCCCACCACCAATCCTGAAGATCTTCCCCTGCGAGGTCTCGAATGTACGAGTACGTATTACGTACCCTGCGTATACTACTGCGCACACAGACCGTGCACCCGTTCTCTCGTCTCCCATTCTCCGACGCGCGATCCTTCCCCTCCGGCGCCCTTAGAGGGAGTGCGAGCACGAGGGCTAACGGCCTGGCAATCCTGGCATGCGCGAGTGCGCGCCAACTTCGATCCACCAATAAGGCCGTAACGCTGCTTGCCGCGCGCGGGAAACTCAGCCACGACACGCATACGTACGCATTTCCCTGGGTTCTGGGCTCTAGGTTCTGGGCGTTCAGGGCTCAGGGCTCTGGGCTCGAAGCGCTGGGCTCTGGGTTCTGGGCTCTCTGGGCGTTGGGCTCTGGCTGCTGGGCGCTGGGCGCCAAGCGCTCTGGGTTCGTCTTCGCCCTCTCGAGCCTAAGATGGGCTGCGCGAGAACCCGCCGAGTACACAGGGTGTGTCCGGAGGAGAGAATGATTTTCGAGACTTCTCGAGGGAAATGACCAATGAACTCTGCTTAATCTCCTTCTCATCCATCCATTTACTCTCTCTCTCTCTCGAGAAGAGAACGTATGGAATTTCGAATTTGCTTGATTTCTCGACGCTATCAAGGGATTCTCCGCTTCGTAGTTCCTGTGAGACGTCTATACATGTTTCGAAGTTCAACGCGAGTAGGGATTGAAATTACGCGGCTTCGGAAGACCCGTGCGCGGTTTGGCACGGGAATTGCTTGGAACGAGATTCGCAAGATAGGGTCTTTCTTACCAGTTAATCGTTCGATTAGATTGGAACACGAGAATGAGCACCCCTGCGTTACAGCTTAGGGGTGAAAAATGTTGTGGTATTACAAATTGATGTTCTCCGTTACGGAACATGAATCATTTAAGTCATTTTCCATTAGGAGCGTAACTGGAGTTTGGCTTTTGTTGTTATGGAACTTGGGTCGTTTTCGTAAATGTAATATGTAATAGAATAAATTGGAATTGGCGGGTAGAAATACTCGCGCCGGAAGAAAACGGGCGGGAGGTGCGCTGACTAGTACACAGCGACAAGGGCTAAGCAGGGCGTGGTTCGCATAATTTTGCAATGAGACTGCGATTTCTTTCCTCCCTCTGTTACCATCGCGTTATTCTTCTTGTTCGACATATTCCACGTTTCCGATACGGCTTTACTAGTTTACTGCAACACCATCATCTTTTAAATGTCAGTTTTTCATTGTAAACACTGCACTGCATTTCCTCAAATGTTTTCTTGCAGTAATTTAATCGGATAATCTGATTATACGAGGGTTTTTGCGAAATACAATATTCCCAACCCGTTGAAATCCAATTTTGCATTAATCCTGCACGAATTGCGCGTTACAGAACGATGTTTGCGTTTCTCGGAGAACTTTCAGTGCAATGAATTGATAAAGTATTAATGGAATACATTTCTAAAATTACATCCATCTGACAGGAGCACAACGTTGCTGCTCAACGGTAGGCAATACTTCTGCCCTGATGTATCACAATGAAGATAAAGAGCGATACGTTTCATCCAACTTGATTTTCTGTTACCTCTGACGGGGAATATATATCAGCCGTGATCCGTGATTTATAGCGGTTCATTTCCTACAGGTAATATTATTCTCTTATGGAAACCACTAGCTCACACATCGGCCCGAGTAATTAATCGCACAAATTGGAACGAAAAATGTTCTATAATATATTATATTCGTTCGCTCACGCTAAACCGAATAGCCATTACCCGAAGAAGATTAGTACGTTGCATTAAAGATATAAATGCTTCGACATACCAAGTAGTATCGATATCGAAGCGAACAGGAGGGAAAAATGTTTCGTTGGCAGCATAAATCGAGTTCGTCGTCATCAGCAAGAGCAAACCACTAAATTCGGTTTAAGCGCACGGTGATCGTGCTGAGTGGCTCTAATTATTTCAGGAGCATTACGGAACTAGGCGGTACATATCACTAGACGGGTACATAATTTCTAAAGTACCCAGCAGTCCTGCGCTCAAGACAAACGATACGTTTCTCAACCGCACTCGTGTAACAGGTCGTTAATCGGATTATCGTCTCAGCGCGGGTTACATTCTTCTCGCGAAATGTAATTTCATCGATTGAACGCCCGGTTAATATTAACTCTCGCACTACGGGAGAAAGATTATCCTTGCAGATCCAAAGTAACTTTCGCCAATCTTTTTTTTCTTCCTGGTCCTACCGTAAAATGCAGACACGAGTGTGAACCAAGGATGTATGTATAATGCATATGTACATACATACACATACGTACTACTTGCGTTACTGCGTCCCTCGTACAAGTGCGCTCGCGCGTACTATCTCCACCGGCATACTGTTACACCCCCGGCTTTCTTGCCTTTTTACCATTTTACAAAAGAGTGGCTCGCGCTCCGCGAAACGCCAAAGCCGTCCACCGGATAAAGTGAGACACTCGACTCCACTGGTAATTAGCATCCTTTCGTTCCTACAATACTCTTGTTTGAGGGAAAATCAAGGCTTCTTTTCTATCGCACGAGTTGAAAAGGACTTTTCTATCTCTGGCTTTGCATTCATTCAAACTGAGGCGATTAAAGGTTCTTAGCTCTTTCGGATTGAATTTAAAAAAACTGATAGTTTAAACAGCGTGAAGTTAGCGACATTGAGTTTACTCGACAATACTGGATTGGATCAAGCTTCTGTGAAAGATCAAAGTCTGAAATGTATGACTCCAGAGACTGGCAGGAAGATCGCGAAGAGTAAACATTCCGCAACTACACCGTCAAGCGTTCGGAAATACCAGACGAAATCTAGTCCCGCCTCTTGGGTTTCCGCAGCTGCCTCCTGTGTCTCATCCACTCGGAATACTGATCGCTTTTTGTCAAAACATTCCTAAGCCCCCAATACTACCGTAACATCTCGAGAAAGAGGGAAAACGTTTCGCGGGGAATGATCGAAGCTTGCTCTCTTCCTCTCGAGTTACGCGAGCGCGCGTAAACAGAAGTGCACACTCGAGGTCTCAGGAAAGAGAGCGAGTGCAGTGGGTGCAATGGGTGCGCATATTCCTCTAAAAAAACCTCGAGGAACAGAAGGTGCATAATGACATTTCGCAGGGCGCGTGGGCCGCACTTTTGTCGGCACGCACCGCGAAAGAACACGACTGGCAGAGAAAGGGGAGGTAAATGGGGGGAGCGAAAGAGAACGATAGGGGCGGGGAGTGGGGGAGGGGAAAGATTCGAGTGCTTTGGGGTTTTATGTCCTCCCAGCCCTTAATTCCGCAAAGCGCCGCATGACTCCCTTCCTTCTCGTCGTCTTCTTCCGCCTTTGCGTCCTTTGCTTTGGCTTTTCTCCCCTCCCGTTTGCTTTTTCTCTCCCTTACCCTCCAACCACACTCCCACTCACTCACCCCACCACGCCTTTTCTTCCGACAAGTTTTGCTTTTTTCGCAGGAATATGCGCGGTTTAAATCTTTAAAAATTTCCTAAGGCAACGCCAGGGCCCTTTTGATAAGAGGTCGCAATTAGGTGGATTCTGCGTAAGTGGAATGGGGAAGATGTCTGGCAAATCGGGCCGTCCAGTGTCTATTCTACTGTGAGAAAAATGCCTCATATCTAAAAGGAGAATCTGTAAAAGTTTGACTGCAGCAAGAGACTCGATTAAACTTTGCTCGGATTCCAGTTGTTGGTGGGGCTTCTCCTAGCGCCGAGGTTTTCGGATAGTGGAATCTTGATCTGACCCGAGTCCGGATACCCGAGTAATTGCTGCATTAAACTGGGTACTTACACGGAAATAGACGGTTAAGTGCTTATTTCAGTCAGAATTTCAAACGTAGGTCCAAGCTGTAATGTGTACTCCAAGTACCGAGATGTTCGCAGCGCGAAAGCTTTTACTCGCAAGTACGAGGATCGCAATACTTTGTAGCGTGGGTGTTTTGAGCCGCGAATTAGGGGGTCGTTCGCGACTAGACGCTGTCATAAATGTCGCAAATTGGACGAGATTGAGAAGCACGAGGAAATGGTGAGATTCCTCCGGCGAATTTATAGGCCCAGGAATAGTCTGGAACGATACAGAACACTATTTACGATATCCTGGATAGCCGTGGTTTTTTCGATGCCACACGGAAAGGGAAACGGGGTTGGTTGGTAATGATGCCCACTCAGAAATTCCCTTGCATCTCATAAAATTGTCTCCTTTTGGCGGAAACGAAGGTTTATTGCTCACAGCCTTGCGATTCGCATTTACGTTCTTCGACCCCTAATTCCGGAAAGCGTGCCCGAGCTCTGTACTTCCATCGCTCCCCCAATTCCCTCTCCACCTCTCTCACTCTCTCTCTCTCTCTCTTTCGTTCTCGCTCTGCCTTTTTGCGGACCGACTCTTCCGCGAGCCAAGGCTGCGACCTCGGCGCAGAAATTAACGAAGCGACGATAATTAAGAAAAGAAACATTATCCTCGCTCGGCCGCGACTGCCGTTCTACAAAATTTTATTACGCGCTCGGCCGCGGAGGAAAGGGCCAAACCGTATAAAAGTCGACGTCCCGCGTTATTCTACTCTCTCTCTCTCTCTCTCTCTCTCTCTCTCTCCTGTCTCGCTACTCGACGACCTCAAGTCCTCGGGCCGAAACTCCACTTGCGGGAAAAATATGTTTCCCTCGGTTAATTTCCATGAATCGAGCATAAAAAATCGCTGGCAAACCCCTCTCGTGGGCTAAATGCGCCCTTAGAAGCTCGTTTACTGTTTTGTGTTCGGACAAGTTCGCCAGGTTGTTACATCGATTGTGAGGCTGAATGAGAAGTGCTCGTAACTACTTGGGTTTGGATCGGTAGTTTACAGTCTCGCGTGGCTCTACTATCGGTAAACTGTGGCAAGAATGGTCTGCGCTTGGTCTAGAAAATCGAGGACAAGTGGGGAGGCAAAGCCAATTGATTCATACGTGCTGGCTGATAAAAACAAACGATCTCGTTAGAGCTCGAGGACGGAGACAAAGGCTTTCATAATCGTCGGAACTGAGAAGATGGTCGGAATCCGAAGGATTGTGGGCAATGGCGATCGAAATCCAAGGAAGACCCATCGAACCGCCTTGCGAATCGGGAAGCTTTAATCCAACATCGATTTCCTGCGAAAAGGCAATCACGAACAAATCCTCGTCCCTTCCCAGCCCCCACCTGCCCCTTGTCAGATCCTCTCCACTGCCATTTACTCTCTCAACAACCACTTATCGAAACCAAACGCGAGCCACTTCCGGCCGAGTGACTGTGTCTCGAGCATCGATGAAATTTCTTTGGCGTTCTCTTATCCGAGCTTACTTTGGAGATCTTCAATTTGGCTTCGAACCTTTATCGGACTACCGATATCACTGCTAGTGAGCTCTTGACTGCTATAATTAATTTCAATCGACTTCCGGAAAGCTGATATCCTACTCGCGTGACTTGTTGCAACCATTCGACTTTCTTATTCATAGGAACAACTTTTTTTCCGAATACCACAGATCGTGGATTCAATGTTTCTAACGCGTTACAAATAAAATGCGCTTTGTAGAGCACGATATTTTCAAGAATGTTTGACAGTAAAGCCTTTAGATTTGTTGTTAGTTACTCCGATGGTCTCAAGACGGTATATCTTATTGAAGTCAGCCCGTCTGAGAATTACCGGCGAATCATTTCTGTCCACACGCTCGCTTCCCTGTCGTAGTCGCCGAGTTACTCGAAAGGAGCCGAGGTGCCGAAGGGTGGGTCGGCGTGCATAAATTTCATTTCCATATCCTTAAAATTCCGAGATAAAAGGGGCAGATCGAATGCGCGATCGGTGTTATGATAATGAGTAGTAGCTTTCTCGCTAACGTCTTCGTTCCTCGTTCCTCGGTTCGCGAGGAAGTTGCCGCTCAGACGAGCGTCCCTTTCAGTGGAACTATTTACGTTACGCCGGAGACTGAACCCACCCCTTCGCAAGACCGAGCCTGTGAGCCACCCAACGAGAGAGCGAGGAAGAGAATTTGGCTCATATCAATCGACAAAATTGTCGAATTGTCCGTGTTCCAAGTTCGCGCGAGTTCCGCGGACCAAAAACAATCCGAGTAGCGGCGAACGCCGGAGACGAACGGGGATAACTTTCATTATCATAAATTCCAAGGGGGCATTACTTATTCCGGTGCATCGATTAAGGGCGAGACGCGGTCAGGCACGATTCACACGGGCCCTCTTTAAGATCGTGAGAAAATGGTTTTCGAAGAGGAACGCCGGCCTCCAAGGAGGATAGAAGAGCGAAGTGAAGCGAAGAGAAGGATCTGCTCTCGCTCGCACTCTTCGTCTCTGTTCCTCTGGCGAAGTAGAATGGGCAAGCGGGAAGGAGGCCGCGAGAAAGGGCACACAAATTGTCTAGAGATAGGAGTCAGCAACGCGGTGGGCTCCTGGAAAATAAGAGCGAGAGAGGACGGTGGAAAGGATTCGGTGCGAGGGGTTGCGGGGTCGACTTCCTCTATTACCAATTCATGCCCCTCCATGGCCTGCCGATATATTCAAACCTCGCGGAGAAAAGGCCAGTCATTGTGTCGGCCTCTTTGTCGTCCTGCTGGCTTTCCTGCTCCTCTCTCGTTATCCTCACCCTCGGGCCTCCGTCGCTCTTTCACTCTCTCTTTCTCTCTCGATTTATTCTTCGCACCTCCTCTTCGCCCAGTCTCCTTGAGGCGTCTTCGAAAGGACTGACTCGCGCATACCTTCCTGAATGCTCCGAGCACCACCGAAGGAAGAAGACGAAGACGAGAAAACCGGACGAAAAACACGAGAATCAGGAGCAGCGCGAACAAGACGGAGAATGAAGCATCTCTCCGGAGAGCGCCAGCGGAGATCAGAATGAGCGAGGAGTCTGTTATGAGGTCTTTGAATACTGGCGTAGTCGACTGGGGATAGAGCGCAAACGCGCGAGAAAGGTGAGACTAAAAAGAAGAACAGCGAAGAACCGCTTGGAGGAGGACCGGAGGAGAACTGGAGGAGGACTGCTGGAGGATCGTTGAATGAGGAAGCAAAGCTCGCGAAAGCCTGACTCCCGTGCATGCACCAAGGATCTACCATCCTCAGCTCGGAAGAAATTAGCGGTTGGACCGTCCCACCCGAGATTCACCTGGAGTCGCCTGGGGTTGCTGGGATTTGCCTCTCTGAATCGTGAGCTTTCTTCATCCGCGAATCGCGAGTTTCTCCGTCCCGAGCCTCATTAGTGCTTGATACGGAAAATATGTTTCCAGCTTGGCTTTGAGTCGAGCAAGCTTCTTCTTCTTCTGCTTCTGCTTCTGCTATTTCTTCTCCTTCTTCTTATGATCAAGCAAATCAGCTTGTTCTTCGAATGAATCATGTCACAGGTTTAATTAAGTCTCTGCACTCTGATAGCTTTTTGGAAGAGACCCGAAAATCCTCCGACTAAAGATATACCTTATAAATAGTAGCCATAAAATTGTGAATGATAACTTTGTTTCTGTTTTCAATAATATTGGAAGAAACATTATTCCGAATTCGATTGAATCTCGGATTCGGTACAATTCGTTCAAAGAGAATCTTCGATCATGCGACATAACATAATGAATTTATACTTCGGAAAGATGGAGGATTCCTCGCGTTGAGGCAACCATGAAAAATGGATCGAACGGAGGCAAATGAGGACGAACTTCGGAAAAGATTTTCCCCGCGTCGGCAGAGAGAAGAAGAATTCCGAGAGGAACATCGATCAAGAAGTTGGAAACCGCCACGTCACAGAGTCAAAGAATAGCAGGAAGGGAAATTTCGGCAGTGGCTCTTCCCGCCATAATTGCCATACTTCATCCCCGATTCGAGTTCTATTTCACGCTCGACGCATTGACGTAACTAATGATTTACAGGAACAAAACTTTCTTATTGAAAGCTCGGAGTGCTCATTATCACGCGCTGTTCATCAATCGAGGCCGACGCGGCAAGGATGGTCCACTTCCTGAGACAGCGAGACAATACCCTAAAGGAAACACATTAACCCTATACGCATCTATGTCAAATTCTCTTGAAACTCATATTTATCGTGAGCAACCCAACCCACGAGTGGCGGTGACACGCGATCAGTTAAATTCCCCAAAAAATTCCAAATCCTCCAAAGCGTTAGGCCACACCGAAATAAATATTGATTCCCCCAATTTCCATGTTTTTCGTATTTTTCATGCGCACCAATCTGGCGCAATTGTCGGAGGGCGCTTGTCACGGCACATTCGCGAAATATAAATATCAATTCGAATCCGTATATAAATATAAATATGAACGTAAACAGAGATATAGACACCGATTAAACGCACAAATGCAGCGGGAAAAGTAAATATCCCTTCTGCAGTAATACCTGGGAAATTCGATGTTTATCAAGGAACGAGCGATAAATTTAAATTTGCAAGAGTTCTTCGAGTAACGAGTAACACAGGCCACGTGAACAAATCTGCATCGATCGAGTTATGAGCGGTAAGCAGTGAACATAGAAAGGACATGGCAGATTGTAAAGGGTTAATCGGGAGGATTGCGTCTGGAAAGGTATTATCTAGGCCGCGGAACAACAATTGGAGGTCCCTGATTACTCGTCGCGACCGTCGTCAACTGGAGGCTGGTGCAATTTGAGGGAGAAGACGGAGAAGACGGTAGAGACGGCGGGAGGAGAAGACGGAGAATTTCGTCGCAACATTCCACGTTGAGATTCGGCTGACAAGTCGGAGGCGGGCAATCGAGGAGGCGCGTGAAATCATCGTCTGGTCGTTCGAAGCGCGCGTGGCGGCTGACAAAACGAGCGGCAAGGATCAACGTGAATCAGTGGCTCCAGACGGGGTCGTGCACCCGCGGCACAGCGGCACGCGATTCAGCCGAAACCGCTTAAGCTCTCGTCGGACCTACCGACTAACAGGGAAAAAAACCCGGATCGCAACTACTCTTCGCACGCCGGATTCAGCACGCTGGAGAAACATTCCGTTCCTCGAATTCTTTAGCTGCTTCGATGACTGCACTCTCTAAATACCGTGGAATATGTACCCCGATGGTTTCGGTTCGCGGCAACTGACTTGTCGACAACCAGCGGATACAACTCGCAAAAAATTCTCATAAAGAAATAGGGATAGTGTATCCTTCTTTAAAAATGTAAAATCTGTCTGTGTCTTTTACCGCTCATTTAGCGTCGTTTTTTAAAGTGTGTCGCTCTAGAAGAAAATGAGCTTTTTATTTTACGATCGCGAGACGAAATAATTCAAGGATCGTATAATCGTGATACTTCTACAGTGGGACTCTCTATTTCCTCCTGAAGGGAAGCTGCAGGCAGCGTGAGACTCGGAGGGTGGAAAAAATCGAAATTCTATGGAACCTTCGATGCTCCCGAGGGTCTACACGGCCATAGCCAAAGTTGCGCGGCCGCAGCCGCGTGTTGCGGATTTCGCGGTGGACAGATGTTTATGGGGCCGCTAATGAATTTTATAGGAGGCCGGAATCGGACGATTAAAATCGCGTTGGCCGGCCGCTCGTAAAGGCAGAATTAACTGTGGTATCGCGCGCTACAAATTGAAAATCGAACAGGCCAGTTTATAAGCCACGACGGAGTCGTATGTTCGCACGGTACGCTCATAAGGTACCCTGCGAATTTACATGCCGCTAGCGGTTAATTATTGACAATAAGTTTAACACGCGGACCGCGTGTGCGCATAATGGCCCGGCTAATGCGCTCGAAATAATGCAACGCGAGGTAATACACCGTTCAAACTCCTGGAAAAATTATCGTGTTTACTGAAACGCGCACACTTTCTACCTCGAACACTCTCCGATATTTGATGTATTCAACTTTCACGGAATATCGAACTAATGCTTATCTCACTGTTATACAGGCATCTTTGATACTGCAATGCATCAAGATTAATTTATTTGTCCGAATGAGCTAGGGTAATTGTTGAGGTAAATTCAAATTTATACAAAACTCTACATCTAGTTTGATATTTCTTTATCGAGGCAAACACGAAAACTAACGGAGTTTGAGGTACATTGAGGGGTAGGTTCTACCCTATAATAAAATTTTCGACCAGGTATCCAGCGAGGGGTACAAATAGCCGTGACTCCGATGCCTCGATGGTCACTTGTAACCGAGACGCTGTTAGGTTAATAGATACCGCATAGACTACGATTTCTTTTCTGTATAACGTTTATAACATACCTTTTGAATATAATCTCTTATTTGCACATTTCTCCACGAGTAAATATTTTACATCTCATATAACCTCAACAGGTTATGGGCCCAGGACCGCGAAGTGTGTGAGTAAAGAGTGTGAAACGTGAAAAGAAGCGATAGAAGGAAGTGTGAACTTTTGAAATAATCAAGTAGTGCTGTGCAAGTGAAATCAAAGAGACAATGGAATCAGCAAGTGTAAAAATTGAGAAGCTGCGTGGCAAGGAGAACTGGCTCCAGTGGCGTTTTGTGATGCGTACACTTTTGGAGGAACATGATGACGTGATGGAAGTGTGTGAAGGATCTTTCAGTCATCCAGGCAGTGCGGTGGATAGAGAATCCGACCGGAAAAGATTCCTGAAAGCAGACAAAACTGCTAGAAGGCTAATTGTCACGGCAGTAGAGAAGAGGTCACTGGACTTACTTCTGAGTTGCACAACAGCACATCAAATGTGGAAGAAATTGAATGCGGTATACGATATGAAATCAGACGAAAACCTAAACATGATCCAAAAGCAGTTCTTCGACTTCAAATGGGAAGAATCTGAAAGCGTGGCCCACAACTTATCAAGGATAGAGCAGCTAGCAGCAAAAATGAAGACCCTGGGAAGTGATATTGGAGAGAAAATGTTGATCACTCGAGTCCTAACGACGTTACCAAAGAAATATAATCACTTTCATAGTGCGTGGGATTCCGTGGATGAAACGAGGAAAACATTAGACAGTCTTACGACGAGGCTCATAACAGAAGAGTCCAGGTGGAAAGAGGATGAGGATCAACAAGAAGACCCAGTGGCATTGATAAGCAGAAATGAGTACCAAAAGAAAGAGCAGCAAACACATCGAAGTGACGAAAAGGGAAGACAAGGGACAAGCTGTTTTAATTGCGGAAGAATTGGACACATGAAAAAGGACTGCTACAGATGTTTCGTGTGCAAAAGAAAAGGGCATTCTAGCAGGAATTGTTTCCAGAACAATCAAAGAGGCAACGGCAGGGGTAATTGGCAACCCCGGAATAATAACCAGGAGAACCGTAATGAAAAATCGACGGTCAAATTAGCCCTACTAGGAAGCGGCTCAACGACGCCGGAAACCAGCGAGAGTATATGGGTGATCGACTCAGGAGCAACGGAACACATGACGGGTCGACGAGAATGGTTCAATGACTTCGAGGGATTCGACGAAAATTTGAAGATCGAGATTGGAAACGGCGACTACATGAATGCGTGCGGAAAGGGTACTATTGAGGTAGAAACACTTGTAAATGGCGAGTGGCTGGCAGGTACGATGCACAACGTATTGTTCGTCCCAGGTATGAAGCGCAACTTATTTTCGGTTAAATATGTAGCCAAGAAAGGCATAGATTTCCGTATAACGAACAAGGGTAGTGAATGCGTCTTCTTACAAGGTCAAAAGGTAATCGCTCGAGGGTTAGATCTTGGGAATTTATATAAGCTTAATATAAGGGTGATCTCGCCGGTCATTTGCAATTTAGGAAATAATGTAGAATCGAAAGCAAGCTTACAGTTATGGCACGAAAGATTATGTCATCAGAATATTCGGCATGTCAAAGAAGTTTTGAGAAAAGCAAATTTAACTGTTATTATCGACAACGATTTCTTTTGCGAAGGCTGCGCATACGGAAAGCAGCAACGGGCAACCTTTAATGAAAAGATCGAACGCGCGACCAGACCACGCGAAATCATCTACACAGATGTATGTGGTCCGATGGAAGTAATGTCGTTAGGGAAGAAACTGTATTTTCTGATCTTTAAGGACGACTACACAAGTTTCACTAAGATTTATTTTTTGCGCCATAAGTCGGAAGTCTATGAGAAATTGAAATCTTTCTGTGAGGAAATCGAGAACCAGTTTGAATGTAGAATTAAAGAATTACATAGCGATGGGGGAAAGGAATTTAAAAATAAAGAAATAGAATTATTCCTGAGTAACAGGGGGATTAGGCATACGGTAAACGTCCCGTATACCCCAGAACAAAACGGTGTCGCAGAAAGGGCAAACAGAATTATAGTAGAAGCAGGTCGGTCAATGCTGTATTCAAGAAGGGAATTACCGTTGCACTTATGGGCAGAAGCAATGAACACTGCCACTTTCGTCATAAACAGAACGGGTCCGACAAAGCAGAGTAATAAAACGCCCTACGAACTATGGTACGGGAAATCGGCAGGCATCAACAACCTTAAAGTTTTCGGTACTAGGTGTTTCGTACACATACCTGCCGCTAATAGAAGAAAACTTGACAAAAAGGCTAGAGCAGGATATTTAGTAGGATACTTAGACAACGGTCAAGGGTATCGCGTATACATACCGAACACAAGGGAGGTGATATTAAGTTGTCACGTGAAATTTAGGCCGGAAGAATTAACAGAAATCGCTAACTTAACACTCCCGAAAAGCGTAGAGGACAATAAGGAAAGTACGATAGATATACAAGACGTTGAGAGCTCATATGAGAGTACGGACTACGAACAGGAAACAATTGAAGTGCCTCAGGTAGACTCTGGAAACGCAAGGCAATTACGGGATAGGCGAACCGTCAAGAAACCGGAACTTTATGGTAGGCCAGTAATGTATTTGGCGGAGAAGGTACCAACAGATTTTAAAGAAGCCATGGGTTCAGAAAAGAAAGATTTGTGGACAAAAGCCATAGACGAGGAAATAAAATCATTGCGGGAGAACCAGACCTGGGTACTTGTGGAAAAACCCGAAGGTCAAAAGATAATTAATAGTAGATGGGTCTTTACTAAGAAAATCAATCCTGACCATACTGAACGATACAAAGCAAGACTCGTCATAAAAGGATACTCACAGAAGGAGGGCATAGACTACAAAGATACATTTAGCCCTGTAGCCCGTTTCGACACGGTACGATTCATGTTAAGCATCACAGCGAAAAATAAACTAGCTCTCGGACAATTTGATATTAAAACAGCGTTTTTATACGGAGAGTTAAAAGAAAATATCTATATGAAACAACCGGAGGGTTTTGACGATGGGACAAATCGGGTATGCAAATTGCTAAAAAGTTTATATGGCCTAAAGCAATCGCCGAGATGCTGGACGGAGCGATTCTCAAAATTCATCTTCAGTATAGGTTTCACTCAGAGCAAGGCTGATCCTTGTTTTTATATTTATACTAAAAGGGATAAAGTAATGTTTCTAACAATTTATGTAGATGACGGACTAGTGGCAGCCTCAGACGAACGATTAATTGATAGTTTTTTGAGCGTTTTAAATACAGAATTTAAAATTACAAGCACTAAGGACGTAAAAGTGTTTTTAGGTATTGAGATAAGTAGATTAGACGATGGTGCAATATTTATTCACCAAAGTAAATATGTTGAGAATATACTGGATAGATTTAAAATGAGTGAGGCAAATAGTGTATCTACGCCGATAGAAACGAACTACGATGATAATGAAGAAGACACGAATAGCTGTAATGCGCCGTATAGAGAAGCAGTTGGCAACCTTATGTTTCTGCAAACTGTAAGTCGGCCAGACATTAGTTTCGCTGTAAATGTGGCATCCAGACATTTAGAAAAACCGAGCGAAAATCACTGGTGTCTCATCAAACGGATTCTTCGTTATTTAAGAGGTTCAATAGACATGGGTCTATTGTACAGAACAGAAGGCAGCTTAGAAGCCTTTAGCGATGCCGATTATGCGGGGGAAAAGACAACCCGAAAATCAACATCTGGCATAGTCTGTAAGTATGCTGGTGCGGCCATAACGTGGCAAAGTCAGCGACAGCAATGTGTAGCTGTATCAACAACGGAAGCCGAATATGTTAGCGCAGCGCTAGGAGCGAAGGAGCTCATATGGTTAAAGAAAATGTTTGAGGAATGTAAAATGAACAATGATAATTACTTGTTACAAATAGATAATACGAGCGCTATAAAACTTATAAAGAATCCGGAATTCCATCATAGAAGTAAGCATATTGATGTTAGATATCATTTTACTCGAGACTTATATGATAAAGGCGAACTCAATGTTGCATATGTTAGAAGCGAAGAGCAATTAGCTGATATATTTACAAAGGCATTACCGAAACCACAATTCGAATACTTGCGCCGAGGTTTAGGTCTCACAAGAAAACATGAAATTAAAACGAAATTTTTGTAAAGATGTAGAGTTTTAGGGAGGGTGTTGAGGTAAATTCAAATTTATACAAAACTCTACATCTAGTTTGATATTTCTTTATCGAGGCAAACACGAAAACTAACGGAGTTTGAGGTACATTGAGGGGTAGGTTCTACCCTATAATAAAATTTTCGACCAGGTATCCAGCGAGGGGTACAAATAGCCGTGACTCCGATGCCTCGATGGTCACTTGTAACCGAGACGCTGTTAGGTTAATAGATACCGCATAGACTACGATTTCTTTTCTGTATAACGTTTATAACATACCTTTTGAATATAATCTCTTATTTGCACATTTCTCCACGAGTAAATATTTTACATCTCATATAACCTCAACAGTAATGAATGAATAATAATGTGTTTTATTGCTGTCGCTCCGCACTAGCAGTTGTCACAATATGTTCTTGTCGTTTGTTATTGCCACATGATCGTTAACAAAACGGATATCGGGCCATTGTGGTATAGCTTATACTTAATAACTCGAACTTCAATGGGAGCGGCGATACGCTTGGGTAGAATTCTGTCGAAACAAATTAGTTCCTGAAAATATTGCCAGCAATTCAAACTGGGTTGCAATAATCTGTGGGTCATTGGTTAACGATTTTTGTGTTTTTTTCCCCCCCTTCTTGTAGCACATTCCAGTGAGCATTCTCTGCCCATTAATGTCCCGCCAAACGTATTGGTCACTGAATCGTGACCAGGCGCTGTTACAAATTGCACTATCATGCGACACAATAAATAATGTCCCAATTGATACATTTGCCGGTCGATAAAATATTATACGTCCTATAATGTATTTAAAGCCATTATAGTATAATTCAGTTTATAACTCATTCTGTAATTGATTCTATAATGTTTTACAAAATAAAACTAATTGACGGTAAGCGTTGTAGTTATTTTTAGAGACTTTTCCAGACTAATATAACGAAACAGGAAATATTGCTTGATAATCGCTGAGAAGAACGCATGTTGGCGAATTTTGAGGCTATCGACAAAATTCCATCCCTCCATCCCAGATATTACCCTATACCGAAGCAGAAGCATGAGCAGTAAACTCAGCGTGACCACATCAGTCGAAAATTACGGCAGCACTAATTAACCTCTACGCGAACAAAAGAAGCTCGTTGGCTCGCTGCATTTCCTTTAGTGGTCGGTCTGCATAGAGACGCGCATGGCTGCGCAAAATGTAAGGCCCGCGAAGGGAGAGCCAAGAGCCACCAAGGCAAGGAGCACCTCGAGCAACTGAGCAAGCTAGTAGCAAGCAGAGGACTTTATCGCCAGAGAATTCGCAGTCATAACACGAGACTTAAATCGTGCTACAGCTTGACGGCTAAACTTAGATCTTCCGACTGGATGCCGCTTACACTCGAAGACTAGATTTTTTCTAATTGGATCTGTACGACCATTGTAACTCCAACCAACTAAATTTTCCTTCTCATTTTAAAGGATAATCTTATTGCTTTAGAGTTTGCCATATTATTTAACGTCGTTTAGTATTATACGTATGAGTAAAGTTTCTTTATAAGAATACATCGATTTAAGCTGACAACAGCACACACCTAGAATATCCTGCGAAATAGACAACTCTATAGAGTATTGCGATTACTGCCGCAAGGATTTTCCGACGTATCCGACTGCCGATCGTTTCCGACTCTTCGACAGCTTGATCCAGATTCGGAACTGTAGTCTGGGTGGCAATGAATCTTTCGAATACTCGGATATCCAGCTGGCTAGGTCCTTGCCCGAGGGCACTGCCGACGGGTTAGAACAAACGGCAAGCGCAGGAATTACGGAGGAAGTCAAAAACGGGGTGGCAAGTGGATTCTAACTGAAGAGAGAATTCACGCCGCAATCCGCGCGAGGTCGTGAACTCGACCGAAGCGAAAGACTGGTTAAAGCGAAACACTGGGTGCTTCGCTTGATATTCGAGCGAAGAAGCGTAACACCAGGAGGATAAGAGGAAGGGACAGAAAGAGAGGAGGTAAAGTAAGGAGAAGGTTCGAGAGCGGTGGATGGCCATTCGCAGACGCTGATGCCCGCCGGATCGTAATACTCGTGAAATAGTATCCTTCTTTCTTCCTTCCGTCCCACGGCACTGAGGCATAAAGGGTAGCCGGCATAAAGGCGATGCAGCCGTAAAACGTGACACTTGAGGATTTTATCCCGCGACCGAGCGCGCGGACCTATCCTTTCCTATCCTCTCCTCTCGACTCCACTCGGTACCGCATCGCGAGTTGTATTCGTCCGTAGTAGACCCTATGCCACGCGTGTATCCATGTACGTATGTATGTACGTATGTACTACCAGTCAGCCGATCGTCGATGCTCCATTTGCCGATGACTGCACGCGCGGCTCTCTTCTATGCCGCTACTCTTGCCTTTATGCTTTTACTGCACCCGGGTAATACATATCGCTCGAGTACTCGCATAAACCCTTCCACCGTCGCTACCGCCAGGCAGCTGGACTGTACGATTTTACGGGAGAGGCTCCCCGAAACCGTTCAAAAGACAACGCACCTTTCTCTGCGTCTGTCTCTCAAGCTGCACATAGTTTCGACGTTTAAATATTTCACATTTTATGCAATATCGGGGAAAATTTTTTGTGGTAGTAAATTTCCTGAATTTTGGAAACACCAGAGATCCTTTAATCGGTAATAATGCCAAATGCAACCTGCCAATTTGGTAATTGCTCTCGCGGGTACTTATTAATGTATCGATTATTTTATAATATTGTACTAGGATAATGTATAACGGTGATTCTAAAGAAATTATTACACGAATATTATGCGAGAAATTGAGTATCGAGCAGTTATGTCGGCCATTGGTGACCACAATGGCAACCAATATATTAAGCTGGTATTACCGAATGGGACAGTTAACTTTTATGCACTGTTCAAAGTCGAGGATTATAGAGAATTTCCGAACTCTACGATAAAGAATAGCTGCTTTGGAGAAAAAATCTTCAAAGTCGGTAAGGAGCTTCGCTTAGCCTGAAGATGCACTTTTCCGCGACGCGTCTTTCGGCTGTCACATCAAGGATTTGGAAGTGGATAGGAGACAGCGGTGTTTGACTGGCACTTCCTGCGGTGCATGCTGCGATAGCTCTCAACACGTGCCGACCATGGCCGTTCGACCTGTTTCCTATTATTATGGCATTGCCCAATATTGGCTAGAGGCTTTGATCTCGTTCACACAGGAAAATCCAAGCTACGTAACACAAGGCTCTGCCTTTTGTGTCGCGCGTTCGGCTTCTTGGCGACGACTGGCCGTGAGGTAATCCCCGCGGTAAATTGGATTTTCGGATTGGATATTTTCGCAGATGCCGAATGGAGGCTGGCCTTCGAACTCGCCTTGTTGCGTATTACATTGGAAAGCTGAAGAATATTGAAATCAAAGGCATTTTCGACGAGTGCAATACTCACTAAACTCAACGAAAAATATTTCGACTATAGGCAACTGACTTCTTTCCATGTTACGCGCAATTTATGTCTCTCATGAATACATCAACCAATTTACTTATTGACATCCTTTTGACATTACTTTGCTTTAAGTTATTCAATCTTTTTTACTATGTATCCATTTTTTATGTCAGCTGTAAAGATCACTCGTTAAAACAGAACATCTTGAGTTCTAGCATGTTTTTATGGCCTAACATGGTTAATGGTTTAATAAATATGACTAGGAACGTATTAGAAACATAAGTTATGAGTTTTAGCAATGTGGTTAAGGTCTTGAGATAGGCGTGTAAGACTGAAACTACAATATTAATACGAGATCCCAATAGACCTTACGGGTTGAAAAAGCGCATGACTTGGTTACCATCCCAGCAGTGTGCGAAACCTCGGCAATCGAGGCGCGGATTAGGCACGCGCGAAGTGGTAGTCGGAGGAACGTGGGAATCCTGGCTTCTCTTGTTCGTTTTCGCCCAGGGAAATTAGGTTCCCTCGTGGCAGGCAACCAGGCCCATAATTAAAAGGCTCCACTGTTAATTCGTTCGTTCTTACTGAGGGCTTTAAATCCCGTTCACGAGGAAGATCCAGCAGCCTTTCCTCCCCTTCTTCTTCTTCTTCTTCTTCTTCAACTTTTCCCACTTTCTCCTCGACTGCTTTTTCTTCTTCTTCTCCTTCTTCTTCTTCTTCTTCTTCTTCTTCTTCTTCTTCTTCTTCTTCTTCTTCTTCTTCTTCTTCTTCTTCTTCTTCTTATCCTCTTTATCCTTCCCCGCTTCACCTTCACCCTTTTGCTTTCTCTTAGTCCGAATTAAAGGAGCTTCCAAGAGCTTCTTCGAAGGAACGGGGCCCAAATCCATTATTTGGTCTAAGTAAGTTATCACTGCCATTCGCCAGCTGAATTACAGACGGACGGCCGGCGGAAAGTCGCATCGTGGGATTTGTCACGTGCCGTTCTACGACGGGACCAGTAATTCCTTGTTCGTGCTCCTCGAGTAATGCGTGATTTTATTCCACTTGGTTCATCGTTAGCCTTAGATACGAATTTTCCGCAGATTTTACTCCGAGATTTTGACTGTTGCGCTTAACACCGACGATTCCCTAATATTTCCCGAATTTATTCATAATTCCCCGTGCAACAGTTCGCGCATTTATTTGGATGACGGATCATGATTGAATTTTAACGCTGGCATTAAACGAATATTCCTTTCGAAATCTATACGTTTTCGACCAGCCGATGCGTTAGGGGAGAAAAGAATTTGAGCAAAGAGAGGAAATGAGATGCAGACGACTGGCAGTGGCACACGCTCGTGCGCGTATTAATCGATATGAATTCTTCATACATATTTTATGAGCCAGTCGAACAATCTTGAACGAGCGCGATCGAACATTTTTACATAAGCCCGCATCACAAATGGAGCAGTCGCCGATTTGAAGATGCATGTCCATACCGGGAGAATGATTTACAATCGGTGTCAGTTTTGGTGGACGAGGCGGAACCCTCCGTAAAAATTGCGCTCGCTCCCGCAACAGGTTGCCCGTACATACTCTACGCCTGCGCCTGTTTGTGTCTACGTTTGCACAGACACACATATGCAAAGAATCTCGAGCATTTGTACACCAGGGTATGTACTGCCGCGCGGTAACTGACGTATTCGCATAACTATGCGAATGACCTTGCTTAACGATGTCCCGTGACTCGAGCCTCTTTATTTCTGAATTTCGCTTGATAAAGAAGGCGAAAAAAGCAGAAAACGAGATGAAACTACATAACTCGATACTTTAGTATTATTAGAGAGTACTCGTTACGATACGGAAAGCAATTCGTTTCGAAATCGTTTTAACACCGAGTACTATATCATTTGTACAATATATCACAAGTAGTTAAAGCCATGACATCGACACAGCAATTTCCATCGAGACGACCAATCGTTTTATGATTATGTTAACTCGATCATTAGCCAGTTACATCCGTAAAATGAACGTCCACTCGACATCTCCTGAAATGCGAAGTTTACGACAGCAAGGAACAAGAGTAATAAACAGGCATCAACCGCGAAATCGGCAGCAACTGCCAGCAAAACGATCACCGTTATTAGCAATTATTAGGCATTATGGAAAATGAATGTCTCATTACGATAGTATAGCGGCAAACCTGATAGTGACTCTTCTCGATCACAGTTGGAAGATGGCTACTAAAAGACAATGCCAATTCGCAAAGTTATGCAAGAGTGCACCGGTAACTTGGTCGTTTTTCTTGATGTCCACAACGACTTATGTAAAGGATCAAGCTGGAAGCAGCGTCTTAAAGTAACGGGCGATTTACCCGCAACGAAGGATCCCATCAGAATTATTGTGGAAAAACAATACGACGAATTACGCGTTCCACGTTCAGTTTATATCCACGGGGATAATCCTGCGGATAAAAGCAATGCGCTCGAAGAAGAGAACGCGCGACTCCAAGCATTCTCGGATAGAGGGTGTACGCTTCCGTTCCTCCATTTAAATCCCATGGAGATAAAGAAAACGAGAGGATCAAGGGGAGCAGGTTGGAAATAAAAATCGGCCTGGAAGCTGCGCTCGATGATGCTACGCTTTTCTTTCGCCGTTGAAGAATAAACGCGGAAGGACTATCGCTGGAGAATGCATCATACCCCGGGTTTAATCCTTTATCACTACTCCAGGAAAGTTCCTCGATGCAAGTAACAAAGACTGAATGGTTTCTTCGGCGTAGATTAAAATGCCGAATCATTGCTGACTGTCACTACTGATAAGGAATATATGCAGAAAGACGATTTCGATCAATACTCCGATCATTTCTGTGAATTTCTTAATCAGCTTCAATGTTGCAGTCTTTAAACCAATAGCAAAACAAGAGAGAAAAAATTAAGAGTCTATATCTTATTTAATAGCGCATCTTCAAAAAGATGTACAGAACATTCTAGTGGCAGTTTATGACTATAGCAATAGACGCAGCTATAAAACTGAACGACAGTATACATTTGTGGATGACTTATCGAACGGTGAGGCTTTATGTCGTGTCAGTTATTTGCCTACATAGTTGTACACTTTAACTCACTAAAGATACTTCTTGATAATTCGCATAATCCAAAAGTTACCATTCTAATCTCCGTAGGGATTATCTACGCAGTAAGTAGTGTGTTACCGTTCAATAATCATTAGCTAATCATTTCGCAGAGTTCATTGATGCACGCGTCGAACAGCGACCTTTCACGTGATTCTGCTGATTCAGCCGAATAAAGATTCCGAAGATGGCCCTCGGCCGATATCACATTAGCTGGTGTGTACACTGCATGTCTAAGTGTTTATGGAAACTTGGGCAGCCTTACCAATTATCTCTGGCCTCGCGCGAAAAAAAAGCGCGAAGTTGTGTTCATTGACGATAACACCGCCAGTGACGGTGGTATTTCATTGAGAAACGGCGGCATTGAGGAACGCACGCGAGCACGACCGGATATCAACTTCCTCGTGAAATCATCGAGACTGAAAATAAAATTAATCGTCCTACCGTGAATCGGCGCCACGTGATATCATGACCATGTTGAAACAGCCCGATTACGTATTCCCCGAGTTCCTCGTGCGTTAGTTACTTATCGAGGAACGTGGTAACGTCTCGCACCAACTATACATGTATAGTATGTATAGCACACCTTACATCGTCGATATTACAGCTACCTTTTGCCGGAATGAACACGTTTTATAGCCCTGTTCGGATAGTAACTCATAACAGGCTTTCAACTGGTTGTTATTTATAAACAAATTCCCAGTCACTATTCCTTCATTATACTTCTTCCTAAGGCTCGTAGCGAGCAGGGTGAAAGTCATTCTCAGTGTCGAGCCTCGAGCTCCCTCCAATCCTTGATCATAATTCATCGGCGAGTTAGACCAACTCATTTTCTTTTCGGGGATAAATCAGCGCCGTGATTGATATACCAGTTTACAGTTATTCGGTTAATTCGATTCATCTCGCGTCTCATGATAAATTCGATGGGGTGATTGGCAGCTCAGGGTTACAGCATTCTTTGGGAGCAGAGAATTGTTCCTTCTGAAGAACTGCTTACATTAATGTATATCTATGGGTTTCTATGATCCACGATTGTCTTTCTGTATTTTCTTTCCCCTAATTCACATTTTGCCATTATATATTTCGATTTCACATTCATGCAGGTTTAGTCATTTAATTTATTTTGCTCGCGATTGGCATTTGCTTATCAAGGATAAAGAGTGCATTTGTATTTGAGATGTCCCGATAAAGTAAAGGAACATTTTCACCCACATATCCAGTGAACATCCCGCGCAAATGGAATAAAGTTACAGGGTCGTAGTGATCCAGGGTTTCATGCTTTATTAAGGCATACGAGCGCCGACGCCCGCGATATTTTTCGGAAGAGGCTCATATCGCGTTCCACAGAGTGCTAGAGCGCGCACGCATCCAGAAATAGCCCGCGTGCAATAACGCCCCCGTGGCGCACAATATGTGAGCTCGGCTGACTCATCGAGAACGCGAACGGTATTAGAGGCCAACGCATCCGAGGAAATTCTCCGCGCATCCTATTTTACTGGTCCATCAGGGCAACCATAGATTCCACAACGTTTGAATCACTAATTTAATCTCTCCTTTGATACACGATTCAATCAAACATTCTTATAAATCCAAATTTAAATTCAAACTTCTCAACAATTACCCTAAATTCGTAACCAAAGAATATGTATTCGTAATTGAGAAGAATAACAATAATAAGAATGGCATATGTGTAAGCATAGAGTCAGAGGACTAATATATTGAAAAAGTTGTCCTATCAATGCAACGGGGAAGAAGAGTGTAGAGGAAGAATCGAGTGTACTGCCACGATAACGTTACCGCGATTCAGTTTTTCCCTAGTAAAGCTAGAGCCTGATATAAATTAAGTTGGGCAGTGGCCGGTCCATAAGCGCATTCTTATCGTAGTCGCCCGAGGCGGAGTCCACGGCGACTCCTCTGTGACCACGAGACCTCGCGTCCACCCTTTTCGTCGGAGAATTCTTGGATCGAGGGACTAAGAGCTCCTCGGCATTGTCCAAGAAGGGTGGACTTGCCGCAAGAGTCCTGCGAGATTGTCCTCAGACCCTTCGAGGACTTCTTACGGAACACCCCTTGCCCGAGGGGTGCGAAAAGACCTCGCGACTCTCTTCGAACATGTGGAACCTTGGGACTTTTATGATAGGGTAACATCTATTTGATTATCCCGCCCACGTACGTGATCTTTTTAACATTATTTCTTAAAAAGATACTTGAGAGATTCTGGAAAATTATTCAAACCTTACTGACTATACAACCACGAAAGACTAATATGACTTATAAAGTGTAACTGAAACAAAGAAATCTTTTCTCCGATTTCTGTATGTTAAAATTTAAAAAAAAAAAAACACGATATTTCAATTCATTTCATGCCAGAATCAATGAGAGGCAAGAAGCTTGAGTCTACCCCAATTATATCTGCAATTTAAAGGACGCATTCGTTGAATTCTTAAACCTCCAAATATTCGAGTATCCCGAAGCAATAAATTCTAACTCAAACAAAAATTCTGGATCCCAAACATTTCGTATTCTCGCAGATCCTTTCGGCTGGTTCCCCAATGAAAATGCTTCAGCAGTGCGTAAGTCATGTCGAACTCGAAAAGGAGGCGACAACCCCCCAAAAACCAACCACAAGCAACAGAAAGAAAGAAAGAAAGAGCAGAACGGGTGGTCCGCTTTTTATCAGACATGCGATTCACGTTTCTCGCCTCCGGCATACCCGATTCAATCTAAGCGAGGTCGAGGGTGAAAGAAGCTTCCCCACCTTGCGCCCCCGCGTGTGCTGGCACTTGCTGGCAAAGGGGACAAGACCTTAGGACGATGTCCAAGCCCCCCCCCCCCCCCCCCCCCCCCCCGCCGAGAAAGAGCAAGAGAGGCGCGAAAAAAAGGTAGATGGAAGAAGAGCACGCTAAAGAGGGAGTGAAAGAAAACCAGCTACGAGGGTGAAAGTTAAGACGGATCAAGACTGCTGGACGGAGGGTGCGCGAACTTGCCGAGAGCAGGAGATGCTTTATGACTAAAGTTGACGGCGAAATGCACAGACGGACGAGCAAAATGCTCGCCACGTGACATTCCTTGCTCACCTCCCTCTCCTCCTCCTTCTTCTCCTTCACTGTTCCTTCGGTGGTCGCTCATATCCGCTGGTTCTTCTCGAGCGTCAGCTGCGTCCCAGAATCTCGCTCTCGTAATCTCATTCACAAGTGATTCTCGCTCCAGATTCCGTGGCGACTCGACCGAAAGAAATGGCAATGCGTGGCTTTCCGAAAATGGCCGGTCGAATTCGTTAAAAATTTCAGACCCTGAAACCTTCCTCGTTCACCGAACCCCCTATGCTTCTTCGGAATCCTTCTCTCGGTTGGACGGAGGCCGAGTGCTGGGTTTATGTTACTACATTCGAATATGGTATGATCTTGGACCCTAGGATCGACCATACTGCTATCCTCAGGCGAAAGATTCAATTCGCAATGGAGAAGGAAATCGCTCTGCTTAACTTCATTGTTGCATCCGTGAAATGAAATTTTTTTCTCGGATTTCGCGGTTGCTATGGAATCACTCCCTCGCAATCTGCGTTATAGAGTGGCTAACGACGTCTACAATGTAGAAGAATACGTATTTTCAGCTAGATTGAAAATCTTTTTCTCTGCTTGGAATTGTACTCGCATTTATCCTTTACAATCCACTGACTAAAAAAGATGGACATCGTAAGACTACCTTTATACTCGTGACATGGATTGTTTCGAGAAGATCAAATACGCGACGATGCCTAGTTTTCTTCGAAAGTAAAGAATTCACCGTGGTAATAAATAATCGCGATGAAAGCATTCGGTTTAATAACAAAACTGCAATTCGATTAGGGGATTAAAACGGAACCAGTGGAAACGGAAATTGTTCAATTTTACTTCGTTTGCATAAAATAAAGGTGTTCCGAAACAGCTGGGGAAAATGAAGGAAATCGGATAGAAGCCGATAATCTGCATTTAAGATAAATTGAAGTTACCATTGAAAAATATAAACGTGTTTCGTGAACTATTGGCTTGGATAATTTCATTACCAGCCGTATTTCGCGACACCGCGGTGCACCGCGGGAACAAAAAAGTTCGTGGCAATCGTGAAAGCGCTCTGACCCGGGTCGCGCACACCAATAAAACAACCATACTCATCCGGTGGCTTTTTTTCGCTTGCAGATGCAAACCAGCCGTACTACGAACTTTATTCAAGAATATGCATTCGCGACCACTGGCTTCCTTGTCGGTTTTTTAGTCGGCTTCAGTCTACGAGTGTTGAGTACACATTTCATAGTCGACTGCACCGTTCCGAGTGAATGGAAGCACGTTTTATTCATATTTACTGTCACGTGGTAAAATATTGAAGTGTGCGTACTACGGAAAATGAAAATCCACACGGGTCATCATGCCGTATTTGTTGATTCTTTGATTACATCAAACATTACTCTTTCTCTTCTTCAATATAATCCATTTTCTTTCAATGAACGAAATAAAAATTATCGTATATGTTGTATAAATAAATGTTGTACGGATGGAGTTAATCATTGATTATCGCCTTAATTAATTATACAATTATAATTACAAATATCTCTACTATAGAATTGTCTGTATACTACAGCGCTGAATTAAAACTTACGAATATCGACAGAAAATATGATTTTCCATTAAGTCTTCGAGTTCAGGATGATTAAGAGTAAACGAATAAAACTCTCCCTCGGTTGAAAATTATCATGTCGCGACGAGGTTCCCCCTACGAGACATTATCACGGAGTGAGAGAAAGGAAAGTGTAGCTGGTCGGAAGCACGTAAGTAAGTACTTACATACGTGTGAATGAAACCGCATACGTTTGCATTTCGCGATACGCTATAAGAAACGTAGCTTTTGCTCATACGGCGTGTCCACGACTGTGAATGGGACGGTGCGACGCAACATGTGCTCGACTTAGCGCTTTCTGCTCGCGTTACCCGAAACTTTTTTTTTCCCACTCGCCCTTGCACCAAGAAGATCGCGTGCATCCCTCGTGTTTCAACACTCGCGTACTCCTCCTCGCAATTTTAAGTACTGCCAGTGCCACCCCTTAACGAGCGTCAATTTTTCGTTCCTCCATGGAACTGGACACGACGACTCGTCGCGTTAAATTCCTTTAGAAAGCTACGAGTTGCGACAATTATCACAGGAGGATTGTTGAATTGATTCTTTTTATTTCAAACTTATACGAGAATCATTAAAATATGGTTTTGCAATTGTTAAAATATTATTTCATAAAATTTGTAGAAGGTTTAAAAAAGTAATAATGAATGAATAAATTAAAAACATCCGAGTCCTTACACGCCGTAAAATCAGACAATTGTATGATTTTTTTTACAATTCTACAGGATAAATGTAGACTTTCGAGATTCAGCGCTTGCAAAAAAACGCGAATCACGCAAAGTTCCAGTCTGCTATACTTTATTTGTTTTTTGCTTATCTACCAGCGAGCACGGTAAAGCACATCGACATGTGATTCGCACAAATACCCTTTGACAATCCCACTGGAATCAATCGGGAATTGTTTCCCCTCGGTTTCCCCGTTCGAAAGATACCGTGCATCTCTCGTAATATAAATAAATTTTGCAAAACTCGACGGAATTTCAGGACAATCGTTCGAACTGGCCGCTCGTAACAAATTGTACTTGGCGCGGCAGATTCAATTTGGAAAATCACAAAAACTTATCCATGTACTCATGGACTTTGATTGCGAATAAAATCAATCACCATAGAAATTAATGACCAAACCGCATATTCGGTTAATAATCGATTATGATTACCTTTCAAAGAACAACGATTGAAATTAAATCGCAGCGGCACTCGACTCGAACATTACATCCCGATAATTGTAATAAAGCACACAAAGCTGTCTGCAAATCGAATTTGCTACTGGCAATCGAATAGGTAACAGATCCACTCGAAAAACGTACTGGCAAGCAAACCGTCCTGCGATTATTGAAAGAAACGGGTGGAGGGTGGACGGTAGTCACTTTTAAAGGATTCGTCCTTGTCGCCAGCAAACGTCCTTCCTTTTCTGTCCAATGGCTCGCTCTACCCACTTATGCATATATGTATGTATATTATGTGCCATGCATATATGCATGACTCACCCGCGCAGGGTGCGAATGAAGGTGGAGGAAGGCGCAGTCGAGAGCCCGAGAGGGATGAAGCAACCCCGAGAGAGGCGAAAGAAAACGGGGAGAAGAAAGACAAGAAAAAGAGGAAGGCCAAGGCAAAGCATGTACAGGCATATAGCACGTGCGTATATCCCCGATCTCCGTGGACGATTCTGGCTTACAAATTGCCAAACTTCTTACGAGAGGCTGCTCAAAAGACTCGCTACCCAAAGGGAAAGGCACTTGTTGTGCGGCCCGATCGAACACTAGGCGAATCTACTAACAGAAGACTCGATACTTTGACCATCCATCGTTGTTCAATAATTTCTCAATTACATTTCCAATGATATTTGTTTTTTTGCGCGAGAGCTACCTTTCAAAATTAATATCGCAAAAATAATATCGCTTACAATTAGGGGATGATCTAGTGGAATGGACGAGTGGTAAAGGGTGACCCTTGACGCTGACAATGCACTGCACTGATTGATTTTATTGAACGAGTCAGCCTGCTGGGTACCGGCAGCGTTTCCGAGTTATTTTATTAATATGCAATTATGTTTCGAAAACGGCGCAGTCGCGGGAAAGGCTGGTAATATCCATCCATCCAATTTATGCGCTGGCTGAAATAGACGCAAGGTGGACCCTCTATTGAATCAATCGCGACAAGGGTAATTACAAAAATGTTTGATCATAGTAAAAGGCTTGCCATGCCGTTGCTGGTCCTCTCGTGCTCTATCTCTCTCTCTCTTTCTCCCTCTTTTTGCTTCTCTCCCTCTGGAAGCACCCTGATAAATTATTGCCCAACGCGACTCCCCTTTGCCTACCGACTGCTCTTTATAAATACATATTTCTCTATTAAAGCCTGCACTTTTACACTTTTACGATCTATTTTCTCTGCTACTGCCCGCGGATTCAATAACGAGCTATATCGATGCTCGCTGCAGTACGATTTCACTTAACGTGTTTCTTTGCGGTACGTTCGTTCTACTTATCCTGGAAATGGTAGCTTATCGCGTTACAGGAAAAACAGTCGTTGTTGAGTGGCAATATAAATCAATTCTATACAATACCAACAACGGGAAAAACTATTGTAGATATGCAAAGATATTTTAGAATTTATGTTCTTAAGCATATTCGAGTTTTTATCGGGTGTATCTAATATGTGCTTTCAAAACCAATTTGATGTATCAAATTTCGTCAGCACTTCGGAAGATTTGCGTGAGCCGATGATCGAATATCGAATATGAGGAGATTGCAACTCGACTAGAGACGGATTGGTGAGGACGTTTGAGTGATTCGGAAGTAATCGAGAGGACTGCAACGAGTGCAGTCGAGTGCCGTAAACGCGGAAAGGGGAGTTCGCGGGAAAACAAATTCATCGAGCCACTCCAGTGGCATGATTTCTTGGAGAACGCTTCTTTTTCTCTCTCTCTCTCTCTCTCTCTCTCTTCTGCGTTCATAATGGCCGGTCTCATTGTTGTTTTCATGGCGGGCTTTCGTTTTCCTTCCGGCTCGTTGAGCGAACTCGACCCTCTGCCATGACGCGGAGCGGCGCTTATCCCGCGACAAAAATGCCAAAGCCGTTTATCGCGCCTCACCCTGTCCCACTGCGCTCTGAACGATACTCGAGCCTCCAAAGAGAGTCCTTATAAGGGGTGAAATTGCACAAAGCTGTCTCTACTCTCCTTGCTCAACTTCTCCGTAGCGAAAAATATTCCGAATTTCTCGGTTCTCCCTTTTTTAATATTGGCTCGTTTGGGAATAAACGTTCGTTGTTCTCGAGGGGTGTCGTACCGGTTCGATTGTTAATTATAAGCTAAACGCGCGGCAATTGCGCTCCCGGTGCGCCCTGAGAAACACACAATATACGAATGCACCGATTGCCAACGGAAATGTGAATATAAAATCGATATAAATATCGGTTTAAATAATTTAGTGATTGTAATAATTCCTAATGCTCAGATTAAACGTACCCTTGTGAATTACCGAAATGCAAAACCCGTTTCAACATTTCAAATAAATAACTTTAAATAATAAGTGACCGTAACGAAGTTTTCATGAGTTGGCGGTAAAAAAGAACCGGGTGCGAGAGAAAATTCCGAGTAATTCTTTAAAATGATGCAGCCTTCAAATTACAGTCGAAAGACTCTTAAAACAGAAGTCTATGCTGAGCGACGGTAACCTCGAGGGGAAACTACTCATAACTGGAAATATAATTAAAAAGCGTCATCTCGTGCGTATCGTATTGCGAGCCAGGAGTGAAACCATGTAATGGATTTTTTCCATTTGCTTGGGACCCTTGATCCTTGTGTGTCGTTCTCTCGTCCCTCCATGAATTTTCACGGGCTCTCGTGGCCCGGTGGTTGCCTATGGTGGAAGACCGTAAATGGAGACCCATATAGGTACATGTAAGCATACTAGTACTCGTACGCGTATACGCAATGACACGGAGCCGGAAAGAAAACGAGCAGAGTCGTTTCCGCGTCTCTAAGAAGGGTGGATGCACGACGATCCTACGTTATGACCTCTCGGCTTTCGACATCGCCACCCTCCTTCTTCGCCTTATGACTTTATCCAATACCCAGGGAGGTCGGGAAACAGTGATCGTATCTCGCTTCCCCTCTCGAGGCGCTTCGACACATGGAAATCATTATATGAAACGATTGCATGCGATGGAAGCCAAGGTTGCACCCTTTCCCGATGCGATGCCCGCAACAGCGGATTCGCTTCCATCATCGGTAGCAAAACAATAGGAATCCTGAATTGCGCTGCTGCAGGAACGATCGCGTCTGCGTGAGAGTTTCTCTGATCGCGAACGCATGTTCCGTCGAGGGCTCGAAATTAATATTAAGGGCGAGGCAGTCGAGGAGTTCGTTATCCAAGAGAATGAAGCAGCCAGTGATAATAGAGAGAGCGTTGATGAAAGGAGGTGAAGAAGAGCCGAGAAAAAAGTGTGAGAAGAGGAAAGGAGATTTAGGAGTGGTTCGGGTAGTCAGGTATCCAGATGGCAGGGCCGCACGGTGGAGTGCGGCAGTGGCAGGGCTAATGGAAATGCCGCGAGCGAGGTGGCGCATACTAAGCGAGCGGGCGCGACCTCTCGCCGCGCGATGACTTTTTGACTTTTCCTCTGCTTCTTCCAGTCGCTGGCGTGCCCTCCTCATAACTTCGTTCCACGACTCGAGCCCATAAATTTCCTGAGACGACGCATAAATCAGACGTGCGTGCCCGGACGCACGCATGCACCGCGCGGCGTGGTACGACGCGGACGATCAGCATTCCATCCGCGAAGGGACCTTCGACACCACCGTTACGGAGTAAACACGATCATCGCTCGCGCCGGATGTAAGTACCTGGAATCCTGGTTCGACCACTGGGACCACCGGAGAAAGCCACCGTGACTTTTTATGACGATCGCCAACGACTCACAGCTCAGAGTCAT
This sequence comes from Trypoxylon attenuatum, assembly GCA_963989405.1. NCBI lineage: Eukaryota > Metazoa > Arthropoda > Insecta > Hymenoptera > Crabronidae > Trypoxylon > Trypoxylon attenuatum. The sequence goes on along the minus strand of OZ022489.1, from coordinate 15,720,837 downwards.
GGTCATCTGGAGTCGACGTCGACTCTCTGGATATGAGCCTTGCGGGTCATAAAGAAGGAAAAAGTGAAACTGCCACTCGGAGTACTCCGAGTTCCGTGGGAATTAAAACTCTGAACCGTTCGAAGGTTTTACTCGAGTGGACCCTCGATCAGATTCTGCTAGGTCAGGTATTGATAAGTCACACACCCTCCGCGGTATCGTTTCTCAAGGCGATCGTAAATCTTAAGAACCAAAGTTCGACAGGGTCAATGTTTGTTGAAATATCCTACCGACTGAGTCGCTACAATATTTGATAGCAGCGGTTCAAGAGAAGCTTTCCTGCGTAATAATGCGCCACGCATACAAGTATCGAGGGTGGGGACACCTAGTTTATTGGAAAATCCAACATTCAACCCCATTGTGGAAGTGGGTATCGCACGCTCTTGGAAAAGAATCGCGGATGACATACGTGCTCGTTTTCCCAGCTTTATCGTAGTCTCAACTAATGATCATATATAAAGCGTTCGAGTAATCGTACCAACGTGCAACGGGGCACGTACCAGTGGGGCCACCGACCAGCGCGTTCCTCGCTGCTTTACGATCGGAATACCGTTGTTTAAGAATCTCATAAAATCTCTCCATAATGCACCCGTCTGCACCAGCCACCTTTGTACTCCCGAGCTATTTCTGCGAAAGCGATACTACAGTTTCGTGATTGGATCCGCGGATACGACCCCCTCGGACTTAATATAAACCCAGGAAACGAAGTAGTTGGCTAAACGTGCCCGCTGGAACGTATAGGGTGTCCCGCTTTAATCTTCAAATACACATTGAAATATGAGGACGTGTAAAAAGTTAGTACCTTCTCGCAGGAAGTTAGTCGGCTCGTTAATCTCGAGTACAATCGGGACGATTAATATCTGCGTCTATAAACAATTCTGTAAAAATTGATCAAAGGGCCCGAAGATCTGAGTTGGTGCTGGGATAGAAATTCTTGTAACTTTGACGCATCAAGGGGTACTATACTCAAGAAAGTTCATGATACGCGCGATTCAGAAGAGTTTTTGCGTGGCGATTTTGTTTTTTGTCGCAGCTGATACTTTAAAGAAGAGAAAGGAGAGGACGAGGGGCAGCTAGGAGGTGTCCCAAATCGTCTCATCTGCCGCCTGATGGGTGGTACTTGGGAGAGGAGTGCGAAATGATCGATGGCCAGCCGATATTGGTAGCGACATATGGAGTAGCACATCCCTGCAGGCCAAGCTCATCGTAATGGGCCGCCAGTGCCAACACTACTGCCGCAACCTTTTTCCCCACCCTGAGGGTGTCACGCCTCCGGTGTCACTCTTCAACAAATTTCTACTCTTAACGACTCACGTACGCACTCATTTTGCACGCAGTGGGAGCTTTTTCACGCGAGGACTCGTCGAGCATCAATCAGGCCATGACGTCTCGCGAAGTCGAGCGCGAAGAACGGGTAAAGCAGAGGCGAAGAGCGCGAGAAAAAAAGAAAGAAACGCGAAGGGGATGAAGTCTGACTTCATCCCCTTCTTTAGCGGTGGTGCGAGGACACATAAATATTTTACAGCTTCATTGTCCCGCGCTTGAAATTCCTCCACGAATTTTCTTTCTCGTCTCGCACTGCTCGCGAATCCAGATCGCGCCAGTCGGATCCGGCTTTAAAACGCAACGTCAGGATTTCAGGAATGAACAAAAAGCTAATAGGGTATGGAATATGAAGCTGGATTTAACCAGAATAACACGTATCGCACGTGCAAGGAAAATTGCAGGAAGAAAGCGGTAGTATTCGAGAAGAAAAAAAGAAAAAAAAGAGTTGGAAAAAAAGGATGGGAAAGTGCGAGGTAGAAAAACGAAAGCCGATAAACCGTGGAGGAAAAAAATAATGAGGGTAGCCTCGTTCCCTATCTGCACCCTCGTAGCTCTTAATCAATTATTTTTAGAATCGTCCAGACCTATCCCCAGCCTACCATCGGGGTGGAGACGATTTCTTTTGAAAAATTGATCGAACCTGTCTTTTTGCGAGACTGCCATCGCCCTCTCTCTCTTCCTCGCGTCTGGCGAGAGAAGACGCGCTCGAAGAGTGTAACTGGGTCGAAGCCGTGCAGAAGGGCCGAAACTCTCCGACTCAAGAAGAGCATGATAAAGTGAGGCATGCAAGATAAGGCCGAAGATAGTGGGAACAGAAGCGTGAGAAAGAGAAGGAGCGAGGATGGAGAAGCTCATGAGAAAACTGAGGGTGGTTAAGGGCCGAAGGAGGGCCAAAAGGGGGACAGGAGGAAGGGGTGGCGGAACTTAATTCGACGAAGTAAAATCGAGGAACGTAATTTTCCTCGGATTAGGATCGAACGACGTCGGGTCCAGACTCGCGATCGGCTTCATTAGGCGCCGAGATTAAACAAATCGCGCGTGAGCGTCGAAATGAAAAACGCAGGAATTACCTTATCCCCGTGGAGCAATTGCTCCTTGCGCCTTCATAAGTCTCTCCGGTGGCATATATCAAGGGAGCCTGCTGGAAATCTTTGCATCGGATGACGTCGCGCCAATGCGGGCGCATCGTTAGTCTTGAGTGTTGATTGAAACACCCATCCAACGGAGAGATTATATTCATTCTGTCCCCGACGATAGAAATATCGTTACGTTTTACGATATCGTAACGGGGGGAGGCTCTCGTTCGACTGGTTAATAACAGCGATCCTGGAGAAGCCGTCGAACCATCGAACCACCGGATCCACCCTGATATTTTCGAGCATAGTTTTACGAGGTCAGGCCTTCCAGGGTGCGGAGCCAGTTCAAAAGCTCTATCGTATCTTTCAATACACTAAATCCAGTTACTCTTACGGTATCCTTCGACACAGAAAATCCAATTACTCTCTCTATTCCCCGACCGACAGAGTAACTCGATTCACCGATGACCCAGAAGGCGCAAACTAGCCGAGAAATGCATGGCTGGCGGAGGTAAACATCGCCCTCAAAGGTCAGGTCCTCGAACCTCCGGGATGGCAGAGAAATATTTACCCCCGTCGCGAAATGAAAAGAGATCTAGTGAGGAGGCAGGGCCAAATAGTCGAAATCAAATGAAGGCCCAGGCCCTCGGTGGAAAAACATATTCGACAGTAGAGTAAGGGTAAAGAAGGTCGTTATCGAGTTTACGGATCCTCGCTACGAACCCTTCCCTTCCGCCTATCAATTGGCTCTGGCCCTGTAGTCTGGTCTCGAGCGCACTCAACTGTCCGGCAACGGGAAGTGTAAGGGCCCTGGCACGTCGAATTCTTCAGTCGTTACGCGCAGAGGCTGTAATTGACGTGGTCGAATAATGGAGTGCTGCCGATCGGCACAAAGGCCCGGTATGCCAGTCGGACGGTACGGCACGACGCGGTGCGGCGCAGCGGACGCTCCTCCCGTTCTCGAAGGGAAGGGGGACAACCCTGGGTGAGGGTGCCGACCGGTCAGAGCAAAAGTTTCCTTGCGATCCAAGCGAGACAGAGCGTTTTTTTATCCCGTTTCCAACCCCTATCTGATCAGGAAGGCCTCTCACGACTCGAGTGATTTTATTCCCTCCATTTTCTGGGGATTATTTTTATATATCCAGCACCCTCCTGGACCCCCACTCGCCTCCCTCTTTCTCTCGCTTCTTCGCTCACTTTTCTCCATCTTTCTCTCTCTCTCTCTCTTTTTCCTCGATTTTTGCTCTCCTTCGTCCTTTGACTCTTTTTTCTGCCACCAGCTTTGCTTTTCCAGCGGCGGCATCGTGTTTGTGCTGGCCAAAAACTCTGCCAAGATCACTCCCGATCTCGCGCTTCCGTCACTGCAAGCTTTTTTCCACGATCCTCGAGCGACTCCTGACGCAGCTGATCACGTGTTTCTTTCCTACCTTCGACTGTCCCTTTTCTGTTTCCCAGCAGTATTTTTTTTTCTTCTTTCCTTTCCAAGGGAGCCCGCGCTCAGACCCTGAAACTCTTTCGCAGAGTTAGCATGATGTTACAGACTCAAGGCCGAATGATAACCATGAGGATAAAATTATGGAAAAGTTTTGCTAGTCGCTATCTGCTCGAACTCGTGCTTTATCGAGTGAACAACATATTTAGCAGCCTTTATGAAAACTTCTCCATGTCCCTTGCATCCAGTATATTATGTGTGTAAAATACTGTACACGTGGAAAACTTGGTAGAACCCCTTGTGCAACGTGTTTTTCATTCAACGAATACGCTCTGTCGTGAAGTAAGTAAATAAACA